>CM055122.1:341978266-342578266 GCA_029206835.1 Rana muscosa
ATAGAGGGACACAATCTCTCCTCTAATAGAGGGACACAATCTCTCCTCTAATAGAGGGACACAATCTCTCTCTAATAGAGGGACACAATCTCTCTCTAATAGAGGGACACATCTCTCTTCTAATAGAGGGACACAATCTCTCCTAATAGAGGGACACAATCTCTCTCTAATAGAGGGACACAATCTCTCCTCTAATAGAGGGACACAATCTCTCCTCTAATAGAGGGACACAATCTCTCCTCTAATAGAGGGACACAATCTCTCCTCTAATAGAGGGACACAATCTCTCTCTAATAGAGGGACACAATCTCTCTTCTAATAGAGGGACATCTAAGACACATCTCTCTTCTAATAGAGGGACACAATCTCTCTTCTAATAGAGGGACACAATCTCTCTCTAATAGAGGGACACAATCTCTCCTCTAATAGAGGGACACAATCTCTTCCTCTAATAGAGGGACACAATCTCTCCTCTAATAGAGGGACACAATCTCTCCTCTAATAGAGGGGACACAATCTCTCCTCTAATAGAGGGACACAATCTCTCCTCTAATACAGGGACACAATCTCTCTCTAATAGAGGGACACTATCTCTCCTCTAATAGAGGGACACAATCTCTCTCTAATAGAGGGACACAATCTCTCTTCTAGTAGAGGGACACAATCTCTCCTCTAATAGAGGGGACACAATCTCTCTTCTAATAGAGGGACACAATCTCTCCTCTAATAGAGGGGCACAATCTCTCTCTAATAGAGGGACACAATCTCTCCTCTAATAGAGGGACACAATCTCTCCTCTAATAGAGGGACACAATCTCTCCTCTAATAGAGGGACACAATCTCTCCTCTAATACAGGGACACAATCTCTCTCTAATAGAGGGACACGATCTCTCCTCTAATAGAGGGACACAATCTCTCTCTAATAGAGGGACACGATCTCTCCTCTAATAGAGGGGACACAATCTCTCTCTAATAGAGGGACACAATCTCTCTTCTAATAGAGGGACACAATCTCTCCTCTAATAGAGGGACACAATCTCTCTCTAATAGAGGGACACAATCTCTCTTCTAATAGAGGGACACAATCTCTCTAATAGAGGGACACAATCTCTCCTCTAATAGAGGGACACAATCTCTCCTCTAATAGAGGGACACGATCTCTCCTCTAATAGAGGGACACAATCTCTCTTCTAATAGAGGGACACAATCTCTCCTCTAATAGAGGGACACAATCTCTCCTCTAATAGAGGGACACAATCTCTCCTCTAATAGAGGGACACAATCTCTCTCTAATAGAGGGGACACAATCTCTCTTCTAATAGAGGGGACACAATCTCTCCTCTAATAGAGGGACACAATCTCTCCTCTAATAGAGGGACACAATCTCTCTTCTAATAGAGGGACACAATCTCTCTCTAAATAGAGGGACACGATCTCTCCTCTAATAGAGGGACACGATCTCTCTTCTAATAGAGGGACACAATCTCTCCTCTAATAGAGGGACACAATCTCTCTTCTATAGAGGGGACACAATCTCTCTTCTAATAGAGGGACACAATCTCTCTTCTAATAGAGGGACACAATCTCTCTCTAATAGAGGGACACAATCTCTCCTCTAATAGAGGGACACAATCTCTCCTCTAATAGAGGGACACAATCTCTCCTCTAATAGAGGGACACAATCTCTCTAATAGAGGGACACAATCTCTCTAATAGAGGGACACAATCTCTCCTCTAATAGAGGGACACAATCTCTCCTCTAATAGAGGGACACAATCTCTCCTCTAATAGAGGGACACGATCTCTCCTCTAATAGAGGGACACAATCTCTCTCTAATAGAGGGACACAATCTCTCTTCTAATAGAGGGACACAATCTCTCTTCTAATAGAGGGACACAATCTCTCCTCTAATAGAGGGACACAATCTCTCCTCTAATAGAGGGACACAATCTCTCCTCTAATAGAGGGACACAACTCTCTTCTAATAGAGGGACACAATCTCTCCTCTAATAGAGGGGACACAATCTCTCTCTAATAGAGGGACACAATCTCTTCCTCTAATAGAGGGACACAATCTCTCCTCTAATAGAGGGGACACAATCTCTCCTCTAATAGAGGGACACAATCTCTCCTCTAATAGAGGGACACAATCTCTCTTCTAATAGAGGGACACAATCTCTCCTCTAATAGAGGGACACAATCTCTCTTCTAATAGAGGGACACAATCTCTCCTCTAATAGAGGGACACAATCTCTCTCTAATAGAGGGACACAATCTCTCCTCTAATAGAGGGACACAATCTCTCTCTAATAGAGGGACACAATCTCTCCTCTAATAGAGGGACACAATCTCTCCTCTAATAGAGGGACACAATCTCTCTTCTAATAGAGGGACACAATCTCTCTCTAATAGAGGGACACAATCTCTCCTCTAATAGAGGGGACACAATCTCTCTTCTAATAGAGGGACACAATCTCTCCTCTAATAGAGGGACACAATCTCTCCTCTAATAGAGGGACACAATCTCTCTTCTAATAGAGGGACACAATCTCTCTTCTAATAGAGGGACACAATCTCTCTCTAATAGAGGGACACAATCTCTCTCTAATAGAGGGACACAATCTCTCTCTAATAGAGGGACACAATCTCTCTCTAATAGAGGGACACAATCTCTCCTTCTAATAGAGGGACACAATCTCTCCTCTAATAGAGGGACACAATCTCTCTCTAATAGAGGGACACAATCTCTCTCTAATAGAGGGACACAATCTCTCTAATAGAGGGACACAATCTCTCTCTAATAGAGGGACACAATCTCTCCTCTAATAGAGGGACACGATCTCTCCTCTAATAGAGGGACACAATCTCTCTCTAATAGAGGGACACAATCTCTCCTCTAATAGAGGGACACAATCTCTCCTCTAATAGAGGGACACAATCTCTCCTCTAATAGTAGGGGACACAATCTCTCCTCTAATAGAGGGACACAATCTCTCTTCTAATAGAGGGACACAATCTCTCCTCTCTAATAGAGGGACACAATCTCTACTTCTAATAGAGGGACACAATCTCTTCCTCTAATAGAGGGACACAATCTCTCCTCTAATAGAGGGACACAATCTCTCCTCTAATAGAGGGACACAATCTCTCCTCTAATAGAGGGACACAATCTCTCCTCTAATAGAGGGACACAATCTCTCCTCTAATAGAGGGGACACAATCTCTCCTCTAATAGAGGGACACAAATCTCTCCTCTAATAGAGGGACACAATCTCTCCTCTAATAGAGGGACACAATCTCTCTTCTAATAGAGGGACACAATCTCTCTCTAATAGAGGGGACACAATCTCTCCTCTAATAGAGGGACACAATCTCTCCTCTAATAGAGGGACACAATCTCTCCTCTAATAGAGGGACACAATCTCTCTCTAATAGAGGGACACAATCTCTCCTCTAATAGAGGGACACAATCTCTCCTCTAATAGAGGGACACAATCTCTCTCTAATAGAGGGACACAATCTCTCTCTAATAGAGGGACACAATCTCTCCTCTAATAGAGGGGACACAATCTCTCTCTAATAGAGGGACACAATCTCTCCTCTAATAGAGGGACACAATCTCTCCTCTAATAGAGGGACACAATCTCTCTCTAATAGAGGGACACAATCTCTCTCTAATAGAGGGACACAATCTCTCCTCTAATAGAGGGGACACAATCTCTCTCTAATAGAGGGACACAATCTCTCCTCTAATAGAGGGACACAATCTCTCTCTAATAGAGGGACACAATCTCTCCTCTAATAGAGGGACACCAATCTCTCCTCTAATAGAGGGACACAATCTCTCTTCTAATAGAGGGACACAATCTCTCTCTAATAGAGGGACACAATCTCTCCTCTAATAGAGGGACACAATCTCTTCTAATAGAGGGACACAATCTCACCTCTAATAGAGGGACACAATCTCTCTTCTAATAGAGGGACACAATCTCTCTCTAATAGAGGGACACAATCTCTCCTCTAATAGAGGGACACAATCTCTCTCTAATAGAGGGACACAATCTCACTATAGAGGGACACAATCTCTCTAATAGAGGGACACAATCTCTCTCTAATAGAGGGACACAATCTCTCCTCTAATAGAGGGACACAATCTCTCCTCTAATAGAGGGACACAATCTCTCCTCTAATAGAGGGACACAATCTCTCTTCTAATAGAGGGACACAATCTCTCTTCTAATAGAGGGACACAATCTCTCTCTAATAGAGGGACACAATCTCTCTCTAATAGAGGGACACAATCTCTCCTCTAATAGAGGGACACAATCTCTCCTCTAATAGAGGGACACAATCTCTCCTCTAATAGAGGGACACAATCTCTCCTCTAATAGAGGGACACAATCTCTCTAATAGAGGGACACAATCTCTCTCTAATAGAGGGACACAATCTCTCCTCTAATAGAGGGACACAATCTCTCCTCTAATAGAGGGACACAATCTCTCCTCTAATAGAGGGACACAATCTCTCTCTAATATAGGGACACAATCTCTCTTCTAATAGAGGGACACAATCTCTCTAATAGAGGGACACAATCTCTCTCTAATAGAGGGACACAATCTCTCCTCTAATTAGAGGGACACAATCTCTCTCTAATAGAGGGACACAATCTCTCTAATAGAGGGACAAAATCTCTCTCTAATAGAGGGACAAAATCTCTCCTTCTAATAGAGGGACACAATCTCTCTCTAATAGAGGGACACAATCTCTCCTCTAGAATCTATAGAGGGACACAATCTCTCTAATAGAGGGGACAAAATCTCAACTCTAATAGAGGGGACACAATCTCTCTTCTAATAGAGGGACACAATCTCTCCTCTAATAGAGGGACACAATCTCTCCTCTAATAGAGGGACACAATCTCTCTAATAGAGGGACAAAATCTCAACTCTAATAGAGGGACACAATCTCTCCTCTAATAGAGGGACACAATCTCTCCTCTAATAGAGGGACACAATCTCTCCTCTAATAGAGGGGACACAATCTCTCCTCTAATAGAGGGACACAATCTCTCCTCTAATAGAGGGACACAATCTCTCCTCTAATAGAGGGACACAATCTCTCTCTAATAGAGGGACACGATCTCTCTAATAGAGGGACACAATCTCTCTCTAATAGAGGGACCACAATCTCTCTTCTAATAGAGGGACACAATCTCTCCTCTAATAGAGGGACACAATCTCTCTAATAGAGGGACACAATCTCTCTCTAATAGAGGGACACAATCTCTCTAATAGAGGGACACAATCTCTCCTCTAATAGAGGGACACAATCTCTCCTCTAATAGAGGGACACAATCTCTCCTCTAATAGAGGGACACAATCTCTCCTCTAATAGAGGGACACAATCTCTCCTCTAATAGAGGGACACAATCTCCTCTCTAATAGAAGGGGACACAATCTCTCTTCTAATAGAGGGACACAATCTCTCCTCTAATAGAGGGACACAATCTCTCCTCTAATAGAGGGACACAATCTCTCTTCTAATAGAGGGACACAATCTCTCTCTAATAGAGGGACACGATCTCTCCTCTAATAGAGGGACACGATCTCTCTTCTAATAGAGGGACACAATCTCTCCTCTAATAGAGGGACACAATCTCTCTTCTAATAGAGGGACACAATCTCTCTTCTAATAGAGGGACACAATCTCTCTTCTAATAGAGGGACACAATCTCTCCTCTAATAGAGGGACACAATCTCTCCTCTAATAGAGGGACACAATCTCTCCTCTAATAGAGGGACACAATCTCTCCTCTAATAGAGGGACACAATCTCTCTCTAATAGAGGGACACAATCTCTCTTCTAATAGAGGGACACAATCTCTCCTCTAATAGAGGGACACAATCTCTCCTCTAATAGAGGGACACAATCTCTCCTCTAATAGAGGGGACACGATCTCTCCTCTAATAGAGGGACACAATCTCTCTCTAATAGAGGGACACAATCTCTCTTCTAATAGAGGGACACAATCTCTCTCTAATAGAGGGACACAATCTCTCCTCTAATAGAGGGACACAATCTCTCCTCTAATAGAGGGGACACAATCTCTCCTCTAATAGAGGGACACAATCTCTCTTCTAATAGAGGGACACAATCTCTCTCTAATAGAGGGACACAATCTCTCCTCTAATAGAGAGGGACACAATCTCTCCTCTAATAGAGGGACACAATCTCTCCTCTAATAGAGGGACACAATCTCTCCTCTAATAGAGGGACACAATCTCTCCTCTAATAGAGGGACACAAATCTCTCTCTAATAGAGGGACACAATCTCTCCTCTAATAGAGGGACACAATCTCTCTCTAATAGAGGGACACAATCTCTCCTCTAATAGAGGGACACAATCTCTCTCTAATAGAGGGACACAATCTCTCTCTAATAGAGGGACACAATCTCTCCTCTAATAGAGGGACACAATCTCTCCTCTAATAGAGGGACACAATCTCTCTCTAATAGAGGGACACAATCTCTCTTCTAATAGAGGGACACAATCTCTCTCTAATAGAGGGACACAATCTCTCCTCTAATAGAGGGACACAATCTCTCTTCTAATAGAGGGACACAATCTCTCCTCTAATAGAGGGACACAATCTCTCTTCTAATAGAGGGACACAATCTCTCTTCTAATAGAGGGACACAATCTCTCCTCTAATAGAGGGACACAATCTCTCTCTAATAGAGGGACACAATCTCTCCTCTAATAGAGGGGACACAATCTCTCTCTAATAGAGGGACACAATCTCTCTCTAATAGAGGGACACAATCTCTCTCTCTAATAGAGGGGACACAATCTCTCCTCTAATAGAGGGACACAATCTCTCCTCTAATAGAGGGACACAATCTCTCCTCTAATAGAGGGACCACAATCTCTCTCTAATAGAGGGACACAATCTCTCCTCTAATAGAGGGACACAATCTATCTCTAAGACAATCTCTCTAATAGAGGGACACAATCTCTCCTCTAATAGAGGGACACAATCTCTCTTCTAATAGAGGGACACAATCTCTCCTCTAATAGAGGGGACACAATCTCTCCTCTAATAGAGGGACACAATCTCTCCTCTAATAGAGGGACACAATCTCTCCTCTAATAGAGGGACACAATCTCTCTTCTAATAGAGGGACACAATCTCTCTCTAATAGAGGGACACAATCTCTCCTCTAATAGAGGGACACAATCTCTCCTCTAATAGAGGGACACAATCTCTCCTCTAATAGAGGGACACAATCTCTCTCTAATAGAGGGACACAATCTCTCACTCTAATAGAGGGACACAATCTCTCCTCTAATAGAGGGACACAATCTTCTCCTCTAATAGAGGGACACAATCTCTCTCTAATAGAGGGACACAATCTCTCCTCTAATAGAGGGACACAATCTCTCCTCTAATAGAGGGACACAATCTCTCCTCTAATAGAGGGACACAATCTCTCCTCTAATAGAGGGACACAATCTCTCCTCTAATAGAGGGACACAATCTCTCTCTAATAGAGGGACACAATCTCTCTCTAATAGAGGGACACAATCTCTCCTCTAATAGAGGGACACAATCTCTCCTCTAATAGAGGGACACAATCTCTCTCTAATAGAGGGACACAATCTCTCCTCTAATAGAGGGACACAATCTCTCTTCTAATAGAGGGACACAATCTCTCTCTAATAGAGGGGACACAATCTCTCCTCTAATAGAGGGACACAATCTCTCCTCTAATAGAGGGACACAATCTCTCTCTAATAGAGGGACACAATCTCTCCTCTAATAGAGGGACACAATCTCTCTCTAATAGAGGGACACAATCTCTCCTCTAATAGAGGGACACAATCTCTCCTCTAATAGAGGGACACAATCTCTCCTCTAATAGAGGGACACAATCTCTCCTCTAATAGAGGGACACAATCTCTCCTCTAATAGAGGGACACAATCTCTCCTCTAATAGAGGGACACAATCTCTCCTCTAATAGAGGGACACAATCTCTCTCTAATAGAGGGACACAATCTCTCTCTAATAGAGGGACACAATCCTCTCCTCTAATAGAGGGACACAATCTCTCCTCTAATAGAGGGACACAATCTCTCCTCTAATAGAGGGACACAATCTCTCCTCTAATAGAGGGACACAATCTCTCTTCTAATAGAGGGACACAATCTCTCTTCTAATAGAGGGACACAATCTCTCTCTAATAGAGGGACACAATCTCTCCTCTAATAGAGGGACACAATCTCTCCTCTAATAGAGGGACACAATCTCTCCTCTAATAGAGGGACACAATCTCTCCTCTAATAGAGGGACACAATCTCTCCTCTAATAGAGGGACACAATCTCTCTTCTAATAGAGGGACACAATCTCTCTTCTAATAGAGGGACACAATCTCTCTTCTAATAGAGGGAACACAATCTCTCTTCTAATAGAGGGACACAATCTCTCCTCTAATAGAGGGACACAATCTCTCCTCTAATAGAGGGACACAATCTCTCCTCTAATAGAGGGGACACAATCTCATCTCTAATAGAGGGACACAATCTCTCCTCTAATAGAGGGACACAATCTCTCCTCTAATAGAGGGACACAATCTCTCTCTAATAGAGGGACACAATCTCTCCTCTAATAGAGGGACACAATCTCTCTTCTAATATAGGGGACACAATCTCCTCTAATAGAGGGACACAATCTCTCTCTAATAGAGGGACACAATCTCTCTCTAATAGAGGGACACAATCTCTCTTCTAATAGAGGGACAACAATCTCTCCTCTAATAGAGGGACACAATCTCTCTATAGAGGGACACAATCTCTCCTCTAATAGAGGGACACAATCTCCTCTAATAGAGGGACACAATCTCTCCTCTAATAGAGGGACACAATCTCTCTAATAGAGGGACACAATCTCTCCTCTAATAGAGGGACACAATCTCTCCTCTAATAGAGGGACTAATCTCTCCTAATAGAATCTCTCCTCTAATAGAGGGACACAATCTCTCCTCTAATAGAGGGACACAATCTCTCTCTAATAGAGGGACACAATCTCTCTCTAATAGAGGGACACAATCTCTCCTCTAATAGAGGGACACAATCTCTCCTCTAATAGAGGGACACAATCTCTCCTCTAATAGAGGGACACAATCTCTCCTCTAATAGAGGGACACAATCTCTCCTCTAATAGAGGGACACAATCTCTAAGGCAAATCTCTCTAATAGAGGGACACAATCTCTCCTCTAATAGAGGGACACAATCTCTCTCTAATAGAGGGACACAATCTCTCCTCTAATAGAGGGACACAATCTCTCCTCTAATAGAGGGACACAATCTCTCCTCTAATAGAGGGACACAATCTCTCTCTAATAGAGGGACACAATCTCTCTCTAATAGAGGGACACAATCTCTCCATCTAATAGAGGGACACAAATCTCTCCTCTAATAGAGGGACACAATCTCTCTTCTAATAGAGGGACACAATCTCTCTAATAGAGGGACACAATCTCTCCTCTAATAGAGGGACACAATCTCTCTTCTAATAGAGGGACACAATCTCTCCTCTAATAGAGGGACACAATCTCTCCTCTAATAGAGGGACACAGATCTCTCCTCTAATAGAGGGACCACAATCTCTCTTCTAATAGAGGGACACAATCTCTCTCTAATAGAGGGACACAATCTCTCTTCTAATAGAGGGACACAATCTCTCCTCTAATAGAGGGACACAATCTCTCCTCTAATAGAGGGACACAATCTCTCTCTAATAGAGGGACACAATCTCTTCCTCTAATAGAGGGACACAATCTCTCCTCTAATAGAGGGACACAATCTCTCTAATAGAGGGACACAATCTCTCCTCTAATAGAGGGACACAATCTCTCCTCTAATAGAGGGGACACAATCTCTCCTCTAATAGAGGGACACAATCTCTCCTCTAATAGAGGGACACAATCTCTCCTCTAATAGAGGGACACAATCTCTCCTCTAATAGAGGGAACACAATCTCTCCTCTAATAGAGGGACACAATCTCTCTTCTAATAGAGGGACACAATCTCTCCTCTAATAGAGGGACACAATCTCTCCTCTAATAGAGGGACACAATCTCTCTCTAATAGAGGGACACAATCTCTCCTCTAATAGAGGGACACAATCTCTCCTCTAATAGAGGGACACAATCTCTCCTCTAATAGAGGGACACAATCTCTCCTCTAATAGAGGGACACAATCTCTCCTCTAATAGAGGGACACAATCTCTCCTCTAATAGAGGGACACAATCTCTCTTCTAATAGAGGGACACAATCTCTCCTCTAATAGAGGGACACAATCTCTCCTCTAATAGAGGGACACAATCTCTCCTCTAATAGAGGGACACAATCTCTCTCTAATAGAGGGACACAATCTCTCTCTAATAGAGGGACACAATCCTCTCCTCTAATAGAGGGACACAATCTCTCTCTAATAGAGGGACACAATCTCTCCTCTAATAGAGGGACACAATCTCTCCTTCTAATAGAGGGACACAATCTCTCCTCTAATAGAGGGACACAATCTCTCCTCTAATAGAGGGACACAATCTCTCCTCTAATAGAGGGACACAATCTCTCCTCTAATAGAGGGACACAATCTCTCCTCTAATAGAGGGACACAATCTCTCTTCTAATAGAGGGACACAATCTCTCTTCTAATAGAGGGACACAATCTCTCCTCTAATAGAGGGACACAATCTCTCTCTAATAGAGGGACACAATCTCTCCTCTAATAGAGGGACACAATCTCTCTCTAATAGAGGGACACAATCTCTCCTCTAATAGAGGGACACAATCTCTCCTCTAATAGAGGGACACAATCTCTCCTCTAATAGAGGGACACAATCTCTCCTCTAATAGAGGGACACAATCTCTCTCTAATAGAGGGACACAATCTCTCCTCTAATAGAGGGACACAATCTCTCCTCTAATAGAGGGACACGATCTCTCCTCTAATAGAGGGACACAATCTCTCCTCTAATAGAGGGACACAATCTCTCTCTAATAGAGGGACACAATCTCTCTCTAATAGATAGGGGACACAATCTCTCCTCTAATAGAGGGACACAATCTCTCCTCTAATAGAGGGACACAATCTCTCCTCTAATAGAGGGACACAATCTCTCTTCTAATAGAGGGACACAATCTCTCTCTAATAGAGGGACACAATCTCTCTTCTAATAGAGGGACACAATCTCTCCTTCTAATAGAGGGACACAATCTCTCTCTAATAGAGGGACACAAATCTCTCCTCTAATAGAGGGACACAATCTCTCCTCTAATAGAAGGGACACAATCTCTCCTCTAATAGAGGGACACAATCTCTCCTCTAATAGAGGGACACAATCTCTCCTCTAATAGAGGGACACAATCTCTCCTCTAATAGAGGGACACAATCTCTCCTCTAATAGAGGGACACAATCTCTCCTCTAATAGAGGGACACAATCTCTCCTCTAATAGAGGGACACAATCTCTCTCTAATAGAGGGACACAATCTCTCCTCTAATAGAGGGACACAATCTCTCCTCTAATAGAGGGACACAATCTCTCCTCTAATAGAGGGACACAATCTCTCCTCTAATAGAGGGACACAATCTCTCTCTAATAGAGGGACACAATCTCTCCTCTAATAGAGGGACACAATCTCTCCTCTAATAGAGGGACACAATCTCTCCTCTAATAGAGGGACACAATCTCTCTTCTAATAGAGGGACACAATCTCTCTTCTAAATAGAGGGACACAATCTCTCCTCTAATAGAGGGACACAATCTCTCCTCTAATAGAGGGACACAATCTCTCCTTCTAATAGAGGGACACAATCTCTCTTCTAATAGAGGGACACAATCTCTCCTCTAATAGAGGGACACAATCTCTCCTCTAATAGAGGGACACAATCTCTCCTCTAATAGAGGGACACAATCTCTCCTCTAATAGAGGGACACAATCTCTCCTCTAATAGAGGGACACAATCTCTCTCTAATAGAGGGACACAATCTCTCTCTAATAGAGGGACACAATCTCTCCTCTAATAGAGGGACACAATCTCTAATCTCTAATAGAGGGACACAATCTCTCCTCTAATAGAGGGACACAATCTCTCCTCTAATAGAGGGACACAATGACTCTCCTCTAATAGAGGGGACACAATCTCTCTTCTAATAGAGGGACACAATCTCTCCTCTAATAGAGGGACACAATCTCTCCTCTAATAGAGGGACACAATCTCTCTAAGAGGGCACAATCTCTCCTCTAATAGAGGGACACGAATCTCTCCTCTAATAGAGGGACACAATCTCTCCTCTAATAGAGGGACACAATCTCTCTCTAATAGAGGGACACAATCTCTCTCTAATAGAGGGGACACAATCTCTCTCTAATAGAGGGACACAATCTCTCCTCTAATAGAGGGACACAATCTCTCCTCTAATAGAGGGACACAATCTCTCCTCTAATAGAGGGACACAATCTCTCCTCTAATAGAGGGACACAATCTCTCTCTAATAGAGGGACACAATCTCTCTCTAATAGAGGGACACAATCTCTCTCTAATAGAGGGACACAATCTCTCCTCTAATAGAGGGACACAATCTCTCCTCTAATAGAGGGACCACAATCTCTCCTCTAATAGAGGGACACAATCTCTCTCTAATAGAGGGACACAATCTCTCTCTAATAGAGGGACACAATCTCTCCTCTAATAGAGGGACACAATCTCTCTCTAATAGAGGGACACAATCTCTCCTCTAATAGAGGGACACAATCTCTCCTCTAATAGAGGGACACAATCTCTCTCTAATAGAGGGACACAATCTCTCTCTAATAGAGGGACACAATCTCTCCTCTAATAGAGGGACACAATCTCTCCTCTAATAGAGGGACACAATCTCTCCTCTAATAGAGGGACACAATCTCTACTTTCTAATAGAGGGACACAATCTAGCTCACCTCTAATAGAGGGACACAATCTCTCCTCTAATAGAGGGACACAATCTCTCTTCTAATATGAGGGACACAATCTCTCTCTAATAGAGGGACACAATCTCTCTTCTAATAGAGGGACACAATCTCTCTCTAATAGAGGGACACAATCTCTCCTCTAATAGAGGGACACAATCTCTCCTCTAATAGAGGGACACAATCTCTCTCTAATAGAGGGACACAATCTCTCTAATAGAGGGACACAATCTCTCTTCTAATAGAGGGGACACAATCTCTCCTCTAATAGAGGGACACGATCTCTCCTCTAATAGAGGGACACAATCTCTCCTCTAATAGAGGGACACAATCTCTCCTCTAATAGAGGGACACAATCTCTCTTCTAATAGAGGGACACAATCTCTCTCTAATAGAGGGACACAATCTCTCTCTAATAGAGGGACACAATCTCTCCTCTAATAGAGGGACACAATCTCTCCTCTAATAGAGGGACACAATCTCTCCTCTAATAGAGGGACACAATCTCTCCTCTAATAGAGGGACACAATCTCTCCTCTAATAGAGGGACACAATCTCTCCTCTAATAGAGGGACACAATCTCTCCTCTAATAGAGGGACACAATCTCTCCTCTAATAGAGGGACACAATCTCTCTTCTAATAGAGGGACACAATCTCTCTAATAGAGGGACAAAATCTCTCTCTAATAGAGGGACACAATCTCTCCTCTAATAGAGGGACACAATCTCCTCTAATAGAGGGGACACAATCTCTCCTCTAATAGAGGGGACACAATCTCTCCTCTAATAGAGGGACACAATCTCTCTAATAGAGGACACAATCTCTCTCTAATAGAGGGACACAATCTCTCCTCTAATAGAGGGACACAATCTCTCCTCTAATAGAGGGACACAATCTCTCCTCTAATAGAGGGACACAATCTCTCTAATAGAGGGACACAATCTCTCTCTAATAGAGGGGACACAATCTCTCCTCTAATAGAGGGACACAATCTCTCCTCTAATAGAGGGACACAATCTCTCTCTAATAGAGGGACACAATCTCTCCTCTAATAGAGGGACACAATCTCTCCTCTAATAGAGGGGACACAATCTCTCCTCTAATAGAGGGACACAATCTCTCCTCTAATAGAGGGACACAATCTAAGAGGGACAATCTCTCTCTAATAGAGGGACACAATCTCTCTAATAGAGGGACACAATCTCTCTCTAATAGAGGGACACAATCTCTCTCTAATAGAGGGACACAATCTCTCCTCTAATAGAGGGACACAATCTCTCTTCTAATAGAGGGACACAATCTCTCTCTAATAGAGGGACACAATCTCTCCTCTAATAGAGGGACACAATCTCTCCTCTAATAGAGGGACACAATCTCTCCTCTAATAGAGGGACACAATCTCTCTCTAATAGAGGGACACAATCTCTCTTCTAATAGAGGGACACAATCTCTCTCTAATAGAGGGACACAATCTCTCCTCTAATAGAGGGACACAATCTCTCCTCTAATAGAGGGACACAATCTCTCCTCTAATAGAGGGACACAATCTCTCTTCTAATAGAGGGACACAATCTCTCTCTAATAGAGGGACACAATCTCTCCTCTAATAGAGGGACACAATCTCTCCTTCTAATAGAGGGACACATCTCTCTCTAATAGAGGGACACAATCTCTCTCTAATAGAGGGACACAATCTCTCTCTAATAGAGGGACACAATCTCTCTTCTAATAGAGGGACACAATCTCTCCTCTAATAGAGGGACACAATCTCTCCTCTAATAGAGGGACACAATCTCTCTCTAATAGAGGGACACAATCTCTCTCTAATAGAGGGACACAATCTCTCCTCTAATAGAGGGACACAATCTCTCCTCTAATAGAGGGACACAATCTCTCCTCTAATAGAGGGACACAATCTCTCCTCTAATAGAGGGGACACGATCTCTCCTCTAATAGAGGGACACAATCTCTCTTCTAATAGAGGGACACAATCTCTCTCTAATAGAGGGACACAATCTCTCCTCTAATAGAGGGACACAATCTCTCCTCTAATAGAGGGACACAATCTCTCTCTAATAGAGGGACACAATCTCTCCTCTAATAGAGGGACACAATCTCTCCTCTAATAGAGGGACACAATCTCTCCTCTAATAGAGGGACACAATCTCTCCTCTAATAGAGGGACACAATCTCTCTCTAATAGAGGGACACAATCTCTCCTCTAATAGAGGGACACAATCTCTCCTCTAATAGAGGGACACAATCTCTCCTCTAATAGAGGGACACAATCTCTCCTCTAATAGAGGGACACAATCTCTCTCTAATAGAGGGACACAATCTCTCTCTAATAGAGGGACACAATCTCTCTTCTAATAGAGGGACACAATCTCTCCTCTAATAGAGGGACACAATCTCTCCTCTAATAGAGGGACACAATCTCTCCTCTAATAGAGGGACACAATCTCTCTCTAATAGAGGGACACAATCTCTCTCTAATAGAGGGACACAATCTCTCCTCTAATAGAGGGACACAATCTCTCCTCTAATAGAGGGACACAATCTCTCTCTAATAGAGGGAACAATCTCTAATAGAGGGACACAATCTCTCTCTAATAGAGGGACACAATCTCTCCTCTAATAGAGGGACACAATCTCTCCTCTAATAGAGGGACACAATCTCTCTCTAATAGAGGGACACAATCTCTCTCTAATAGAGGGACACAATCTCTCTTCTAATAGAGGGACACAATCTCTCCTCTAATAGAGGGACACAATCTCTCCTCTAATAGAGGGACACAATCTCTCCTCTAATAGAGGGACACAATCTCTCCTCTAATAGAGGGACACAATCTCTCTAATAGAGGGACACAATCTCTCCTCTAATAGAGGGACACAGATCTCTCCTCTAATAGAGGGACACGATCTCTCTCTAATAGAGGGACACAATCTCTCTCTAATAGAGGGACACAATCTCTCTCTAATAGAGGGACACAATCTCTCCTCTAATAGAGGGGACACAAGATCTCTAATAGGGACACATCTCTCTAATAGAGGGACACAATCTCTCCTCTAATAGAGGGACACAATCTCTCTCTAATAGAGGGACACAATCTCTCCTCTAATAGAGGGACACAATCTCTCCTCTAATAGAGGGACACAATCTCTCCTCTAATAGAGGGACACAATCTCTCCTCTAATAGAGGGACACAATCTCTCTCTAATAGAGGGACACAATCTCTCCTTCTAATAGAGGGACACAATCTCTCCTCTAATAGAGGGACACAATCTCTCCTCTAATAGAGGGACACAATCTCTCTCTAATAGAGGGACACAATCTCTCCTCTAATAGAGGGACACAATCTCTCTCTAATAGAGGGACACAATCTCTCTTCTAATAGAGGGACACAATCTCTCCTCTAATAGAGGGACACAATCTCTCCTCTAATAGAGGGACACAATCTCTCCTCTAATAGAGGGACACAATCTCTCCTCTAATAGAGGGACACAATCTCTCCTCTAATAGAGGGACACAATCTCTCTTCTAATAGAGGGACACAATCTCTCCTCTAATAGAGGGACACAATCTCTCCTCTAATAGAGGGACACAATCTCTCTCTAATAGAGGGACACAATCTCTCCTCTAATAGAGGGACACAATCTCTCTTCTAATAGAGGGACACAATCTCTCCTCTAATAGAGGGACACAATCTCTCTCTAATAGAGGGACACAATCTCTCCTCTAATAGAGGGACACAATCTCTCTCTAATAGAGGGACACAATCTCTCTCTAATAGAGGGACACAATCTCTCCTCTAATAGAGGGACACAATCTCTCTCTAATAGAGGGACACAATCTCTCCTCTAATAGAGGGACACAATCTCTCCTCTAATAGAGGGACACAATCTCTCCTCTAATAGAGGGACACAATCTCTCCTCTAATAGAGGGACACAATCTCTCTTCTAATAGAGGGACACAATCTCTCCTCTAATAGAGGGACACAATCTCTCCTCTAATAGAGGGACACAATCTCTCTCTAATAGAGGGACACAATCTCTCCTCTAATAGAGGGACACAATCTCTCTTCTAATAGAGGGACACAATCTCTCTCTAATAGAGGGACACAATCTCTCCTCTAATAGAGGGACACAATCTCTCCTCTAATAGAGGGACACAATCTCTCTCTAATAGAGGGACACAATCTCTCTCTCTAATAGAGGGACACAATCTCTCCTCTAATAGAGGGACACAATCTCTCCTCTAATAGAGGGACACAATCTCTCTCTAATAGAGGGACACAATCTCTCCTCTAATAGAGGGACACAATCTCTCTCTAATAGAGGGACACAATCTCTCTTCTAATAGAGGGACACAATCTCTCCTCTAATAGAGGGACACAATCTCTCCTCTAATAGAGGGACACAATCTCTCCTCTAATAGAGGGACACAATCTCTCTCTAATAGAGGGGACACAATCTCTCCTCTAATAGAGGGACACAATCTCTCCTTCTAATATAGGGACACAATCTCTCTTCTAATAGAGGGACACAATCTCTCTAATAGAGGGACACAATCTCTCCTCTAATAGAGGGACACAATCTCTCCTCTAATAGAGGGACACAATCTCTCTCTAATAGAGGGACACATCTCTCTCTAATAGAGGGACACAATCTCTCTCTAATAGAGGGACACAATCTCTCTCTAATAGAGGGACACAATCTCTCTCTAATAGAGGGGACACAATCTCTCATCTAATAGAGGGACACAATCTCTCCTCTAATAGAGGGACACAATCTCTCCTAATAGAGGGACAAAATCTCCTCTAATAGAGGGACACAATCTCTCTTCTAATAGAGGGACACAATCTCTCCTCTAATAGAGGGACACAATCTCTCCTCTAATAGAGGGACACAATCTCTCTCTAATAGAGGGACACAATCTCTCTCTAATAGAGGGACACAATCTCTCTCTAATAGAGGGACACAATCTCTCCTCTAATAGAGGGACACAATCTCTCCTCTAATAGAGGGACACAATCTCTCCTCTAATAGAGGGACACAATCTCTCTCTAATAGAGGGACACAATCTCTCCTCTAATAGAGGGACACAATCTCTCTCTAATAGAGGACACGATCTCTCTAATAGAGGGACACAATCTCTCCTCTAATAGAGGGACACAAATCTCTCCTCTAATAGAGGGACACAATCTCTCTCTAATAGAGGGACACAATCTCTCTCTAATAGAGGGACACAATCTCTCCTCTAATAGAGGGACACAATCTCTCCTCTAATAGAGGGACACAATCTCTCTTCTAATAGAGGGACACAATCTCTCTTCTAATAGAGGGACACAATCTCTCCTCTAATAGAGGGACACAATCTCTCCTCTAATAGAGGGACACAATCTCTCTCTAATAGAGGGACACAATCTCTCTCTAATAGAGGGACACAATCTCTCCTCTAATAGAGGACACAATCTCTCTTCTAATAGAGGGACACAATCTCTCCTCTAATAGAGGGACACAATCTCTCTTCTAATAGAGGGACACAATCTCTCCTCTAATAGAGGGACACAATCTCTCTCTAATAGAGGGGACACAATCTCTCCTCTAATAGAGGGACACAATCTCATCTAATAGAGGGACACAATCTCTCCTCTAATAGAGGGACACAATCTCTCCTCTAATAGAGGGACACAATCTCTCCTCTAATAGAGGGACACAATCTCTCTCTAATAGAGGGACACAATCTCTCTCTAATAGAGGGACACAATCTCTCCTCTAATAGAGGGACACAATCTCTCCTCTAATAGAGGGACACAATCTCTCTTCTAATAGAGGGGACACAATCTCTCCTCTAATAGAGGGACACAATCTCTCTCTAATAGAGGGACACAATCTCTCCTCTAATAGAGGGACACAATCTCTCTCTAATAGAGGGACACAATCTCTCCTCTAATAGAGGGACACAATCTCTCTTCTAATAGAGGGACACAATCTCTCTCTCTGAATAGAGGGACACAATCTCTCCTTCTAATTAGAGGGACACAATCTCTCTTCTAATAGAGGGACACAATCTCATCCTCTAATAGAGGGACACAATCTCTCCTCTAATAGAGGGACACAATCTCTCTAAATAGAGGGACACAATCTCTCTCTAATAGAGGGACACAATCTCTCTTCTAATAGAGGGACACAATCTCTCTTCTAATAGAGGGACACAATCTCTCTTCTAATAGAGGGACACAATCTCTCCTCTAATAGAGGGACACAATCTCTCTTCTAATAGAGGGACACAATCTCTCCTCTAATAGAGGGACACAATCTCTCTTCTAATAGAGGGACACAATCTCTCCTCTAATAGAGGGACACAATCTCTCTTCTAATAGAGGGACACAATCTCTCCTCTAATAGAGGGACACAATCTCTCTTCTAATAGAGGGACACAATCTCTCTCTAATAGAGGGACACAATCTCTCTCTAATAGAGGGACACAATCTCTCTCTAATAGAGGGACACAATCTCTCCTCTAATAGAGGGACACAATCTCTCCTCTAATAGAGGGACACAATCTCTCTCTAATAGAGGGACACAATCTCTCCTCTAATAGAGGGACACAATCTCTCCTCTAATAGAGGACACAATCTCTCTCTAATAGAGGGACACAATCTCTCCTCTAATAGAGGGACACAATCTCTCTCTAATAGAGGGACACAATCTCTCCTCTAATAGAGGGACACAATCTCTCCTCTAATAGAAGGGACACAATCTACTCCTCTAATAGAGGGACACGATATCTCCTCTTATAGAGGGACACAATCTCTCCTCTAATAGAGGGACACAATCTCTCCTCTAATAGAGGGACACAATCTCTCTCTAATAGAGGGACACAATCTCTCTTCTAATAGAGGGGACACAATCTCTCCTTCTAATAGAGGGACACAATCTCTCCTCTAATAGAGGGACACAATCTCTCTTCTAATAGAGGGACACAATCTCTCTTCTAATAGAGGGACACAATCTCTCTCTAATAGAGGGACACAATCTCTCTCTAATAGAGGGACACAATCTCTCTCTAATAGAGGGACACAATCTCTCCTCTAATAGAGGGACACAATCTCTCCTTCTAATAGAGGGACACAATCTCTCCTCTAATAGAGGGACACAATCTCTCCTCTAATAGAGGGACACAATCTCTCCTCTAATAGAGGGACACAATCTCTCCTCTAATAGAGGGACACAATCTCTCCTCTAATAGAGGGACACAATCTCTCTCTAATAGAGGGGACACAATCTCTCCTCTAATAGAGGGACACAATCTCTCCTCTAATTAGAGGGACACAATCTCTCCTCTAATAGAGGGACACAATCTCTCTCTAATAGAGGGACACAATCTCTCTCTAATAGAGGGACACAATCTCTCCTCTAATAGAGGGACACAATCTCTCCTCTAATAGAGGGACCACAATCTCTCCTCTAATAGAGGGACACAATCTCTCCTCTAATAGAGGGACACAATCTCTCTCTAATAGAGGGGACACAATCTCTCTCTAATAGAGGGACACAATCTCTCTTCTAATAGAGGGACACAATCTCTCCTCTAATAGAGGGACACAATTCTCTCCTCTAATAGAGGGACACAATCTCTCCTCTAATAGAGGGACACAATCTCTCCTCTAATAGAGGGACACAATCTCTCCTCTAATAGAGGGACACAATCTCTAAGATCTCTCTAATAGAGGGACACAATCTCTCCTCTAATAGAGGGACACAATCTCTCCTCTAATAGAGGGACACAATCTCTCCTCTAATAGAGGGACACAATCTCTCCTCTAATAGAAGGGGGACACAATCTCTCTCTAATAGAGGGACACAATCTCTCTTCTAATAGAGGGACACAATCTCTCCTCTAATAGAGGGACACAATCTCTCCTCTAATAGAGGGACACAATCTCTCCTCTAATAGAGGGACACAATCTCTCCTTCTAATAGAGGGACACAATCTCTCCTCTAATAGAGGGACACAATCTCTCCTTCTAATAGAGGGACACAATCTCTCCTCTAATAGAGGGACACCAATCTCTCCTCTAATAGAGGGACACAATCTCTCTCTAATAGAGGGACACAATCTCTCCTCTAATAGAGGGACACAATCTCTCCTTCTAATAGAGGGACACAATCTCTCTTCTAATAGAGGGACACAATCTCTCCTCTAATAGAGGGACACAATCTCTCCTCTAATAGAGGGACACAATCTCTCCTCTAATAGAGGGACACAATCTCTCTCTAATAGAGGGACACAATCTCTCTCTAATAGAGGGACACAAATCTCTCCTTCTAATAGAGGGACACAATCTCTCTTCTAATAGAGGGACACAATCTCTCTTCTAATAGAGGGACACAATCTCTCCTCTAATAGAGGGACACAATCTCTCCTCTAATAGAGGGACACAATCTCTCATCTAATAGAGGGACACAATCTCTCTCTAATAGAGGGACACAATCTCTCCTCTAATAGAGGGACACAATCTCTCCTCTAATAGAGGGACACAATCTCTCCTCTAATAGAGGGACAAATCTCTCCTCTAATAGAGGGACACAATCTCTCCTCTAATAGAGGGACACAATCTCTCTTCTAATAGAGGGACACAATCTCTCTTCTAATAGAGGGACACAATCTCTCTTCTAATAGAGGGACACAATCTCTCTTCTAATAGAGGGACACAATCTCTCCTCTAATAGAGGGACACAATCTCTCCTCTAATAGAGGGACACAATCTCTCCTCTAATAGAGGGACACAATCTCTCTCTAATAGAGGGACACAATCTCTCCTCTAATAGAGGGACACAATCTCTCTCTAATAGAGGGACACAATCTCTCCTCTAATAGAGGGACACAATCTCTCCTCTAATAGAGGGACACAATCTCTCTCTAATAGAGGGACACAATCTCTCCTCTAATAGAGGGACACATCTCTCTCTAATAGAGGGACACAATCTCTCCTCTAATAGAGGGACACAATCTCTCCTCTAATAGAGGGACACAATCTCTCCTTCTAATAGAGGGACACAATCTCTCCTCTAATAGAGGGACACAATCTCTCCTCTAATAGAGGGACACAATCTCTCTCTAATAGAGGGACACAATCTCTCTCTAATAGAGGGACACAATCTCTCCTCTAATAGAGGGACACAATCTCTCTCTAATAGAGGGACACAATCTCTCTTCTAATAGAGGGACACAATCTCTCCTCTAATAGAGGGACACAATCTCTCCTCTAATAGAGGGACACAATCTCTCCTCTAATAGAGGGACACAATCTCTCCTCTAATAGAGGGACACAATCTCTCTCTAATAGAGGGACACAATCTCTCTAATAGAGGGACACAATCTCTCCTATAATAGAGGGACACAATCTCTCCTCTAATAGAGGGACACAATCTCTCCTCTAATAGAGGGACACAATCTCTCCTCTAATAGAGGGACACAATCTCTCCTCTAATAGAGGGACACAATCTCTCCTCTAATAGAGGGACACAATCTCTCTCTCTAATAGAGGGACACAATCTCTCCTCTAATAGAGGGACACAATCTCTCTCTAATAGAGGGACACAATCTCTCCTCTAATAGAGGGACACAATCTCTCCTCTAATAGAGGGACACAATCTCTCCTCTAATAGAGGGACACAATCTCTCTCTAATAGAGGGACACAATCTCTCTCTAATAGAGGGACACAATCTCTCCTAATAGAGGGACACAATCTCTCCTCTAATAGAGGGACACAATCTCTCTTCTAATAGAGGGACACAATCTCTCCTCTAATAGAGGGACACAATCTCTCCTCTAATAGAGGGACACAATCTCTCCTCTAATAGAGGGACACAATCTCTCTTCTAATAGAGGGACACAATCTCTCTTCTAATAGAGGGACACAATCTCTCCTCTAATAGAGGGACACAATCTCTCCTCTAATAGAGGGACACAATCTCTCCTCTAATAGAGGGACACAATCTCTCTCTAATAGAGGGACACAATCTCTCTCTAATAGAGGGACACAATCTCTCTCTAATAGAGGGACACAATCTCTCCTCTAATAGAGGGACACAATCTCTCCTCTAATAGAGGGACACAATCTCTCCTCTAATAGAGGGACACAATCTCTCTTCTAATAGAGGGACACAATCTCTCCTCTAATAGAGGGACACAATCTCTCTTCTAATAGAGGGACACAATCTCTCTAATAGAGGGACAAAATCTCAACTCTATTAGAGGGACACAATCTCTCCTCTAATAGAGGGACACAATCTCTCTAATAGAGGGACACAATCTCTCCTCTAATAGAGGGAAACAATCTCTCCTCTAATATAGGGACACAATCTCTCTTCTAATAGAGGGACACAATCTCTCCTCTAATAGAGGGACACAATCTCTCTTCTAATAGAGGGACACAATCTCTCCTCTAATAGAGGGACACAATCTCTTTTCTAATAGAGGGACACAATCTCTCTAATAGAGGGACAAAATCTCAACTCTATTAGAGGGACACAATCTCTCCTCTAATAGAGGGACACAATCTCTCCTCTAATAGAGGGACACAATCTCTCCTCTAATATAGGGACACAATCTCTCCTCTAATAGAGGGACACAATCTCTCTTCTAATAGAGGGACACAATCTCTCTAATAGAGGGACAAAATCTCTCTCTAATAGAGGGACACAATCTCTCCTCTAATAGAGGGACACAATCTCTTTTCTAATAGAGGGACACAATCTCTCTAATAGAGGGACAAAATCTCAACTCTAATAGAGGGACACAATCTCTCCTCTAATAGAGGGACACAATCTCTCTCTAATAGAGGGACACAATCTCTCCTCTAATAGAGGGACACAATCTCTCTTCTAATAGAGGGACACAATCTCTCTTCTAATAGAGGGACACAATCTCTCCTCTAATAGAGGGACACAATCTCTCCTCTAATAGAGGGACACAATCTCTTTTCTAATAGAGGGACACAATCTCTCCTCTAATAGAGGGACACAATCTCTCCTCTAATAGAGGGACACAATCTCTCTTCTAATAGAGGGACACAATCTCTCCTCTAATAGAGGGACACAATCTCTCCTCTAATAGAGGGACACAATCTCTCCTCTAATAGAGGGACACAATCTCTCCTCTAATAGAGGGACACAATCTCTCCTCTAATAGAGGGACACAATCTCTCCTCTAATAGAGGGACACAATCTCTCTTCTAATAGAGGGACACAATCTCTCCTCTAATAGAGGGACACAATCTCTCTTCTAATAGAGGGACACAATCTCTCTTCTAATAGAGGGACACAATCTCTCTTCTAATAGAGGGACACAATCTCTCCTCTAATAGAGGGACACAATCTCTCTTCTAATAGAGGGACACAATCTCTCCTCTAATAGAGGGACACAATCTCTTTTCTAATAGAGGGACACAATCTCTCCTCTAATAGAGGGACACAATCTCTCCTCTAATAGAGGGACACAATCTCTCCTCTAATAGAGAGACACAATCTCTCTTCTAATAGAGGGACACAATCTCTCTTCTAATAGAGGGACACAATCTCTCCTCTAATAGAGGGACACAATCTCTCCTCTAATAGAGGGACACAATCTCTCCTCTAATAGAGGGACACAATCTCTCCTCTAATAGAGGGACACAATCTCTCTTCTAATAGAGGGACACAATCTCTCCTCTAATAGAGGGACACAATCTCTCCTCTAATAGAGGGACACAATCTCTCTCTAATAGAGGGACACAATCTCTCCTCTAATAGAGGGACACAATCTCTCTCTAATAGAGGGACACAATCTCTCCTCTAATAGAGGGACACAATCTCTCTCTAATAGAGGGACACAATCTCTCCTCTAATAGAGGGACACAATCTCTCTCTAATAGAGGGACACAATCTCTCTCTAATAGAGGGACACAATCTCTCCTCTAATAGAGGGACACAATCTCTCTCTAATAGAGGGACACGATCTCTCCTCTAATAGAGGGACACAATCTCTCCTCTAATAGAGGGACACAATCTCTCTTTTAATAGAGGGACACAATCTCTCCTCTAATAGAGGGACACAATCTCTCCTCTAATAGAGGGACACAATCTCTCTTCTAATAGAGGGACACAATCTCTCCTCTAATAGAGGGACACAATCTCTCTTCTAATAGAGGGACACAATCTCTCCTCTAATAGAGGGACACAATCTCTCTAATAGAGGGACACAATCTCTCTAATAGAGGGACACAATCTCTCTTCTAATAGAGGGACACAATCTCTCCTCTAATAGAGGGACACGATCTCTCCTCTAATAGAGGGACACAATCTCTCCTCTAATAGAGGGACACAATCTCTCTTCTAATAGAGGGACACAATCTCTCTTCTAATAGAGGGACACAATCTCTCTTCTAATAGAGGGACACAATCTCTCTTCTAATAGAGGGACACAATCTCTCCTCTAATAGAGGGACACAATCTCTCCTCTAATAGAGGGACACAATCTCTCCTCTAATAGAGGGACACAATCTCTCCTCTAATAGAGGGACACAATCTCTCTAATAGAGGGACAAAATCTCTCTCTAATAGAGGGACACAATCTCTCCTCTAATAGAGGGACACAATCTCTCCTCTAATAGAGGGACACAATCTCTCTCTAATAGAGGGACACAATCTCTCCTCTAATAGAGGGACACAATCTCTCTTCTAATATAGGGACACAATCTCTCTTCTAATATAGGGACACAATCTCTCTAATAGAGGGACACAATCTCTCTCTAATAGAGGGACACAATCTCTCCTCTAATAGAGGGACACAATCTCTTTTCTAATAGAGGGACACAATCTCTCTAATAGAGGGACAAAATCTCTCTCTAATAGAGGGACAAAATCTCTCCTCTAATAGAGGGACACAATCTCTCTAATAGAGGGACACAATCTCTCCTCTAATAGAGGGACACAATCTCTCCTCTAATAGAGGGACACAATCTCTCTAATAGAGGGACAAAATCTCAACTCTAATAGAGGGACACAATCTCTCTTCTAATAGAGGGACACAATCTCTCCTCTAATAGAGGGACACAATCTCTCCTCTAATAGAGGGACACAATCTCTCTAATAGAGGGACAAAATCTCAACTCTAATAGAGGGACACAATCTCTCCTCTAATAGAGGGACACAATCTCTCCTCTAATAGAGGGACACAATCTCTCCTCTAATAGAGGGACACAATCTTTCCTCTAATAGAGGGACACAATCTCTCCTCTAATAGAGGGACACAATCTCTCCTCTAATAGAGGGACACAATCTCTCCTCTAATAGAGGGACACAATCTCTCCTCTAATAGAGGGACACAATCTCTCCTCTAATAGAGGGACACAATCTCTCTCTAATAGAGGGACACGATCTCTCTAATAGAGGGACACAATCTCTCTCTAATAGAGGGACACAATCTCTCTTCTAATAGAGGGACACAATCTCTCCTCTAATAGAGGGACACAATCTCTCTAATAGAGGGACACAATCTCTCTTCTAATAGAGGGACACAATCTCTCTAATAGAGGGACACAATCTCTCCTCTAATAGAGGGACACAATCTCTCCTCTAATAGAGGGACACAATCTCTCCTCTAATAGAGGGACACAATCTCTCCTCTAATAGAGGGACACAATCTCTCCTCTAATAGAGGGACACAATCTCTCTCTAATAGAGGGACACAATCTCTCTTCTAATAGAGGGACACAATCTCTCCTCTAATAGAGGGACACAATCTCTCCTCTAATAGAGGGACACAATCTCTCTTCTAATAGAGGGACACAATCTCTCTCTAATAGAGGGACACGATCTCTCCTCTAATAGAGGGACACGATCTCTCTTCTAATAGAGGGACACAATCTCTCCTCTAATAGAGGGACACAATCTCTCTTCTAATAGAGGGACACAATCTCTCTTCTAATAGAGGGACACAATCTCTCTTCTAATAGAGGGACACAATCTCTCTCTAATAGAGGGACACAATCTCTCCTCTAATAGAGGGACACAATCTCTCCTCTAATAGAGGGACACAATCTCTCCTCTAATAGAGGGACACAATCTCTCCTCTAATAGAGGGACACAATCTCTCCTCTAATAGAGGGACACGATCTCTCCTCTAATAGAGGGACACAATCTCTCTCTAATAGAGGGACACAATCTCTCTTCTAATAGAGGGACACAATCTCTCTTCTAATAGAGGGACACAATCTCTCCTCTAATAGAGGGACACAATCTCTCCTCTAATAGAGGGACACAATCTCTCCTCTAATAGAGGGACACAATCTCTCCTCTAATAGAGGGACACAATCTCTCCTCTAATAGAGGGACACAATCTCTCCTCTAATAGAGGGACACAATCTCTCCTCTAATAGAGGGACACAATCTCTCTTCTAATAGAGGGACACAATCTCTCCTCTAATAGAGGGACACAATCTCTCTTCTAATAGAGGGACACAATCTCTCCTCTAATAGAGGGACACAATCTCTCTCTAATAGAGGGACACAATCTCTCTCTAATAGAGGGACACAATCTCTCTTCTAATAGAGGGACACAATCTCTCCTCTAATAGAGGGACACAATCTCTCCTCTAATAGAGGGACACAATCTCTCCTCTAATAGAGGGACACAATCTCTCTTCTAATAGAGGGACACAATCTCTCTCTAATAGAGGGACACAATCTCTCCTCTAATAGAGGGACACAGATCTCTCTCTAATAGAGGGACACAATCTCTCCTCTAATAGAGGGACACAATCTCTCTTCTAATAGAGGGACACAATCTCTCTTCTAATAGAGGGACACAATCTCTCTTCTAATAGAGGGACACAATCTCTCTCTAATAGAGGGACACAATCTCTCTCTAATAGAGGGACACAATCTCTCTCTAATAGAGGGACACAATCTCTCTTCTAATAGAGGGACACAATCTCTCCTCTAATAGAGGGACACAATCTCTCCTCTAATAGAGGGACACAATCTCTCCTCTAATAGAGGGACACAATCTCTCCTCTAATAGAGGGACACAATCTCTCTAATAGAGGGACACAATCTCTCCTCTAATAGAGGGACACGATCTCTCCTCTAATAGAGGGACACGATCTCTCCTCTAATAGAGGGACACAATCTCTCTCTAATAGAGGGACACAATCTCTCTCTAATAGAGGGACACAATCTCTCCTCTAATAGAGGGACACAATCTCTCCTCTAATAGAGGGACACAATCTCTCCTCTAATAGAGGGACACAATCTCTCTTCTAATAGAGGGACACAATCTCTCTTCTAATAGAGGGACACAATCTCTCTTCTAATAGAGGGACACAATCTCTCCTCTAATAGAGGGACACAATCTCTCCTCTAATAGAGGGACACAATCTCTCCTCTAATAGAGGGACACAATCTCTCTTCTAATAGAGGGACACAATCTCTCCTCTAATAGAGGGACACAATCTCTCCTCTAATAGAGGGACACAATCTCTCCTCTAATAGAGGGACACAATCTCTCCTCTAATAGAGGGACACAATCTCTCCTCTAATAGAGGGACACAATCTCTCCTCTAATAGAGGGACACAATCTCTCTTCTAATAGAGGGACACAATCTCTCCTCTAATAGAGGGACACAATCTCTCTTCTAATAGAGGGACACAATCTCTCTTCTAATAGAGGGACACAATCTCTCTTCTAATAGAGGGACACAATCTCTCCTCTAATAGAGGGACACAATCTCTCTTCTAATAGAGGGACACAATCTCTCCTCTAATAGAGGGACACAATCTCTCTTCTAATAGAGGGACACAATCTCTCCTCTAATAGAGGGACACAATCTCTCCTCTAATAGAGGGACACAATCTCTCCTCTAATAGAGAGACACAATCTCTCTTCTAATAGAGGGACACAATCTCTCTTCTAATAGAGGGACACAATCTCTCCTCTAATAGAGGGACACAATCTCTCCTCTAATAGAGGGACACAATCTCTCCTCTAATAGAGGGACACAATCTCTCCTCTAATAGAGGGACACAATCTCTCTTCTAATAGAGGGACACAATCTCTCCTCTAATAGAGGGACACAATCTCTCCTCTAATAGAGGGACACAATCTCTCTCTAATAGAGGGACACAATCTCTCCTCTAATAGAGGGACACAATCTCTCTCTAATAGAGGGACACAATCTCTCCTCTAATAGAGGGACACAATCTCTCTCTAATAGAGGGACACAATCTCTCCTCTAATAGAGGGACACAATCTCTCTCTAATAGAGGGACACAATCTCTCTCTAATAGAGGGACACAATCTCTCCTCTAATAGAGGGACACAATCTCTCTCTAATAGAGGGACACAATCTCTCCTCTAATAGAGGGACACAATCTCTCTCTAATAGAGGGACACGATCTCTCCTCTAATAGAGGGACACAATCTCTCCTCTAATAGAGGGACACAATCTCTCTTTTAATAGAGGGACACAATCTCTCCTCTAATAGAGGGACACAATCTCTCCTCTAATAGAGGGACACAATCTCTCTTCTAATAGAGGGACACAATCTCTCCTCTAATAGAGGGACACAATCTCTCTTCTAATAGAGGGACACAATCTCTCCTCTAATAGAGGGACACAATCTCTCTAATAGAGGGACACAATCTCTCTAATAGAGGGACACAATCTCTCTTCTAATAGAGGGACACAATCTCTCCTCTAATAGAGGGACACGATCTCTCCTCTAATAGAGGGACACAATCTCTCCTCTAATAGAGGGACACAATCTCTCTTCTAATAGAGGGACACAATCTCTCTTCTAATAGAGGGACACAATCTCTCTTCTAATAGAGGGACACAATCTCTCTTCTAATAGAGGGACACAATCTCTCCTCTAATAGAGGGACACAATCTCTCCTCTAATAGAGGGACACAATCTCTCCTCTAATAGAGGGACACAATCTCTCCTCTAATAGAGGGACACAATCTCTCTAATAGAGGGACAAAATCTCTCTCTAATAGAGGGACACAATCTCTCCTCTAATAGAGGGACACAATCTCTCTCTAATAGAGGGACACAATCTCTCCTCTAATAGAGGGACACAATCTCTCTTCTAATATAGGGACACAATCTCTCTTCTAATATAGGGACACAATCTCTCTAATAGAGGGACACAATCTCTCTCTAATAGAGGGACACAATCTCTCCTCTAATAGAGGGACACAATCTCTTTTCTAATAGAGGGACACAATCTCTCTAATAGAGGGACAAAATCTCTCTCTAATAGAGGGACAAAATCTCTCCTCTAATAGAGGGACACAATCTCTCTAATAGAGGGACACAATCTCTCCTCTAATAGAGGGACACAATCTCTCCTCTAATAGAGGGACACAATCTCTCTTCTAATAGAGGGACACAATCTCTCCTCTAATAGAGGGACACAATCTCTCTAATAGAGGGACAAAATCTCAACTCTAATAGAGGGACACAATCTCTCCTCTAATAGAGGGACACAATCTCTCCTCTAATAGAGGGACACAATCTCTCCTCTAATAGAGGGACACAATCTTTCCTCTAATAGAGGGACACAATCTCTCCTCTAATAGAGGGACACAATCTCTCCTCTAATAGAGGGACACAATCTCTCCTCTAATAGAGGGACACAATCTCTCCTCTAATAGAGGGACACAATCTCTCCTCTAATAGAGGGACACAATCTCTCTCTAATAGAGGGACACGATCTCTCTAATAGAGGGACACAATCTCTCTCTAATAGAGGGACACAATCTCTCTTCTAATAGAGGGACACAATCTCTCCTCTAATAGAGGGACACAATCTCTCTAATAGAGGGACACAATCTCTCTTCTAATAGAGGGACACAATCTCTCTAATAGAGGGACACAATCTCTCCTCTAATAGAGGGACACAATCTCTCCTCTAATAGAGGGACACAATCTCTCCTCTAATAGAGGGACACAATCTCTCCTCTAATAGAGGGACACAATCTCTCCTCTAATAGAGGGACACAATCTCTCTCTAATAGAGGGACACAATCTCTCTTCTAATAGAGGGACACAATCTCTCCTCTAATAGAGGGACACAATCTCTCCTCTAATAGAGGGACACAATCTCTCTTCTAATAGAGGGACACAATCTCTCTCTAATAGAGGGACACGATCTCTCCTCTAATAGAGGGACACGATCTCTCTTCTAATAGAGGGACACAATCTCTCCTCTAATAGAGGGACACAATCTCTCTTCTAATAGAGGGACACAATCTCTCTTCTAATAGAGGGACACAATCTCTCTTCTAATAGAGGGACACAATCTCTCTCTAATAGAGGGACACAATCTCTCCTCTAATAGAGGGACACAATCTCTCCTCTAATAGAGGGACACAATCTCTCCTCTAATAGAGGGACACAATCTCTCCTCTAATAGAGGGACACAATCTCTCCTCTAATAGAGGGACACAATCTCTCCTCTAATAGAGGGACACGATCTCTCCTCTAATAGAGGGACACGATCTCTCCTCTAATAGAGGGACACAATCTCTCTCTAATAGAGGGACACAATCTCTCTTCTAATAGAGGGACACAATCTCTCTTCTAATAGAGGGACACAATCTCTCCTCTAATAGAGGGACACAATCTCTCCTCTAATAGAGGGACACAATCTCTCCTCTAATAGAGGGACACAATCTCTCCTCTAATAGAGGGACACAATCTCTCCTCTAATAGAGGGACACAATCTCTCCTCTAATAGAGGGACACAATCTCTCCTCTAATAGAGGGACACAATCTCTCCTCTAATAGAGGGACACAATCTCTCTTCTAATAGAGGGACACAATCTCTCCTCTAATAGAGGGACACAATCTCTCTTCTAATAGAGGGACACAATCTCTCCTCTAATAGAGGGACACAATCTCTCTCTAATAGAGGGACACAATCTCTCTCTAATAGAGGGACACAATCTCTCTTCTAATAGAGGGACACAATCTCTCCTCTAATAGAGGGACACAATCTCTCCTCTAATAGAGGGACACAATCTCTCCTCTAATAGAGGGACACAATCTCTCTTCTAATAGAGGGACACAATCTCTCTCTAATAGAGGGACACAATCTCTCCTCTAATAGAGGGACACGATCTCTCTTCTAATAGAGGGACACAATCTCTCCTCTAATAGAGGGACACAATCTCTCTTCTAATAGAGGGACACAATCTCTCTTCTAATAGAGGGACACAATCTCTCTTCTAATAGAGGGACACAATCTCTCTCTAATAGAGGGACACAATCTCTCTCTAATAGAGGGACACAATCTCTCTCTAATAGAGGGACACAATCTCTCTTCTAATAGAGGGACACAATCTCTCCTCTAATAGAGGGACACAATCTCTCCTCTAATAGAGGGACACAATCTCTCCTCTAATAGAGGGACACAATCTCTCCTCTAATAGAGGGACACAATCTCTCTAATAGAGGGACACAATCTCTCCTCTAATAGAGGGACACGATCTCTCCTCTAATAGAGGGACACGATCTCTCCTCTAATAGAGGGACACAATCTCTCTCTAATAGAGGGACACAATCTCTCTCTAATAGAGGGACACAATCTCTCCTCTAATAGAGGGACACAATCTCTCCTCTAATAGAGGGACACAATCTCTCCTCTAATAGAGGGACACAATCTCTCTTCTAATAGAGGGACACAATCTCTCTTCTAATAGAGGGACACAATCTCTCTTCTAATAGAGGGACACAATCTCTCCTCTAATAGAGGGACACAATCTCTCCTCTAATAGAGGGACACAATCTCTCCTCTAATAGAGGGACACAATCTCTCTTCTAATAGAGGGACACAATCTCTCCTCTAATAGAGGGACACAATCTCTCCTCTAATAGAGGGACACAATCTCTCCTCTAATAGAGGGACACAATCTCTCCTCTAATAGAGGGACACAATCTCTCCTCTAATAGAGAGACACAATCTCTCTTCTAATAGAGGGACACAATCTCTCCTCTAATAGAGGGACACAATCTCTCCTCTAATAGAGGGACACAATCTCTCCTCTAATAGAGGGACACAATCTCTCCTCTAATAGAGGGACACAATCTCTCTTCTAATAGAGGGACACAATCTCTCCTCTAATAGAGGGACACAATCTCTCCTCTAATAGAGGGACACAATCTCTCTCTAATAGAGGGACACGATCTCTCTTCTAATAGAGGGACACAATCTCTCCTCTAATAGAGGGACACAATCTCTCCTCTAATAGAGGGACACAATCTCTCCTCTAATAGAGGGACACAATCTCTCCTCTAATAGAGGGACACAATCTCTCTCTAATAGAGGGACACAATCTCTCCTCTAATAGAGGGACACAATCTCTCTCTAATAGAGGGACACAATCTCTCTCTAATAGAGGGACACAATCTCTCCTCTAATAGAGGGACACAATCTCTCTCTAATAGAGGGACACAATCTCTCCTCTAATAGAGGGACACAATCTCTCTCTAATAGAGGGACACGATCTCTCCTCTAATAGAGGGACACAATCTCTCCTCTAATAGAGGGACACAATCTCTCTTTTAATAGAGGGACACAATCTCTCCTCTAATAGAGGGACACAATCTCTCCTCTAATAGAGGGACACAATCTCTCTTCTAATAGAGGGACACAATCTCTCCTCTAATAGAGGGACACAATCTCTCTTCTAATAGAGGGACACAATCTCTCTCTAATAGAGGGACACAATCTCTCCTCTAATAGAGGGACACAATCTCTCCTCTAATAGAGGGACACAATCTCTCTAATAGAGGGACACAATCTCTCTAATAGAGGGACACAATCTCTCTTCTAATAGAGGGACACAATCTCTCCTCTAATAGAGGGACACGATCTCTCCTCTAATAGAGGGACACAATCTCTCCTCTAATAGAGGGACACAATCTCTCTTCTAATAGAGGGACACAATCTCTCTTCTAATAGAGGGACACAATCTCTCTTCTAATAGAGGGACACAATCTCTCTTCTAATAGAGGGACACAATCTCTCCTCTAATAGAGGGACACAATCTCTCCTCTAATAGAGGGACACAATCTCTCCTCTAATAGAGGGACACAATCTCTCTAATAGAGGGACAAAATCTCTCTCTAATAGAGGGACACAATCTCTCCTCTAATAGAGGGACACAATCTCTCCTCTAATAGAGGGACACAATCTCTCTCTAATAGAGGGACACAATCTCTCCTCTAATAGAGGGACACAATCTCTCTTCTAATATAGGGACACAATCTCTCTTCTAATATAGGGACACAATCTCTCTAATAGAGGGACACAATCTCTCTCTAATAGAGGGACACAATCTCTCCTCTAATAGAGGGACACAATCTCTTTTCTAATAGAGGGACACAATCTCTCTAATAGAGGGACAAAATCTCTCTCTAATAGAGGGACAAAATCTCTCCTCTAATAGAGGGACACAATCTCTCTAATAGAGGGACACAATCTCTCCTCTAATAGAGGGACACAATCTCTCCTCTAATAGAGGGACACAATCTCTCTAATAGAGGGACAAAATCTCAACTCTAATAGAGGGACACAATCTCTCTTCTAATAGAGGGACACAATCTCTCCTCTAATAGAGGGACACAATCTCTCCTCTAATAGAGGGACACAATCTCTCTAATAGAGGGACAAAATCTCAACACTAATAGAGGGACACAATCTCTCCTCTAATAGAGGGACACAATCTCTCCTCTAATAGAGGGACACAATCTCTCCTCTAATAGAGGGACACAATCTTTCCTCTAATAGAGGGACACAATCTCTCCTCTAATAGAGGGACACAATCTCTCCTCTAATAGAGGGACACAATCTCTCCTCTAATAGAGGGACACAATCTCTCCTCTAATAGAGGGACACAATCTCTCTCTAATAGAGGGACACGATCTCTCTAATAGAGGGACACAATCTCTCCTCTAATAGAGGGACACAATCTCTCCTCTAATAGAGGGACACAATCTCTCTTCTAATAGAGGGACACAATCTCTCTTCTAATAGAGGGACACAATCTCTCCTCTAATAGAGGGACACAATCTCTCCTCTAATAGAGGGACACAATCTCTCTCTAATAGAGGACACGATCTCTCTAATAGAGGGACACAATCTCTCCTCTAATAGAGGGACACAATCTCTCTTCTAATAGAGGGACACAATCTCTCCTCTAATAGAGGGACACAATCTCTCTTCTAATAGAGGGACACAATCTCTCCTCTAATAGAGGGACACAATCTCTCTCTAATAGAGGACACGATCTCTCTAATAGAGGGACACAATCTCTCCTCTAATAGAGGGACACAATCTCTCCTCTAATAGAGGGACACAATCTCTCCTCTAATAGAGGGACACAATCTCTCCTCTAATAGAGGGACACAATCTCTTCCCTAGGGATGAGCTTCGTGTTCGAGTCGAACATACGTTCGACTCGAACATTGGCTGTTCGATCGTTCGACGAAGATCGAACGATTTGGGCCGTTCGCGCCAAATTCGAGTGACGCGAACGGCCCACAATGCACTACGCCATCGCAGTGTCATCCAGGCGCTGTGATTGGCCAAGCATGCACTGTGACCCCGCATGCTTGGCCAATCACAGCGCCGGCAGCGAGGAGAGCAATGATTGGCCACAGGCAGGATGCCTGTGGCCAATTATTGCTGAGGGTGTTTAGTACACGCCCCACACTATAAAAGGCCGCCAGCACGGCGGCCTAGTGTAGTGTGTTCCGGAGCAGGGATAGAGTAGCATAGGCAGGGACAGTGACTGTTATTTCTTTCTTGCTTAACCTGGATTCCTTTAGTTTAGGGAAAGAGAAGGATAGGTAGGGAGAGTGTCAGTGTGTTTTGTGCTTCTGCTATAGTGTGCTTAAAAAAAACATTTATTCTAGGGACAGAAAACTCTAGGTAGGGACAGTGTCAGTTTCTTTCACTCTGCAAGTCCTTGTTTCCAGGGACCTGGAAGGACAGTGAGTTAATTGTCCTTGTGCTATATTGTGCTTAAAAAAAACATTTATTCTAGGGACAGAAAACTCTAGGTAGGGACAGTGTCAGTTTCTTTCACTCTGCAAGTCCTTGTTTCCAGGGACCTGTAAGGACAGTGAGTTAATTTTCCTTGTGCTATATTGTGATTAAAAAAAACATTTATTCTAGGGACAGAAAACTCTAGGTAGGGACAGTGTCAGTTTCTTTCACTCTGCAAGTCCTTGTTTCCAGGGACCTGTAAGGACAGTGAGTTAATTTTCCTTGTGCTATATTGTGATTAAAAAAAACATTTTTTCTAGGGACAGAAAACTGTAGGTAGGGAGAGTGTTTTTTTTCTTTCACTCTGCAAGTCCTTGTTTCCAGGGACCTGGAAGGACAGTGAGTGAATTGTCCTTTTGCTATATTGTGATTAAAAAAAACATTTATTCTAGGGACAGAAAACTCTAGGTAGGGACAGTGTCAGTTTCTTTCACTCTGCAAGTCCTTGTTTCCAGGGACCTGGAAGGACAGTGAGTGAATTGTCCTTTTGCTATATTGTGATTAAAAAAAACATTTATTCTAGGGACAGAAAACTCTAGGTAGGGACAGTGTCAGTTTCTTTCACTCTGCAAGTCCTTGTTTCCAGGGACCTGGAAGGACAGTGAGTGAATTGTCCTTTTGCTATATTGTGATTAAAAAAAACATTTATTCTAGGGACAGAAAACTCTAGGTAGGGACAGTGTCAGTTTCTTTCACTCTGCAAGTCCTTGTTTCCAGGGACCTGGAAGGACAGTGAGTGAATTGTCCTTTTGCTATATTGTGATTAAAAAAAACATTTTTTTCTAGGGACAGAAAACTGTAGGTAGGGAGAGTATTTTTTTTCTTTCACTCTGCAAGTCCTTGTTTCCAGGGACCTGTAAGGACAGTGAGTTAATTGTCCTTGTGCTATATTGTGCTGAAAAAAACATTTATTCCAGGGACAGAAAACTCTAGGTAGGGACAGTGTCAGTTTCTTTCACTCTGCAAGTCCTTGTTTCCAGGGACCTGGAAGGACAGTGAGTGAATTGTCCTTTTGCTATATTGTGATTAAAAAAAACATTTTTTTCTAGGGACAGAAAACTGTAGGTAGGGAGAGTGTTTTTTTTTCTTTCACTCTGCAAGTCCTTGTTTCCAGGGACCTGTAAGGACAGTGAGTTAATTTTCCTTGTGCTATATTGTGATTAAAAAAAACATTTATTCTAGGGACAGAAAACTCTAGGTAGGGACAGTGTCAGTTTCTTTCACTCTGCAAGTCCTTGTTTCCAGGGACCTGGAAGGACAGTGAGTGAATTGTCCTTTTGCTATATTGTGATTAAAAAAAACATTTATTCTAGGGACAGAAAACTCTAGGTAGGGACAGTGTCAGTTTCTTTCACTCTGCAAGTCCTTGTTTCCAGGGACCTGGAAGGACAGTGAGTGAATTGTCCTTTTGCTATATTGTGATTAAAAAAAACATTTTTTTCTAGGGACAGAAAACTGTAGGTAGGGAGAGTATTTTTTTTCTTTCACTCTGCAAGTCCTTGTTTCCAGGGACCTGTAAGGACAGTGAGTTAATTGTCCTTGTGCTATATTGTGCTGAAAAAAACATTTATTCCAGGGACAGAAAACTCTAGGTAGGGACAGTGTCAGTTTCTTTCACTCTGCAAGTCCTTGTTTCCAGGGACCTGGAAGGACAGTGAGTGAATTGTCCTTTTGCTATATTGTGATTAAAAAAAACATTTTTTTCTAGGGACAGAAAACTGTAGGTAGGGAGAGTATTTTTTTTCTTTCACTCTGCAAGTCCTTGTTTCCAGGGACCTGTAAGGACAGTGAGTTAATTTTCCTTGTGCTATATTGTGATTAAAAAAAACATTTATTCCAGGGACAGAAAACTCTAGGTAGGGACAGTGTCAGTTTCTTTCACTCTGCAAGTCCTTGTTTCCAGGGACCTGGAAGGACAGTGAGTGAATTGTCCTTTTGCTATATTGTGATTAAAAAAAACATTTTTTTCTAGGGACAGAAAACTGTAGGTAGGGAGAGTGTTTTTTTTCTTTCACTCTGCAAGTCCTTGTTTCCAGGGACCTGTAAGGACAGTGAGTTAATTTTCCTTGTGCTATATTGTGATTAAAAAAAACATTTTTTCTAGGGACAGAAAACTGTAGGTAGGGAGAGTGTTTTTTTTCTTTCACTCTGCAAGTCCTTGTTTCCAGGGACAGAGAAGGACACCTGAAGGTAGCCCTTATTGCTTTTTTCCCATCTCCCTGCAGGCCATCTATTAGAATGTCTGGAAGGCAAACAAGGAGAGGCAGACAGTCAGGAGGCAATAAAAGAGGGCAAGCAGGCTCTGTGTCTGGGGGCAACAGTGCTGGTCGTGGACGCGGTGCATTGTCATCAGCACATGGCCATGGGACACGCTTGTCCTTCTTTTCGGCAGCTGGACATGTTGAGCCACATCATGCCGAAGACTTGGTAGAGTGGATGACCAAGCCCTCCTCCTCCTCCTCATCCTCTCTCACCCAGGCTCAGGGTACTGGAAAAGCAGCTGCCAAAGCGTCGTCTTCCCTGGTATCAATGTCAGACAAATCATCAGTCACTCCTTCCCTAGACCCACCATGTCCTCCTCCTGAGGAGTCCCCCGAACTGTTTCAGCACAGTGTTGGGTACATGCTCCAGGAGGATGCCCAGCGTTTCGAAGGGTCTGATGATGAAACCCAGCTAGAGGAAGGCAGTAGCGTGAGAGCAGACAGAGGGGATGCTCAAGAAGGACACCAATCTGGCAGTCATGTTCCAGCAGCTGCAGCATACTGCCAGATTGGCTCCAGTGATGAGGAGGGAGGGGATGATGAGGTCAATGACTCCACGTGGGTGCCTAATAGGAGAGAGGAGGAGGAGGAGGATGAGGAGGAGGCACATCTCCAACGAGGCAGGATGCCCTTTGGTGGCCAGCGTAAGGGCAGTACACCGACGGAATCACACCGCAGAGCTCCGCCTGTGCAGGGCGCTGCCTCTGCCCGTCATTCAAAAAGTTCTTTGGTGTGGGCCTTTTTTGAGGCTAGTGCATCAGATCGCACAGCTGCTGTTTGCAACATATGTCTCAAGCGTATATCGCGTGGCCAAAACATCAGCCGCTTGGGTACCACATGCCTGACCAGACATATGTTGACCTGCCATGCAGCTCGTTGGCAAGCCTACCTCAAAGACCCACACCAAAGAACAAAGCGGACCTCTCCTTGCACCGCATCAGCTGGGATCTCCAACCCCACTATAACTTCAGTCCTCTCTGAAACATGCACTGAGAGGAATGAAGGTGTAGAATTAGGTGTGTCACAGCCAAGTACTTGCGCCCACTCTGCTAGCAGTACACCGACGTCCGATTCTAGCAGGCAAATTTCCCTGCCCCAGCTGCTGGACCGTCGAAAGAAGTTCACTCCCAGCCATCCACATGCCCAGCGGTTGAATGCTAGCTTGGCTAAATTGCTAGCGCTTCAACTGCTGCCTTTTCAGTTGGTAGACTCGGCCCCCCTTCCGTGAGTTTGTGCAATGTGCGGTTCCTCAGTGGCAGGTTCCCAAACGCCACTTTTTCTCACGGAAGGCTATTCCGGCTCTCTACCGGCATGTGGAAGGCAATGTCTTGGCCTCGCTGGACAGGGCGGTCAGCGGTAAGGTGCATATTACCGCTGACTCATGGTCCAGCAGGCATGGACAGGGACGTTACCTTTCTTTCACGGCCCATTGGGTCACTCTTTTGGCAGCTGGGAAGGATTCAGGACAAGGTGCAGTAGTGTTGGAGGTTGTCCCACCGCCACGCCTCCAAAATGCTACTACTGGTTGTGACACACCTCTCTCCTCCACCCCCTCCTCTTCTTCTTCCTCCATGGCCTCTTCCTGTGGTTTGTCCTATGAACCAGCGGTGCTCCGTAGCCGTTCACGGGGCTACGCAAGTACGCAGGCAAAAAGATGCCATGCCGTGCTTGCGCTGGTGTGTTTGGGGGACAGAAGCCACACTGGGGCAGAGGTCCTGTCTGCTCTGCAGGGCCAGGCCGAGAGGTGGTTGACGCCACGCCAGCTTAAGCCAGGAATGGTGGTTTGCGACAATGGCACCAACCTCCTCTCCGCCCTCCGACAGGGACAACTGACCCATGTGCCCTGTGTGGCTCACGTCCTTAACCTGGTGGTGCAGCGGTTCTTGGGCAGGTACCCGGGCTTACAGGATGTCCTGAGGCAGGCCAGGAAAGTCTGTGTGCATTTCCGCAGATCTTATAATGCCAGTGCTCGCCTGGCTGAGCTGCAAAAGGAGTTGAACCTGCCCAAGAACCGCCTTATATGTGACATGCCCACCAGGTGGAACTCAACGTTGGCCATGCTGCAGCGGGCTGCACACGCAGCAGAGGGCCATCAATGAGTACCTGTGCGACTACGGCACCAGGACAGGGTCAGGGGAGCTTGGTTTTTTTTTCTCCACGCCAGTGGGGCATGATCAGGGATGCATGCACTGTCCTGGCACCATTTGAGGAGGCCACGAGGATGGTGAGCAGTGACAGTGCATGCATCAGTGACACTGTACCTCTTGTCCACCTGTTGGAGCACACGCTGCGTGGAATAATGGACAGGGCACTTGAGGCAGAACAGAGGCAGGAAGAGGAGGACTTCCTTGCCTCTCAAGGCCCCCTTTACCCAGACAGTGTTCCTTCTGTCCCACCCATCGCACAGGAAGAGGAGGAGGAGGAGGAGGAGGAGGAGGATTGTGTCAGCATGGAGGTGGAGGCTGGCACTCAGCATCATCAGCAGCAGTCTTTTAGGGATGATTTACAGTCCCAAGAAACCAGTGGACTTGTACGTGGCTGGGAGGAGGTGGCTGCGGATCATGTCGTCCTTAGTGACCCAGAGGACTCCGGAGCGAATGCCTCAGCAAACCTACGCTGCATGGCCTCCCTGATCCTGCAAAGTCTGCGGAAGGATCCTCGTATTCTTCGGATCAAGGAGAGGGACCATTACTGGCTGGCCACTCTCCTTGATCCACGGTACAAGGGTAAGGTTGCGGACCTTATGTTACCGTCGCAGAGGGAGCAGAGGATGAGACAACTCCGGGAGGCCTTGCAGAAAGGTCTGTGCAACGCGTTCCCAGAGACTGGGAGGTTGCAAACTCCTGGTCCTGGACAACGAGTTGCTGAGGCTTCGGCCAGTCAAAGAAGGAGCGGTGGGGAAGGTGGCCGTCTGACCGATGCGTTCAGACAATTCTTTAGTCCGCAGCCCCAAAGTATGATTGGTTCCAGCAACCATCGCCAGCGTCTGATAAACATGGTGCAGGAATATCTAGGGGCAAGGTCAGACTTGGACACCTTCCCCACCGAAAATCCTCTGGCTTACTGGGGTCTTGAGGATGGATCACTGGCCAGAGCTTGCACAGTATGCAATTGAGCTACTGGCCTGTCCTGCATCCAGCGTTCTTTCGGAACGCACATTCAGTGCTGCTGGAGGATTTGTCACGGATCACAGGGTGCGCCTGTCCACCGACTCGGTTGATCGACTGACTTTCATCAAGATGAACCAGTCTTGGATCACCACCAGCTACCACACACCTGATGCTGATATAACAGACTAATTGATTTTAAAATGTCACATCCCTTCAAGACTGATGCTGATGCTGAGTGCCTGTGCTGTTATGTTGACTGGCTATCCTCCTCCTCCGAGTCCTCAATGATACGATTGATGATGATAGCTTGGAAGATCATTTTTGTTTATGGGTGCCGCCACCAGTGCCTAACGCCCAATTTTTCAGCCCCTGTTTAACAGGGGCGTGTAATTACAATTTTTGAAGCAATACTTTGCAACAGGGCTCATTGCTGTGCTCCAAGTACAGTATCTGTGAGGAGTTGCAGTGTTGTGCCACCAGTGCCTAAGGCCCAATTTTTCAGCCCCTGTTTAACAGGGGCGTGTCATTACAATTTTTGAAGCAATACTTTGCAACAGGGCTCATTGCTGTGCTCCAAGTACAGTATCTGTGAGGGGTTGCAGTGTTGTGCCACCAGTGCCTAAGGCCCAATTTTTCAGCCCCTGTTCAACAGGGGCATGTAATTACAATTCTTGATCTAATAATTCACAGCAGGGCCCATTGCTGCACCCACCAAGAGTAACTGTCAGGGCTTACAGTGTTGTGGCACCAGCACCACCATCAAAGGCCCAATTTTTACTACCACTGTTCAACAATTATATGTAATTAAAATTCCTGATATAATAGTTGACAGCAGGGCGTTCCAGCACCAACCAAGAGTAACTGTGAGTGCTTACAGTGTTGTGCCAACACCAACAACTAAGGGGCCTATTTCTGCAGAGTATATACGGCAGGTCCCTACTTTCAAACATCCAACTTACAAACGACTCCTACTTGCAAACGCAAGAAGACAACAGGAAGTGAGAGGAAATCTACCACTAGGAAGGAAAATTCTCTCCTGTAAGAATAAATATGGGAGAAAGGTGTCTCCTCTGTACTGATGCTTTATCAGCAATCCTTGTTTCAAGAAAAACACCACATTTCAAAAACAGTTGTCATTGGGACGGAAAGTGAGGTGAAATGTTCTGAACAGGGGCACAGACAGCAAAACAAATGTTACAGGGGTGATAACCCTTACCTATGTTTTCCAAAAAGTTTAAAAATAGATTTTTGGGCTGGAGCTACACTTCAACAATGTACCTGTTCAAAATTACAAACAGATTCTACATAAGAACAAACCTACAGTCCCTGTCTTGTATGCACCGCCTGTATAGGGCTGTTCAGAGTATATAGGGCCTTTTTTATTTTATGTGCGGGGTTCCCCTTAATATCCATACAAGACCCAAAGGGGCTGGTAATGGGCTGGGGTAGGGGGGGGGGGTCATGGGGTAGCTATGCCATTTTTCTTAAAGAATTTCATCCATATTACCGGGACCAGACATTACATTAAAGCCGCAAGCAGTTTTAAATGGCTTTTTTTTCCTTTAGAAGTGTCATTTTGTGCAGGGACAGTTCTAAACACGGGAAACACGTGGCACTTCACAGGCATACTTTAGACACCCCCCAGGTACGATATTTAAAGGAATATTTGACTTTTTTTTTTTCACTTTATGCATCATTAAAATGACTGCTCCCGAAAAACGACCGTTTTTAAAACTTCTTTTTGCATTGATACATGTCCCCTGGTGCAGAACCCGGGTTCCCAAACCCTTTTTAGGACAATAACATGCATAATAGTTGTTATAATTAGCACTTTAGAATTCGAACGTTCGCATCCATTGTATTTAATAGGGTTCTAATGTTCGTTCGAACTTCCGGTCCGTTCGCGGGTTCTGGTGCGAACCGAACCCGGGGGTGTTCGGCTCATCACTACTCTTCCCTAATAGAGGGACACAATCTCTCCTCTAATAGAGGGACACAATCTCTCCTCTAATAGAGGGACACAATCTCTCCTCTAATAGAGGGACACAATCTCTCCTCTAATAGAGGGACACAATCTCTCTTCTAATAGAGGGACACAATCTCTCTTCTAATAGAGGGACACAATCTCTCTAATAGAGGGACACAATCTCTCCTCTAATAGAGGGACACAATCTCTCCTCTAATAGAGGGACACAATCTCTCCTCTAATAGAGGGACACAATCTCTCTTCTAATAGAGGGACACAATCTCTCCTCTAATAGAGGGACACAATCTCTCTTCTAATAGAGGGACACAATCTCTCCTCTAATAGAGGGACACAATCTCTCTTCTAATAAAGGGACACAATCTCTCCTCTAATAGAGGGACACAATCTCTTTTCTAATAGAGGGACACAATCTCTCTAATAGAGGGACAAAATCTCAACTCTAATAGAGGGACACAATCTCTCCTCTAATAGAGGGACACAATCTCTCTTCTAATAGAGGGACACAATCTCTCCTCTAATAGAGGGACACAATCTCTCCTCTAATAGAGGTACACAATCTCTCTAATAGAGGGACACAATCTCTCTTCTAATATAGGGACACAATCTCTCTTCTAATAGAGGGACACAATCTCTCCTCTAATAGAGGGACACAATCTCTCTTCTAATAGAGGGACACAATCTCTCTTCTAATAGAGGGACACAATCTCTCTTCTAATAGAGGGACACAATCTCTCCTCTAATAGAGGGACACAATCTCTCTTCTAATAGAGGGACACAATCTCTCCTCTAATAGAGGGACACAATCTCTTTTCTAATAGAGGGACACAATCTCTCTTCTAATAGAGGGACACAATCTCTCTTCTAATAGAGGGACACAATCTCTCTTCTAATAGAGGGACACAATCTCTCCTCTAATAGAGGGACACAATCTCTCCTCTAATAGAGGGACACAATCTCTCCTCTAATAGAGGGACACAATCTCTCCTCTAATAGAGGGACACAATCTCTTTTCTAATAGAGAGACACAATCTCTCCTCTAATAGAGGGACACAATCTCTCCTCTAATAGAGGGACACAATCTCTCGTCTTATAGAGGGACACAATCTCTCCTCTAATAGAGGGACACAATCTCTCCTCTAATAGAGGGACACAATCTCTTCTCTAATAGAGGGACACAATCTCTCCTCTAATAGAGGGACACAATCTCTCCTCTAATAGAGGGACACAATCTCTCCTCTAATAGAGGGACACGATATCTCCTCTTATAGAGGGACACAATCTCTCCTCTAATAGAGGGACACAATCTCTCCTCTAATAGAGGGACACAATCTCTCTCTAATAGAGGGACACAATCTCTCTTCTAATAGAGGGACACAATCTCTCTTCTAATAGAGGGACACAATCTCTCTTCTAATAGAGGGACACAATCTCTCTTCTAATAGAGGGACACAATCTCTCCTCTAATAGAGGGACACAATCTCTCCTCTAATAGAGGGACACAATCTCTCCTCTAATAGAGGGACACAATCTCTCTTCTAATAGAGGGACACAATCTCTCCTCTAATAGAGGGACACAATCTCTCCTCTAATAGAGGGACACAATCTCTCTCTAATAGAGGGACACAATCTCTCTTCTAATAGAGGGACACAATCTCTCTTCTAATAGAGGGACACAATCTCTCTTCTAATAGAGGGACACAATCTCTCTTCTAATAGAGGGACACAATCTCTCTTCTAATAGAGGGACACAATCTCTCTTCTAATAGAGGGACACAATCTCTCCTCTAATAGAGGGACACAATCTCTCCTCTAATAGAGGGACACAATCTCTCCTCTAATATAGGGACACAATCTCTCTTCTAATAGAGGGACACAATCTCTCCTCTAATAGAGGGACACAATCTCTCCTCTAATAGAGGGACACAATCTCTCCTCTAATAGAGGGACACAATCTCTCCTCTAATAGAGGGACACAATCTCTCCTCTAATAGAGGGACACAATCTCTCCTCTAATAGAGGGGCACAATCTCTCTCTAATAGAGGGACACAATCTCTCTAATAGAGGGACACAATCTCTCCTCTAATAGAGGGACACAATCTCTCCTCTAATAGAGGGACACAATCTCTCCTCTAATAGAGGGACACAATCTCTCCTCTAATAGAGGGACACAATCTCTCCTCTAATAGAGGGACACAATCTCTCCTCTAATAGAGGGACACAATCTCTCCTCTAATAGAGGGACACAATCTCTCCTCTAATAGAGGGACACAATCTCTCCTCTAATAGAGGGACACAATCTCTCCTCTAATAGAGGGACACAATCTCTCCTCTAATAGAGGGACACAATCTCTTTTCTAATAGAGAGACACAATCTCTCTTCTAATAGAGGGACACAATCTCTCTTCTAATAGAGGGACACAATCTCTCTTCTAATAGAGGGACACAATCTCTCTTCTAATAGAGGGACACAATCTCTCTTCTAATAGAGGGACACAATCTCTCTTCTAATAGAGGGACACAATCTCTCTTCTAATAGAGGGACACAATCTCTCCTCTAATAGAGGGACACAATCTCTCCTCTAATAGAGGGACACAATCTCTCCTCTAATATAGGGACACAATCTCTCTTCTAATAGAGGGACACAATCTCTCCTCTAATAGAGGGACACAATCTCTCCTCTAATAGAGGGACACAATCTCTCCTCTAATAGAGGGACACAATCTCTCCTCTAATAGAGGGACACAATCTCTCTCTAATAGAGGGACACAATCTCTCTCTAATAGAGGGACACAATCTCTCTCTAATAGAGGGACACAATCTCTCCTCTAATAGAGGGACACAATCTCTCCTCTAATAGAGGGACACAATCTCTCCTCTAATAGAGGGACACAATCTCTCCTCTAATAGAGGGACACAATCTCTCCTCTAATAGAGGGACACGATATCTCCTCTTATAGAGGGACACAATCTCTCCTCTAATAGAGGGACACAATCTCTCCTCTAATAGAGGGACACAATCTCTCTCTAATAGAGGGACACAATCTCTCTTCTAATAGAGGGACACAATCTCTCTTCTAATAGAGGGACACAATCTCTCTTCTAATAGAGGGACACAATCTCTCTTCTAATAGAGGGACACAATCTCTCTTCTAATAGAGGGACACAATCTCTCTTCTAATAGAGGGACACAATCTCTCCTCTAATAGAGGGACACAATCTCTCCTCTAATAGAGGGACACAATCTTTCCTCTAATAGAGGGACACAATCTCTCTTCTAATAGAGGGACACAATCTCTCCTCTAATAGAGGGACACAATCTCTCCTCTAATAGAGGGACACAATCTCTCTCTAATAGAGGGACACAATCTCTCTTCTAATAGAGGGACACAATCTCTCTTCTAATAGAGGGACACAATCTCTCTTCTAATAGAGGGACACAATCTCTCTTCTAATAGAGGGACACAATCTCTCTTCTAATAGAGGGACACAATCTCTCTTCTAATAGAGGGACACAATCTCTCCTCTAATAGAGGGACACAATCTCTCCTCTAATAGAGGGACACAATCTCTCCTCTAATATAGGGACACAATCTCTCTTCTAATAGAGGGACACAATCTCTCTTCTAATAGAGGGACACAATCTCTCCTCTAATAGAGGGACACAATCTCTCCTCTAATAGAGGGACACAATCTCTCCTCTAATAGAGGGACACAATCTCTCTCTAATAGAGGGACACAATCTCTCTCTAATAGAGGGACACAATCTCTCCTCTAATAGAGGGACACAATCTCTCCTCTAATAGAGGGACACAATCTCTCCTCTAATAGAGGGACACAATCTCTCCTCTAATAGAGGGACACAATCTCTCCTCTAATAGAGGGAAACAATCTCTCTTCTAATAGAGGGACACAATCTCTCCTCTAATAGAGGGACACAATCTCTCCTCTAATAGAGGGACACAATCTCTCCTCTAATAGAGGGACACAATCTCTCTTCTAATAGAGGGACACGATCTCTCTTCTAATAGAGGGACACAATCTCTCCTCTAATAGAGGGACACAATCTCTCTTCTAATAGAGGGACACAATCTCTCTTCTAATAGAGGGACACAATCTCTCTTCTAATAGAGGGACACAATCTCTCCTCTAATAGAGGGACACAATCTCTCCTCTAATAGAGGGACACAATCTCTCCTCTAATAGAGGGACACAATCTCTCTCTAATAGAGGGACACAATCTCTCTCTAATAGAGGGACACAATCTCTCTCTAATAGAGGGACACAATCTCTCCTCTAATAGAGGGACACAATCTCTCCTCTAATAGAGGGACACGATCTCTCTTCTAATAGAGGGACACAATCTCTCCTCTAATAGAGGGACACAATCTCTCCTCTAATAGAGGGACACAATCTCTCCTCTAATAGAGGGACACAATCTCTCTTCTAATAGAGGGACACAATCTCTCTTCTAATAGAGGGACACAATCTCTCCTCTAATAGAGGGACACAATCTCTCTTCTAATAGAGGGACACAATCTCTCCTCTAATAGAGAGACACGATCTCTCCTCTAATAGAGGGACACAATCTCTCTTCTAATAGAGGGACACAATCTCTCCTCTAATAGAGGGACACAATCTCTCTTCTAATAGAGGGACACAATCTCTCCTCTAATAGAGGGACACAATCTCTCCTCTAATAGAGGGACACAATCTCTCCTCTAATAGAGGGACACAATCTCTCTCTAATAGAGGGACACAATCTCTCTAATAGAGGGACACAATCTCTCCTCTAATAGAGGGACACAATCTCTCCTCTAATAGAGGGACACAATCTCTCCTCTAATAGAGGGACACAATCTCTCCTCTAATAGAGGGACACAATCTCTCCTCTAATAGAGGGACACAATCTCTCTCTAATAGAGGGACACAATCTCTCTTCTAATAGAGGGACACAATCTCTCTCTAATAGAGGGACACAATCTCTCCTCTAATAGAGGGACACAATCTCTCCTCTAATAGAGGGACACAATCTCTCTTCTAATAGAGGGACACAATCTCTCCTCTAATAGAGGGACACAATCTCTCTTCTAATAGAGGGACACAATCTCTCCTCTAATAGAGGGACACAATCTCTCCTCTAATAGAGGGACACAATCTCTCCTCTAATAGAGGGACACGATATCTCCTCTTATAGAGGGACACAATCTCTCCTCTAATAGAGGGACACAATCTCTCCTCTAATAGAGGGACACAATCTCTCTCTAATAGAGGGACACAATCTCTCTAATAGAGGGACACAATCTCTCCTCTAATAGAGGGACACAATCTCTCCTCTAATAGAGGGACACAATCTCTCCTCTAATAGAGGGACACAATCTCTCCTCTAATAGAGGGACACAATCTCTCTCTAATAGAGGGACACAATCTCTCTTCTAATAGAGGGACACAATCTCTCTCTAATAGAGGGACACAATCTCTCCTCTAATAGAGGGACACAATCTCTCCTCTAATAGAGGGACACAATCTCTCCTCTAATAGAGGGACACAATCTCTCTCTAATAGAGGGACACAATCTCTCCTCTAATAGAGGGACACAATCTCTCTCTAATAGAGGGACACAATCTCTCCTCTAATAGAGGGACACAATCTCTCCTCTAATAGAGGGACACAATCTCTCCTCTAATAGAGGGACACAATCTCTCTCTAATAGAGGGACACAATCTCTCTCTAATAGAGGGACACAATCTCTCCTCTAATAGAGGGACACAATCTCTCCTCTAATAGAGGGACACAATCTCTCTTCTAATAGAGGGACACAATCTCTCCTCTAATAGAGGGACACAATCTCTCCTCTAATAGAGGGACACAATCTCTCCTCTAATAGAGGGACACAATCTCTCCTCTAATAGAGGGACACAATCTCTCTTCTAATATAGGGACACAATCTCTCCTCTAATAGAGGGACACAATCTCTCTTCTAATAGAGGGACACAATCTCTCTTCTAATAGAGGGACACAATCTCTCTTCTAATAGAGGGACACAATCTCTCTCTAATAGAGGGACACAATCTCTCTCTAATAGAGGGACACAATCTCTCTCTAATAGAGGGACACAATCTCTCTCTAATAGAGGGACACAATCTCTCTCTAATAGAGGGACACAATCTCTCCTCTAATAGAGGGACACAATCTCTCCTCTAATAGAGGGACACAATCTCTCCTCTAATAGAGGGACACAATCTCTCTTCTAATAGAGGGACACAATCTCTCCTCTAATAGAGGGACACAATCTCTTTTCTAATAGAGGGACACAATCTCTCTAATAGAGGGACAAAATCTCAACTCTATTAGAGGGACACAATCTCTCCTCTAATAGAGGGACACAATCTCTCTAATAGAGGGACACAATCTCTCCTCTAATAGAGGGAAACAATCTCTCCTCTAATATAGGGACACAATCTCTCTTCTAATAGAGGGACACAATCTCTCCTCTAATAGAGGGACACAATCTCTCTTCTAATAGAGGGACACAATCTCTCCTCTAATAGAGGGACACAATCTCTTTTCTAATAGAGGGACACAATCTCTCTAATAGAGGGACAAAATCTCAACTCTATTAGAGGGACACAATCTCTCCTCTAATAGAGGGACACAATCTCTCCTCTAATAGAGGGACACAATCTCTCCTCTAATATAGGGACACAATCTCTCCTCTAATAGAGGGACACAATCTCTCTTCTAATAGAGGGACACAATCTCTCTAATAGAGGGACAAAATCTCTCTCTAATAGAGGGACACAATCTCTCCTCTAATAGAGGGACACAATCTCTTTTCTAATAGAGGGACACAATCTCTCTAATAGAGGGACAAAATCTCAACTCTAATAGAGGGACACAATCTCTCCTCTAATAGAGGGACACAATCTCTCCTCTAATAGAGGGACACAATCTCTTTTCTAATAGAGGGACACAATCTCTCCTCTAATAGAGGGACACAATCTCTCCTCTAATAGAGGGACACAATCTCTCTTCTAATAGAGGGACACAATCTCTCCTCTAATAGAGGGACACAATCTCTCCTCTAATAGAGGGACACAATCTCTCCTCTAATAGAGGGACACAATCTCTCCTCTAATAGAGGGACACAATCTCTCCTCTAATAGAGGGACACAATCTCTCCTCTAATAGAGGGACACAATCTCTCTTCTAATAGAGGGACACAATCTCTCTTCTAATAGAGGGACACAATCTCTCCTCTAATAGAGGGACACAATCTCTCTTCTAATAGAGGGACACAATCTCTCTTCTAATAGAGGGACACAATCTCTCCTCTAATAGAGGGACACAATCTCTCTAATAGAGGGACACAATCTCTCTTCTAATAGAGGGACACAATCTCTCTTCTAATAGAGGGACACAATCTCTCCTCTAATAGAGGGACACAATCTCTCTTCTAATAGAGGGACACAATCTCTCTAATAGAGGGACACAATCTCTCCTCTAATAGAGGGACACAATCTCTCCTCTAATAGAGGGACACAATCTCTCCTCTAATAGAGGGACACAATCTCTCCTCTAATAGAGGGACACAATTAGGGATGGGCCCGGTGCTCGATTCGAACCCATGTTCGAATCGAGCACCGGGCGTTCGCTCGCTCGTCGAGCCCAGAACTATTTGGGCCGTTCGCATCACATTCGTGTGATGCGAGCGGCCCCGCAATGCATTGCGGCCGGCGCGGCCGGCGCAGTGCATTGCTGGCTGATGATTGGCCAAGCATGCACTGTGACCCCGCATGCTTGGCCAATCACAGCGCCCGAAACTCGGAGAGCAATAATTGGCTACAGGCAGGACGCCTGTAGCCAATTACAGCTCAGGGGCTTTAGTACACGCCCCACCATTTAAAAGGCCGCCACGCCATCGGCCCCGGTCACATGAGTTCCGGCTTTAGGAGAGATTAGTCTGCTGATTCAGTCTTTGCTTGATACTGAAAGATTTGCTCTTCTTTGCTAAACCATTGGCTATTTCTTTGCTAAACCATTGCTACCTAAGTCATTGATCGTTCATTGCTGCTGATTGCACAGTTAGTGTGTTATTAGCTGCTGCTGGGGATTAGTCTGGTGCGTGCTTACTGTTAGTACAGTATTGCACCCCAACAGCACCCATAGGACTTCTAGTGTGTTAGTGGCATCACACAGAGCTCCTATATTTTCTTCTCAGCAGCACCCATAGGACTTCTAGTGTGTTAGTGGCATCACACAGAGCTCCTATATTTTCATCTCAGCAGCACCCATAGGACTTCTAGTGTGTTAGTGGCAGCAAACAGAGCTCCTATATTTTCTTCTCAGAAGCACCCATAGGACTTCTAGTGTGTTAGTGGCAGCAAACAGAGCTCCTATATTTTCTTCTCAGCAGCACCCATAGGACTTCTAGTGTGTTAGTGGCAGCAAACAGAGCTCCTATATTTTCTTGTCAGCAGCACACATAGTACCTATAGTGTGTTAGTGTCAGCACCCATAGGACCTACAGTGTGTTGTGAGCACACATAGGAGTTCTATTTTTTATACTATATACACTACCGACTACAATGGCTGGAAGACCGCCAAGGAGAGGCAGAGCGTGCCGAGGCAAGAACACAGGGCAGGCAGGCTCTGTTTCTAGAGACAACAGTGCTGGCCGTGGACGTGGTCGTGCATCGTCATCAGCACGTGGCCATGGGACACGCTTGTCTTTGTTTTCGGCAGCTGGACATGTGGAGCCGCATCATGCCGAAGGCTTGGTAGAATGGATGACCAAGCCCTCCTCATCCTCCTCATCCTCTCTCACCCAGGCTCAGGGTACTGGCAGAGCAGCTGCCAACGCGTACTCAATGGCATCATCAGCCACCCCTTCCCTAGACCCACCATGTCCTCCTGAGGAGTCCCCCGAACTGTTTGAGCACAGTGTTGGGTACATGCTCCAGGAGGATGCCCAACGATTCGAAGGCTCGGATGATGATACCCAGCTTGAGGAAGTCAGTAGTGTGCGCGCAGAGAGAGGGGATGCTGAAGGACAGCAATCTGGCAGTAGTGTTCCACCAGCTGCAGCTTACTGCCAGGTTTGCTCTAGTGGTGAAGAGGGAGGGGATGATGAGGTCACTGACTCCACGTGGGTGCCTGAAGGGAGAGAGGAGGAGGAGGAGGAGGATGCAGCGTCACATGTCCAACGAGGCAGGATGCCCCCTGGAGGCCAGCTAGAGGCCAGCACAGCAACTGTACCACACCGCAGAGCTCCGCCTGTGCAGGGCGCTGCCTCTGCACGTTATCACAAAAGTTCTTTGGTGTGGGCCTTTTTTGAGACGAGTGCATCAGATCGCACCACTGCTATTTGCAATATTTGTCTCAAGCGTATCTCGCGTGGCCAAAACATCAGCCGCTTGGGCACCACAAGCATGAGCAGACATATGTCGACCTGCCATGCAGCTCGTTGGCAAGCACACATAAAAGACCCACACCAAAGAACAAAGCGGACCTCTCCTTGCTCCTCATCAGCTGGGATCTCCATCCCCACTATATCTTCAGTCCTCTCTGAAAGCTGCTCTGAGAGGACTGAAGGTGTAGAATTAGGTGTGTCACAACCAAGTACTTGCAGTACACCGACGTCCGATTGTAGCAGGCAAATTTCCCTGCCCCAGCTGCTGGACCGTCGAAAGAAGTATACTCCCAGCCATCCACATGCCCAGCGGTTAAATGCTAGCTTGGCTAAATTGCTAGCACTTCAACTGCTGCCTTTTCAGTTGATAGACTCGGCCCCCTTCCGTGAGTTTGTTCAATGTGCGGTTCCTCAGTGGCAGGTTCCCAAACGCCACTTTTTCTCACGGAAGGCGATTCCGTCTCTCTACTGGCATGTGGAAGGCAATGTCCATGCCTCGCTGGACAGGGCGGTCAGCGGTAAGGTGCATATTACCGCTGACTCATGGTCCAGCAGGCATGGACAGGGACGTTATCTTTCTTTCACGGCCCATTGGGTCACTCTATTGGCAGCTGGGAGGGATGCAGGACAAGGTGCAGTAGTGTTGGAGGTTGTTCCGCCACCACGCCTCCAAAATGCTACTACTGGTTGTGACACACCTCTCTCCTCCACCCCCTCCTATTCTTCTTCCTCCATGTCCTCTTCGAGTGCTCTGTCCTCGGAACCAGCGGTGCTCCGTAGGCGTACAAGGGGCTACGCGAGTACGCAGGCAAAAATATGCCATGCCGTGCTTGCGCTGGTGTGTTTGGGGGACAGGAGCCACACTGGGCCAGAGGTTCTGGCAGCTCTGCAGGGGCAGGCCGAGAGGTGGTTGACGCCACGCCAGCTTAAGCCAGGAATGGTCGTTTCTGATAATGGCACCAACCTCCTCTCCGCCCTGCGACAGGGGCAGCTCACCCATGTGCCCTGTATGGCTCACGTCCTCAACCTGGTGGTGCAGCGGTTCTTGGGCAGGTTCCCAGGCTTACAGGATGTCCTGAGGCAGGCCAGGAAAGTCTGTGTGCATTTCCGCCGATCTTATAATGCCAGTGCTCGGCTGACTGAGCTGCAAAAGGAGCTGAACCTGCCCAAGAACCGCCTAATATGTGACATGCCCACCAGGTGGAACTCAACGTTGGCCATGCTGCAGCGACTGCACACGCAGCAGAGGGCCATCAATGAGTACCTTTGCGACTACGGCACCAGGACAGGGTCAGGGGAGCTTGGCTTTTTTTCCCCACGCCAGTGGAGCATGATCAGGGATGCATGCACTGTCCTCTCACCATTTGAGGAGGCCACGAGGATGGTGAGCAGTGACAGTGCATGCATCAGTGACACTGTACCTCTTGTCCACCTGTTGGAGCATACGCTGCGTGGGATAATGGACAGGGCACTTGAGGCAGAACAGAGGCAGGAAGAGGAGGACTTCCTTGTCTCTCAAGGCCCCCTTTATCCAGACAATGTTCCTTCTGTCCCACCCATCACACAGGAAGAGGAGGAGGAGGAGGAGGAGGAGGAGGATTGTGTGAGCATGGAGGTGGAGCCTGGCACTCAGCATCAGCAGCAGCAGTCTTTTAGGGATGATGTACAGTCCCAACAAACCAGTGGACTTGTACGTGGCTGGGAGGAGGTGGCTGGCGATCATGTCATCCTCAGTGACCCAGAAGACTCCGGACCGAATGCCTCAGCTAACCTACGCTGCATGGCCTCCCTGATCCTGCAAAGCCTGCGGAAGGATCCTAGTGTTCTTCGGATCAAGGAGAGTGACCATTACTGGCTGGCCACTCTCCTTGATCCACGGTACAAGGGTAAGGTTGCGGACCTTATCTTGCCGTCGCAGAGGGAGCAGAGGATGAGACATCTCAGGGAGGCCTTGCAGAAAGGTCTGTGCAATGCGTTCCCAGAAACTGGGAGGTTACAAACTCCTGGTCCTGGACGACGAGTTGCTGAGGCTTCGGTCAGTAGCAGAAGGAGCGGTGGGGAAGGTGGACGTCTGACCGATGCGTTCAGACAATTTTTTAGTCCGCAGCCCCAAGGTATGATCGGTTCCAGCAACCATCGCCTGCGTCTGATATACATGGTGCAGGAATACCTAGGGGCAAGGTCAGACTTGGACACCTTTCCCACCGAAAATCCTCTGGCTTACTGGGTCCTGAGGATGGATCACTGGCCAGAGCTTGCACAGTATGCAATTGAGCTACTGGCCTGTCCTGCATCCAGCGTTCTTTCCGAACGCACATTCAGTGCTGCTGGAGGATTTGTCACCGATCATAGGGTGCGCCTGTCCACCGACTCGGTTGATCGACTGACCTTCATAAAAATGAATCAGTCTTGGATCACCACCAGCTACCAGACACCTGAAGCGGATATAACGGAATAATTTATAATGTCACATCCCTTCAAGACTGCCTATGCTGATGCTGAGTGACTGTCCTGTTATGTTCACTGACTATCCTCTTCCTCCTCCTCAATGATCCATGCCACCACACCAGTGCCTAAGGCACAATTTTTCAGCCCCTGTATAACAGGGGCGTGTAATTAAATTTTTTTAAAAAGATGCTTCGCAACAGGTGTGACTGCTGTGCTCAGAGTACAGTATCTGTGAGGGGTTGCAGTGTTGTGGCACCAGCACCAGTGCCTAAGGCACAATTTTTCAGCCCCTGTTGGGGCGTGTAATTACAATTTTTAGGCAATGCTTTGCAACAGGTCTCATTGCTGTGCTCAGAGTACAGTATCTGTGAGGGGTTGCAGTGTTGTGGCACCAGCACCAGTGCCTAAGGCACAATTTTTCAGCCCCTGTATAACAGGGGCGTGTAATTACAATTTTTTAAAAAGATGCTTCGCAACAGGTGTGACTGCTGTGCTCCAAGTACAGTATCTGTGAGGGGTTGCAGTGTTGTGGCACCAGCACCAATGCCTAAGGCACAATTTTTCAGCCCCTGTTTAACAGGGGCGTGTAATCACAAATCTTGATCTAATAGTTCACAGCAGGGCCCATTCCTGCGCCCACCAAGAGTAACTATGAGGGCCTACAGTCTTGTGGCAACACCGTCCACCACCACCACCACCACCAAAGGCCCAATTTTTCTGCCCTGTTCAACAGGTGCATGCAATTACAAATCTTGATCTAATAACTCACAGCAGGGCCCATTCCTGCACCCACCAAGAGTAACTGTGAGGGCTTACAGTCTTGTGGCAACACCGTCCACCACCACCACCACCACCACCAAAGGCCCAATTTTTCTGCCCGGTTCAACAGGTGCATGCAAGTACAAATCTTGATCTATTAACTCACAGCAGGGCCCATTCCTGTGCCCACCAGTCTTGTGGCTACACCAACATCTAATAGGGCAAATTTCTGCAGAGTATATACGGCAGGCCCCTACTTTCAAACATCCAACTTACAAACGACTCCTACTTGCAAACGGCAAGAGAAAACAGGAAGTGAGAGGAAATCTACCCCTAGGAAGGAAAATTCTATCCTGTTAGATTTAATTTGGGAAAAAGGTATCTCCTCTCTACTGATGCTTTATCACCAATCCTTGTTTCAATTAAAACCCCACTTTTCCAAAAACATTTGTCATTGGGACGGAAAGTGAGGTGACATGTTCTGAACAGATGTGCAAAGACAGCAAATGTTACAGGGGTGATAACCCCTCCCTATGTTCTCCAAAAAGCTTAAAAATTGATTTTTTTGGGATGTAGCTACACTTCATAATGTACCTGTTCAGATTCTACTTAAGAACAAACCTACAGTCCATGTCTTGTTTGCACCACCTATATACTGCTGTTCAGAGTATATAGGGTTGTAGGTATAGGGTTTTATTTTGGGTGCGGGGTCCCCCTTAGTATCCATACAAGACCCAAAGGGGCTGGGGGGGGGGGGGGTGATGGGATAGCCATGCCATTTTTCTCAAGGATTTTCAGCCATATGGCGGCCAGGACAAGACATGACATTAAAGCCGCAAGTGGTTTTAAATGGCTTCTTTTTTTCCTTTACAAATGTCATTTTGTGCAAGGACAGTTCTAAACACGGGAAACACATGCCACTTCACAGGCATACTTTAGACACCCCCCAGGTACCGTATTTAAAGGAAAATTTCACTTTTTTTTTTTTCACTTTATGCATCATTAAAATCACTGCTCCCGAAAAAACTTTAGTTTTTAAAATTTCTTTTTGCATTGATATATGTCCCCTGGGGCAGGACCCGGGTCCCCAAACCTGTTTTATGACATTAACATGCATATTGGCCGTTGTAATTAGCAATTTTGATTTCGAACGTTCGCGTCCATTATAACGAATAGGGTTCGAAAATTCGCGCGAACTTTCGGTCCGTTCGAAGGTTCTGGTGCGAACCGAACCCGGGGGTGTTCGGCTCATCCCTAGACACAATCTCTCTAATAGAGGGACACAATCTCTCCTCTAATAGAGGGACACAATCTCTCCTCTAATAGAGGGACACAATCTCTCCTCTAATAGAGGGACACAATCTCTCCTCTAATAGAGGGACACAATCTCTCTTCTAATAGAGGGACACAATCTCTCTAATAGAGGGACACAATCTCTCCTCTAATAGAGGGACACAATCTCTCCTCTAATAGAGGGACACAATCTCTCTTCTAATAGAGGGACACAATCTCTCCTCTAATAGAGGGACACAATCTCTCCTCTAATAGAGGGACACAATCTCTCTAATAGAGGGACACAATCTCTCCTCTAATAGAGGGACACAATCTCTCTTCTAATAGAGGGACACAATCTCTCCTCTAATAGAGGGACACAATCTCTCTTCTAATAGAGGGACACAATCTCTCCTCTAATAGAGGGACACGATCTCTCCTCTAATAGAGGGACACGATCTCTCCTCTAATAGAGGGACACAATCTCTCTTCTAATAGAGGGACACAATCTCTCCTCTAATAGAGGGACACAATCTCTCCTCTAATAGAGGGACACAATCTCTCTTTTCTAATAGAGGGACACAATCTCTCTAATAGAGGGACAAAATCTCTCTCTAATAGAGGGACACAATCTCTCCTCTAATAGAGGGACACAATCTCTCCTCTAATAGAGGGACACAATCTCTTTTCTAATAGAGGGACACAATCTCTTTTCTAATAGAGGGACACAATCTCTCTCTAATAGAGGGACACAATCTCTCTCTAATAGAGGGACAAAATCTCTCTCTAATAGAGGGACACAATCTCTCCTCTAATAGAGGGACACAATCTCTTTTCTAATAGAGGGACACAATCTCTCTAATAGAGGGACAAAATCTCAACTCTAATAGAGGGACACAATCTCTCCTCTAATAGAGGGACACAATCTCTTTTCTAATAGAGGGACACAATCTCTCTAATAGAGGGACAAAATCTCAACTCTAATAGAGGGACACAATCTCTCTTCTAATAGAGGGACACAATCTCTCTTCTAATAGAGGGACACAATCTCTCCTCTAATAGAGGGACACAATCTCTCCTCTAATAGAGGGACACAATCTCTCTTCTAATAGAGGGACACAATCTCTCTTCTAATAGAGGGACACAATCTCTCTTCTAATAGAGGGACACAATCTCTCTTCTAATAGAGGGACACAATCTCTCCTCTAATAGAGGGACACAATCTCTCTTCTAATAAAGGGACACAATCTCTCTTCTAATAGAGGGACACAATCTCTCCTCTAATAGAGGGACACAATCTCTCTTCTAATAGAGGGACACAATCTCTCTTCTAATAGAGGGTAGGCTTGTGCAATTCGTTTCGTAACGAATTGAAATTCGTCCGAATTTAGCAACTTTCGGACATTCGGAAGCATTCGAATTTCCGAACAAAGCAATTACGAATAAGACCGAATCCGAAATAAATTATACCGCAAATAGCGAATGCCCGAATGTCTTCGGCATAATTCGTTATGAAAAAGTTACGAATGTACGAATCCATACGAAGCACAATAACACTCACTCTGCTCTGCTCTCTGCTTCTCCCACACCGTGCTGAACTCCCTCTCAAAATGGTGTACAGGGGCGGAGGTTATAGCCGCATGTAAAAAACGAAAGTAAAATACGAGATTTCGAATCCATTCGAAGCACAATAACACTCACTCTGCTCTGCTCTCTGCTTCTCCCTCACCGTGCTGAACCCTCTCAAAATGGTGTACAGGGGCGGAGCCTATAGCCGCATGTAAAAAACGAAAGTAAAATACGAGATTTCGAATCGTTACAAATAACCGCAATGTATTTAGAAAAGTACAAATGCATTGGAAGCACATTAGGCATAATAGGCAGCGTCGTTGTGAGAGAGACACGGAAAATTACGAATCAACGAACCCAAAAAAAGTTACGAAAGTAGGAGTTGTGTCCAGAATCAACGAAAAACAACGTACTCTACCGAAAGTACGAATTATAAAGCAACAAAAAATTCAACGAAAAATGTCGCTTGCAAAAATACGAATGATTACGAATCAACAGGACCGGAAAGAAACGAACCGAAACGGAACGAATTTTTCCGTTGTGCACAAGTCTAATAGAGGGACACAATCTCTCTTCTAATAGAGGGACACAATCTCTCTTCTAATAGAGGGACACAATCTCTCCTCTAATAGAGGGACACAATCTCTCTTCTAATAGAGGGACACAATCTCTCTAATAGAGGGACACAATCTCTCCTCTAATAGAGGGACACAATCTCTCTAATAGAGGGACACAATCTCTCCTCTAATAGAGGGACACAATCTCTCTTCTAATAGAGGGACACAATCTCTCCTCTAATAGAGGGACACAATCTCTCTTCTAATAGAGGGACACAATCTCTCCTCTAATAGAGGGACACAATCTATTTTCTAATAGAGGGACACAATCTCTCTTCTAATAGAGGGACACAATCTCTCCTCTAATAGAGGGACACAATCTCTCCTCTAATAGAGGGACACAATCTCTCTCTAATAGAGGGACACAATCTCTCTTCTAATAAAGGGACACAATCTCTCCTCTAATAGAGGGACACAATCTCTTTTCTAATAGAGGGACACAATCTCTCTAATAGAGGGACAAAATCTCAACTCTAATAGAGGGACACAATCTCTCTTCTAATAGAGGGACACAATCTCTCTTCTAATAGAGGGACACAATCTCTCTTCTAATAGAGGGACACAATCTCTCTTCTAATAGAGGGACACAATCTCTCTTCTAATAGAGGGACACAATCTCTCTCTAATAGAGGGACACAATCTCTCCTCTAATAGAGGGACACAATCTCTCCTCTAATAGAGGGACACAATCTGTTTTCTAATAGAGGGACACAATCTCTCTAATAGAGGGACAAAATCTCAACTCTAATAGAGGGACACAATCTCTCTTCTAATAGAGGGACACAATCTCTCCTCTAATAGAGGGACACAATCTCTCCTCTAATAGAGGGACACAATCTCTCCTCTAATAGAGGGACACAATCTCTCCTCTAATAGAGGGACACAATCTCTCCTCTAATAGAGGGACACAATCTCTCTTCTAATAGAGGGACACAATCTCTCCTCTAATAGAGGGACACAATCTCTCCTCTAATAGAGGGACACAATCTCTCTTCTAATAAAGGGACACAATCTCTCCTCTAATAGAGGGACACAATCTGTTTTCTAATAGAGGGACACAATCTCTCTAATAGAGGGACAAAATCTCAACTCTAATAGAGGGACACAATCTCTCTTCTAATAGAGGGACACAATCTCTCTAATAGAGGGACACAATCTCTCTTCTAATAGAGGGACACAATCTCTCTTCTAATAGAGGGACACAATCTCTCCTCTAATAGAGGGACACGATCTCTCTTCTAATAGAGGGACACAATCTCTCTTCTAATAGAGGGACACAATCTCTCCTCTAATAGAGGGACACAATCTCTCTTCTAATAGAGGGACACAATCTCTCCTCTAATAGAGGGACACAATCTCTCCTCTAATAGAGGGACACAATCTCTCCTCTAATAGAGGGACACAATCTCTCTAATAGAGGGACACAATCTCTCTCTAATAGAGGGACACAATCTCTCTAATAGAGGGACACAATCTCTCTTCTAATAGAGGGACACAATCTCTCTTCTAATAGAGGGACACAATCTCTCCTCTAATAGAGGGACACGATCTCTCTTCTAATAGAGGGACACAATCTCTCCTCTAATAGAGGGACACAATCTCTCCTCTAATAGAGGGACACAATCTCTCTAATAGAGGGACACAATCTCTCCTCTAATAGAGGGACACAATCTCTCTTCTAATAGAGGGAGGGTAATACATTGGGCATTGTGGTCCTGTAGTGGAACTCCTCGGTGCTCTAGAAAGGCCGGACATTCCTTGCTGGTAGGGATCTCTTTCCTTCATTATTGGGGTGAACGGGAGGAAATTGTACCGGAGGAGCTGAAGCCAAGATCTGCTCTGCAGGTCACCTCACCTCCAGTCCAGTATACATGAAATATTAAAGTTTTTTTTTTAATCCCTTATTATTTTAGTTTTAAATGCTGGGCTTTGGGGCGTCTATGATGAAAGTCTGCTCCCCTTATCAACAATATAATGCATTAGCAGCCGTTGGTCTATGCGTCCCACCCAATGACTATCAATGAGAATATTCTAACTGGGCTGCAATTAAAAAAACAAAAAGGAATCCAAATGTTAAAACTGAACTCTCATTTAACCACTTGAGTTCCGCCAAATCTTTTTGTTTTTTAAAGTCAGCAGCTACAAATCCGGCAGCTGCTGACTTTTAAAATATGGACACTTACCTGTCCAGGGCGCCCGCGATGTCGGCACCCGAAGCCGATCTATCGCTCGGCTCTCGTGTGCTGCCGCCGCCATCTTCGGTAAGGGAATCAGGAAGGGAAGCCTTGCGGCTTCCCTTCCTGGTTCCCTACTGCGCATGCGTGACTCACGCTGCGCAGTTTCACTGGTCCCTGCTGTCTTCTGGGACCTGTGTGTCTCCCAGAAGACAGCGGGGGGGGGGAGGAAGTGGCTTAGATACCCGAGCCACCCGCGAGTATCTATGCCCGGAAGTGGGAGAAAATACCTGTATTACACAGGTATCTACTCACCCCTCCCCTCTGAAAGTTGCCAAATGTGACATCGTAGGGGGGGGGGGGTTCCGGAAAGCAGAAGTTCCATTTTTGGGTGGAACTCCACTTTAAGGACAGAACCTTTTTCTGAGATTTGGTGTTTACAACTTAAAAGCTGTTTTTTTTGCTAGAAAATTACATAGAACCCCCAAACATTATATATATATTTTTTTCACACACCCTAGAGAATAAAATGGCGGTCGTTGCAATACTTTCTGTCACACCATATTTGCGCAATGGTCTTACAAGGGCACTTTTTTTGGGAAAAAAAATCACTATTTTGAATTAAATAATAAGACAACAGTAAAGTTAGCCCAAATTTTTTTTTATATTGTGAAAGATAATGTTACGCCGAGTAAATTGATACCCAACATGTCATGTTTCAAAATTGCGTCCGCTCGTGGGATGGCGACAAACTTTCACTCTTAAAAACCTCCATAGGCGATGTTTAAAAAATTCAACAGGTTGCATGTTTTGAGTTACAGAGGAGGTCTAGGGCTAGAATTATTGCTCTCACTCCAATGATCGCGGCGATACCTCACATGTGTGGTTTGAACACCGTTATCATATGCGGGCGCTACTCACGTATGAGTTCGCTTCTGCACATGAGCTCGGCGGGACGGGCACATTTACAAATCCTCTCCCACCACCAACTGTGCCTCTTACTGATCCCATTCCCCTACCACTAATCTCATCCCTATCCCCCTATTACCTCTACAACACAGGTGATGGGGGGGATAGGGATGAAGAAGGATACTGGATGATATTTGATAATCCCAGAGTTCAGCTTCAAGAAAAGTGATGATCGGAGTGATTTCAGCTAAATAGATTTTGCAACAGAATTTCCACTTAGGCAAAATTTGCTGTCGCGGTCTGACCCCTCTCTCCCCTTCTCATACTCAGCTTGTCTTTCTTCGTCTAGGGGTCTCAGTGCTGGGGGGAGGGATGAGATACACCCCGGCCCATGTCCTCCATACATGAAAGGTGAAGGCCAGAAGATTGGGTCTTGTGTAGGTGTCCTGGAGCCAAGTCCAGTCCTTCGTCCCTGACTCCCCCTTTGCTCCTAGTAACCAGAGTTCCACACAGTGAATAGGTCCAACTCAGTTTTATTCTTCTTAGCGCACAAACATACAGCTTCTTTACTGAGTGATAACGGGGGACAGATCGAGGCACAATCCTTTCCCTTCTGCTGCTGCCCACTGTGGAATCACCAGTGGTAAATAGTCACTGCCACTGACTAGGTGATGTAGAACGTGGATTACCTTCGCTAGCACGGCCCCTGTCAGGGGAAGGAAATCCGTCCAAGGGAGAAGTGGAGGCCTCTCCGTCACCAGCGATCATAGGCGTGCGCACAGGGTGTGCCAGGTGTGCCCAGGCACACCCTAATCACCCTGTGCAGAACAGATCCCCCCTACTGACCTGACTCCCCCTCCTTCCCCCCACAGCACTTCCGGCTTCCCTCCTCTCCCACCCATTGTTGCTGTGGATTTTTTAGGATGAGTGGGGGAAGGGGCCAGTAAATATGCCATTTACTGGCCCCTTCGCTTTCTAAATGAACATCGTGAGTGATCAATAGAGTGTGTTTGAGCTTCGGGGTGCACACCCTAATGCCAAAGGCTGCGCACACCTATGCCAGCGATGCTGCGCCGGACTCTTCAGAGAAGTTACTGCACACCAGTCCTCACAAACTCAGACACGGGCACCCAAGGAGTTAGGGCCCCCTCGGATTCCTCCACCCTCGCGGAACTCAGTCGAAGGTACTGAGCTCTAGGCTTCCGCCATAGTACCTCACCTCAGGCTAAAGGTGCCTGAGATGGACTCCATCTCCGCTCCGGCCAGGTCAAGGGCACCTAGGCCTGGAACACTGGAATGCCAGCACCCAAGCTGAAGGTGCCTGGGTGCGGCCGAGTCCTCCGACTCCCACTCCAAACTCTAACCCCGTGGTAAGGGTGTCCGCCCCTTTTATCCCCTCCCCCTTTGCGTCACAGCGGGTTCCCCGCCCCGCTGTACCAGCGCCAGGGGAGGACAAAAAGGCACAGTCTTGCTGTGCGAGTTCAGCCCCGGCCCAGGGTGACAACGCCACCTGTAGGCTGCCGGGAACCTCACACCACCAGAGTCCTCCAAGACCCACAAAAGGGAACCTTGAATTTCCTAACAATCAGGGCATCTGGGTTACACTACCACCCAGATGCTTCCCCTAAATTAAAGTACCCGCTACATTGCTTAAAAGAAAACCCAGATTGGAGTAATACATATAAAAATTCCATACTGCCTATAAGCATAACAAAAGCAGCTTTCGCTGCAATACTCAGCTGTGTCCAGCGGCTCGGCTACTGTGTTGAGTGACACCGAGCATCACTCAACCACTTCCTGTGAGTCAAGGCTGTCAAAGACACGTCCACCGGGCCACCGCCAGTGCCAGAGAAGAGGAGGAGGTCCCTGACTGGAATCTCAATAATATATAGGTACAGTATGTATACTTTACATTTTTTTAATTCTGAGGTGAAGGGGGGTGCCAGGAGGCGTGGGGGTAGAAGCCAGATTTGGGTATTAACCACTTGCCACCTGCAGGCCTGATATAACATTTCCAAAATACACCCCTTTTTAAATGTTGAAACCACTAACCAGCTTATTGACTCCTTTGTTATCTCTCACCGTGACTATTGTAACTCCCTCCTCATAGGCCGACCTCTCCAGAGGCTATCCCCTCTGAATGCTGCTGCCAGACTCATCCACCTTGCCAACCATTCAGTGTCTACCACCCCTTTCTGACAATTCCTCCACTGGCCTCTACCAAGTGCCCACCACCCCCCTCTGCCAATCCCTCCACTGGCCTCTACCAAGTGCCCACCACCCCCCTCTGCCAATCCCTCTACTGTCCTCTACTAAGTGCCCACCACCCCCCTCTGCCAATCCCTCTACTGTCCTCTACTAAGTGCCCACCACCCCCCTCTGCTAATCCCTCCACTGGTCTCTACCAAGTGCCCACCACCCCCCTCTGCTAATCCCTCCACTGGCCTCTACCAAGTGCCCACCACCCCTTTCTGCCAATTCTTCCACTGTCCCCTACCAAGTGCCCACTACCCCTCTCTGACAATCCCTCCACTGTCTTGTACCAAGTGCCCACCTCCCCTCTCTGCCACTTTTTCATCTGCCCTCTACCAAGTGCCCACCACCCCTCTATGAGAATCCTCCACTGGCCTCTACCAATTGTTCACCACCCCCCTCTGCCAGTCCCTCCACTGGCCTCTACCAAGTGCCCACAACCCCTTTCTGCCAGTCCCTCCACTGGCCTCTACCAAGTGCCCACCATCCCCCTCTTCCAGTCCCTCCACTGGCCTCTACCAAGTGTTCACTACCCCCCTCTGCCAGTCCCTCCACTGGCCTCTACCAAGTGCCCACCACCCCTCTCTGCCAGTCCCTCCACTGGCCTCTACCAAGTGCCCACCACCCCTCTCTGCCAATCCCTCAACCAGCCTCTACCAAGTGCCCACCACCCCCTCTGCCAATCCCTCCACTGGCCTCTACCAATTGCTCACCACCCCCCTCTGCCAGTTCCTCCACTGGCCTCTATCAATTGCTCACCACCCCCCTCTGCCAGTCCCTCCACTGGCCTCTACCAATTGCTCTTCACCCCCCTCTGCCAGTCCCTCCACTGGCCTCTACAAATTGCTCACCACCCCCCTCTGCCAGTCCCTCCACTGGCCTCTACCTAGTTCCGACCACCCCTCTCTGTCAATCTCTTCACTGGCTTCCCATTGCCCAACAAATAAAATAAAAACACTAACAACAACATACAAAGCCATTTACAACTCGGGCCCGAGCGACATCACCAATCTTGTCTCCAAATATGACCCAAACCCTCCTCACATCCCAAGATCTCCTGCTCTCTAGCTCCCTTGTCTCCTCCTCCCATGCTCAGCTCCAGGACTTCTTCAGAGCCTCTTCCATCCTCTGGAACTCACTACCCCAATCTGTCCGGCTATCTCCTACTCTGTTCAATTTTAGCCTATTCTGCCTTCAGCTAATAACCACATCTTCTATTTATCCCATCAGTTCATCCCTCAGTTATTACCTTTTCTTCCACCAGCCCCTCCCATTAGATTGTAAGCTCCCAGGAGCAGGGCCCCCCTAACCCTTGTGTATTGAATTGTATTGTTGCTGTATTAGTTCCCTTTTATTGTAAAGTGCTGCTCAAACTGTTGGCGCTATATAAACCCTGGATAATAATCTATACATCCTGGACTTCAAGTGGTTAAAACAAGCTGATGACTACAGAAGCAGCTGTAGGGATCACTTTTCCTGCAGTGTGAAGATGCCACCCCCAACGAACCCCCCTCCCCCTGCCGCCACTGCTTGTGGGGGGTTCCCGGGCGCTGCCATTTGTCCAGGAAGCTCTGGACTGCAGTAAACACTTTTAGGATGGAGAGAAGGTAAAGCATTTCCTGTGAAACATTTTGGATACGGTAGTTTTACACGCATGCAATTTTAGCTTGACATGTTTGGTATCTATTTTCTCGACTCAGCTTCTTTTAGACCTTATCAAAAATTGGTGGATATATCATGTTTCTGTTCACTAAAATTAATTTTAGTGTATTTTTTTTACCTGAAAATATGTATTTGATAAACAGCTGCAACATAAAAAAAAAAAAGCAAATGTTGCCATTTTATTCTCCAGAGCCTCAGCTTTCAGAAAATATAGAATTGTTTGGAGGTTTAAGTAATTTTCTAGGAAAGAAATGCAGATTTTTACACATTTTTTTTATTTTTTTTAATTGCCCTGGGCGTGGGGTAGTTCAATCACAAGCGCTGCTCAGGAGACATACAATAATTTGGGGAGGTAGGTTTGTGTATATATGTAGCGGGCATGCACTTTCCCAGTGTATTTAAAACTGGCAGAGACACCAGTAATGTGCAGTTCCCTGCAGCCCAGCGGGTGGCGCTGTCGCCTTGGGCTGGGGTTGAACCATTGCTGTGTGCCGTACCCCTTTTTGTCCTCTCTCAGCGGTTGTATGGTGGGGGGGTGGGGAACCCGCCGTGCTTGTTGGGAGAGGGTATAAAGGGGCCGGCCATCTTCTGTCACGGAGTCGAGTTCCAGGCACCTTCAGCCTGAGGGCGGTGGTTCGTGTCGGGAGTCTAGGCGGCCTAGGCCTAGAGGACGTTCGGAGGTCGTGTTCCATCCCAGGCACCTTTAGCCTGGGGTGAGGTACTCGGATGGAGGTCTGGGGCCCAGTGTCCTTCGCTGGGTTCCCGAGGGATGGATTTCCTAGGGGAACCCCGGGAGTGGACAACCCGAATCCAATGGCGTAAGGGACCGGAGGGGGTACTCGCCTGAAGACCTGGTGCAGCATATTGCCAGTGATGGGTGAGCCCCGGAGACTGCCCGGAGGGATATCTCCCTCGCCAAGGAACCGCAATACACTTTTAGAAGGAGAGAAGAAGAGTTCATTGTGTCTGGGCCTACTCGTATCCACACCCCCCCCTGTCTGTTCTACTCGTTGAGGGAGTCCAACTGACTGTGTTTCACTCTGATATTGGAAGAATAAAGGAGTGTTGGACTTTAATGGTGTGGGGCTCATTTTCTGGCAGACACTGTGCAAAAAGGAGGAGGAGTCTCTGATGCAGAACACCGACCCGAAGGTAAAGAGGATCTTCTCACACCGCACACACATCTGTGGTGGGAACTTCTCGTGGTGACCCCGCACTCTCTCAACCAAGGTACCCCTAGACAAAAGCCAGAGACAGATGATGTGATATCAGGGAGAGAGAGCGGAGGCCGCTACATATATATTAATTAATGTTGAGGCCGGTGTTCCAACTTAATCCAGAAGGCAGAGCGATATCATGAAGACCGGCAGATCTCTCAGGGAGATGAAATAACAAACAATTAATTATGGAAATCTGACCCGGAGCCATCTCAGGATATGTTCATTCATAAAGTCTTCAATTTATTCTGAATCGATCTTCTCGCCAGAGACTGAAAGGGCGGGACAGATGGCGGCCCCTCCAACGGACAGCATTGTGTCAATGAACCGCCAACTTTTGTTCATAATAAGCTGGAAAATGTTCAGATATTTCAGCACTTCAAAAAAAAAAGATCTTCCATGTAAAAGTAGAGTGGGTGACTGGGGACAAAGAGAAGGCTAATTTATTAAATACTTTCTTCAGCTCTGTGTATACAAAGGAGCATGGGGGAGATCATGTCCATAATGGGGGTGGTAGTGACACAGCCCCAAATCCACAATGGCTCAAAAGTGATATGGTCCAGAAATATTTAGATGGAATAAAGGTGGATAAAGCACCTGGACCAGATGGCATACACCCACGGATCCTAAAAGAAATGAGCTCTGTAATTTCAAATTTTTAGGGACTCATTAATGACGGGAATAGTACCACTGGATTGGCGCAGAGCCAATGTGGTGCCTATATTTAAAAAGGGAACAAAGTCTTTACCAAGTAACTATAGACCTGTTAGTTTAACTTCTAAAGTTGGGAAGATGTTGGAGAGATTAATAAAAGACACATAGATGAGTTCTTGCTGGAAAAAAATATTTTAAGCAACAGACAGCATGGATTCATGAAAGACAGAAGTTGTCAGACAAACCTGATTTCTTTTTATGAAGAGGTAAGTAAAACCTTGGACAGAGGGGTGGCGGTGGACGTGGTATACTTGGACAGAGGGGTGGTGGTGGATGTGGTATACTTGGACCGAGGAGTGGCAGTGGACGTGGTATACTTGGACAGAGGGGTGGTGGTGGACGTGGTATACTTGGACAGAGGGGTGGCTGTGGATGTGGTATACTTAGACAGAGGAGTGGCGGTGGACGTGGTATACTTGGACAGAGGGGTGGCGGTGGACGTGGTATACTTGGACAGAGGGATGGCGGTGGACGTGGTATACTTGGACAGAGGCGTGGCTGTGGACGCGGTATACTTGGACAGAGGGGTGGCTGTGGATGTGGTATACTTGGACAGAGGGGTGGCTGTGGATGTGGTATACCTGGACAGAGGAGTGGCGGTGGACGTGGTATACTTGGACAGAGGGGTGGCGGTGGACGTGGTATACTTGGACAGAGGAGTGGCGGTGGACGTGGAATACTTGGACAGAGGGGTGGCGGTGGACGTGGTATACCTGGACAGAGGGGTGGCGGTGGACGTGGTATACTTGGACAGAGGAGGTGGCGGTGGACGTGGTATACTTGGACAGAGGAGTGGTGGTGGACGTGGTATACTTGGACAGAGGGGTGGCGGTGGACGTGGTATACTTGGATTTTGCAAAAGCGTTGGATACAGTTCCCCACACACGGCTCATGTGTAAGGTAAAGTCTACAGGATTGGAAATATCAGTTTGTAAATGGATGGAAAACTGGCTAAAAGACAGAATTCAGAGAGTCGTGGTTAATGATTCTTACTCTGAATGGTCCAATGTTATCAGTGGTGTACCCCAAGGTTCAGTGTTATCAGTGGTGTACCCCAAGGTTCAGTGCTGGGACCCTTACTTTTTAATATCTTTATAAATGATATTGGGTCTGGGATCAAAAGTAAAATTTCTGTCTTTGCAGATGACACTAAGCTATGCAGTGGAATAACGTCCTTACAGGATGTCTCCAATTTACAAGCCGACCTCAAGGTTCTGTCTAATTGGGCGACTATGTGGCAGATGAGGTTTAATGTTGATAAATGTAAAGTTATGCACTTTGGGGCTAAGAATATGAATGCATCATACATACTAGGGGGAGTACAACTGGGGGGATCCGTAGTGGAGAAGGATCTGGGGGGATCCGTAGTGGAGAAGGATCTGGGGGGATCCGTAGTGGAGAAGGATCTGGGGGGATCCGTAGTGAAGAAGGATCTGGGGGGATCCGTAGTGAAGAAGGATCTGGGGGGGATCCATAGTGGAGAAGGATCTGGGGGGATCCATAGTGGAGAAGGATCTGGGGGAACTGTAGTTTAGAAGGATCTGGGGGGATCCGTAGTGGAGAAGGATCTGGGGGATCCGTATTGGAGAAGGATCTGGGGGGATCCGTAGTGGAGAAGGATCTGGGGGGATCCATAGTGGAGAAGGATCTGGGGGGATCCGTAGTGGAGAAGGATCTGGGGGGATCCGTATTGGAGAAAGATCTGGGGGGATCCGTAGTGGAGAAGGATCTGGGGGGATCCATAGTGGAGAAGGATCTGGGGGGATCCGTAGTGGAGAAGGATCTGGGGGGGATCCGTAGTGGAGAAGGATCTGGGGGGGATCCGTAGTGGAGAAGGATCTGGGGGTTTTGGTAGATCATAAGCTCAATAATAACATGCAATGCCAAGCTGCGGTTTCCAAAGCGAGCAAAGTCCTTTCTTGTATAAGAGAGGTATGGACTCCAGAGAGAGAGACATCATCTGTACAAATCATTAGTGAGACCTCATCTGGAATATGCAGTTCAGTTTTGGGCCCCAGTTCTCAAAAAGGATATCGGGGAACTGGAGAAAGTGCAGAGAAGGGCAACCAAACTGATAAGAGGCATGGAGGAGCTCAGCTATGAAGAAAGATTAGAGGAGCTGAATTTATTCACTCTGGAGAAGAGGAGAATAAGGGGGGATATGATCAACATGTACAAATATATAAGGGGTCCATATAGTGAACTTGGTGTTGAGTTATTCACTTTACGGTCAACACAAAGGACAAGGGGACGCTCTTTACATCTAGAGGAAAAGAGATTTCATCTCCAAATACGGAAAGGTTTCTTCACAGTAAGAGCTGTGAAAATGTGGAATAGACTCCCTGCAGAGGTGGATCTGGCCAGATCAGTAGATTGCTATAAGAAAGGCCTGGATACTTTACTAAATGTACAGAATATAACTGGGTACTGACATTTATAGGTAAAGTTGATCCGGGGAATATCCGATTGCCTCTCGGGGGATCAGGAAGGAATTTTTTCCCCTGCTGTAGCACATTGGATCATGCTCTGCTGGGGTTTTTCGCCTTCCTCTGGATCATGCGACTCGTTTCTCCATACAGGAGGCGTCTTGAAGTCGTCATTACCAACAAAGGATTTTGTACCGAATATTAAATACATTTCAGTTAGCGGGTTCAATACTTTTTCCCGGTGTCCCGGTGTCCTCCCAGTGAACTTCATTTCTGAACGTATTTGTTTTGGTGTTCATGTCAATATCACCTTTACCAATAGATTTACCTAGAAAAATGGTGATGTGATCAATACTTATTTTACCTGCTGTGTGTGTGTGTGTGTGTGTGTATATATATATATATATATACACATACAAACTGCCTTGAAAAAGTATTCATACCCCTTGAAGGAACACACCAGTCCGGTCAGGGATAAATTTGTGGAGAAGTATAAAGCAGGGTTAGGTTATAAAAAACTATCCCAAGCTTTGAACATCTCACGGAGCTCTGTTCAATCCATCATCGGAAAATGGAAAGAGTATGGCACAACTGCAAACCTGCCAAGACATGGCCGTCCACCTAAACCAGCCATTCTCAACCAGGGTTACTCCAAAGGTTGCTAGGGGTTCCTTGAGCTGTGGCTGGTTGACCTCCTATCTTAAGGTGTCTGCATAGTTCTGGGGTCAACGGCACTTGGTAAAACCAGTTGCATGAAGCCAACAATCTTTTAAGCCATCCGTAGGGATTGCATTTTGCCCACCGTTGTAGGAGAGGCCTTATTCCGCAAGACCACAAATGTAAGAGGCATATTTTTTCACTGACCACCAATGAATTGGTTTTAGTAAGGGTTCCTTGAGACCTGAAAATGATTTCAAGGGTTCCTCTGGGGTAAAAAGGTTGAGAAAGACTGAGCTAAACTGACCGGGCCGGGCAAGGAGAGCATTCATCAGAGAAGCAGCCAAGAGGCCCATGGTAACTCTGGAGGAGCTGCAGAGATCCACAGCTCAGGGGGGAGAATCTGTCCACAGGACAACTATTAGTCGTGCTTCTCCACAAATCTGCCCTTTATGGAAGAGTGACAAGAAGAAAGACATTGGTGAAAGAAAGTCAAAAGAAATCCTGTTTGCAGTTTGTGAGAAGCCATGTGGGGGACACAGCAAACATGTGGGGGACACAGCAATCATGTGGGGGGACACAGCAATCATGTGGGGGGACACAGCAATCATGTGGGGGACACAGCAATCATGTGGGGGACACAGCAAACATGTGGAAGAAGGTGCTCTGGTCACATGAGACCAAAATTATACTTTTTGGCCTAAAAGCAAAACACTATGTGTGGCGGAAAACTAACACTGCACATCACCCTAAACACCCCATCCCTACCGTGAAACATGGTGGTGGGGATGCTTTTCTTCAGCAGGGACAGGGAAGCTGGTCAGACTTGATGGGAAGATGGATGGAGCCAAATACAGGACAATTTTAGAAGAAAACCTTTTAGATTCTGCAAAAGACTTGAGACTGGGGGCGGAGGTTCACCTTCCAGCAGGACAACGACCCTAAACATACAGCCAGAGCTACAATGGAATGGTTTAGATCAAAGCCTATTCATGTGTTAGAATGGCCCAGTCACAGTCCAGACCTAAATCCCATTGAGAATCTGTGGCAAGACTTGAAAATTGCTGATCACAGATGCTCTCCATCCAATCTGACAGAACTTGAGATATTTTACAAAGAAGAATGGGCAGAAATGTCCCTCTCTAGATGTGCAAAGCTGGTAGAGACATCCCCAAAAAGACTTGTAGAGAAAGGGGGTTCTACAAAGTATTGACTCCAGGGGGTGCCATACAAATGCCCCCCCCCCACACTTTTCACATATTTATCTGTATCATTTTCCTTCCACTTCACAGTTATGTGTCACTTTGTGTTGGTCCATCACATAAAATCCCAATAAAATACATTTACGTTTTTGGTTGTAACATGAAAAAATGTGGAAAATTTCAAAGGGTATGAATACTTTTTTAAGGCACTGTGTGTGTGTATGTGTGTATATATATATATATTGTGAGGGGGTTAACTCGGCAGCGGGTGTGTGTGACCCCCTGGATGGGTTTACCACACAAAACAGGCACAGCAGACAGAGTTTGTAGTTGCAAAATCGAAAGGTGCAGTTTATTCAAACTATTTACAAGGGAAAAACAGCAAAACAAAAAGAAACAGGAAAAGAAATCCTGGTCAACTTGACCGCTCACTACACACGTTGGTGTCCCTAACTAACAACTGGGTGCAGCCTTGTGCTGTCCCAGTCCCTAGCTCCCTGTTTTTTTGAAGTTCTTACAATAACCACACAGGCTTTGGCTCACCGCACAGAGATCACACTCCCCAGACTATCCACACAGATCTGGTTCCAGGTTGGAGCATCTCCCTTAGCATGCTGGGAGTTCTTGTAGAGGCCCTAATGAGCCCACTTACTTCAGCTGGGCTCATTAACTCTTCACCTGCAAGACTCCCAGCACTCCCCCTAGTGGTATTAATCGGCATAAAGCCTGAATCTAGGACATATATACCTTCCATCCTGGATGCAACCTGGTGATTTTACCTGCCTGATGTCACAATATATATATATATATATATATATATATATATATATATATATATATATTGTGAGGGGGTTAGCTCGGCAGCGGGTGTGTGTGACCCCCGGGATGGGCTCCCCAGACAAAAACAGGCCCAGCAAACGGAGGTTGTGGTTTTCAAAATCAAAAAGGTGCGGTTTATTTTCTATTTACAGTGACAAAACACAGCAAAGCAAAAGAAACATAAATAAAATAAATCCTGGTCAACTTGACCTCTGACTAAACATACAGGTTTCCTAACTAACAACTGGGATCAGCCTAGTGCTGTCCTAGTCCCTAAGTCCCTGGTTTTAAATGTCCAAGCAAATAGCCACACAGGCTTTGTCTCACCGCACAGGGGTTCACTCTCCCTAGACAGTCCACACAGGTCTGGTTCCAGGCATGAGCTAACATCTAATGAAGCTGGGAGTTCTTATAGAGGCCTAAATGAGCTGACAAGCTTCAGCTGGTCTCATCAACTCCCTGTCTGCACGACGCCCCACACTCTCCCTAGACATATGAGTCATCCATGAGCCCACTAGCCTCAGCTGGGCTTATACAACTCTCCACCTAGTTGTATAAGTCGGCGTAAAGCCTGAATCTGGGCGAAATATATCTACCCCCCTGGATGCAACCAGGTGACTTTACCTTCCTGCTGTCACATACCCCCCCCTCTTGTTTTAACCTCGGGGTTGGAACACCAGCAATCAGGCATTCATGTACTCGAGACAAAGCATCCACATTCCCCATTTGAACGCCAGGGCGATGCTTTACTGTGAAGTTGAATTCCTGGAGGGCCAGGAACCACCTATTCACTCTTCTATTTGTTTCCTTGTTTTGAGCCATCCACTTTAACGGAGCGTGATCCGTAACCATGTCAAAGTGCCTACCTAGCAGGTAGTACCGAAGGGAATCTAGAGCCCACTTCACCGCTAAACACTCCTTTTCAACGGTGGCGTAATTTACCTCATGGGACTTCAACTTCCTGCTGAGGTAAATGACTGGGTGCTCTTCCCCGTTCCAGACCTGGGACAATACTGCTCCTAACCCCACATCTGACGCATCACTTTGTACGACAAAGTCTTTAGAGAAGTCGGGTGAGTACAACACTGGCTGGCTACATAAGGCTTGTTTCAAGAATTGGAATGCTGCCTCAGCCTCGGGGGTCCATTTAATCATGACCGACCCTTTCCCCTTCGTTAGGTTGGTTAGGGGCACAGCCTTAGAAGCAAAGTGGGGAATGAATCGCCGATAATACCCAGCGATTCCCAGAAAGGCTCGTACCTGCTTCTTGCTGTTGGGACGTGGCCAACTCTGGATGGCCTCGACTTTGTTGAGTTGGGGTTTTATTACTCCCCTCCCAATGGTGTACCCAAGATATTTGGCCTCCTCCTGCCCAATGGTACACTTCTTGGGGTTAGCCGTAAACCCCGCTTCCCGAACAGAGTCCAGGACTGCTTGCACTTTTGGCAGATGTGAGGCCCAATCTGTGCTATGGACAATTACGTCATCCAGGTAAGCCGCAGCATACTTCCGATGGGGCCTCAGCATCTGGTCCATTTTCCGCTGGAATGTGGCCGGCGCATTCTGTAACCCGAACGGCATTCTTTTATATTGGAACGCCCCGTCTGGGGTTACAAATGCGGTTTTCTCTTTGGCCAATTTGGCCAGGGGGATTTGCCAATACCCTTTTGTGAGGTCAAGAGTCGTCATGTATCGGGCTGTTCCCAGCCGGTCGATCAACTCATCTATACGTGGCATGGGGTAGGTGTCAAATTTTGTAACTTTGTTCAACTGACGAAAATCGTTACAAAATCGCCAGCTCCCATCCGGTTTAGGCACCAACACAATGGGACTAGACCAATCACTTTGGGACTCCTCTATCACCCCTAAGTTCAGCATTTTCTGTACTTCCTCCCGTATTGCCTCCCGTCGGGCCTCTGGGATCCGATAGGGTTTTAACTTCACCCTTTCACCGGGCGGGGTAATGATGTCATGCTCTACCCCAGATGTTTGTCCCGGCAGCTCAGAGAATACCTCCTTGTTGCGAAGCACAAACTCCTTAACCTCCTGTTGTTGGGGTTGTGACAAGGTGGCTGCTATTCCAACCTCAGGAATCACGCAACCAGTTTGAGCTGGTGACCAAGTGTCTGCGACTAGGGACTCTCTATCCCTCCAGGCTTTCAACAGATTAACGTGATAGATCTGTTCGGGCTTTCGCCTTCCTGGTTGTCTGACCTTGTAATTCACTTCGCTCACTTTTTCCATTATCTCGTAGGGGCCTTGCCATTTGGCAAGGAATTTACTTTCAACCGTAGGGACAAGTACCAGTATCCTATCCCCCGGGGAAAAGGTACGGGTCTTGGCTCCACGGTTGTACACTCTCTGCTGTGCTAACTGCGCTTGGGCCAAATGTTCCTTCACGATGGGCATTACCTGTGCAATTCGGTCTTGCATCAGGGCGACATGCTCAATCACACTCCTGTGGGGAGAACTCTCACTTTCCCAAGTTTCCTTGGCAATATCCAACAGCCCTCTTGGGTGTCTCCCATACAGTAACTCAAAGGGGGAGAATCCCGTAGAGGATTGGGGCACCTCCCTAATAGCAAACATCAGATAAGGAAGTAGACAGTCCCAATCCTTTCCATCTCTATCCACCACTTTCTTCAACATTTGTTTTAGGGTTTTGTTGAATCTTTCAACCAGCCCATCGGTTTGGGGGTGATACACAGATGTACGTAATTGCGTCACTTTGAACAATTTACACAGCTCCTTCATAACCCGGGACATAAAGGGTGTACCTTGGTCCGTAAGCAGTTCTTTACAAATACCCACCCGGCTAAACACAAGAGATAGCTCTTTGGCTATGGTTTTGGCCGAGGTATTTCGGAGAGGGATCGCTTCTGGATAACGGGTGGCATAGTCCATTATAACTAATATGTACTGGTGCCCCCTAGCGGACTTGATTATAGGACCTACCAAATCCATGGCGATCCTCTCAAACGGGACCTCAATGATGGGTAGAGGGACCAGCGGGCTACGGAAATGTGGCATCGGGGCCGACATCTGACACACAGGGCAGGAGGAACAATAATTTTCTATGTCCTTCATCACCCCCGGCCAATAGAATCTCTGTAATACCCTCTCTCGGGTTTTCTCTGTCCCCAGATGACCTCCAAGAATGTGACCATGGGCCAACTCCAACACCAACTTCCTGTAAGGTTTGGGCACCACAAGCTGCTCAACGGTTTCTTCTGCCCTTTTTGCCACCCGATACAGTAGGTCCTTCTCTACGCTGAAGTATGGGTAAGTGCAGGTATTATCTGGGTTCACTAACTCGCCATCTATTTTCACTACGTTTTCCCGTGCCTTTATTAGGGCGGGGTCTTTCAACTGTTCTGTGGCAAAGTTTTCCCTGTGAACCTCAAGATCAGAAAACTCCACAGACGGTAGGTTTTCGTCTGAGGAGGTGGGCTCCTCTCCAGTTTCTTGAGTCTCCCCTGCCAATACTGATAAGGGAAATTCCGGAGAGTCCTCACCACTCTCAGGGGAGTTCTGGCTATCACATTCCTGGTACATAGGGGCACCAGTGGGGGGCTCAGGATCATCCCACAGTTCCCAGAACTTCGGAAAATCCCTTCCCACAATGGCGTCATACGGTAACTGAGATACTAAGCCCACTGGATGAGAGAGGGTACCTTTGGGGGTCTCGAAACACACTGTAGTCACTGGATACTCTCGGGTGTCCCCATGCACACAAATAACAGCTACCTTGCTATTCCCAGAGACCTCTGTTTTAACTAACTCAGCCTTTATCAGGGTCACAAGGCTACCTGAATCCAGCAATACCACAACATTTCTACCATTAACACACATTTTGCATAAATGTTTCTCAGTTCCTCGAATGGCAGTGCATGCGACTGTCGCACACAGCGACTGACGTCTGCCCGTCAGAAAGTCACACTGCATGGGTTCCTCCACAACCGGGCAATTTGCTGCAATATGTCCCGCTTGCCGGCAGCGGTAGCAAACGATCCTTCTTGCCGCCTCTTGAGCCGCTGATTTCCCAGGCTGTTCTCGCCAAACTTGGGGTAGAGCTCCCACCCTCTCACTCTCTCCACCCTCACCCCTTGGAATCCTCTTATCCGCCCCTGGGGATGGTCTGGTCTTAGGGTGGAAAGTCCGAGTGTCTCTGGAAGAGGCCGTCAGGTTCTCTGTAGCCAAGTATTTCTCCACACGATCCACAAGACTATCGGCCGTCTCTGGGTCTCCATGGCTTACCCACTTTTGGATGGCAGTAGGAAGAGCTCTCAAAAACCGATCCATTACAACACGTTCCACAATCTTTGGTGCGGACAAAGTCTCTGGCTGTAGCCACTTTCTGCTCAGGTGAATGAGATCATACATTTGAGACCTGGGGGGTTTTCCAAGCTGGAAAGTCCAGTTATGCACACGCTGAGCCCGGACAGCCTGGGTGACACCCAGCCTTGCCAAAATTTCAGCTTTTAGCATCACATAGTCTTTTGCTTGGTTAGGCTCTAGGTCATAGTAAGCCTTCTGCGATTCACCAGTTAACAGAGGAGCCACCAGTCCAGCCCACTGCTCCTCAGGCCACTTTTCTCTTTCAGCAGTCCTTTCAAATGTGGTCAAAAATACCTCTGGATCATCCTCTCCAGTCATTTTTGTCAATAAACGACTCACCCCAAAGGACGCGGTATTAGTGGGACGGCTTTCCTCACTGGTCTGCGGACGTTGCTGCATTACTGCTTCCATTTGTTGTAGTCTCTGCTCTTGCTTCTGTAACAGGTCTATGAAGCGGGCCTCAGATTGCTGCTGGGCTTGTTGCTGAGCTTCCAGACTCTGTTGGTGAGCTTGCTGCTGGGCTGCAAGGCTCTGTTGATGAGCTTTCTGCTGGGCTGCAAGGCTCCTTTGCAAACCTGCATTTGTCTGCTGTTGATTGGCATTTGCTAGAGCCAGCTGTTTCAGTATCTCCTCCATGCTGGCTTAAAAAAAACTGCCACTGGTTCTCCACCAACTGTGAGGGGGTTAGCTCGGCAGCGGGTGTGTGTGACCCCCGGGATGGGCTCCCCAGACAAAAACAGGCCCAGCAAACGGAGGTTGTGGTTTTCAAAATCAAAAAGGTGCGGTTTATTTTCTATTTACAGTGACAAAACACAGCAAAGCAAAAGAAACATAAATAAAATAAATCCTGGTCAACTTGACCTCTGACTAAACATACAGGTTTCCTAACTAACAACTGGGATCAGCCTAGTGCTGTCCTAGTCCCTAAGTCCCTGGTTTTAAATGTCCAAGCAAATAGCCACACAGGCTTTGTCTCACCGCACAGGGGTTCACTCTCCCTAGACAGTCCACACAGGTCTGGTTCCAGGCATGAGCTAACATCTAATGAAGCTGGGAGTTCTTATAGAGGCCTAAATGAGCTGACAAGCTTCAGCTGGTCTCATCAACTCCCTGTCTGCACGACGCCCCACACTCTCCCTAGACATATGAGTCATCCATGAGCCCACTAGCCTCAGCTGGGCTTATACAACTCTCCACCTAGTTGTATAAGTCGGCGTAAAGCCTGAATCTGGGCGAAATATATCTACCCCCCTGGATGCAACCAGGTGACTTTACCTTCCTGCTGTCACAATATATATATATATATATATGTATATACACACGTTTTTTGTACTAGTTTAATTTAATTTAAAAAAAATTTTTTATTATTTACATTTTTTTAAATAAACCCAGGGCATTCATTTTATATTCAGGCCTTTCTTATGGTGGCCATATGCGCTTTGATAAACAACCAATTTCTTTTCCAATGTTTTTCAATACATAAAGGGGCATTTGAAGCAGAACAAGAGACAGTTCCCTCCAAGTCAGGGAAAGTAAAGCTGGCCATACATTATACAATTTTCTTGCACAATATTCCTTTAGATTTACCAAAACCATACAGTATAATATGAGGTGAAACCTAAACACTTCCAAATTGTATGCAATAAGACAGACCCTTGCACTACCTTAAAAAAAAGTATTTATACCCCTTGAAAGTTTCCACATTTTTGGCCTAAAAGCAAAATGCTAGAGTGTCAATGAGACTCGGCTGATCACAGATTGGAGTAAGGCCTCTTTCACACGGACGGACCGTTCAGGTCCGCCTGTCAGTTTTTTCGGCGGACCTGAACGGCCACTTCATACATCTCTATGGAGCGTCATATGTCAGCGGAGATATGTCCGCTGACATCCGAACTGATCCGATCCGCTAAAATCAGACGGATGGCGATACGTCCCCATCCGTCCATGGCGGATCGGATCGGGTGAGATCTCATAAAAACGGACATGCTGTCCGTTTTCGTCCGATCTCTCCATAGGAGACAGCAGCGCTAGACAAGCCCCTCCCCACTCAGTGAGCAGAGAGGGACTTGTCATCTGCCAGCTCAGCGGAGATCAACGGACTGATCTCCTGCTGAGATGGCGGACTCCATAGCGACGGAGTCCGCCTCGTGTGGAAGGGGCCTAAGGGGCCAATCCTGGCCCCTTACAACATGATCAGCTATTAGATAATGATAGATGATCACGTGATGTAAACAGAAGATCGGTAATCTACTTTTTTCTGCTCACGCTGAGAGCGTGAGCAGAAAAAAAAAAGCCGATCACCGGCTTCTGTCAAAGAAACATTGGTCCCGAACAGTGAGAACCACCGCCGCTTCATCTGTGCCCACCGGTGCCACCTGCTAGTGCATATCATATTGTGAAAGATAAGGTTACGCTGAGTAAATTTGATACCCAACATGCCACGCTTCAAAATTGCGCCCGCTCGTGGAATGGCGACAAACTTTTACCCTTAAAAATCTCCATAGACGACATTTAAAAAATTCTATAGGTTGCATGTTTTGAGTTAAAGAGGAGGTCAAGAATTATTGCTCTCGCTCTACCGATCGCAGTGATACCTCACATGTGTGGTTTGAACACCGTTTTCATATGCGGGCGCTGCTCACGTATGCGTTCGCTTCTGCGCGCAAGCACGGCGGGACGGGGCGCGTTTAAAACGTTTTTTTTTCTTATTTATTTTACTTTTTATATACATTTTTTTACACTGTTCTTTCAAAAAAAAATGTTTCCACTTTTATTCCTATTACAAGGAATGTAAACATCCCTTGTAATAGAGAAAAAGCATGACAGGTCCTCTTAAATATGAGATCCGGGGGTCAAAAAGACCTCACATCTCATATTTACACTAAAATGCAATAAAAAAAAATGTCCCTTTAAGAGCTATGGGCGGAAGTGACGTTTTGACGTCGCTTCCGCCCTGCTATGGTATGGAGACGGGTGGGGGCCATCTTCCCCTCATTGGTCTCCATACCCAGCCACTGGAAGGACTGGAAGGACCCGATCGCCTCCTCCACTGCCGACGGTAAGCGTCGGAGGGGGGCCCCTCTCCCGCCACCGATAAAAGTGATCTTGCGGCGAATCCACCGCAGAGACCACTATTTTCGGAAACCGGACCGCTCACTGAAGGCGAGGATACCTGGGTTATGGGAGCTAGCTGCTGCCATACCAAAGATATCCCTCTTCAAAATGCTGACGTATATCGGCGTGCGGCGGTCCGGAAGTGATTAAACAGCGGGTGGTCCGCTTTTAGATAAAAGTGGTCTCTGCGTCGGATTCGCCATGAGATCCCTTATTTCGGCAGCGGGAGAGGTGCCTCCCCGGTGGTCTCCACCGCTTACCGGACCTGTTTGGTAGCGGCGGAGACAATTGCGTTCCTTTCCCCTGACAGGCCTGGAGCCGAGTGAGGGAAAGATGGCCCCCCTCGGCTCCATAACAGTGGATGACGGAAGCGACGTCAAACATTGCTTCCGCCCAATGGTCTTAAAGGGGATTTTTTTTTTTTTTTAAAAGACATTAAAAAAATATATATAATTTATTACATTTTACTGTAAATGTGAGATCTGAGATCTTTTTGACCCCATGTCTCACATTTAAGAGGACCTGGCATCCTTTTTTTTAATTCAAGGGATATTTACATTCCTTATAATACTTTTTTTTTTTTTTTTTTTTGTAGCACTACCCCCAGTTAAGAGAGTTGCTGGTTTTGTTTTGGGTCTGTACTCTGGCTATCAACCCCAGGAACCTGGCTCGAACCCCCCCTTGGCACCACTGGTCTGCAAGAGATTGTGGAACCCACTGGTGATGATTGGGAAACACAATAATGTCACACAGTAATAAAATTGTAAATAAAGAGGTTACCTTGTGATGGCCACTTGTCCAGCAAGGTAACAGATAAACTCCACACAGAATTCTGCTCAACCAATAGCCAATTTTACTTAGTAAGAAAGTGACAGAGTTAAACAAAAATACAGCTGACTCTTAGGCCCGGTTCACACAGGGGCGACTCGTCAGGCGACTCAGTCGCCTGACGAGTCGCTTCCCACGTTGTTCAATGGAACCGTTCTAATAGGAGCGACCTGAGTCACTCCGACTTAGAAAAAGGTTCCTGTACTACTTTTGGGGGCGACCTGCATTGACTTCTATACAGAAGTCTTTATGCAAATCGCCTCGGCGGGCGTCTCAAGTCGTCTTGAGATCGCGCCGCCGAGGTCGCCCCCAGGAGTCGTGCCGCGTCGCGCCGCCCCTGTGTGAATGGGGCCTTAAAGTGGCGAGTCAATGGTATAGCAGAAAATATTTAGTTAAAACAATCTAAGCACAAAATCACGGTTCTAGTGTACACCTTCTATATATTTGAAATGTGTGCTCGCGAGCTCCCCCTAGCGGGCAATACTATACACGTGTCCCGGCTCTCTCTGCTCTAGACAGGCCTGACTAAGTTCAGTGTAAAGTTCCTTCCAGAAGTAGGAGTCTTCGCTAGCATTCGTTGGTGCACATAAAACAATTGTAATCCATTAAGTAAAGGAAAAGGCAGGAAAACTGAACATCCACAATGTTTATGAGTGGGTATAACTTGCTGGCGGTGCAGACGCCAATCTTTAAACGCGCGACCACTGCAAGATGCACTATGTCCTGGTATGTGGCGCACTACTTTAATAATAACTGCAGGCCTCTAATAGTCACTTTCCTACGCAACAGCCAGTCAAAACTTGGGCAGGTGCCCCCTCACCAAAGCAGGCCTCGTCCCTCCGGTACACTCCGCTGCAGGCGTTCAGTTCCCCGGTCTCTTCGCAACTTGCAATCTCTGGTTCCTCTCACAGCCGCACAAGGTGTCGGTAGGTGGGCGACTCCAGTCTCTGTAGAGCAAGAGTTGGACACACGGAAAAGGATCCCTCCTTGGTTGAATGATCCTACTTAACAACTATAGGCCCAGGCTTTCCGACCTAGACACTATGGCAGCAGGCCTCTACGCAGGCTTCCTGTTTGATAGAAGGCGATGTCCAGAGAGAGCGAGTGTAGCTCCTCCCTTCCTTTAAGTAATCTCCCCCAGAATGCTGTGCGACGATGCAATGCACTTTGGGAGTACAGCTGCACTGTGGGTACCATAGTCTATTTAATACCCATGGCAATGGCGTCCCTTTCTCCCTGTACTATAAGTTCCACAATGCACCGTTCCATATAGTTAAACAACAGTTGCTGCAATATCTTATAGAGACTGCAGAGGGAGCTGGGGTTATTCTTCAAGATAACAATAGTCTTTTAACACACTGCAAAGTGCCACCCCGCTACATTTTAAAAGGACAGCGTAAAAAGAAAAAGTAAAATAAATAATAAAAAAAATAATAATAATTAAAAGCGCCCTGTCCCGCAGACCTGGCGCGCAGAAGCAAACGCATACGTAAGTCGCGACCGCATATGAAAACGGTGTTCAAACCACACATGTGAGGTATCGCCGCGATTGTTAGAGTGAGAGAAATAATTCTAGCCCTAGACCTTCTCTGTAACTCAAAACTGGTAACCTGTAAAAAAATGTAAACATCGCCTATGGAGATTTTTAAGGGTAAAAGTTTGTCGCCATTCCACAAGTGGGCGCAATTTTGAAGCGGGACATGTTGGTTATAACTTTACCCGACGTAAAAATATCTTTCACAATATAGAAAAAAATTGGGCTAACTTTACTGTTGTCTTAATTTTTTATTCCGAAAAGTGTATTTATTCCAAAAAAAAGTGCGCTTGTAAGACCGCTGCGAAAATACGGTGTAACATAAAGTATTGCAACGACCACCATTTTATTCTCTAGGGTGTCTGGAAAAAAATATATATTCTGTTTGTGTGTTCTAAGTAATTGTCTAGCAAAAAAAAAAAAAAAGATTTTAACTTGTAAACAACAAGTTTGAAAAATAGGCCCGGTCCTTAAGTGGTTAAAAAAATAAATAAATCATACTCACTTAGATGGCTGTAGCCTCAATCCCAGTTTCATCTGTCCCCCGCCAACCAAGAACTGAGCAATCAAACACCGCTGATCACTACGTTGTCGGTCTTTAGCTTGCAGGGAGCTGGTGACTGTTACTCAGCGGCTCTCTGCTCTTCCCCTCCAGGGCTCACTGGAGGGCTGGGCTGTGGAAGGGGGCGGGAGGGGCTTGCTCAGTCTCCCAGGGACTCGCTGAGAGGCTGAGCCAGGTGCCAGTCCAGGCATCTGGGTGGATCAGGATCAATCCAGAGCCTGCACTTGCTGAGTGGCATCAGCCGACAGCGGACTTGGCCCACTGTCAGCTGAATATGGGTCACAGAAGTGCAGAATGAACTGCACTCCTGTGACCCATAGAAGAAGCATAGCTAAAATAGCTTTGGCTATACTTCTCTTTTGGGAGGACAAATTGTAATTTCTGTCTACTGCCTCCTTCCTCTGCTATCAGCAATCGTGACAATTTTCTTGACACCAAGAGAAAAAAAGGTGACAGGGGAGGGAGCTCCAGCACACAGCCTGTGATTGACAGCCTCAGCTCTGTTCCTGTGTTCTGTGTGAAGGAGGGTGGGTCCCTTCTCTCCAATCAGCTCTCACTAAGCTCTGCAGAGCATGACTTCAGCTCCCTGCCCCCTGCTTTCTGAAAGTTCAGACAAGTTGCATAATTTCTGCACTTTGAACAGATGTAGAGAATAGTGATGAGCCGAACACCCCCGGGTTCGGTTCGCACCAGAACCCGCGAACGGACCGAAAGTTCGTACGAACATTAGAACCCTATTAAATACAATGGATGCGAACGTTCGAATTCTAAAGTGCTAATTATAACAACTATTATGCATGTTATTGTCCTAAAAAGGGTTTGGGAACCCGGGTTGTGCACCAGGGGACATGTATCAATGCAAAAAGAAGTTTTAAAAACGGTCGTTTTTCGGGAGCAGTCATTTTAATGATGCATAAAGTGAAAAAAAAAAGTCAAATATTCCTTTAAATATCGTACCTGGGGGGTGTCTAAAGTATGCCTGTGAAGTGCCACGTGTTTCCCGTGTTTAGAACTGTCCCTGCACAAAATGACACTTCTAAAGGAAAAAAAAGCCATTTAAAACTGCTTGCGGCTTTAATGTAATGTCTGGTCCCGGTAATATGGATGAAAATCTTTAAGAAAAATGGCATAGCTACCCCATGACCCCCCCCCCCTACCCCAGCCCATTACCAGCCCCTTTGGGTCTTGTATGGATATTAAGGGGAACCCCGCACATAAAATAAAAAAGGCCCTATATACTCTGAACAGCCGTATACAGGCGGTGCATACAAGACAGGGACTGTAGGTTTGTTCTTATGTAGAATCTGTTTGTAATTTTGAACAGGTACATTGTTGAAGTGTAGCTCCAGCCCAAAAATCTATTTTTAAACTTTTTGGAAAACATAGGTAAGGGTTATCACCCCTGTAACATTTGTTTTGCTGTCTGTGCCCCTGTTCAGAACATTTCACCTCACTTTCCGTCCCAATGACAACTGTTTTTGAAATGTGGTGTTTTTCTTGAAACAAGGATTGCTGATAAAGCATCAGTACAGAGGAGACACCTTTCTCCCATATTTATTCTTACAGGAGAGAATTTTCCTTCCTAGGGGTAGATTTCCTCTCACTTCCTGTTGTCTTCTTGCGTTTGCAAGTAGGAGTCGTTTGTAAGTTGGATGTTTGAAAGTAGGGGCCTGCCGTATATACTCTGCAGAAATTGGCCCCTTAGGTGTTGGTGTTGGCACAACACTGTAAGCACTCACAGTTACTCTTGGTTGGTGCTGGAACGCCCTGCTGTCAACTATTATATCAGGAATTTTAATTACATATAATTCTTGAACAGTGGTAGTAAAAATTGGGCCTTTGATGGTGGTGCTGGTGCCACAACACTGTAAGGCCTCACAGTTACTCTTGGTGGGTGCAGCAATGGGCCCTGCTGTGAATTATTAGATCAAGAATTGTAATTGCATGCCCCTGTTGAACAGGGGCTGAAAAATTGGGCTTTTCGTGGTGGTGGTGGTGGTGGTGGTGTTGCCACAACACTGTAAGCCCTCAGAGTTACTCTTGGTGGGTGCAGGAATGGGCCCTGCTGTGAATTATTAGATCAAGAATTGTAATTACATGCCCCTTTTGAACAGTGGCTGAAAAATTGGGCCTTTCGTGGTGGTGGTGGTGGTGGCGTTGCCACAACACTGTAAGCCCTCAGACTTACTCTTGGTGGGTGCAGGAATGGGCCCTGCTGTGAATTATTACATCAAGAATTGTAATTGCATGCCCCTGTTGAACAGGGGCTGAAAAATTGGGCCTTAGGCACTGGTGGCACAACACTACAACCCCTCACAGATACTGTACTTGGAGCACAGCAATGAGCCCTGTTGCAAAGTATTGCTTCAAAAATTGTAATGACACGCCCCTGTTAAACAGGGGCTGAAAAATTGGGCCTTAGGCACTGGTGGCACAACACTACAACCCCTCACAGATACTGTACTTGGAGCACAGCAATGAGCCCTATGGCAAATTATTGCTAAAAAAATTGTAAGTACACGCCCCTGTAAAACAGGGGCTGAAAAATTGGGCCTTAGCCACTGGTGGCGGCACCCATAAACAAAAATGATCTTCCAAGCTATCATCATCAATCGTATCATTGAGGACTCGGAGGAGGAGGATAGCCAGTCAACATAACAGCACAGGCACTCAGCATCAGCATCAGTCTTGAAGGGACGTGACATGTTAAAATCAATTAGTCTGTTATATCAGCATCAGGTGTGTGGTAGCTGGTGGTGATCCAAGACTGGTTCATCTTGATGAAAGTCAGTCGATCAACCGAGTCGGTGGACAGGCGCAACCTGTGATCCGTGACAAATCCTCCAGCAGCACTGAATGTGCGTTCCGAAAGAACGCTGGATGCAGGACAGGCCAGTAGCTCAATTGCATACTGTGCAAGCTCTGGCCAGTGATCCATCCTCAAGACCCAGTAAGCCAGAGGATTTTCGGTGGGGAAGGTGTCCAAGTCTGACCTTGCCCCTAGATATTCCTGCATCATGTTTATCAGACGCTGGCGATGGTTGCTGGAACCAATCATACTTTGGGGCTGCGGACTAAAGAATTGTCTGAACGCATCGGTCAGACGGCCACCTTCCCCACCGCTCCTTCTTTGACTGGCCGAAGCCTCAGCAACTCGTTGTCCTGGACCAGGAGTTTGTAACCTCCCAGTCTCTGGGAACGCGTTGCACAGACCTTTCTGCAAGGCCTCCCGGAGTTGTCTCATCCTCTGCTCCCTCTGCGACGGTAACATAAGGTCCGCAACCTTACCCTTGTACCGTGGATCAAGGAGAGTGGCCAGCCAGTAATGGTCCCTCTCCTTGATCCGAAGAATACGAGGATCCTTCCGCAGACTTTGCAGGATCAGGGAGGCCATGCAGCGTAGGTTTGCTGAGGCATTCGCTCCGGAGTCCTCTGGGTCACTAAGGACGACATGATCCGCAGTCACCTCCTCCCAGCCACGTACAAGTCCACTGGTTTCTTGGGACTGTAAATCATCCCTAAAAGACTGCTGCTGATGATGCTGAGTGCCAGCCTCCACCTCCATGCTGACACAATCCTCCTCCTCCTCCTCCTCCTCCTCCTCTTCCTCTTCCTGTGCGATGGGTGGGACAGAAGGAACACTGTCTGGGTAAAGGGGGCCTTGAGAGGCAAGGAAGTCCTCCTCTTCCTGCCTCTGTTCTGCCTCAAGTGCCCTGTCCATTATTCCATGCAGCGTGTGCTCCAACAGGTGGACAAGAGGTACAGTGTCACTGATGCATGCACTGTCACTGCTCACCATCCTCGTGGCCTCCTCAAATGGTGCCAGGACAGTGCATGCATCCCTGATCATGCCCCACTGGCGTGGAGAAAAAAAACCAAGCTCCCCTGACCCTGTCCTGGTGCCGTAGTCGCACAGGTACTCATTGATGGCCCTCTGCTGCGTGTGCAGCCGCTGCAGCATGGCCAACGTTGAGTTCCACCTGGTGGGCATGTCACATATAAGGCGGTTCTTGGGCAGGTTCAACTCCTTTTGCAGCTCAGCCAGGCGAGCACTGGCATTATAAGATCTGCGGAAATGCACACAGACTTTCCTGGCCTGCCTCAGGACATCCTGTAAGCCCGGGTACCTGCCCAAGAACCGCTGCACCACCAGGTTAAGGACGTGAGCCACACAGGGCACATGGGTCAGTTGTCCCTGTCGGAGGGCGGAGAGGAGGTTGGTGCCATTGTCGCAAACCACCATTCCTGGCTTAAGCTGGCGTGGCGTCAACCACCTCTCGGCCTGGCCCTGCAGAGCAGACAGGACCTCTGCCCCAGTGTGGCTTCTGTCCCCCAAACACACCAGCGCAAGCACGGCATGGCATCTTTTTGCCTGCGTACTTGCGTAGCCCCGTGAACGGCTACGGAGCACCGCTGGTTCATAGGACAAACCACAGGAAGAGGCCATGGAGGAAGAAGAAGAGGAGGGGGTGGAGGAGAGAGGTGTGTCACAAACAGTAGTAGCATTTTGGAGGCGTGGCGGTGGGACAACCTCCAACACTACTGCACCTTGTCCTGCATCCTTCCCAGCTGCCAAAAGAGTGACCCAATGGGCCGTGAAAGAAAGGTAACGTCCCTGTCCATGCCTGCTGGACCATGAGTCAGCGGTAATATGCACCTTACCGCTGACCGCCCTGTCCAGCGAGGCCAAGACATTGCCTTCCACATGCCGGTAGAGAGCCGGAATAGCCTTCCGTGAGAAAAAGTGGCGTTTGGGAACCTGCCACTGAGGAACCGCACATTGCACAAACTCACGGAAGGGGGCCGAGTCTACCAACTGAAAAGGCAGCAGTTGAAGCGCTAGCAATTTAGCCAAGCTAGCATTCAACCGCTGGGCATGTGGATGGCTGGGAGTGAACTTCTTTCGACGGTCCAGCAGCTGGGGCAGGGAAATTTGCCTGCTAGAACCGGACGTCGGTGTACTGCTAGCAGAGTGGCCGCAAGTACTTGGCTGTGACACACCTAATTCTACACCTTCATTCCTCTCAGTGCATGTTTCAGAGAGGACTGAAGTTATAGTGGGGTTGGAGATCCCAGCTGATGCGGTGCAAGGAGAGGTCCGCTTTGTTCTTTGGTGTGGGTCTTTAAGGTAGGCTTGCCAACGAGCTGCATGGCAGGTCAACATATGTCTGGTCAGGCATGTGGTACCCAAGCGGCTGATGTTTTGGCCACGCGATATACGCTTGAGACATATGTTGCAAACAGCAGCTGTGCGATCTGATGCACTAGCCTCAAAAAAGGCCCACACCAAGGAACTTTTTGAATGACGGGCAGAGGCAGCGCCCTGCACAGGCGGAGCTCTGCGGTGTGATTCCGTCGGTGTACTGCCCTTACGCTGGCCACCAAAGGGCATCCTGTCTCGTTGGAGATGTGCCTCCTCCTCATCCTCCTCCTCCTCTCTCCTATTAGGCACCCACGTGGAGTCAGTGACCTCATCATCCCCTCCCTCCTCATCACTGGAGCCAATCTGGCAGTATGCTGCAGCTGCTGGAACATGACTGCCAGATTGGTGTCCTTCTTGAGCATCCCCTCTGTCTGCTCTCACCCTACTGCCTTCCTGTAGCTGGGTTTCATCATCAGACCCTTCGAAACGCTGGGCATCCTCCTGGAGCATGTACCCAACACTGTGCTCAAACAGTTCGGGGGACTCCTCAGGAGGAGGACATGGTGGGTCTAGGGAAGGAGTGACTGATGATGAGTCTGACATTGATACCAGGGAAGAGGACGCTTTGGCAGCTGCTTTGCCAGTACCCTGAGCCTGGGTGAGAGAGGATGAGGAGGAGGAGGAGGGCTTGGTCATCCACTCTACCAAGTCTTCGGCATGATGTGGCTCAACATGTCCAGCTGCCGAAAAGAAGGACAAGCGTGTCCCATGGCCATGTGCTGATGACAATGCACCGCGTCCACGACCAGCACTGTTGCCCCCAGACACAGAGCCTGCTTGCCCTCTTTTATTGCCTCCTGACTGTCTGCCTCTCCTTGTTTGCCTTCCAGACATTCTAATAGATGGCCTGCAGGGAGATGGGAAAAAAGCAATAAGGGCTACCTTCAGGTGTCCTTCTCTGTCCCTTGAAACAAGGACTTGCACAGTGAAAGAAACTGACACTCTCCCTACCTACAGTTTTCTGTCCCTAGAAAAAATGTTTTTTTTAAGCACAATATAGCACAAGGAGAATTCACTCACTGTCCTTCCAGGTCCCTAGAAACAAGGACTTGCACAGTGAAAGAAACTGACACTCTCCCTACCTACAGTTTTCTGTCCCTAGAAAAAATGTTTTTTTTAAGCACAATATAGCACAAGGAGAATTCACTCACTGTCCTTCCAGGTCCCTGGAAACAAGGACTTGCACAGTGAAAGAAATTGACACTCTCCCTACCTACAGTTTTCTGTCCCTAGAAAAAATGTTTTTTTTAAGCACACTACAGCACAAGGAGAATTCACTCACTGTCCTTCCCAGTCCCTAGAAACAAGGACTTGCACAGTGAAAGAAACTGACACTCTCCCTACCTACAGTTTTCTGTCCCTAGAAAAAATGTTTTTTTTAAGCACACTATAGCACAAGGAGAATTCACTCACTGTCCTTCCAGGTCCCTGGAAACAAGGACTTGCACAGTGAAAGAAACTGACACTCTCCCTACCTAGAGTTTTCTGTCCCTAGAAAAAATGTTTTTTTTAAGCACACTATAGCACAAGGAGCATTCACTCACTGTCCTTCCAGGTCCCTAGAAACAAGGACTTGCACAGTGAAAGAAACTGACACTCTCCCTACCTACAGTTTTCTGTCCCTAGAAAAAATGTTTTTTTTAAGCACACTATAGCACAAGGAGAATTCACTCACTGTCCTTCCCAGTCCCTAGAAACAAGGACTTGCACAGTGAAAGAAACTGACACTCTCCCTACCTACAGTTTTCTGTCCCTAGAAAAAATGTTTTTTTTAAGCACAATATAGCACAAGGAGAATTCACTCACTGTCCTTCCAGGTCCCTGGAAACAAGGACTTGCACAGTGAAAGAAACTGACACTCTCCCTACCTACAGTTTTCTGTCCCTAGAAAAAATGTTTTTTTTAAGCACACTATAGCACAAGGAGAATTCACTCACTGTCCTTCCAGGTCCCTGGAAACAAGGACTTGCACAGTGAAAGAAACTGACACTCTCCCTACCTAGAGTTTTCTGTCCCTAGAAAAAATGTTTTTTTTAAGCACACTATAGCACAAGGAGCATTCACTCACTGTCCTTCCAGGTCCCTGGAAACAAGGACTTGCACAGTGAAAGAAACTGACACTCTCCCTACCTACAGTTTTCTGTCCCTAGAAAAAATGTTTTTTTTAAGCACAATATAGCACAAGGAGAATTCACTCACTGTCCTTCCAGGTCCCTAGAAACAAGGACTTGCACAGTGAAAGAAACTGACACTCTCCCTACCTACAGTTTTCTGTCCCTAGAAAAAATGTTTTTTTTAAGCACAATATAGCACAAGGAGAATTCACTCACTGTCCTTCCAGGTCCCTAGAAACAAGGACTTGCACAGTGAAAGAAACTGACACTCTCCCTACCTACAGTTTTCTGTCCCTAGAAAAAATGTTTTTTTTAAGCACAATATAGCACAAGGAGAATTCACTCACTGTCCTTCCAGGTCCCTGGAAACAAGGACTTGCACAGTGAAAGAAACTGACACTCTCCCTACCTACAGTTTTCTGTCCCTAGAAAAAATGTTTTTTTTAAGCACAATATAGCACAAGGAGAATTCACTCACTGTCCTTCCAGGTCCCTGGAAACAAGGACTTGCACAGTGAAAGAAACTGACACTCTCCCTACCTACAGTTTTCTGTCCCTAGAAAAAATGTTTTTTTTAAGCACAATATAGCACAAGGAGAATTCACTCACTGTCCTTCCAGGTCCCTGGAAACAAGGACTTGCACAGTGAAAGAAACTGACACTCTCCCTACCTACAGTTTTCTGTCCCTAGAAAAAATGTTTTTTTTAAGCACAATATAGCACAAGGAGAATTCACTCACTGTCCTTCCAGGTCCCTAGAAACAAGGACTTGCACAGTGAAAGAAACTGACACTCTCCCTACCTACAGTTTTCTGTCCCTAGAAAAAATGTTTTTTTTAAGCACAATATAGCACAAGGAGAATTCACTCACTGTCCTTCCAGGTCCCTAGAAACAAGGACTTGCACAGTGAAAGAAACTGACACTCTCCCTACCTACAGTTTTCTGTCCCTAGAAAAAATGTTTTTATTAAGCACACTATAGCACAAGGAGAATTCACTCACTGTCCTTCCCAGTCCCAAGAAACAAGGACTTGCACAGTGAAAGAAACTGACACTCTCCCTACCTACAGTTTTCTGTCCCTAGAAAAAATGTTTTTTTTAAGCACAATATAGCACAAGGAGAATTCACTCACTGTCCTTCCAGGTCCCTGGAAACAAGGACTTGCACAGTGAAAGAAACTGACACTCTCCCTACCTACAGTTTTCTGTCCCTAGAAAAAATGTTTTTTTTAAGCACAATATAGCACAAGGAGAATTCACTCACTGTCCTTCCAGGTCCCTAGAAACAAGGACTTGCACAGTGAAAGAAACTGACATTCTCCCTACCTACAGTTTTCTGTCCCTAGAAAAAATGTTTTTTTTAAGCACAATATAGCACAAGGAGAATTCACTCACTGTCCTTCCAGGTCCCTGGAAACAAGGACTTGCACCGTGAAAGAAACTGACACTCTCCCTACCTACAGTTTTCTGTCCCTAGAAAAAATGTTTTTTTTAAGCACAATATAGCACAAGGAGAATTCACTCACTGTCCTTCCAGGTCCCTAGAAACAAGGACTTGCACAGTGAAAGAAACTGACACTCTCCCTACCTACAGTTTTCTGTCCCTAGAAAAAATGTTTTTTTTAAGCACAATATAGCACAAGGAGAATTCACTCACTGTCCTTCCAGGTCCCTGGAAACAAGGACTTGCACAGTGAAAGTAACTGACACTCTCCCTACCTACAGTTTTCTGTCCCTAGAAAAAATGTTTTTTTTAAGCACAATATAGCACAAGGAGAATTCACTCACTGTCCTTCCAGGTCCCTGGAAACAAGGACTTGCACAGTGAAAGAAACTGACACTCTCCCTACCTACAGTTTTCTGTCCCTAGAAAAAATGTTTTTTTTAAGCACACTATAGCACAAGGAGAATTCACTCACTGTCCTTCCCAGTCCCTAGAAACAAGGACTTGCGCAGTGAAAGAAACTGACACTCTCCCTACCTACAGTTTTCTGTCCCTAGAAAATTTTTTTTTTAAGCACAATATAGCACAAGGAGAATTCACTCACTGTCCTTCCAGGTCCCTGGAAACAAGGACTTGCACAGTGAAAGAAACTGACACTCTCCCTACCTACAGTTTTCTGTCCCTAGAAAAAATGTTTTTTTTAAGCACACTATAGCACAAGGAGAATTCACTCACTGTCCTTCCAGGTCCCTGGAAACAAGGACTTGCACAGTGAAAGAAACTGACACTCTCCCTACCTAGAGATTTCTGTCCCTAGAAAAAAAGTTTTTTTTAAGCACACTATAGCACAAGGAGCATTCACTCACTGTCCTTCCAGGTCCCTGGAAACAAGGACTTGCACAGTGAAAGAAACTGACACTCTCCCTACCTACAGTTTTCTGTCCCTAGAAAAAATGTTTTTTTTAAGCACAATATAGCACAAGGAGAATTCACTCACTGTCCTTCCAGGTCCCTAGAAACAAGGACTTGCACAGTGAAAGAAACTGACACTCTCCCTACCTACAGTTTTCTGTCCCTAGAAAAAATGTTTTTTTAAGCACAATATAGCACAAGGAGAATTCACTCACTGTCCTTCCAGGTCCCTGGAAACAAGGACTTGCACAGTGAAAGAAACTGACACTCTCCCTACCTACAGTTTTCTGTCCCTAGAAAAAATGTTTTTTTTTAAGCACAATATAGCACAAGGAGAATTCACTCACTGTCCTTCCAGGTCCCTGGAAACAAGGACTTGCACAGTGAAAGAAACTGACACTCTCCCTACCTACAGTTTTCTGTCCCTAGAAAAAATGTTTTTTTTAAGCACACTATAGCACAAGGAGAATTCACTCACTGTCCTTCCAGGTCCCTGGAAACAAGGACTTGCACAGTGAAAGAAACTGACACTCTCCCTACCTAGAGTTTTCTGTCCCTAGAAAAAATGTTTTTTTTAAGCACACTATAGCACAAGGAGCATTCACTCACTGTCCTTCCAGGTCCCTAGAAACAAGGACTTGCACAGTGAAAGAAACTGACACTCTCCCTACCTACAGTTTTCTGTCCCTAGAAAAAATGTTTTTTTTAAGCACAATATAGCACAAGGAGAATTCACTCACTGTCCTTCCAGGTCCCTAGAAACAAGGACTTGCACAGTGAAAGAAACTGACACTCTCCCTACCTACAGTTTTCTGTCCCTAGAAAAAATGTTTTTTTTAAGCACAATATAGCACAAGGAGAATTCACTCACTGTCCTTCCAGGTCCCTGGAAACAAGGACTTGCACAGTGAAAGAAACTGACACTCTCCCTACCTACAGTTTTCTGTCCCTAGAAAAAATGTTTTTTTTAAGCACACTATAGCACAAGGAGAATTCACTCACTGTCCTTCCAGGTCCCTGGAAACAAGGACTTGCACAGTGAAAGAAACTGACACTCTCCCTACCTAGAGTTTTCTGTCCCTAGAAAAAATGTTTTTTTTAAGCACACTATAGCACAAGGAGCATTCACTCACTGTCCTTCCAGGTCCCTGGAAACAAGGACTTGCACAGTGAAAGAAACTGACACTCTCCCTACCTACAGTTTTCTGTCCCTAGAAAAAATGTTTTTTTTAAGCACAATATAGCACAAGGAGAATTCACTCACTGTCCTTCCAGGTCCCTAGAAACAAGGACTTGCACAGTGAAAGAAACTGACACTCTCCCTACCTACAGTTTTCTGTCCCTAGAAAAAATGTTTTTTTTAAGCACAATATAGCACAAGGAGAATTCACTCACTGTCCTTCCAGGTCCCTGGAAACAAGGACTTGCACAGTGAAAGAAACTGACACTCTCCCTACCTACAGTTTTCTGTCCCTAGAAAAATTTTTTTTTTTAAGCACAATATAGCACAAGGAGAATTCACTCACTGTCCTTCCAGGTCCCTGGAAACAAGGACTTGCACAGTGAAAGAAACTGACACTCTCCCTACCTACAGTTTTCTGTCCCTAGAAAAAATGTTTTTTTTAAGCACAATATAGCACAAGGAGAATTCACTCACTGTCCTTCCAGGTCCCTGGAAACAAGGACTTGCACAGTGAAAGAAACTGACACTCTCCCTACCTACAGTTTTCTGTCCCTAGAAAAAATGTTTTTTTTAAGCACAATATAGCACAAGGAGAATTCACTCACTGTCCTTCCCAGTCCCTAGAAACAAGGACTTGCACAGTGAAAGAAACTGACACTCTCCCTACCTAGAGTTTTCTGTCCCTAGAAAAAATGTTTTTTTTAAGCACAATATAGCACAAGGAGAATTCACTCACTGTCCTTCCAGGTCCCTAGAAACAAGGACTTGCACAGTGAAAGAAACTGACACTCTCCCTACCTACAGTTTTCTGTCCCTAGAAAAAATGTTTTTTTTTTTAAGCACAATATAGCACAAGGAGAATTCACTCACTGTCCTTCCAGGTCCCTGGAAACAAGGACTTGCACAGTGAAAGAAACTGACACTCTCCCTACCTACAGTTTTCTGTCCCTAGAAAAAATGTTTTTTTTAAGCACAATATAGCACAAGGAGAATTCACTCACTGTCCTTCCAGGTCCCTGGAAACAAGGACTTGCACAGTGAAAGAAACTGACACTCTCCCTACCTACAGTTTTCTGTCCCTAGAAAAAATGTTTTTTTTAAGCACAATATAGCACAAGGAGAATTCACTCACTGTCCTTCCAGGTCCCTGGAAACAAGGACTTGCACAGTGAAAGAAACTGACACTCTCCCTACCTACAGTTTTCTGTCCCTAGAAAAAATGTTTTTTTTAAGCACAATATAGCACAAGGAGAATTCACTCACTGTCCTTCCAGGTCCCTAGAAACAAGGACTTGCACAGTGAAAGAAACTGACACTCTCCCTACCTACAGTTTTCTGTCCCTAGAAAAAATGTTTTTTTTAAGCACAATATAGCACAAGGAGAATTCACTCACTGTCCTTCCAGGTCCCTAGAAACAAGGACTTGCACAGTGAAAGAAACTGACACTCTCCCTACCTACAGTTTTCTGTCCCTAGAAAAAATGTTTTTATTAAGCACACTATAGCACAAGGAGAATTCACTCACTGTCCTTCCCAGTCCCAAGAAACAAGGACTTGCACAGTGAAAGAAACTGACACTCTCCCTACCTACAGTTTTCTGTCCCTAGAAAAAATGTTTTTTTTAAGCACAATATAGCACAAGGAGAATTCACTCACTGTCCTTCCAGGTCCCTGGAAACAAGGACTTGCACAGTGAAAGAAACTGACACTCTCCCTACCTACAGTTTTCTGTCCCTAGAAAAAATGTTTTTTTTAAGCACAATATAGCACAAGGAGAATTCACTCACTGTCCTTCCAGGTCCCTAGAAACAAGGACTTGCACAGTGAAAGAAACTGACATTCTCCCTACCTACAGTTTTCTGTCCCTAGAAAAAATGTTTTTTTTAAGCACAATATAGCACAAGGAGAATTCACTCACTGTCCTTCCAGGTCCCTAGAAACAAGGACTTGCACAGTGAAAGAAACTGACACTCTCCCTACCTACAGTTTTCTGTCCCTAGAAAAAATGTTTTTTTTAAGCACAATATAGCACAAGGAGAATTCACTCACTGTCCTTCCAGGTCCCTAGAAACAAGGACTTGCACAGTGAAAGAAACTGACACTCTCCCTACCTACAGTTTTCTGTCCCTAGAAAAAATGTTTTTTTTTAAGCACAATATAGCACAAGGAGAATTCACTCACTGTCCTTCCAGGTCCCTGGAAACAAGGACTTGCACAGTGAAAGAAACTGACACTCTCCCTACCTACAGTTTTCTGTCCCTAGAAAAAATGTTTTTTTTAAGCAAAATATAGCACAAGGAGAATTCACTCACTGTCCTTCCAGGTCCCTGGAAACAAGGACTTGCACAGTGAAAGAAACTGACACTCTCCCTACCTACAGTTTTCTGTCCCTAGAAAAAATGTTTTTTTTAAGCACACTATAGCACAAGGAGAATTCACTCACTGTCCTTCCAGGTCCCTGGAAACAAGGACTTGCACAGTGAAAGAAACTGACACTCTCCCTACCTAGAGTTTTCTGTCCCTAGAAAAAATGTTTTTTTTAAGCACACTATAGCACAAGGAGCATTCACTCACTGTCCTTCCAGGTCCCTAGAAACAAGGACTTGCACAGTGAAAGAAACTGACACTCTCCCTACCTACAGTTTTCTGTCCCTAGAAAAAATGTTTTTTTTAAGCACAATATAGCACAAGGAGAATTCACTCACTGTCCTTCCAGGTCCCTAGAAACAAGGACTTGCACAGTGAAAGAAACTGACACTCTCCCTACCTACAGTTTTCTGTCCCTAGAAAAAATGTTTTTTTTAAGCACAATATAGCACAAGGAGAATTCACTCACTGTCCTTCCAGGTCCCTGGAAACAAGGACTTGCACAGTGAAAGAAACTGACACTCTCCCTACCTACAGTTTTCTGTCCCTAGAAAAAATGTTTTTTTTAAGCACACTATAGCACAAGGAGAATTCACTCACTGTCCTTCCAGGTCCCTGGAAACAAGGACTTGCACAGTGAAAGAAACTGACACTCTCCCTACCTAGAGTTTTCTGTCCCTAGAAAAAATGTTTTTTTTAAGCACACTATAGCACAAGGAGCATTCACTCACTGTCCTTCCAGGTCCCTGGAAACAAGGACTTGCACAGTGAAAGAAACTGACACTCTCCCTACCTACAGTTTTCTGTCCCTAGAAAAAATGTTTTTTTTAAGCACAATATAGCACAAGGAGAATTCACTCACTGTCCTTCCAGGTCCCTAGAAACAAGGACTTGCACAGTGAAAGAAACTGACACTCTCCCTACCTACAGTTTTCTGTCCCTAGAAAAAATGTTTTTTTAAGCACAATATAGCACAAGGAGAATTCACTCACTGTCCTTCCAGGTCCCTGGAAACAAGGACTTGCACAGTGAAAGAAACTGACACTCTCCCTACCTACAGTTTTCTGTCCCTAGAAAATTTTTTTTTTTTAAGCACAATATAGCACAAGGAGAATTCACTCACTGTCCTTCCAGGTCCCTGGAAACAAGGACTTGCACAGTGAAAGAAACTGACACTCTCCCTACCTACAGTTTTCTGTCCCTAGAAAAAATGTTTTTTTTAAGCACAATATAGCACAAGGAGAATTCACTCACTGTCCTTCCAGGTCCCTGGAAACAAGGACTTGCACAGTGAAAGAAACTGACACTCTCCCTACCTACAGTTTTCTGTCCCTAGAAAAAATGTTTTTTTTAAGCACAATATAGCACAAGGAGAATTCACTCACTGTCCTTCCCAGTCCCTAGAAACAAGGACTTGCACAGTGAAAGAAACTGACACTCTCCCTACCTAGAGTTTTCTGTCCCTAGAAAAAATGTTTTTTTTAAGCACAATATAGCACAAGGAGAATTCACTCACTGTCCTTCCAGGTCCCTAGAAACAAGGACTTGCACAGTGAAAGAAACTGACACTCTCCCTACCTACAGTTTTCTGTCCCTAGAAAAAATGTTTTTTTTAAGCACAATATAGCACAAGGAGAATTCACTCACTGTCCTTCCAGGTCCCTGGAAACAAGGACTTGCACAGTGAAAGAAACTGACACTCTCCCTACCTACAGTTTTCTGTCCCTAGAAAAAATGTTTTTTTTAAGCACAATATAGCACAAGGAGAATTCACTCACTGTCCTTCCAGGTCCCTGGAAACAAGGACTTGCACAGTGAAAGAAACTGACACTCTCCCTACCTACAGTTTTCTGTCCCTAGAAAAAATGTTTTTTTTAAGCACAATATAGCACAAGGAGAATTCACTCACTGTCCTTCCAGGTCCCTGGAAACAAGGACTTGCACAGTGAAAGAAACTGACACTCTCCCTACCTACAGTTTTCTGTCCCTAGAAAAAATGTTTTTTTTAAGCACAATATAGCACAAGGAGAATTCACTCACTGTCCTTCCAGGTCCCTAGAAACAAGGACTTGCACAGTGAAAGAAACTGACACTCTCCCTACCTACAGTTTTCTGTCCCTAGAAAAAAAGTTTTTTTTAAGCACAATATAGCACAAGGAGAATTCACTCACTGTCCTTCCAGGTCCCTAGAAACAAGGACTTGCACAGTGAAAGAAACTGACACTCTCCCTACCTACAGTTTTCTGTCCCTAGAAAAAATGTTTTTATTAAGCACACTATAGCACAAGGAGAATTCACTCACTGTCCTTCCCAGTCCCAAGAAACAAGGACTTGCACAGTGAAAGAAACTGACACTCTCCCTACCTACAGTTTTCTGTCCCTAGAAAAAATGTTTTTTTTAAGCACAATATAGCACAAGGAGAATTCACTCACTGTCCTTCCAGGTCCCTGGAAACAAGGACTTGCACAGTGAAAGAAACTGACACTCTCCCTACCTACAGTTTTCTGTCCCTAGAAAAAATGTTTTTTTTAAGCACAATATAGCACAAGGAGAATTCACTCACTGTCCTTCCAGGTCCCTAGAAACAAGGACTTGCACAGTGAAAGAAACTGACATTCTCCCTACCTACAGTTTTCTGTCCCTAGAAAAAATGTTTTTTTTAAGCACAATATAGCACAAGGAGAATTCACTCACTGTCCTTCCAGGTCCCTAGAAACAAGGACTTGCACAGTGAAAGAAACTGACACTCTCCCTACCTACAGTTTTCTGTCCCTAGAAAAAATGTTTTTTTTAAGCACAATATAGCACAAGGAGAATTCACTCACTGTCCTTCCAGGTCCCTAGAAACAAGGACTTGCACAGTGAAAGAAACTGACACTCTCCCTACCTACAGTTTTCTGTCCCTAGAAAAAATGTTTTTTTTAAGCACAATATAGCACAAGGAGAATTCACTCACTGTCCTTCCAGGTCCCTGGAAACAAGGACTTGCACAGTGAAAGAAACTGACACTCTCCCTACCTACAGTTTTCTGTCCCTAGAAAAAATGTTTTTTTTAAGCAAAATATAGCACAAGGAGAATTCACTCACTGTCCTTCCAGGTCCCTGGAAACAAGGACTTGCACAGTGAAAGAAACTGACACTCTCCCTACCTACAGTTTTCTGTCCCTAGAAAAAATGTTTTTTTAAGCACACTATAGCACAAGGAGAATTCACTCACTGTCCTTCCCAGTCCCTAGAAACAAGGACTTGCACAGTGAAAGAAACTGACACTCTCCCTACCTACAGTTTTCTGTCCCTAGAATTTTTTTTTTTTTAAGCACAATATAGCACAAGGAGAATTCACTCACTGTCCTTCCAGGTCCCTGGAAACAAGGACTTGCACAGTGAAAGAAACTGACACTCTCCCTACCTACAGTTTTCTGTCCCTAGAAAAAATGTTTTTTTTAAGCACACTATAGCACAAGGAGAATTCACTCACTGTCCTTCCAGGTCCCTGGAAACAAGGACTTGCACAGTGAAAGAAACTGACACTCTCCCTACCTAGAGATTTCTGTCCCTAGAAAAAAAGTTTTTTTTAAGCACACTATAGCACAAGGAGCATTCACTCACTGTCCTTCCAGGTCCCTGGAAACAAGGACTTGCACAGTGAAAGAAACTGACACTCTCCCTACCTACAGTTTTCTGTCCCTAGAAAAAATGTTTTTTTTAAGCACAATATAGCACAAGGAGAATTCACTCACTGTCCTTCCAGGTCCCTAGAAACAAGGACTTGCACAGTGAAAGAAACTGACACTCTCCCTACCTACAGTTTTCTGTCCCTAGAAAAAATGTTTTTTTTAAGCACAATATAGCACAAGGAGAATTCACTCACTGTCCTTCCAGGTCCCTGGAAACAAGGACTTGCACAGTGAAAGAAACTGACACTCTCCCTACCTACAGTTTTCTGTCCCTAGAAAAAATGTTTTTTTTAAGCACAATATAGCACAAGGAGAATTCACTCACTGTCCTTCCAGGTCCCTGGAAACAAGGACTTGCACAGTGAAAGAAACTGACACTCTCCCTACCTACAGTTTTCTGTCCCTAGAAAAAATGTTTTTTTTAAGCACACTATAGCACAAGGAGAATTCACTCACTGTCCTTCCAGGTCCCTGGAAACAAGGACTTGCACAGTGAAAGAAACTGACACTCTCCCTACCTAGAGTTTTCTGTCCCTAGAAAAAATGTTTTTTTTAAGCACACTATAGCACAAGGAGCATTCACTCACTGTCCTTCCAGGTCCCTAGAAACAAGGACTTGCACAGTGAAAGAAACTGACACTCTCCCTACCTACAGTTTTCTGTCCCTAGAAAAAATGTTTTTTTTAAGCACAATATAGCACAAGGAGAATTCACTCACTGTCCTTCCAGGTCCCTAGAAACAAGGACTTGCACAGTGAAAGAAACTGACACTCTCCCTACCTACAGTTTTCTGTCCCTAGAAAAAATGTTTTTTTTAAGCACAATATAGCACAAGGAGAATTCACTCACTGTCCTTCCAGGTCCCTGGAAACAAGGACTTGCACAGTGAAAGAAACTGACACTCTCCCTACCTACAGTTTTCTGTCCCTAGAAAAAATGTTTTTTTTAAGCACACTATAGCACAAGGAGAATTCACTCACTGTCCTTCCAGGTCCCTGGAAACAAGGACTTGCACAGTGAAAGAAACTGACACTCTCCCTACCTAGAGTTTTCTGTCCCTAGAAAAAATGTTTTTTTTAAGCACACTATAGCACAAGGAGCATTCACTCACTGTCCTTCCAGGTCCCTGGAAACAAGGACTTGCACAGTGAAAGAAACTGACACTCTCCCTACCTACAGTTTTCTGTCCCTAGAAAAAATGTTTTTTTTAAGCACAATATAGCACAAGGAGAATTCACTCACTGTCCTTCCAGGTCCCTAGAAACAAGGACTTGCACAGTGAAAGAAACTGACACTTTCCCTACCTACAGTTTTCTGTCCCTAGAAAAAATGTTTTTTTTAAGCACAATATAGCACAAGGAGAATTCACTCACTGTCCTTCCAGGTCCCTGGAAACAAGGACTTGCACAGTGAAAGAAACTGACACTCTCCCTACCTACAGTTTTCTGTCCCTAGAAAAAATGTTTTTTTTAAGCACAATATAGCACAAGGAGAATTCACTCACTGTCCTTCCAGGTCCCTGGAAACAAGGACTTGCACAGTGAAAGAAACTGACACTCTCCCTACCTACAGTTTTCTGTCCCTAGAAAAAATGTTTTTTTTAAGCACAATATAGCACAAGGAGAATTCACTCACTGTCCTTCCAGGTCCCTGGAAACAAGGACTTGCACAGTGAAAGAAACTGACACTCTCCCTACCTACAGTTTTCTGTCCCTAGAAAAAATGTTTTTTTTAAGCACAATATAGCACAAGGAGAATTCACTCACTGTCCTTCCCAGTCCCTAGAAACAAGGACTTGCACAGTGAAAGAAACTGACACTCTCCCTACCTAGAGTTTTCTGTCCCTAGAAAAAATGTTTTTTTTAAGCACAATATAGCACAAGGAGAATTCACTCACTGTCCTTCCAGGTCCCTAGAAACAAGGACTTGCACAGTGAAAGAAACTGACACTCTCCCTACCTACAGTTTTCTGTCCCTAGAAAAAATGTTTTTTTTAAGCACAATATAGCACAAGGAGAATTCACTCACTGTCCTTCCAGGTCCCTGGAAACAAGGACTTGCACAGTGAAAGAAACTGACACTCTCCCTACCTACAGTTTTCTGTCCCTAGAAAAAATGTTTTTTTTAAGCACAATATAGCACAAGGAGAATTCACTCACTGTCCTTCCAGGTCCCTGGAAACAAGGACTTGCACAGTGAAAGAAACTGACACTCTCCCTACCTACAGTTTTCTGTCCCTAGAAAAAATGTTTTTTTTAAGCACACTATAGCACAAGGAGAATTCACTCACTGTCCTTCCAGGTCCCTGGAAACAAGGACTTGCACAGTGAAAGAAACTGACACTCTCCCTACCTAGAGTTTTCTGTCCCTAGAAAAAATGTTTTTTTTAAGCACACTATAGCACAAGGAGCATTCACTCACTGTCCTTCCAGGTCCCTAGAAACAAGGACTTGCACAGTGAAAGAAACTGACACTCTCCCTACCTACAGTTTTCTGTCCCTAGAAAAAATGTTTTTTTTAAGCACAATATAGCACAAGGAGAATTCACTCACTGTCCTTCCAGGTCCCTAGAAACAAGGACTTGCACAGTGAAAGAAACTGACACTCTCCCTACCTACAGTTTTCTGTCCCTAGAAAAAATGTTTTTTTTAAGCACAATATAGCACAAGGAGAATTCACTCACTGTCCTTCCAGGTCCCTGGAAACAAGGACTTGCACAGTGAAAGAAACTGACACTCTCCCTACCTACAGTTTTCTGTCCCTAGAAAAAATGTTTTTTTTAAGCACACTATAGCACAAGGAGAATTCACTCACTGTCCTTCCAGGTCCCTGGAAACAAGGACTTGCACAGTGAAAGAAACTGACACTCTCCCTACCTAGAGTTTTCTGTCCCTAGAAAAAATGTTTTTTTTAAGCACACTATAGCACAAGGAGCATTCACTCACTGTCCTTCCAGGTCCCTGGAAACAAGGACTTGCACAGTGAAAGAAACTGACACTCTCCCTACCTACAGTTTTCTGTCCCTAGAAAAAATGTTTTTTTTAAGCACAATATAGCACAAGGAGAATTCACTCACTGTCCTTCCAGGTCCCTAGAAACAAGGACTTGCACAGTGAAAGAAACTGACACTCTCCCTACCTACAGTTTTCTGTCCCTAGAAAAAATGTTTTTTTTAAGCACAATATAGCACAAGGAGAATTCACTCACTGTCCTTCCAGGTCCCTGGAAACAAGGACTTGCACAGTGAAAGAAACTGACACTCTCCCTACCTACACTTTTCTGTCCCTAGAAAAAATGTTTTTTTTAAGCACAATATAGCACAAGGAGAATTCACTCACTGTCCTTCCAGGTCCCTGGAAACAAGGACTTGCACAGTGAAAGAAACTGACACTCTCCCTACCTACAGTTTTCTGTCCCTTGAAAAAATGTTTTTTTTAAGCACACTATAGCACAAGGAGAATTCACTCACTGTCCTTCCCAGTCCCTAGAAACAAGGACTTGCACAGTGAAAGAAACTGACACTCTCCCTACCTAGAGTTTTCTGTCCCTAGAAAAAATGTTTTTTTTAAGCACAATATAGCACAAGGAGAATTCACTCACTGTCCTTCCCAGTCCCTAGAAACAAGGACTTACACAGTGAAAGAAACTGACACTCTCCCTACCTACAGTTTTCTGTCCCTAGAAAAAATGTTTTTTTTAAGCACAATATAGCACAAGGAGAATTCACTCACTGTCCTTCCAGGTCCCTGGAAACAAGGACTTGCACAGTGAAAGAAACTGACACTCTCCCTACCTACAGTTTTCTGTCCCTAGAAAAAATGTTTTTTTTAAGCACACTATAGCACAAGGAGAATTCACTCACTGTCCTTCCAGGTCCCTGGAAACAAGGACTTGCACAGTGAAAGAAACTGACACTCTCCCTACCTACAGTTTTCTGTCCCTAGAAAAAATGTTTTTTTTAAGCACAATATAGCACAAGGAGAATTCACTCACTGTCCTTCCAGGTCCCTGGAAACAAGGACTTGCACAGTGAAAGAAACTGACACTCTCCCTACCTACAGTTTTCTGTCCCTAGAAAAAATGTTTTTTTTAAGCACAATATAGCACAAGGAGAATTCACTCACTGTCCTTCCAGGTCCCTGGAAACAAGGACTCGCACAGTGAAAGAAACTGACACTCTCCCTACCTACAGTTTTCTGTCCCTAGAAAAAATGTTCTTTTTAAGCACAATATAGCACAAGGAGAATTCACTCACTGTCCTTCCCAGTCCCTAGAAACAAGGACTTGCACAGTGAAAGAAACTGACACTCTCCCTACCTACAGTTTTCTGTCCCTTGAAAAAATGTTTTTTTTAAGCACACTATAGCACAAGGAGAATTCACTCACTGTCCTTCCCAGTCCCTAGAAACAAGGACTTGCACAGTGAAAGAAACTGACACTCTCCCTACCTAGAGTTTTCTGTCCCTAGAAAAAATGTTTTTTTTAAGCACAATATAGCACAAGGAGAATTCACTCACTGTCCTTCCCAGTCCCTAGAAACAAGGACTTACACAGTGAAAGAAACTGACACTCTCCCTACCTAGAGTTTTCTGTCCCTAGAAAAAATGTTTTTTTTAAGCACAATATAGCACAAGGAGAATTCACTCACTGTCCTTCCAGGTCCCTGGAAACAAGGACTTGCACAGTGAAAGAAACTGACACTCTCCCTACCTACAGTTTTCTGTCCCTAGAAAAAATGTTTTTTTTAAGCACACTATAGCACAAGGAGAATTCACTCACTGTCCTTCCAGGTCCCTGGAAACAAGGACTTGCACAGTGAAAGAAACTGACACTCTCCCTACCTACAGTTTTCTGTCCCTAGAAAAAATGTTTTTTTTAAGCACAATATAGCACAAGGAGAATTCACTCACTGTCCTTCCAGGTCCCTAGAAACAAGGACTTGCACAGTGAAAGAAACTGACACTCTCCCTACCTACAGTTTTCTGTCCCTAGAAAAAATGTTTTTTTTAAGCACAATATAGCACAAGGAGAATTCACTCACTGTCCTTCCAGGTCCCTAGAAACAAGGACTTGCACAGTGAAAGAAACTGACACTCTCCCTACCTACAGTTTTCTGTCCCTAGAAAAAATGTTTTTTTTAAGCACAATATAGCACAAGGAGAATTCACTCACTGTCCTTCCAGGTCCCTGGAAACAAGGACTTGCACAGTGAAAGAAACTGACACTCTCCCTACCTACAGTTTTCTGTCCCTAGAAAAAATGTTTTTTTTAAGCACACTATAGCACAAGGAGAATTCACTCACTGTCCTTCCAGGTCCCTGGAAACAAGGACTTGCACAGTGAAAGAAACTGACACTCTCCCTACCTAGAGTTTTCTGTCCCTAGAAAAAATGTTTTTTTTAAGCACACTATAGCACAAGGAGCATTCACTCACTGTCCTTCCAGGTCCCTGGAAACAAGGACTTGCACAGTGAAAGAAACTGACACTCTCCCTACCTACAGTTTTCTGTCCCTAGAAAAAATGTTTTTTTTAAGCACAATATAGCACAAGGAGAATTCACTCACTGTCCTTCCAGGTCCCTAGAAACAAGGACTTGCACAGTGAAAGAAACTGACACTCTCCCTACCTACAGTTTTCTGTCCCTAGAAAAAATGTTTTTTTTAAGCACAATATAGCACAAGGAGAATTCACTCACTGTCCTTCCAGGTCCCTGGAAACAAGGACTTGCACAGTGAAAGAAACTGACACTCTCCCTACCTACACTTTTCTGTCCCTAGAAAAAATGTTTTTTTTAAGCACAATATAGCACAAGGAGAATTCACTCACTGTCCTTCCAGGTCCCTGGAAACAAGGACTTGCACAGTGAAAGAAACTGACACTCTCCCTACCTACAGTTTTCTGTCCCTTGAAAAAATGTTTTTTTTAAGCACACTATAGCACAAGGAGAATTCACTCACTGTCCTTCCCAGTCCCTAGAAACAAGGACTTGCACAGTGAAAGAAACTGACACTCTCCCTACCTAGAGTTTTCTGTCCCTAGAAAAAATGTTTTTTTTAAGCACAATATAGCACAAGGAGAATTCACTCACTGTCCTTCCCAGTCCCTAGAAACAAGGACTTACACAGTGAAAGAAACTGACACTCTCCCTACCTACAGTTTTCTGTCCCTAGAAAAAATGTTTTTTTTAAGCACAATATAGCACAAGGAGAATTCACTCACTGTCCTTCCAGGTCCCTGGAAACAAGGACTTGCACAGTGAAAGAAACTGACACTCTCCCTACCTACAGTTTTCTGTCCCTAGAAAAAATGTTTTTTTTAAGCACACTATAGCACAAGGAGAATTCACTCACTGTCCTTCCAGGTCCCTGGAAACAAGGACTTGCACAGTGAAAGAAACTGACACTCTCCCTACCTACAGTTTTCTGTCCCTAGAAAAAATGTTTTTTTTAAGCACAATATAGCACAAGGAGAATTCACTCACTGTCCTTCCAGGTCCCTGGAAACAAGGACTTGCACAGTGAAAGAAACTGACACTCTCCCTACCTACAGTTTTCTGTCCCTAGAAAAAATGTTTTTTTTAAGCACAATATAGCACAAGGAGAATTCACTCACTGTCCTTCCAGGTCCCTGGAAACAAGGACTTGCACAGTGAAAGAAACTGACACTCTCCCTACCTACAGTTTTCTGTCCCTAGAAAAAATGTTTTTTTTAAGCACACTATAGCACAAGGAGAATTCACTCACTGTCCTTCCAGGTCCCTGGAAACAAGGACTTGCACAGTGAAAGAAACTGACACTCTCCCTACCTACAGTTTTCTGTCCCTAGAAAAAATGTTTTTTTTAAGCACAATATAGCACAAGGAGAATTCACTCACTGTCCTTCCAGGTCCCTGGAAACAAGGACTTGCACAGTGAAAGAAACTGACACTCTCCCTACCTACAGTTTTCTGTCCCTAGAAAAAATGTTTTTTTTAAGCACAATATAGCACAAGGAGAATTCACTCACTGTCCTTCCAGGTCCCTGGAAACAAGGACTCGCACAGTGAAAGAAACTGACACTCTCCCTACCTACAGTTTTCTGTCCCTAGAAAAAATGTTCTTTTTAAGCACAATATAGCACAAGGAGAATTCACTCACTGTCCTTCCCAGTCCCTAGAAACAAGGACTTGCACAGTGAAAGAAACTGACACTCTCCCTACCTACAGTTTTCTGTCCCTTGAAAAAATGTTTTTTTTAAGCACACTATAGCACAAGGAGAATTCACTCACTGTCCTTCCCAGTCCCTAGAAACAAGGACTTGCACAGTGAAAGAAACTGACACTCTCCCTACCTAGAGTTTTCTGTCCCTAGAAAAAATGTTTTTTTTAAGCACAATATAGCACAAGGAGAATTCACTCACTGTCCTTCCCAGTCCCTAGAAACAAGGACTTACACAGTGAAAGAAACTGACACTCTCCCTACCTAGAGTTTTCTGTCCCTAGAAAAAATGTTTTTTTTAAGCACAATATAGCACAAGGAGAATTCACTCACTGTCCTTCCAGGTCCCTGGAAACAAGGACTTGCACAGTGAAAGAAACTGACACTCTCCCTACCTACAGTTTTCTGTCCCTAGAAAAAATGTTTTTTTTAAGCACACTATAGCACAAGGAGAATTCACTCACTGTCCTTCCAGGTCCCTGGAAACAAGGACTTGCACAGTGAAAGAAACTGACACTCTCCCTACCTACAGTTTTCTGTCCCTAGAAAAAATGTTTTTTTTAAGCACAATATAGCACAAGGAGAATTCACTCACTGTCCTTCCAGGTCCCTAGAAACAAGGACTTGCACAGTGAAAGAAACTGACACTCTCCCTACCTACAGTTTTCTGTCCCTAGAAAAAATGTTTTTTTTAAGCACAATATAGCACAAGGAGAATTCACTCACTGTCCTTCCAGGTCCCTAGAAACAAGGACTTGCACAGTGAAAGAAACTGACACTCTCCCTACCTACAGTTTTCTGTCCCTAGAAAAAATGTTTTTTTTAAGCACAATATAGCACAAGGAGAATTCACTCACTGTCCTTCCAGGTCCCTGGAAACAAGGACTTGCACAGTGAAAGAAACTGACACTCTCCCTACCTACAGTTTTCTGTCCCTAGAAAAAATGTTTTTTTTAAGCACACTATAGCACAAGGAGAATTCACTCACTGTCCTTCCAGGTCCCTGGAAACAAGGACTTGCACAGTGAAAGAAACTGACACTCTCCCTACCTAGAGTTTTCTGTCCCTAGAAAAAATGTTTTTTTTAAGCACACTATAGCACAAGGAGCATTCACTCACTGTCCTTCCAGGTCCCTGGAAACAAGGACTTGCACAGTGAAAGAAACTGACACTCTCCCTACCTACAGTTTTCTGTCCCTAGAAAAAATGTTTTTTTTAAGCACAATATAGCACAAGGAGAATTCACTCACTGTCCTTCCAGGTCCCTAGAAACAAGGACTTGCACAGTGAAAGAAACTGACACTCTCCCTACCTACAGTTTTCTGTCCCTAGAAAAAATGTTTTTTTTAAGCACAATATAGCACAAGGAGAATTCACTCACTGTCCTTCCAGGTCCCTGGAAACAAGGACTTGCACAGTGAAAGAAACTGACACTCTCCCTACCTACACTTTTCTGTCCCTAGAAAAAATGTTTTTTTTAAGCACAATATAGCACAAGGAGAATTCACTCACTGTCCTTCCAGGTCCCTGGAAACAAGGACTTGCACAGTGAAAGAAACTGACACTCTCCCTACCTACAGTTTTCTGTCCCTTGAAAAAATGTTTTTTTTAAGCACACTATAGCACAAGGAGAATTCACTCACTGTCCTTCCCAGTCCCTAGAAACAAGGACTTGCACAGTGAAAGAAACTGACACTCTCCCTACCTAGAGTTTTCTGTCCCTAGAAAAAATGTTTTTTTTAAGCACAATATAGCACAAGGAGAATTCACTCACTGTCCTTCCCAGTCCCTAGAAACAAGGACTTACACAGTGAAAGAAACTGACACTCTCCCTACCTACAGTTTTCTGTCCCTAGAAAAAATGTTTTTTTTAAGCACAATATAGCACAAGGAGAATTCACTCACTGTCCTTCCAGGTCCCTGGAAACAAGGACTTGCACAGTGAAAGAAACTGACACTCTCCCTACCTACAGTTTTCTGTCCCTAGAAAAAATGTTTTTTTTAAGCACACTATAGCACAAGGAGAATTCACTCACTGTCCTTCCAGGTCCCTGGAAACAAGGACTTGCACAGTGAAAGAAACTGACACTCTCCCTACCTACAGTTTTCTGTCCCTAGAAAAAATGTTTTTTTTAAGCACAATATAGCACAAGGAGAATTCACTCACTGTCCTTCCAGGTCCCTGGAAACAAGGACTTGCACAGTGAAAGAAACTGACACTCTCCCTACCTACAGTTTTCTGTCCCTAGAAAAAATGTTTTTTTTAAGCACAATATAGCACAAGGAGAATTCACTCACTGTCCTTCCAGGTCCCTGGAAACAAGGACTTGCACAGTGAAAGAAACTGACACTCTCCCTACCTACAGTTTTCTGTCCCTAGAAAAAATGTTTTTTTTAAGCACAATATAGCACAAGGAGAATTCACTCACTGTCCTTCCCAGTCCCTAGAAACAAGGACTTGCACAGTGAAAGAAACTGACACTCTCCCTACCTACAGTTTTCTGTCCCTTGAAAAAATGTTTTTTTTTAAGCACACTATAGCACAAGGAGAATTCACTCACTGTCCTTCCCAGTCCCTAGAAACAAGGACTTGCACAGTGAAAGAAACTGACACTCTCCCTACCTAGAGTTTTCTGTCCCTAGAAAAAATGTTTTTTTTAAGCACAATATAGCACAAGGAGAATTCACTCACTGTCCTTCCCAGTCCCTAGAAACAAGGACTTACACAGTGAAAGAAACTGACACTCTCCCTACCTAGAGTTTTCTGTCCCTAGAAAAAATGTTTTTTTTAAGCACAATATAGCACAAGGAGAATTCACTCACTGTCCTTCCAGGTCCCTGGAAACAAGGACTTGCACAGTGAAAGAAACTGACACTCTCCCTACCTACAGTTTTCTGTCCCTAGAAAAAATGTTTTTTTTAAGCACACTATAGCACAAGGAGAATTCACTCACTGTCCTTCCAGGTCCCTGGAAACAAGGACTTGCACAGTGAAAGAAACTGACACTCTCCCTACCTACAGTTTTCTGTCCCTAGAAAAAATGTTTTTTTTAAGCACAATATAGCACAAGGAGAATTCACTCACTGTCCTTCCAGGTCCCTAGAAACAAGGACTTGCACAGTGAAAGAAACTGACACTCTCCCTACCTACAGTTTTCTGTCCCTAGAAAAAATGTTTTTTTTAAGCACAATATAGCACAAGGAGAATTCACTCACTGTCCTTCCAGGTCCCTAGAAACAAGGACTTGCACAGTGAAAGAAACTGACACTCTCCCTACCTACAGTTTTCTGTCCCTAGAAAAAATGTTTTTTTTAAGCACAATATAGCACAAGGAGAATTCACTCACTGTCCTTCCAGGTCCCTAGAAACAAGGACTTGCACAGTGAAAGAAACTGACACTCTCCCTACCTACAGTTTTCTGTCCCTAGAAAAAATGTTTTTTTTTAAGCACAATATAGCACAAGGAGAATTCACTCACTGTCCTTCCAGGTCCCTAGAAACAAGGACTTGCACAGTGAAAGAAACTGACACTCTCCCTACCTACAGTTTTCTGTCCCTAGAAAAAATGTTTTTTTTAAGCACAATATAGCACAAGGAGAATTCACTCACTGTCCTTCCAGGTCCCTGGAAACAAGGACTTGCACAGTGAAAGAAACTGACACTCTCCCTACCTAGAGTTTTCTGTCCCTAGAAAAAATGTTTTTTTTAAGCACAATATAGCACAAGGAGAATTCACTCACTGTCCTTCCCAGTCCCTAGAAACAAGGACTTACACAGTGAAAGAAACTGACACTCTCCCTACCTACAGTTTTCTGTCCCTAGAAAAAATGTTTTTTTTAAGCACAATATAGCACAAGGAGAATTCACTCACTGTCCTTCCAGGTCCCTGGAAACAAGGACTTGCACAGTGAAAGAAACTGACACTCTCCCTACCTACAGTTTTCTGTCCCTAGAAAAAATGTTTTTTTTAAGCACACTATAGCACAAGGAGAATTCACTCACTGTCCTTCCAGGTCCCTGGAAACAAGGACTTGCACAGTGAAAGAAACTGACACTCTCCCTACCTACAGTTTTCTGTCCCTAGAAAAAATGTTTTTTTTAAGCACAATATAGCACAAGGAGAATTCACTCACTGTCCTTCCAGGTCCCTGGAAACAAGGACTTGCACAGTGAAAGAAACTGACACTCTCCCTACCTACAGTTTTCTGTCCCTAGAAAAAATGTTTTTTTTAAGCACAATATAGCACAAGGAGAATTCACTCACTGTCCTTCCAGGTCCCTGGAAACAAGGACTTGCACAGTGAAAGAAACTGACACTCTCCCTACCTACAGTTTTCTGTCCCTAGAAAAAATGTTTTTTTTAAGCACAATATAGCACAAGGAGAATTCACTCACTGTCCTTCCAGGTCCCTAGAAACAAGGACTTGCACAGTGAAAGAAACTGACACTCTCCCTACCTACAGTTTTCTGTCCCTAGAAAAAATGTTTTTTTTATGCACACTATAGCACATGGAGAATTCACTCACTGTCCTTCCAGGTCCCTGGAAACAAGGACTTGCACAGTGAAAGAAACTGACACTCTCCCTACCTACAGTTTTCTGTCCCTAGAAAAAATGTTTTTTTTAAGCACAATATAGCACAAGGAGAATTCACTCACTGTCCTTCCAGGTCCCTGGAAACAAGGACTTGCACAGTGAAAGAAACTGACACTCTCCCTACCTACAGTTTTCTGTCCCTAGAAAAAATGTTTTTTTTAAGCACAATATAGCACAAGGAGAATTCACTCACTGTCCTTCCAGGTCCCTGGAAACAAGGACTTGCACAGTGAAAGAAACTGACACTCTCCCTACCTACAGTTTTCTGTCCCTAGAAAAAATGTTTTTTTTAAGCACACTATAGCACAAGGAGAATTCACTCACTGTCCTTCCCAGTCCCTAGAAACAAGGACTTGCACAGTGAAAGAAACTGACACTCTCCCTACCTACAGTTTTCTGTCCCTAGAAAAAATGTTTTTTTTAAGCACAATATAGCACAAGGAGAATTCACTCACTGTCCTTCCAGGTCCCTGGAAACAAGGACTTGCACAGTGAAAGAAACTGACACTCTCCCTACCTACAGTTTTCTGTCCCTAGAAAAAATGTTTTTTTTAAGCACACTATAGCACAAGGAGAATTCACTCACTGTCCTTCCAGGTCCCTGGAAACAAGGACTTGCACAGTGAAAGAAACTGACACTCTCCCTACCTAGAGTTTTCTGTCCCTAGAAAAAATGTTTTTTTTAAGCACAATATAGCACAAGGAGAATTCTCTCACTGTCCTTCCAGGTCCCTGGAAACAAGGACTTGCACAGTGAAAGAAACTGACACTCTCCCTACCTACAGTTTTCTGTCCCTAGAAAAAATGTTTTTTTTTAAGCACAATATAGCACAAGGAGAATTCACTCACTGTCCTTCCAGGTCCCTGGAAACAAGGACTTGCACAGTGAAAGAAACTGACACTCTCCCTACCTACAGTTTTCTGTCCCTAGAAAAAATGTTTTTTTTAAGCACAATATAGCACAAGGAGAATTCACTCACTGTCCTTCCAGGTCCCTAGAAACAAGGACTTACACAGTGAAAGAAACTGACACTCTCCCTACCTACAGTTTTCTGTCCCTAGAAAAAATGTTTTTTTTAAGCACAATATAGCACAAGGAGAATTCACTCACTGTCCTTCCAGGTCCCTGGAAACAAGGACTTGCACAGTGAAAGAAACTGACACTCTCCCTACCTACAGTTTTCTGTCCCTAGAAAAAATGTTTTTTTTAAGCACACTATAGCACAAGGAGAATTCACTCACTGTCCTTCCCAGTCCCTAGAAACAAGGACTTGCACAGTGAAAGAAACTGACACTCTCCCTACCTACAGTTTTCTGTCCCTAGAAAAAATGTTTTTTTTAAGCACACTATAGCACAAGGAGAATTCACTCACTGTCCTTCCAGGTCCCTAGAAACAAGGACTTGCACAGTGAAAGAAACTGACACTCTCCCTACCTACAGTTTTCTGTCCCTAGAAAAAATGTTTTTTTAAGCACAATATAGCACAAGGAGAATTCACTCACTGTCCTTCCAGGTCCCTAGAAACAAGGACTTACACAGTGAAAGAAACTGACACTCTCCCTACCTACAGTTTTCTGTCCCTAGAAAAAATGATTTTTTCAAGCACACTATAGCACAAGGAGAATTCACTCACTGTCCTTCCCAGTCCCTAGAAACAAGGACTTGCACAGTGAAAGAAACTGACACTCTCCCTACCTACAGTTTTCTGTCCCTAGAAAAAATGTTTTTTTTAAGCACACTATAGCACAAGGAGAATTCACTCACTGTCCTTCCCAGTCCCTAGAAACAAGGACTTGCACAGTGAAAGAAACTGACACTCTCCCTACCTACAGTTTTCTGTCCCTAGAAAAAATGTTTTTTTTAAGCACACTATAGCACAAGGAGAATTCACTCACTGTCCTTCCCAGTCCCTAGAAACAAGGACTTGCACAGTGAAAGAAACTGACACTCTCCCTACCTACAGTTTTCTGTCCCTAGAAAAAATGTTTTTTTTAAGCACACTATAGCACAAGGAGAATTCACTCACTGTCCTTCCCAGTCCCTAGAAACAAGGACTTGCACAGTGAAAGAAACTGACACTCTCCCTACCTACAGTTTTCTGTCCCTAGAAAAAATGTTTTTTTTAAGCACACTATAGCACAAGGAGAATTCACTCACTGTCCTTCCCAGTCCCTAGAAACAAGGACTTGCACAGTGAAAGAAACTGACACTCTCCCTACCTACAGTTTTCTGTCCCTAGAAAAAATGTTTTTTTTAAGCACACTATAGCACAAGCACAAAACACACTGACACTCTCCCTACCTATCCTTCTCTTTCCCTAAACTAAAGGAATCCAGGTTAAGCAAGAAAGAAATAAAAGTCACTGTCCCTGCCTATGCTGCTCTTTCCCTGCTCCGGAACACACTACACTAGGCCGCCGTGCTGGCGGCCTTTTATAGTGTGGGGCGTGTACTAAACACCCTCAGCAATAATTGGCCACAGGCATCCTGCCTGTGGCCAATCATTGCTCTCCTCGCTGCCGGCGCTGTGATTGGCCAAGCATGCGGGGTCACAGTGCATGCTTGGCCAATCACAGCGCCTGGATGACACTGCGATGGCGTAGTGCATTGTGGGCCGTTCGCGTCACTCGAATTTGGCGCGAACGGCCCAAATCGTTCGATCTTCGTCGAACGATCGAACAGCCGATGTTCGAGTCGAACGTATGTTCGACTCGAACACGAAGCTCATCCCTAGTAGAGAAGAGAAGACTGCAGCTAAACAGGTACAACTTATGTAGTAGGATTTGTTTTATCTCTGTGTTATCACCTGAGGCCGGTCACTTCCCTGGGTATATGGAGAGTTTACAACCTCTTTATAACACAGAAAAGATACACTATATCTGAAGTTGGGTCCACTTTAATAAAATGTGATAAGAAAGATTGTCCGGAGAAAATGATACAGAAAAGATCCGGAGTAACAAAATGAAAACAATGTCTGCTGGTGAAATATTTACAGCGATTGTTTGACTTAATGGAACAGAGGAGTTTGTAGAACACGGCGCGCCAGACGCAATATACTGAGTTTCTATTATTCCGGGGAAAAGATCATAAACCTGGAGAAATAATGTTTTCTTCCCTTCCCCGAGTAAAAAGCGTCAGCCGCGCCATACTTCTCCTGAGAGGTCAGACAGACCCAAACACAACTTGACTCAGATGAAAAGCTTATCATCATCGACCGACTTCCTGCCAGTAATGCAGCTACAGCCGACTTCATAAAGAGCTCGGCTCCAAACCAAGAACTTCATAAAGAGCTCGGCTCCAAACCAAGAACTTCATAAAGAGCTCGGCTCCAAACCAAGAACTTCATAAAGAGCTTGGCTCCAAAAAAAGAACTTCATAAAGAGCTCGGCTCCAAACCAAGAACTTCATAAAGAGCTCGGCTCCAAACCAAGAACTTCATAAAGAGCTCGGCTCCAAACCAAGAACTTCATAAAGAGCTCGGCTCCAAACCAAGAACTTCATAAAGAGCTCGGCTCCAAACCAAGAACTTCATAAAGAACTCGGCTCCAAACCAAGAACTCCATAAAGAGCTCGGCTCCAAACCAAGAACTTCATAAAGAGCTCGGCTCCAAACCAAGAACTTCATAAAGAGCTCCACTCCAAACCAAGAACTTCATAAAGAACTCCACTCCAAACCAAGAACTTCATAAAGAGCTCGGCTCCAAACCAAGAATTTCATAAAGAACTCGGCTCCAAGCCAAGAACTTCATAAAGATCTCGGCTCCAAACCAAGAACTTCATAAAGAGCTCCACTCCAAACCAAGAACTTCATAAAGAGCTCGGCTCCAAACCAAGAACTTCATAAAGATCTCGGCTCCAAACCAAGAACTTCATAAAGAGCTCGGCTCCAAACCAAGAACTTCATAAAGAGCTCGGCTCCAAACCAAGAACTTCATAAAGAACTCGGCTCCAAACAAGAACTTCATCAAGAACTCCACTCCAAACCAAGAACTTCATAAAGAGCTCGGCTCCAAACCAAGAACTTCATAAAGAGCTCAGCTCCAAACCAAGAACTTCATAAAGAGCTCGGCTCCAAACCAAGAACTTCATAAAGAACTCGGCTCCAAACCAAGAACTTCATAAAGAACTCCACTCCAAACCAAGAACTTCATAAAGAACTCCACTCCAAACCAAGAACTTCATAAAGAACTCCACTCCAAACCAAGAACTTCATAAAGAACTCGGCTCCAAACCAAGAACTTCATCAAGAACTCCACTCCAAACCAAGAACTTCATAAAGAACTCCACTCCAAACCAAGAACTTCATAAAGAACTCGGCTCCAAACCAAGAACTTCATAAAGAGCTCCGCTCCAAACCAAGAACTTCATAAAGAACTCGGCTCCAAACCAAGAACTTCATAAAGAACTCCACTCCAAACCAAGAACTTCATAAAGAACTCCACTCCAAACCAAGAACTTCATAAAGAGCTTGGCTCCAAACCAAGAACTTCATAAAGAGCTCGGCTCCAAACCAAGAACTTCATAAAGAACTCGGCTCCAAACCAAGAACTTCATCAAGAACTCCACTCCAAACCAAGAACTTCATAAAGAGCTCGGCTCCAAACCAAGAACTTCATAAAGAACTCCACTCCAAACCAAGAACTTCATCAAGAACTCCGCTCCAAACCAAGAACTTCATAAAGAGCTCGGCTCCAAACCAAGAACTTCATAAAGAGCTCGGCTCCAAACCAAGAACTTCATAAAGAACTCGGCTCCAAACAAGAACTTTATAAAGAACTCCACTCCAAACCAAGAACTTCATAAAGAGCTCTGCTCCAAACCAAGAACTTCATAAAGAGCTCGGCTCCAAACCAAGAACTTCATAAAGAGCTCAGCTCCAAACCAAGAACTTCATAAAGAACTCCACTCCAAACCAAGAACTTCATAAAGAACTCGGCTCCAAACCAAGAACTTCATAAAGAACTCCGCTCCAAACCAAGAACTTCATAAAGAGCTCGGCTCCAAACCAAGAACTTCATAAAGAGCTCGGCTCCAAACAAGAACTTTATAAAGAACTCGGCTCCAAACAAGAACTTTATAAAGAACTCCACTCCAAACCAAGAACTTCATAAAGAGCTCGGCTCCAAACCAAGAACTTCATAAAGAGCTCGGCTCCAAACCAAGAACTTCATCAAGAACTCCACTCCAAACCAAGAACTTCATAAAGAACTCGGCTCCAAACCAAGAACTTCATAAAGAGCTCAGCTCCAAACCAAGAACTTCATAAAGAACTCCACTCCAAACCAAGAACTTCATAAAGAACTCGGCTCCAAACCAAGAACTTCATAAAGAACTCCGCTCCAAACCAAGAACTTCATAAAGAGCTTGGCTCCAAACCAAGAACTTCATAAAGAGCTCGGCTCCAAACAAGAACTTTATAAAGAACTCGGCTCCAAACAAGAACTTTATAAAGAACTCCACTCCAAACCAAGAACTTCATAAAGAACTCCACTCCAAACCAAGAACTCCATAAAGAACTCAGCTCCAAACCAAGAACTCCACTCCAAACCAAGAACTCCATAAAGAACTCCACTCCAAACCAAGAACTTCATCAAGAGCTCCGCTCCAAAAAAAGAACTTCATAAAGAACTCGGCTCCAAACCAAGAACTTCATAAAGAACTCGGCTCCAAACCAAGAACTTCATCAAGAACTCCACTCCAAACCAAGAACTTCATAAAGAACTCGGCTCCAAACCAAGAACTTCATAAAGAACTCGGCTCCAAACCAAGAACTTCATAAAGAACTCGGCTCCAAACCAAGAACTTCATAAAGAACTCCACTCCAAACCAAGAACTTCATAAAGAACTCCGCTCCAAACCAAGAACTTCATAAAGAGCTCGGCTCCAAACCAAGAACTTCATAAAGAGCTCGGCTCCAAACAAGAACTTTATAAAGAACTCGGCTCCAAACAAGAACTTTATAAAGAACTCCACTCCAAACCAAGAACTTCATAAAGAACTCCACTCCAAACCAAGAACTCCATAAAGAACTCAGCTCCAAACCAAGAACTCCACTCCAAACCAAGAACTCCATAAAGAACTCCACTCCAAACCAAGAACTTCATCAAGAGCTCCGCTCCAAAAAAAGAACTTCATAAAGAACTCGGCTCCAAACCAAGAACTTCATAAAGAACTCGGCTCCAAACCAAGAACTTCATCAAGAACTCCACTCCAAACCAAGAACTTCATAAAGAACTCGGCTCCAAACCAAGAACTTCATAAAGAACTCGGCTCCAAACCAAGAACTTCATAAAGAACTCGGCTCCAAACCAAGAACTTCATAAAGAACTCGGCTCCAAACCAAGAACTTCATAAAGAACTCCACTCCAAACCAAGAACTTCATAAAGAACTCAGCTCCAAACCAAGAACTTCATAAAGAACTCGGCTCCAAACCAAGAACTTCATAAAGAACTCGGCTCCAAATCAAGAACTTCATCAAGAACTCCACTCCAAACCAAGAACTTCATAAAGAACTCGGCTCCAAACCAAGAACTTCATAAAGAACTCCACTCCAAACCAAGAACTTCATCAAGAACTCCACTCCAAACCAAGAACTTCATCAAGAACTCAGCTCCAAACCAAGAACTTCATAAAGAAGTCCGCTCCAAACCAAGAACTTCATCAAGAACTCGGCTCCAAACCAAGAACTTCATCAAGAACTCCACTCCAAACCAAGAACTTCATCAAGAACTCCACTCCAAACCAAGAACTTCATAAAGAACTCGGCTCCAAACCAAGAACTTCATAAAGAACTCGGCTCCAAATCAAGAACTTCATCAAGAACTCCACTCCAAACCAAGAACTTCATAAAGAACTCGGCTCCAAACCAAGAACTTCATAAAGAACTCCGCTCCAAACCAAGAACTTCATCAAGAACTCGGCTCCAAACCAAGAACTTCATCAAGAACTCCGCTCCAAACCAAGAACTTCATCAAGAACTCCACTCCAAACCAAGAACTTCATCAAGAACTCCACTCCAAACCAAGAACTTCATCAAGAACTCCACTCCAAACCAAGAACTTCATCAAGAACTCGGCTCCAAACCAAGAACTTCATAAAGAACTCCGCTCCAAACCAAGAACTTCATCAAGAACTCGGCTCCAAACCAAGAACTTCATAAAGAACTCCGCTCCAAACCAAGAACTTCATCAAGAACTCGGCTCCATCAAGCTCCATTAGGTTGGATGGGGAGCATTGGTGCACAGCCATTTTCAGATCTCTCCAGAGATGTTCAATCGGGTTCAATGAGAGGGAAAAGGAAATGGAACTTTATATGAGGCCAAATACATGTACCTCCATCCCCGATACTTTGAAATTAGGAAGTCCCAAATCTTGTCTTCCTAATTTCTATCGGGTTCAATGTTGGGCTCTGGCTGGGCCACTCAGGGACACTCACAGAGTTGTCCCGAAGCCACTCCTTTGTTATCTTGGCTGTGTGATTGGGGTCGTTTTCCTGTTGGAAGATGAACCTTCGCCCCAGACTGAGGTCCAGAGCGCTCTGGAGCAGGTTTACATCAAGGATGTCTCTGTACATTGCTGCATTCATCTTTCCCTCCATCCTGACTAGTCTCCCAGTTCCTGCCGCTGAAAAACATCTCCACAGCATGATTCTGCCACCACCGTGCTTCACAGTAGGGGTGGCATTGGTCAGGTGATGAGTGGTGCCTGGTTTCCTCCAGACATGACACTTGCCATTCAGGCCAAAGAGTTCAATCTTTGTTTCATCAGACCAGAGAATTTTGTTTCTCATGGTCTGAAATTCTTTCAGGTGCCTTTTGGCAAACTCCAGGCGGGCCGTCATATGCCTTTTACTGAGGAGTGGCTTCCGTCTGGCCACTCCCCCATACAGGCCTGATTGGTGGAGTGTTAAGAAGAGTCCTGGGGGTTTAAACGTCTTCTTCTATTTATGGGTGTTAGAGGCCACTGAGCTCATTGGGACCTTCAAATGTTGCAGAAATGTTTCTGTACCCTTCCCCCGATCTGTGCCTCCATACAATCCTGTCTCCGAGGTCTACAGACAATTCTTTGGACTTCATGGCTTGGTTTGTGCTCCGACATGCACTGTTACCTGTGGGACCTTCTATAGACAGGTGTGTGCCTTTCCAAATCATGTCCAATCACCTGGATTTACCACAGGTGGACTCCAATCAAGTTGTAGAAACATCTCAAGGATGATCAGTGGAAACAGGAGGCACCTGAGATCAATTCTGAGTGTCATGGCAAAGGCTGTGATACTTATGTACATGGGAGGAGCCTGTGATACTTATGTACATGGGAGGAGCCTGTGATACTTATGTACATGGGAGGAGCCTGTGATACTTATGTACATGGGAGGAGCCTGTGATACTTATGTACATGGGAGGAGGCTGTGATACTTATGTACATGGGAGGAGCCTGTGATACTTATGTACATGGGAGGAGCCTGTGATACTTATGTACATGGGAGGAGGCTGTGATACTTATGTACATGGGAGGAGCCTGTGATACTTATGTACATGGGAGGAGCCTGTGATACTTATGTACATGGGAGGAGCCTGTGATACTTATGTACATGGGAGGAGCCTGTGATACTTATGTACATGGGAGGAGCCTGTGATACTTATGTACATGGGAGGAGCCTGTGATACTTATGTACATGGGAGGAGCCTGTGATACTTATGTACATGGGAGGAGCCTGTGATACTTATGTACATGGGAGGAGTCTGTGATACTTATGTACATGGGAGGAGCCTGTGATACTTATGTACATGGGAGGAGCCTGTGATACTTATGTACATGGGAGGAGCCTGTGATACTTATGTACATGGGAGGAGCCTGTGATACTTATGTACATGGGAGGAGCCTGTGATACTTATATACATGGGAGGAGCCTGTGATACTTATGTACATGGGAGGAGGCTGTGATACTTATGCACATGGGAGGAGCCTGTGATACTTATGTACATGGGAGGAGCCTGTGATACTTATGTACATGGGAGGAGCCTGTGATACTTATGTACATGGGAGAAACCTGTGATATTTATGTACATGGGAGGAGGCTGTGATACTTATGTACATGGGAGGAGCCTGTGATACTTATGTACATGGGAGGAGCCTGTGATACTTATGTACATGGAATTTTTTATTTTTTATTTTTATTAAATTTGCAAAGATTTTAAACAAACTCCTCTCACGTTGTCATTATGGGGGATTGTTTGTAGAATTTTGAAGAAAATAATGAATTGAATCCATTTTGGAATAAGGCTGCAACATAACAAAATGTGGAGAAAGTGAAGCGCTGTGAATACTTCCTGGGTTTTACTTCCTCTTTTTTCCCCTGAAAAGTAAAAGCATAATAGGCTACTATGCATCGCATTCGTGCCCTTTCTTCAGTGCGCATGTGCCGATGACATCGGCGCAAGCGTATATGGTAAATATCTCCTAAACCGTGCAGGTTTAAGGATATTTCCAGTACCTAAAGGTAAGACTTATTAGGTAAAAGTGGTGTAACTAGGTTTACAACCACTTTAACCCGGGACTCTTATAAACGTATCTTGGTAGACAGGGGGTTAAGACTCATGGCACAGGATGCCCACTTGGGTGAACCAAACCAGCTCCACTAGTCTACACCTCCATCTTATTTCTCCAAATAACACATTACTCCACCATTAGAATCCACCCACCCTATTGTCAGGGGCGTCTAATGCATCCTGGTATTGGCCAGTGTTGCCAACCCCCTGAAGTGAAATTTACTGGCAAGGATGCCAAAATTTCTGTACGGCACCAATTTCTTACTGGCAAAAATCATGAAAATTGCTGGCAGAGCCGCATTTTTTACTGACGCTGCAAAAAAGTACCTACAATCACTGTTTTTAGTGCTAAACAGTGCAAATATCAATATTTGAACTATGAACACACAGCTAATGCTATTTATCAATGTGTTTAAGTTAAACAAAAGTAAAAAATTTTTTTCTCAATTTACATGAAGGTCAGGTTACTATAACCCGGCCAGCACAGAGTTCCCTCTTACATCAGAGTCTGCAGGATGCCCCCTTACAGTGCAAGGGAACTCTTATGTAAAGGGGAACGCTGCAGATCATGATGTAAGGGGAAACCCTGATGTGGAGGGGGGCTCTTACCTTAGTGTATTCACCTTCCGCAGAGTGAATACACTAAGGTAAGGGGGGGGTATTAATATAAGGGGGAAACCTTTATATCAGTGCCCCCTTACATTATTGTATTCATTCACCTCCTTACATCAGTGACCCCCCCCCCCCCTTAGAATGGCCTGGCGGCACTGTCACTTACCTCCTCTCAGGTGCACAGTGTGGTGCTCAGTCAGACAGCTCCAGCTTGGTGGCTCTGATCTCCTCTCCCCAGTCCACACGTCTGTTTCTTCCCGGGCCGTAACCCCCATCCCGGCAGCACTTCCACTCTTGACTCCTTTCTAGGATCCCCTCAGAGACTGTAGACATGATAAAAGACAAGAGATGGTCAGAGACTGCGGACATACTACAGGAGGTGGACACTGGACAGAGACTGCGGACATACTACAGGAGATGGTCAGAGACTGCGGACATACTACAGGAGATGGTCAGAGACTGCGGACATACTACAGGAGATGGTCAGAGACTGCGGACATACTACAGGAGATGGTCAGAGGCTGCGGACATACTACAGGAGGGGGACAGAGGCTGCGGACATACTACAGGAGGGGGACAGAGGCTGCGGACACACTACAGGAGGGGGACAGAGGCTGCGGACATACTACAGGAGGGGGACAGAGGCTACGGACATACTACAGGAGGGGGACAGAGGCTACGGACATACTACAGGAGGGGGACAGAGGCTACGGACACACTACAGGAGGGGGACAGAGGCTGCGGACACACTACAGGAGGGGGACAGAGGCTACGGACACACTACAGGAGGGGGAAAGAGGCTGCGGACACACTACAGGAGGGGGACAGAGGCTGCGGACACACTACAGGAGGGGGACAGAGGCTACGGACATACTACAGGAGGGGGACAGAGGCTGCGGACATACTACAGGAGGTGGACAGAGGCTGCGGACACACTACAGGAGGTGGACAGAGGCTGCGGACACACTACAGGAGGTGGACAGAGGCTGCGGACATACTACAGGAGGGGGACAGAGGCTGCGGACATACTACAGGAGGGGGGACAGAGGCTGCGGACATACTACAGGAGGGGGGACAGAGGCTGCGGACATACTACAGGAGGGGGGACAGAGGCTGCGGACATACTACAGGAGGTGCCGGTGGAGACACTCTGCGGACATGATGGTGCCCTCCTTACCCCCTCACAGTAGCCTCCTCCTCTGTCCACCACCATATTACTTCTCCACATCATCAGTGTGTGCTGTGTCCTTCTCCTGTGCCCCTTTCACCATTCCACAGGTCAGTGCTGCACTGACCTGTGGAGAGGTGAAAGGGGCACAGGAACCAGAGGAGGACACAGCACACACTGATGATTTTGAGAAGTAATATGGTGGTGGACAGAGCACATCAGTCTCTCCCCTGCATGGCACGGCTTCAGGCTCTCAGGACGCCAGGCTCTCACTCGCTTGTATCCCCCCCAGTTTCACTGACCTTAAAACTCGAGTTGAGTCCGTCCTCTTCACCCCTGGGCCCTGTCAGTGCTCCGAGCCTCCGAGTCCGCTCGCTCCGAGTCCTCCTCCACCTATGATGAGTGCATGGCATGCATGCACTCACTACAGGTGTCGCGCCAGCCGCTGTGGCCTTTTCAAAAATGGCGCCATCACGTTACCGCGCGTGCGCCGCCCGGCCGAGCGTGAACAAGTTTCCCTGAGCTCGGCCGGCTTTCGGAACGGCGCATGCGCAGTTGTATGACCGGCTCGCGGCCATCTTTTTTATGGGCGCCGGTGCCCATAACGGACTTTAACGTACACCCCGAAAAAGGGGTTAAATTCGCGGACTGTACGTAAATCTACGTACGGTTGGCAACACTGGTTTTGGCTGTGGCATTCGCCTTGTCTGTCTGTTCACCTGCAAAGGTGATTAATGTGGCCAGTCTCTGACTGGAGACCTGATTTTTTTAAGCCAGCCAAGCCTGCAAGCTCAAGCTTGTGATAGCGTGTGTAATTCCTGACCCGGATTACCTCATTGACGACCTCAGATTGGATATCAACTATTCTCTGAACTCTGCCTGCCTTTTGACTTCGGATATTAACCCTGACTATTCTGAACCTTGCCTGTCTGTAAAGCACAAGTATCCGTTTGCTTAGTTCAGTTTGCACATGCCCTGGCATGGAAGCCAGGCACTATGGCATTGTGTATAAGTTCTGGGGACAACCGAGTACCTGTAAGCCTGCCTGCCTTATGGGAAAGGGGGCTGCTATAGGTGAAGAACACAGACGCTAGCTGTAGTATCTGACCACCTGCGTTAGAGCAAAGCATGACACGCTAGGGTGACCACGTGTCCCGGATTGCCCAGGACAGTCCCGCATTTTGCAGGTCTGTCCCGGGCACCTTCATTCCAGGACAATACAGTGTCCCGGAATGAAACTGACACAGCCACCCCCCCAAAAAAGGTCGCCACATCACCGCTCTACTCACTGACAGTACTTGTCCTGGCCGGGAATGCCTGGAGGAGCACAATCCCCGCCCCCTGCTTGTGATTGGAGAAATCATAAATCCCGCCTCTTGTGTCCAATCACTGTGCTGTGATACGTTACAGCACAAGTTGATTTTTGGGAAGGGGGGGGGGGGGTGTCCCTGAATGGCAGTTTGAATGGTAGTTTAAAAATGTGGTCACCCTAATGACACCTCAATACCAGGACATTTATAAACACATCATGGTAGATGAGGGGGTTAGGGCCCATGGTAGGGGAAGCCCAATTAGGTAAACCACATTCACGGTGGCCTGCCTGCCCTGGGGCCGCTTTGATCTATGCTGTGGCTGCAGTGCTCCCCTCCCTCCTCCTCACCCCCCTCCTGCCTACTTGTCACACAGCGGGAGACCGCTGTGTCATGGAGCTGAGTGTGAAAAGTTTGGCCACGCTGTGATAACAGTCCCTCCCTCCTCCTTGACCAGCTCGTGTGAAAGATGCAGGACTTTTGTCACAGTGTGGCTAAACTTTTCACACTCAGCTCCATGACACAGCGGGAGATGCCCGCTGTGCGTAATGCACGCACTGACTGGTGAGGCTGCAATGAGGGCACAGTAAGGCTACAATGATGGTGGGGGAGGCTGCAATGAGGATACGGTAAGGTTGCAATGATGGGGAGGGAGGCTGCAATGAGGGCACAGTAAGGCGGCGATGATGGTAAGTCTACATTGAGGGCACGTCAAGGTGGCAATGATGGGCACAGTAAGGCTGCAATGATGGGCACGGTGAGGCTACAATGATGGGCATGTGAGGCTGCAATGATGGGCACGGTGAGGCTGCAATGATGGGCACAGTGAGGCTGCAATGATGGGCACAGTGAGGCAGCAATCATGGGCACAGTGAGGTGAAAATGATGGGCACAGTAAGGCAGCAATGATGGGCACAGTAAGGCGGCAATGATGGGCACAGTAAGGCTGCAATGATGGTGAGGCTGCAATGAGGGCACGGTAAGGCAGCAATGATGGGCACCGTAAGGCGGCAATGATGGGCACGGTGAGGCAGCAATGATGGGCACGGTGAGGCTGCAATGATGGGCACAGTGAGGCAGCAATCATGGGCACAGTGAGTTGAAAATGATGGGCACAGTAAGGCAGCAATGATGGGCACAGTAAGGCGGCAATGATGGGCACAGTAAGGCTGCAATGATGATGAGGCTGCAATGAGGGCACGGTAAGGCAGCAATGATGGGCACTGTAAGGTGGCAATGATGGGCACGGTGAGGCAGCAATGATGGGCACGGTGAGGCTGTAATGATGGGCATGTGAGGCTGCAATGATGGGCATGTGAGGCTGCAATGATGGGCACAGTGAGGCTGCAATGATGGTGAGGCTGCAATCAAGGCACAGTAAGGCGGCAATGATGGGCGTGGTGAGGCGGCAATGATGGGAACGGTGAGGCAGCAATGGTGGGCATGGTGAGGCGGCAATCATGGGCACGGTGAGGCGGCAATGATGGGCACGGTGAGGCGGCAATGATGGGCACATTGAGGCTGCAATGATGGGCACAGTGAGGCTGCATGGATGGGCACAGTGAGGCTGCATGGATGGGCACATCCATCCAATAAGAAACGAAAAAATCAGAAATCCAACAATTAAACCCAACAATATAGCAGAATGGCCAGTCCGGGGGGCCTTATACAGCTGATTATCATTATAATCAATATGACCCTCCTAGAGGACCCTATAGAGATGACCAACAGTATAATTATACAGTTCCTACCCAAAACAGGTTTCAATCCCTAAGGAATGCAGATTATCGCTATGAAAATAGCGGTTATGCTAACAGGGATGAGCATCAGTCTATCGCACTCCGAAGAGAGGAATGTGAGACGATAGGCCCCCATGGTATAAACCACCTCCCCCACTACGTGGAGACCAGGGAGGGTGCCGTACTCCCCAATATCCACAATGAGAAGAACAATGCCCACCACAACATTGGGGTTTTCCCAGGGGAGATCAAAACTTCCAAAGACCCATAGAGCAAAGAGAGGAGTCAGAGGGGGGCGGAGATCAAAAAGCCAAATGGAAAAGAGAGTAAAAGGGCAGGGAATTTTTATTCTGAGTAAAATCATTCTTACTCAGGCTGAGACTTCTATTTTAGACAAAGGCCTTAAATTCGCAACCCCCAAAATCCCTCAACAAATTCCAGACATACATGGATATCCATAAATAGTAAATACACAAGAAAGCTAAACGTTAAAAGGTATATGCTTTCGAACCCTATTAGTGCTAATGGAAGTAACTCCACCACCAACATTAGACACTCGGGTTTGGCCACCGCCTCTCTATTTAATCCCCCTGGCGGTTTGTCCGCTTCAATTAGGGTTTTTAGGGACGCTTTACTTAGGGATTTGGACCTTTTAAAAATCAGGAATGTCAAAATGGCCCATGACCTACAATTGGGGTTGGACCAGCTTTGCAACCAGAAAGATATGGTCATTAGGCCAGCTGACAGAGGGGGGGGGGGGGGGGAATTGTCATTCTTGACAAAGCTGATTACCTTCAGGAGCTTAACAAAATTGTTGGTGATCGTGATACCTATACCCCCTTTCAGTCTGATCCACGTTTTAAATATAGGAAAGAACTTGAATCGATTGTTCATTTTGGTTCTGAGTCTGGGATAATTCACAAAATAATCAAAAGCTTTTCTTATACCAGCCTCTTCACATATCCCTATCTTGTATTACCTGCCCAAGATCCACAAGGACCCGGTTCGTCCCCCGGGTCATCCACTTATTAGTGGAATTGACTCCATCACCTCTCGGGCAGGTAAATACATAGATAGGTTCCTTCAACCCCTGGTAAAATCACTGCCAGCCTACATTAAAGATAGCAGGCATACCAATAATTTGCTTAGGGATTGTGCTTACAGGGAGGGCCACTGGCTAGTCACTGCCGATGTTACCTCCTTGTACACTATAATCCCTCATCAATGGGGGATTTCATCAGTTAATCATTTTCTGACTAAGGACTCCACTCCATCTAATCGGCAAAAGAGTTTCATTAGGGAACTCCTGGAGTACTCTACCACGCATAACTTTTTTTGGCATAACAGACAATTCTTTTTGCAAACTGAGGGGCGAAGTTCGCCCACAGTTTAGCCAACCTTTTCATGGGGAAATGGGAGGAGGACGTCATCTATGCCCAGCCGAGACGCGAGTTGGTCTTGTGGGCAAGATATATAGATGACGTCCTCCTCCTATGGAATGGCACTCGTGAGTCCCTGCAGATATTCACGGAGGGCCTAAATAATAATGACAGGGGTATCGAATTTAAATACGAAGCTAGTCAACACACTATCAATTTCTTGTATCTTAAAATTTGGGGGGAAGGTGATACTTTACTCACTTCCAACTACTTCAAAACCACTGACTGTAATCCATTTATACCCAGTGACAGTTGCCAATTATTAACCATGGCTTGATTCGGTCCCTACGAGCCAATACTTAAGAATGATGCGTAATTTCTCTAGAATTGATGATTTCAAAGCTCAATCTGGGATGCTTACAGAGAGACTGGTTAATAAGGGTTATAAGGTTCCTTTTTTGACTCAGAAATTAGAGGAAGTGCAGCTTATGGACCGTGAACACTTGTTGGCTGATAAACCTTTGACAAGTAGACGTGAGGATAATGGCAATTTCTCGTGTCCTTCGTCCCAGAGTACTCTCACCAGCATTTTCAGATTAAAAAACTCTTACGTAAACACTGGCACATTGTTAAAAATGAAAAATGATTGGGTGCTTGGATTCACCCTCCCTAATAGACCTCATGTAGTTTTCAAGGGGGTGCCCTCTATCAAATCTCTCATTTCCCCTAGTGTATGTGATCCTCCTACTTATAAACCCATGGTCTTCCAGAGCCTGGTGGGTTATTATAGGTATAAAATGTGTGCAATATGTTCCATCAATAATATCAGGGACAGGAAGATCACTCAATTTATTTCCCAGAGTACCTCCCATGAGTTCCCAATAAAGTCGTTCATCACCTGTTCCACTCCCGGTGTTGTCTACCTTCTGACCTGCCCCTGCGGGCTTCAGTACGTGGGACGTACGATTCGACAGTTACAGGTCAGACTGAACAAACACGTTGGAAACATCAGGAGAGGTTTTAAGGGGCACCCCGTCTCTAGGCACTATCTGGAAGTACACAGTCGAGACCCTAAAGGGACCTCTTTTGTTGGTATTGACAGATTAAAATTACCTCGGAGAGGGGGGCCGAAGAGACGAGCCATCTCTAAATTAGAGATGAGCTGGATATACAAAATTAGAAGTCTTAGGCCCTTGGGACTCAATGTCGATATAGAGATCAATGCTTTTATTGACAATGCCTAGTTTCTTATCTGTTTTTTATGGAATTTTTATAAATAAAATTTTTTTGTCTGATTATCTACCTATGCTTTTTGTAAACATTGGGGAAATACCAGCACAATTTGATGTCTGCCATTTCTCCTTTTTTTTAAAGATCAGGTTATTCCTTCTATGCACACATAAGTATGTAGTTTTATGGCTAATATGATAGCCTTGTCTGTTGTATCTGTTTCGTTCTATTTTGTCCGTTTCGGCACCCAGACATATATATTTTTTATTTTTTCTATACATGCCCTCATATAGTTATGCCCTTCATTGTTGCATAATCTTGCATACATTTTTCAGATATGTACCTTTTTTCTCCATATTGCTTACTTTACTGGTAGGGACATCAGATCGAGGCTTGGTGTTTCTTTCATACAGTTTCCTCTGTATTATGTTCCACAAGATGGCGCCCGTACGAAAACGAGGCTTGGTCTCTATCTTGTGGTGTAAAGGTGACTGTTCAGCACGTCGCCCGTGCTCCAGGAAGATGTCATGTATGACGAAACATGTAGGGCGGTGGCACAACGTGCTGACGCCATTACGTTTTTCACGCCCCACGTGCCCCCGGTACACGGGTGTTTGTATTTTTATGCTTGCCGGCTTTTTTATGTATATGCGGTTGATCCCGCTTACTTCGTTTTGAGCAATAAAGGCTTTTTAATCTACTACACTATTGGAGCCCCTTGTCCCTCTCTTCACTCACGTCCTGTGGGCCCAGTAGTGATTTCCCCAGATTGAAGTTCCAGCTTCTTTTGCTCCCCACGGAGGATCACGGAGATCGAATCACAGCACGGAGATCCCGGAAACAGAGATCCACTTGTCCCCGCAGAGGGCTGATTCTGCTTGCACATACGACCTTGCTCTTTAGGGGGTCCATCATATCTGGTAAGGGAATCCACTCACAGAGTGAGACCGTCTTTTCCAATTGGGACTCCTGCACATCTTCTTTCCCCCTCTGCTACCCTTTGGTGAAGGTGGATGAACTCTGGACCTATATTCATTTATTTGGACTCCTTTGTTTTCTTTTCATCAGTTTTACGAATTCCATATGGACTCAACATATTACTGAATGTGGTTTTCTGTCACTAACCAAGTTTTTATTAACCTTGATTTCACTGGTTTATTAGCACATCTTACTTTTTGACATTTATTTGATTGCCATAGAGATATTTTGATGTTTTTTTGTTGCAGCTGTGTTATTTTAGTTCACTTTATTTTCTTAGCGCGGTATTACCCCCCTTTCTATATTATATGGATAAGCACAGTGAGGCTGCATTGATGGGCACAGTGAGTCTGCATTGATGGGCACAGTAAGGCTGCATTGACAGACACAGTGAGGCTGCATTGATCTCTTGTATCATGTCCGCAGTCTCTGACCATCTCTTGTATCATGTCTGCAGTCTCTGACCATCTCCTGAACAAGAAAATAATGATGTTATGATGGTTATGATGTTGGGCTGGTATGATGATGCTATGGGCTGGTATGACATTATTTCCAGGGCTGGTTTTTATTCCCAGTCCGGCCCTGCCTCCATCCCCATAAGGGGATTTGCCAGAGGGCAGTTCACTTCCTGTTAGGAGGGGCTCAATCTGAGGGTCCACATGCTAGTGGACCGTTGTCACCTAGGGACAAGGATAGAAGCTAGGCCTTTTTTTAAAACAGTAAGTAGAGGTGGAACGACTTATGAGAACACAGTTTACTGGAGTTCAACTACTAGGAGGACATCAAGGTAGGCAACAGGTTTACTGAATTTAATTTTTTTTAGCATTTACATTCACTTTAAGAAAGAAAAAGAATGCAGCCATCACATCTCATGATTCGTAATCTGCAATACATGACATTTTGTTCAACTTTGTAAGTCTGAAGGCAAGGAAAGTTCTTTGCCCATAACAAAATGTTTTTTTCCCTCATCTTCCTGGATCTCATCTTTAATGTGATGCTCGTTCTAATTATATCACAGGAGTTTCTTCCACGGGATGCCTTCTGCTCCAGTTGGTTTGAGTTGATAATCTGTTCTCTCCAGAAGCAAAGCTTATTCCAATTAAATTGTGCACAACACTTATAAAAATAACACGTGTTCTCCGCCTCTCACAAATGCCAAGTAAATAATCTTGTCTTGGGCGTCTCTCCAATTTATCGTGCCAATGAATGCGCTTCGTTCCCTTTCTTTTCCATGACTAATTACGAAATAAAAGATAACATGTAATTATTTCCCCCCCAGGCAGAGCATGGATAGAGCCGTGATTTGACGCCTAATATTAGGAGGACCATTCCTGGAAAATGATCAGCTATTTTTTGCTCTAATTGCCTGCTTGAGCCACAGCGTGACTGTAAAACTGTGTTGGAAATGGTGACTAGAAAGCAGAGAATATGCCCATGAAAATGGCAGCCAACTAATGACCCAACAACAGTGCCATTAATTGTTGGCCAAGCAACAACCCAACAACAGTGCCATTAGCTGGTGGCCAACCAGCAATCCAATAACAGTGCCATTAACTGGCAGCCAACCAACAATAGTGCCATTAACTGGCAGCTAACCAACAACCCAACAACAGTGCCATTAACTGGCAGCCAACCAACAACCCAACAACAGTGCCATTAACTGGCGGCCAACCAACAACCCAACAACAGTGCCATTAATTGGCGGCCAACCAACAACCCAACAACAGTGCTATTAACTGGCGGCCAACCATTAACTCAACAACAGTGCCATTAACTGGTGGCCAACCAACAACCCAACAACAGTGCTATTACAGGCGGCCAATCAACAACCCAACAACAGTGCCATTAACTGGCGACCAACCAAAACTCTGACCATGGTCAACAGCTGGTGATCCAGTCTGCATGTGATGGAGGGCTGTTTCAGTCAACCACGAGGCTTCTTGGCACCAATTGGCTCAGTAAGACTTCTCTTCCCAAGTTTGTTGAAGTGAGCCACAATTAGTGATGAGCCGAACACCCCCGGGTTCGGTTCGCACCAGAACCCGCGAACGGACCGAAAGTTCGTACGAACATTAGAACCCTATTAAATACAATGGATGCGAACGTTCGAATTCTAAAGTGCTAATTATAACAACTATTATGCATGTTATTGTCCTAAAAAGGGTTTGGGAACCCGGGTTCTGCACCAGGGGACATGTATCAATGCAAAAAGAAGTTTTAAAAACGGTCGTTTTTCGGGAGCAGTCATTTTAATGATGCATAAAGTGAAAAAAAAAAAGTCAAATATTCCTTTAAATATCGTACCTGGGGGGTGTCTAAAGTATGCCTGTGAAGTGCCACGTGTTTCCCGTGTTTAGAACTGTCCCTGCACAAAATGACACTTCTAAAGGAAAAAAAAGCCATTTAAAACTGCTTGCGGCTTTAATGTAATGTCTGGTCCCGGTAATATGGATGAAAATCTTTAAGAAAAATGGCATAGCTACCCCATGACCCCCCCCCCACCCCAGCCCATTACCAGCCCCTTTGGGTCTTGTATGGATATTAAGGGGAACCCCGCACACAAAATAAAAAAGGCCCTATATACTCTGAACAGCCGTATACAGGCGGTGCATACAAGACAGGGACTGTAGGTTTGTTCTTATGTAGAATCTGTTTGTAATTTTGAACAGGTACATTGTTGAAGTGTAGCTCCAGCCCAAAAATCTATTTTTAAACTTTTTGGAAAACATAGGTAAGGGTTATCACCCCTGTAACATTTGTTTTGCTGTCTGTGCCCCTGTTCAGAACATTTCACCTCACTTTCCGTCCCAATGACAACTGTTTTTGAAATGTGGTGTTTTTCTTGAAACAAGGATTGCTGATAAAGCATCAGTACAGAGGAGACACCTTTCTCCCATATTTATTCTTACAGGAGAGAATTTTCCTTCCTAGGGGTAGATTTCCTCTCACTTCCTGTTGTCCTCTTGCGTTTGCAAGTAGGAGTCGTTTGTAAGTTGGATGTTTGAAAGTAGGGGCCTGCCGTATATACTCTGCAGAAATAGGCCCCTTAGTTGTTGGTGTTGGCACAACACTGTAAGCACTCACAGTTACTCTTGGTTGGTGCTGGAACGCCCTGCTGTCAACTATTATATCAGGAATTTTAATTACATATAATTGTTGAACAGTGGTAGTAAAAATTGGGCCTTTGATGGTGGTGCTGGTGCCACAACACTGTAAGCCCTGACAGTTACTCTTGGTGGGTGCAGGAATGGGCCCTGCTGTGAATTATTAGATCAAGAATTGTAATTGCATGCCCCTGTTGAACAGGGGCTGAAAAATTGGGCCTTTCGTGGTGGTGGTGGTGGTGGTGGTGTTGCCACAACACTGTAAGCCCTCAGAGTTACTCTTGGTGGGTGCAGGAATGGGCCCTGCTGTGAATTATTAGATCAAGAATTGTAATTACATGCCCCTTTTGAACAGGGGCTGAAAAATTGTGCCTTTCGTGGTGGTGGTGGTGGTGGCGTTGCCACAACACTGTAAGCCCTCAGAGTTACTCTTGGTGGGTGCAGGAATGGGCCCTGCTGTGAATTATTAGATCAAGAATTGTAATTACATGCCCCTTTTGAACAGGGGCTGAAAAATTGGGCCTTTCGTGGTGGTGGTGGTGGCGTTGCCACAACACTGTAAGCCCTCAGAGTTACTCTTGGTGGGTGCAGCAATGGGCCCTGCTGTGAATTATTAGATCAAGAATTGTAATTACATGCCCCTTTTGAACAGGGGCTGAAAAATTGGGCCTTTCGTGGTGGTGGTGGTGGTGGCGTTGCCACAATACTGTAAGCCCTCAGAGTTACTCTTGGTGGGTGCAGCAATGGGCCCTGCTGTGAATTATTAGATCAAGAATTGTAATTGCATGCCCCTGTTGAACAGGGGCTGAAAAATTGGGCCTTAGGCACTGGTGGCACAACACTACAACCCCTCATAGATACTGTACTTGGAGCACAGCAATGAGCCCTGTTGCAAAGTATTGCTTCAAAAATTGTAATGACACGCCCCTGTTAAACAGGGGCTGAAAAATTGGGCCTTAGGCACTGGTGCCACAACACTCCAACCCCTCACAGATACTGTACTTGGAGCACAGCAATGAGCCCTATGGCAAATTATTGCTAAAAAAATTGTAATTACACGCCCCTGTAAAACAGGGGCTGAAAAATTGGGCCTTAGCCACTGGTGGCGGCACCCATAAACAAAAATGATCTTCCAAGCTATCATCATCAATCGTATCATTGAGGACTCGGAGGAGGAGGATAGCCAGTCAACATAACAGCACAGGCACTCAGCATCAGCATCAGTCTTGAAGGGATGTGACATGTTAAAATCAATTAGTCTGTTATATCAGCATCAGGTGTGTGGTAGCTGGTGGTGATCCAAGACTGGTTCATCTTGATGAAAGTCAGTCGATCAACCGAGTCGGTGGACAGGCGCACCCTGTGATCCGTGACAAATCCTCCAGCAGCACTGAATGTGCGTTCCGAAAGAACGCTGGATGCAGGACAGGCCAGTAGCTCAATTGCATACTGTGCAAGCTCTGGCCAGTGATCCATCCTCAAGACCCAGTAAGCCAGAGGATTTTCGGTGGGGAAGGTGTCCAAGTCTGACCTTGCCCCTAGATATTCCTGCACCATGTTTATCAGACGCTGGCGATGGTTGCTGGAACCGATCATACTTTGGGGCTGCGGACTAAAGAATTGTCTGAACGCATCGGTCAGACGGCCACCTTCCCCACCGCTCCTTCTTTGACTGGCCGAAGCCTCAGCAACTCGTTGTCCAGGACCAGGAGTTTGTAACCTCCCAGTCTCTGGGAACGCGTTGCACAGACCTTTCTGCAAGGCCTCCCGGAGTTGTCTCATCCTCTGCTCCCTCTGCGACGGTAACATAAGGTCCGCAACCTTACCCTTGTACCGTGGATCAAGGAGAGTGGCCAGCCAGTAATGGTCCCTCTCCTTGATCCGAAGAATACGAGGATCCTTCCGCAGACTTTGCAGGATCAGGGAGGCCATGCAGCGTAGGTTTGCTGAGGCATTCGCTCCGGAGTCCTCTGGGTCACTAAGGACGACATGATCCGCAGCCACCTCCTCCCAGCCACGTACAAGTCCACTGGTTTCTTGGGACTGTAAATCATCCCTAAAAGACTGCTGCTGATGATGCTGAGTGCCAGCCTCCACCTCCATGCTGACACAATCCTCCTCCTCCTCCTCCTCCTCCTCCTCCTCTTCCTGTGCGATGGGTGGGACAGAAGGAACACTGTCTGGGTAAAGGGGGCCTTGAGAGGCAAGGAAGTCCTCCTCTTCCTGCCTCTGTTCTGCCTCAAGTGCCCTGTCCATTATTCCACGCAGCGTGTGCTCCAACAGGTGGACAAGAGGTACAGTGTCACTGATGCATGCACTGTCACTGCTCACCATCCTCGTGGCCTCCTCAAATGGTGCCAGGACAGTGTATGCATCCCTGATCATGCCCCACTGGCGTGGAGAAAAAAAACAAGCTCCCCTGACCCTGTCCTGGTGCCGTAGTCGCACAGGTACTCATTGATGGCCCTCTGCTGCGTGTGCAGCCGCTGCAGCATGGCCAACGTTGAGTTCCACCTGGTGGGCATGTCACATATAAGGCGGTTCTTGGGCAGGTTCAACTCCTTTTGCAGCTCAGCCAGGCGAGCACTGGCATTATAAGATCTGCGGAAATGCACACAGACTTTCCTGGCCTGCCTCAGGACATCCTGTAAGCCCGGGTACCTGCCCAAGAACCGCTGCACCACCAGGTTAAGGACGTGAGCCACACAGGGCACATGGGTCAGTTGTCCCTGTCGGAGGGCGGAGAGGAGGTTGGTGCCATTGTCGCAAACCACCATTCCTGGCTTAAGCTGGCGTGGCGTCAACCACCTCTCGGCCTGGCCCTGCAGAGCAGACAGGACCTCTGCCCCAGTGTGGCTTCTGTCCCCCAAACACACCAGCGCAAGCACGGCATGGCATCTTTTTGCCTGCGTACTTGCGTAGCCCCTTGAACGCCTACGGAGCACCGCTGGTTCCGAGGACAAACCACAGGAAGAGGCCATGGTGGAAGAAGAAGAGGAGGGGGTGGAGGAGAGAGGTGTGTCACAACCAGTAGTAGCATTTTGGAGGCGTGGCGGTGGAACAACCTCCAACACTACTGCACCTTGTCCTGCATCCTTCCCAGCTGCCAAAAGAGTGACCCAATGGGCCGTGAAAGAAAGGTAACGTCCCTGTCCATGCCTGCTGGACCATGAGTCAGCGGTAATATGCACCTTACCGCTGACCGCCCTGTCCAGTGAGGCCAAGACATTGCCTTCCACATGCCGGTAGAGAGCCGGAATAGCCTTCCGTGAGAAAAAGTGGCGTTTGGGAACCTGCCACTGAGGAACCACACATTGCACAAACTCACGGAAGGGGGCCGAGTCTACCAACTGAAAAGGCAGCAGTTGAAGCGCTAGCAATTTAGCCAAGCTAGCATTCAACCGCTGGGCATGTGGATGGCTGGGAGTGAACTTCTTTTGACGGTCCAGCAGCTGGGGCAGGGAAATTTGCCTGCTAGAATCGGACGTCGGTGTACTGCTAGCAGAGTGGCCGCAAGTACTTGGCTGTGACACACCTAATTCTACACCTTCATTCCTCTCAGTGCATGTTTCAGAGAGGACTGAAGTTATAGTGGGGTTGGAGATCCCAGCTGATGCGGTGCAAGGAGAGGTCCGCTTTGTTCTTTGGTGTGGGTCTTTGAGGTAGGCTTGCCAACGAGCTGCATGGCAGGTCAACATATGTCTGGTCAGGCATGTGGTACCCAAGCGGCTGATGTTTTGGCCACGCGATATACGCTTGAGACATATGTTGCAAACAGCAGCTGTGCGATCTGATGCACTAGCCTCAAAAAAGGCCCACACCAAAGAACTTTTTGAATGACGGGCAGAGGCAGCGCCCTGCACAGGCGGAGCTCTGCGGTGTGATTCCGTCGGTGTACTGCCCTTACGCTGGCCACCAAAGGGCATCCTGCCTCGTCGGAGATGTGCCTCCTCCTCATCCTCCTCCTCCTCCTCTCTCCTATTAGGCACCCACGTGGAGTCAGTGACCTCATCATCCCCTCCCTCCTCATCACTGGAGCCAATCTGGCAGTATGCTGCAGCTGCTGGAACATGACTGCCAGATTGGTGTCCTTCTTGAGCATCCCCTCTGTCTGCTCTCACGCTACTGCCTTCCTGTAGCTGGGTTTCATCATCAGACCCTTCGAAACGCTGGGCATCCTCCTGGAGCATGTACCCAATACTGTGCTCAAACAGTTCGGGGGACTCCTCAGGAGGAGGACATGGTGGGTCTAGGGAAGGAGTGACTGATGATGAGTCTGACATTGATACCAGGGAAGAGGACGCTTTGGCAGCTGCTTTTCCAGTACCCTGAGCCTGGGTGAGAGAGGATGAGGAGGAGGAGGAGGGCTTGGTCATCCACTCTACCAAATCTTCGGCATGATGTGGCTCAACATGTCCAGCTGCCGAAAAGAAGGACAAGCGTGTCCCATGGCCATGTGCTGATGACAATGCACCGCGTCCACGACCAGCACTGTTGCCCCCAGACACAGAGCCTGCTTGCCCTCTTTTATTGCCTCCTGACTGTCTGCCTCTCCTTGTTTGCCTTCCAGACATTCTAATAGATGGCCTGCAGGGAGATGGGAAAAAAGCAATAAGGGCTACCTTCAGGTGTCCTTCTCTGTCCCTTTACTTAAGGATTTCTAAATATGGTTGAGGATGATTGCTTTTGCACAGAATAGCACAACGACAATTTCCCTGACTGTCCAAAAAAACAAGAATTTCAAAGATGGTTGATGAGGAATGCTTTAGCACACTATAGCACAAGGAGAATTTCCCTCACTGTCCTTCCCTGTCCCTAGAAACAAGGATTATCACAGTGAAAGAAACTGACACTCTCCCTACCTATAGTTTTCTGTCCCTAGAAAAAAGGGATTTTTATAACAGCTTACCTGTAAAATCCTTTTCTTGGAGTACATCACGGGACACAGAGCGACTTAGTCATTACTAATGGGTTATATAGATTACCTTCAGGTGTTGGCACTGGCCAATTCCAAACTGGAAGTACCCTCCCCTATATAAGCCCCTCCCACCCGGGAGCACCTCAGTTTTGTAGCCAAGCAATAAGTGTCCCAAAAAGAGGGGTGGGAGCTCTGTGTCCCGTGATGTACTCCAAGAAAAGGATTTTACAGGTAAGCTGTTATAAAAATCCCTTTTTCTTTTTCGTACATCACGGGACACAGAGCGACTTAGTCATTACTAATGGGACGTCCCAAAGCAATGCCAAATGAGGGGAGGGATACATAAGCTGGGCGCCATCAGGCATGAGGATCTTTTGCGGCCTGCAACACACTGCGCCCAAAGGCGACATCCTCCTGACTTCTAACGTCTACCTGGTAGAACCTAGTAAACGTGTGTACCGAAGACCATGTTGCGGCCTTACATACTTGAGCCAGGGAGGCCTGGTGATGCACTGCCCATGAAGTTCCAACTGCTCTTGTGGAGTGCGCCCTAACTTTGAACGGAGGCGGTCTCTTTCTCAAGCCATAGGCTTGTATTATGACCTGTCGAATCCACTTGGCTAAAGTAGATTTTGATGCTGCCTGACCCTTTCTGGGGCCTTCCGGCAGAACAAATAAAGAATCCGTTCTGCGAATCTGAGCAGTGGCTTTTAGATAAGCTTTAACTGCTCTTACTACATCCAAAGAATGTAATAACTTTTCCTCTACCGAGCTAGGTTTGGGGAAAAAAGAAGGAAGAACCACATCTTGGTTCAAATGAAACCTCGATACCACCTTAGGAAGAAAGGCTGGATGAGGAAGTAATACTACTCTGTCCTTATGGACAACCAGATATGGCTCCTTACAGGACAAGGCGGCTAATTCCGATACTCTTTTAGCCGAACAAACGGCTACTAAGAAAATCAATTTCCTGGTGAGAAGAACCAAGGAAATGTGTTGTAATGGTTCAAACGGTTGTTTCTGTAGAACCGACAGAACCAGGTTTAGGTCCCAAGGACATATGGGAATACTAACCGGAGGGCTAATACGCATCACTGCTTGTATAAAGGCTTTGACTAGTGAATGCGAAGCCAAGGGCCTTTGAAAAAATATTGACAAGGCCGAAATCTGACCCTTGATAGTACTCAAGGCAAGCTTCCTATCTACAGCCCACTGTAGGAAGTCCAAAATCCTCCCTATCACGTACTTACGTGGATGCCATTTCTTGGCCTCACACCACGTAATGTATGCTTTCCAGATCCTATAATAGATCTGCCTGGATACCGGTTTCCTGGCATTGATCATGGTGGATACCACAGAATTAGAGAGCCCTCTCTTTTTCAGAATGTGGGCTTCAATAGCCAGGCCGTCAAACCTAGGGCTGGTAAGGAAGGGTGGTATATCGGTCCCTGCGACAGCAGGTCCGGACGATGTGGGAGGGTCCAAGGACTCCTCACTGACATTTTTACAATCTCCGCGTACCATGCCCTTCGGGGCCACGCTGGAGCCACCAGAATCACTGGTTTCTTTTCTACCCTGATTCTGCGGAGTAATCGCGGTAACAATTGTGGCGGTGGGAATGCATATATCAGCTTGAACTGATCCCAAGGGAACACTAGGGCATCCGAGCCGCAAGCTAGGGGATCCCTTGTGCGAGACACAAATCTGTCCACCTTTGTGTTGAATCTGGATGCTAGCAGATCTACATCCGGTGTTCCCCACCGCTGGCATATTGCCTGGAAAACCTCGGGGTGAAGAGACCATTCCCCCGGGCATAATTGTTGGCGACTTAGAAAGTCCGCTCTCCAATTTTCCACTCCTGGGATGAAAACCGCGGATATGGCTGGGACATATTTTTCTGCCCACTCCAGGATGCAATTTGCTTCCCTCTGGGCTGCACGACTCTTGGTGCCACCCTGGTGATTGATATATGCCACTGCCGTGGCATTGTCTGATTGAATTCTGACAGGGGACCCTTGGAGTTTGGATGTCCATGCTACTAGGGCATACCGGGCTGCTCGTATCTCTAAGAGATTGATGGGCAGGGCCTTTTCTGCTTCTGACCACTTGCCCTGGAGAGACCATTGCTCCAGTACTGCCCCCCAGCCTATGAGGCTGGCATCTGTAGTGACCACCTTCCAAGAAACCGGACTGAAGGGTTTCCCTCTTTCCAGATTCTGGGGCACCAACCACCAATGGAGGCTCTTGCGAACGGAAGGGGACAGGGACATTGGTAAGTCTAAAGCCTGAACTTTTTTGTTCCAGGCTGACAGTATGGCCCTTTGCAAATTCCTTGAATGGAATTGACCGTAGGGTACCGCTTCGAATGAAGCCACCATCTTTCCCAGCAGCCTCATGCAGAGGCGTATGGATGGTTTTCTTTTTGTACCCACTAAGTGGGTCAAATCTTTTAAAGACGACACCTTCTCTGGAGGTAAGAAAATCTTTCTCTGATTTGAATCCAGCCTTAGCCCTAAGTATTCCAGACTTTTGACTGGTCTTAGAGCTGACTTGTCCCGGTTGATAATCCAACCGTGATATTCCAGATACTCGATTGTCTTGTGAATAGCTACTTCCAGCTTTTCCACTGAGTGGTCTATTAGTAGCAGGTCGTCTAGATATGCCATTATCGTTACACCCTGTGTTCTTAGATTGGCCAATAATGGGGCCAGAATTTTTGTGAACACTCGTGGTGCTGTGGCCAGACCGAAAGGTAAGGCTCTGAACTGAAAATGGCGCCCCTCTACTGCAAAGCGTAGAAATTTCTGGTGGGCCGGAAAGATGGGAATATGCAGATAAGCATCCTTTATGTCGATCGAGGCTAGCCATTCCTGCCCTTGTAGGGCGGTGGCCACCGATCGGATCGACTCCATCCGAAAAGTCCTGATATTTAGGAACTTGTTTAGCCCTTTTAGATTTAATATGGGCCTCACGTCCCCATTTGGTTTGGGGACTGTGAAAAGGTTCAAGTAAAACCCGAATCCGCTTTCTTCCAGGGGAACCTTCATGATTACACCTTGGAGCAATAGTTGTTCTAGTGCCAGAAGGAGGGATCCTCTCTTTTGGGGATCTCTTGGCACGTTTGACCTCATAAATTGGGCAGGAGGAGTGCCTTTTAACTCCAGCTTGTATCCCAGACTTACTGCGGAGAGCACCCATCTGTCTCTGATGGTGTCCCGCCAGGTCTCTGTGAACAACTGAAGTCTTCCCCCCACCCGATTGAGTGGGGGCAACGCTTCATGCTTGGGGGGAGGTTTTGTACCTCTCTTGATCCAGGGCTTCTTGTTACCCTGTGATTGTCCCTGATTTCTGCCCCCTGAATTTGACCGCGGAGGCCGTCGGAACTGCTTCACAGCCGATGTGCCTGGGACTGGAGAAGTAGGCCTCTTAAAAGAAGGACTTCTACCCTTGTTCTTAACCGGTAAGAGTGAACTTTTACCGGCAGAAATTTTCTGGATATATTTGTCCAGATCTTCTCCAAATAAGCGTTCTCCATGAAATGGGAAGCTAACCAGCAGTTTTTTACAGGGAGCTTCAGCAGACCAGTTTTTGAGCCACAGAAGCCTACGCATATGTACTATAGACAGCGTAAAGCGGGAGGCCTGTTGGATTGTATCCTTTATGGCGTCCACCGCAAAACACAAGGCTCTAGGTAGGTCAGCTAGGGCAAGAGCCTGCTGATCTGGTAAGTCCCTTAAGACTTGTTTCAACTGATCCTTCACTGCTTGGCAGACCCCAATCGCTGCTACCGCAGGTTGTGTCACCAAACTTGCTGTAGAGAAAGCAGATTTTAGTAAAGACTCCAATTTTTTATCTATTGGGTCTTTGAACATTGGAACATTATCTACTGGACATGTCAGTGATTTGTTAACAGAAGAGATGGCTGCATCCACTGTAGGGACCCTCCATTTTCTTATGAACTTATCCTCCATGGGATAGATCACCGGAAATCTCTTGGGGGGAGCAAATATTTTATCAGGATGCTCCCAATCCTGGTAAATAAGCCCTTCTAATAAAGGGTGGATTGGGAAGGAACAGACAGCCTGGGGAGCTTTTAGCGACCCCAGCGAGGAAACCGTAGTGGATGGTGGTTCCGCCAGAGGCATTTTAAATGCTGATCGGACCATATTAGTCAGAGACTGAACCCATAATCTTTCAGCCTGAGAAGCTGAGAAAGGTTCTTCCACTGTTGATTCCTCCATAACTGAATCAACCTCATCCTGATCCCCTTCAGGTAGGTCGATCTCTGTGTGGGGCTGTTCCTCCACTAACAGGCACTCTGAAGGAGGAGACGGAGATCGGACGCGCTTTTCCTGAGACAGGGAAGCAGCGATCAATGCTGTTAATCTCTCTTCCAATCCTCCCAGAGTTGAGGATAAAACCTCCTCTGTTATATATACAGGAGCAGGTGGACTGGGGACAGCCGCAGCACCAGGCATTCCTGCGGGGTTCCTACGGCTACTGACCTCTGAATTCTCAGGGGAGATTGGTGCAGTACAAACATGCCCAATATCCTCAGAGCCCGATGGAGACCCCTTTGGCTTCCTGGAAGATCTATTTCCGGAGCGTCTGGACGACATATCCTTTAAGCACAAAGCTGAGGTATTCCCGTCGTCATACACCAATTTTGCTGGTAATAGTCTAACACAGGTGCTGCTATATACCAGCTGGTGTCCACTAAAGTGCCTTTCTATGGGGATGCCTGCATCAACCGCCTCTGTGTGCCACTGTTTGTTGCTAGCTCTGTTTGCATGCAGCTGACACTTGTACTGTGTCTTTTAACCATGCTGGGACGCCCGCACATGCGCAGAAGCGCCGCGGCGCGCATCGAGCGTCATCCACCCGCCCCGCCCCTTTTTTTTCATAGGAGGCGCGTGCACGCGCCCGCGCCCGTGCGCCATTGGCGCCCTTTTCGAAATCAAACAGGGGACTAGGAGCCAGGGCCCTTTTTGCCGGAGGGCCTGTGCGGTGGATGAGCGCAGCAACAGGGCAGAGGAAGTGGATTCCCACAGAGAAACTTACCAGCTGCCTGGATCTTTTGACTTGAGAAAACCAAAGATCCACATGACAAGAAAAATGGACTACAGCGGCCTCTAGTGGTTTAACACAGGTACCGCGGTCCCTGTTTTTTTTTTTTTTTCTTGACTACTATTAAAATTTTACATTTTCAGTAGTTATAGGCAAACACAGATATTTAGCGGGAATACCGTTAGGTAACAGACAGAAAGACAAATTAGGCTTGGGGGTCCCCCAATAGAACCAAGTTCCTGGGGGCCCCCACTTACCTGATCCCCGCCGCAGGACTTTGTTTGGTCCACAGAAGTCCAAACTTCACCTATCACGGCAGGCATTGTAATTAAACCTTCAGGGACCGGGTTCCCAAGGATTCCACTCCCCTGGACCTGTATAGCACCCTGCACAGACAACATCTTGGTCGTGGGTATGACCAGAGCTCTGGATCCCAGGGTCCAGCCCTCCTAAGAGAGGCATTACAGGCAAAACCTTGCTCTTCTGCTGCAAGGCCCGGGTACCGACCGTTTAGCTATGAAGCTTTTTTGGTGGGATCCGGAACAGCTTACTAAGGCCCAAAAGAACCTGTACGCAAGCCCAGTGAAAACACATGTTACTCTTTGGCCAACACCTTAGACACTGGCAAAAAACTGAGGTGCTCCCGGGTGGGAGGGGCTTATATAGGGGAGGGTACTTCCGGTTTGGAATTGGCCAGTGCCAACACCTGAAGGTAATCTATATAACCCATTAGTAATGACTAAGTCGCTCTGTGTCCCGTGATGTACGAAAAAGAAAAATGTTTTTTTAAAGCACACTATAGCACAAGGAGAATTTTCCTCACTTTCCTTCCCTGTCCCTAGAAACAAGGATTATCACAGTGAAAGAAACTGACACTCTTCCTACCTATAGTTTTCTGTCTCTAGAAAAAATGTTTTTTTAAAGCACACTATAGCACAAGGAGAATTTCCCTCACTTTCCTTCCCTGTCCCTAGAAACAAGGATTATCACAGTGAAAGAAACTGAGGCCTCGTACACACGGCCGAGATTCTCGTTGAGAAAAACATGTCGTTTTTTTCGACGAGATTCTTGGACAAGAAACTTGTCCCGGCCGAGTGTACACACGCTCGTTTCAAAGAACCCGCGGTTCTTTGAAAGGAGTGTACGCGGTGACGTCATCGACTACGTCGAGCATGCGCTCGTCATATTCGATGCCGTCGCCGCCATCTTGGTATACCCTACGTATGCCTAGGAAGCTACCGCGCATGCGTCAAATTCATTTCGAACATGCGCGGGCTTCCGGGCGGACAGGTAAGTGTACACACACTCACTTTTCTCGTTGAGAAACACGCCGAGGAGAATCTCGACGAGAAAATAGAGAGCAGGTTCTCTATTTTCTCGTCGAGGTTTCTTGTCGGTTTTCTCGACGAGAAACACGCTAGCAGCGTACACACGACCGATTTACTCGGCAAGACCTCTCTGCCAGCAAGTTTCTTGCTGGTTCTTGCCGAGAAAATCGGTCGTGTGTACGAGGCCTGACACTCTTCCTACCTATAGTTTTCTGTCCCTAGAAATTTTTTTTTTTTAAAGCACACTATAGCACAAGGAGAATTCCCCTCACTGTCCTTCCCTGTCCCTAGAAACAAGGATTCGCACAGTAAAACACACTGACACTCTCCCTACCTATAGTTTTCTGTCCCTAGAAAAAATGTTTTTTTAAAGCACACTATAGCACAAGGAGAATTTCCCTCACTTTCCTTCTTTGTCCCTAGAAACAAGGATTATCACAGTGAAAGAAACTGACACTCTTCCTACCTATAGTTTTCTGTCCCTAGAAAAAATGTTTTTTTAAAGCACACTATAGCACAAGGAGAATTCCCTCACTGTCCTTCCCTGTCCCTAGAAACAAGGATTCGCACAGTAAAACACACTGACACTCTCCCTACCTATAGTTTTCTGTCCCTAGAAAAAATGTTTTTTTAAAGCACACTATAGCACAAGGAGAATTCCCTCACCGTCCTTCCCTGTCCCTAGAAACAAGGATTATCACAGTGAAAGAAACTGACACTCTTCCTACCTATAGTTTTCTGTCCCTAGAAAAAATGTTTTTTTAAAGCACACTATAGCACAAGGAGAATTCCCTCACTGTCCTTCCCTGTCCCTAGAAACAAGGAATCGCACAGTAAAACACACTGACACTCTCCCTACCTATAGTTTTCTGTCCCTAGAAAAAATGTTTTTTTAAAGCACACTATAGCACAAGGAGAATTCCCTCACTGTCCTTCCCTGTCCCTAGAAACAAGGATTCGCACAGTAAAACACACTGACACTCTCCCTACCTATAGTTTTCTGTCCCTAGAAAAAATGTTTTTTTAAAGCACACTATAGCACAAGGAGAATTCCCTCACTGTCCTTCCCTGTCCCTAGAAACAAGGATTATCACAGTGAAAGAAACTGACACTCTTCCTACCTATAGTTTTCTGTCCCTAGAAATTTTTTTTTTTTAAAGCACACTATAGCACAAGGAGAATTCCCTCACTGTCCTTCCCTGTCCCTAGAAACAAGGATTCGCACAGTAAAACACACTGACACTCTCCCTACCTATAGTTTTCTGTCCCTAGAAAAAATGTTTTTTTTAAAGCACACTATAGCACAAGGAGAATTCCCTCACTGTCCTTCCCTGTCCCTAGAAACAAGGATTCGCACAGTAAAACACACTGACACTCTCCCTACCTATAGTTTTCTGTCCCTAGAAAAAATGTTTTTTTAAAGCACACTATAGCACAAGGAGAATTCCCTCACTGTCCTTCCCTGTCCCTAGAAACAAGGATTATCACAGTGAAAGAAACTGACACTCTTCCTACCTATAGTTTTCTGTCCCTAGAAAAAATGTTTTTTTAAAGCACACTATAGCACAAGGAGAATTCCCTCACTGTCCTTCCCTGTCCCTAGAAACAAGGATTCGCACAGTAAAACACACTGACACTCTCCCTACCTATAGTTTTCTGTCCCTAGAAAAAATGTTTTTTTAAAGCACACTATAGCACAAGAATTCCCTCACTGTCCTTCCCTGTCCCTAGAAACAAGGATTCGCACAGTAAAACACACTGACACTCTCCCTACCTATAGTTTTCTGTCCCTAGAAAAATTTTTTTTTTAAAGCACACTATAGCACAAGGAGAATTCCCTCACTGTCCTTCCCTGTCCCTAGAAACAAGGATTATCACAGTGAAAGAAACTGACACTCTTCCTACCTATAGTTTTCTGTCCCTAGAAAAAATGTTTTTTTAAAGCACACTATAGCACAAGGAGAATTCCCTCACTGTCCTTCCCTGTCCCTAGAAACAAGGATTCGCACAGTAAAACACACTGACACTCTCCCTACCTATAGTTTTCTGTCCCTAGAAAAAATGTTTTTTTAAAGCACACTATAGCACAAGGAGAATTCCCTCACTGTCCTTCCCTGTCCCTAGAAACAAGGATTATCACAGTGAAAGAAACTGACACTCTTCCTACCTATAGTTTTCTGTCCCTAGAAAAAATGTTTTTTTAAAGCACACTATAGCACAAGGAGAATTCCCTCACTGTCCTTCCCTGTCCCTAGAAACAAGGATTCGCACAGTAAAACACACTGACACTCTCCCTACCTATAGTTTTCTGTCCCTAGAAAAAATGTTTTTTTAAAGCACACTATAGCACAAGGAGAATTCCCTCACTGTCCTTCCCTGTCCCTAGAAACAAGGATTATCACAGTGAAAGAAACTGACACTCTTCCTACCTATAGTTTTCTGTCCCTAGAAAAAATGTTTTTTTAAAGCACACTATAGCACAAGGAGAATTCCCTCACTGTCCTTCCCTGTCCCTAGAAACAAGGATTCGCACAGTAAAACACACTGACACTCTCCCTACCTATAGTTTTCTGTCCCTAGAAAAAATGTTTTTTTAAAGCACACTATAGCACAAGGAGAATTCCCTCACTGTCCTTCCCTGTCCCTAGAAACAAGGATTCGCACAGTAAAACACACTGACACTCTCCCTACCTATAGTTTTCTGTCCCTAGAAATTTTTTTTTTTTTAAAGCACACTATAGCACAAGGAGAATTCCCTCACTGTCCTTCCCTGTCCCTAGAAACAAGGATTATCACAGTGAAAGAAACTGACACTCTTCCTACCTATAGTTTTCTGTCCCTAGAAAAAATGTTTTTTTAAAGCACACTATAGCACAAGGAGAATTCCCTCACTGTCCTTCCCTGTCCCTAGAAACAAGGATTCGCACAGTAAAACACACTGACACTCTCCCTACCTATAGTTTTCTGTCCCTAGAAAAAAAATTTTTTTAACCACTTAACGACCGCTCACCGCCGATTTACGTCGGCAGAATGGCACGGACAGGCAGAATCACGTAGATCTACGTGATCGCCTTTGTGCAGTTCGGGGGTCCATCCGGACCCCCCTTCACTGCAGTGAGCGGCCGTTAAGTGTTCGGGAGCGATCAGGCATGAGGGGGCGGCCGCTCGATTCCGCCCCCCCCTCGCGATCGCTCCCGGCCAATGAAATTGCTTCCTCCGCCATGTGATGTAAACACAGGCTGGAGGAAGTGATGTCATCTCCCTCGCCGCGGTCTTTTCGTTCCCGGCGCCGAGGAGTGAAGACAGAGGTTAGTGCTCCAACAGTCCACTGACACGTAGGTACACATAGGCACACAAATCACCCCCCAGTCACCCCCAGATCACCCCCCAGGTCACCCCAAAGCCCCCAATCACAGTGTCACTGATTGCAGTGATCATTTATTTTACTGATCACTGCATTTAGTGTCATCTGTGATTGTAAAAAGTTGCAAGGCAGTTAGGATTAGGCCCCTTTAGGTCCAGGGTAGCCCCCTAACCCCCCCTAATAAAGGTTTAACCCCTTGATCACCCCCCAGGTAACCCTTTCACCCCCTAACTTCAGCGTCACTAAGCGATTGTTTTTCCGATCGCTGTATTCGTGTCGCTGGTGTTTTAGATAGGCAGTTATTTTTTTTTTAGGTTCGCCGCAGGTTTTTATTGGTGTCAGGTACCCCCATATTTAACCTAATAAAGGTTTTAACCCCCTGATTGCCCCTAGTTAACCCTTTCACCAGTGATCACCATATAAAGGTTACGGGTGACGCTGGTTGATTAGTTTGCTTTTTATAGCATCAGGGCACCCGCCGTATATAACCCAATAAAGGTTTAACCCCCCTGATCGCCCGGCGGGTGAGATCAATTAGGTTTTAGCGCCAGAGAGGGTCTGCGTCGCCCCAGGCAGTGTTAGGTTAGTGCCAGTAACGCTAACACCCACGCGCAAAGCATACACCCCCCTTAGTGGTATAGTATCTGATCAGATCTATACTAGCATCCCCAGCGGTTTAGGGTTCCCAAAAACGCAGTGTTAGCGGGATCAGCCCAGATACCTGCTAGTACCTGCGTTTAGCCCCTCCGCCCAACCCAGCCCAGCCCACCCAAGTGCAGTATCGATCGATCACTGTCACTTACCAAACACAACACACATAACTGCAGCGTTCGCAGAGACAGGCCTGATCCCTGCGATCGCTAACAGTTTTTTTGTAGCGTTTGATATATTTGCTGACGACAGTCAGGTGCTTTTTTTCCTGTGAATCTTACTAGTGTACCCCTAAATTTAGAGCCCAAAATGGCAAGTCGAAGGTACACTAGTAAAGAGGCCTACGAGATTCTGAGCATGACAGATAGTGAAGAGGAGGTCACGTATCTGTCAGATTCAGGCTCAGAATATCTTCCCGTAGAAGACAGTGACGTCAGCGGCCCCACGTCAGATAGCTCTGACGACGAAGTTGAGGTCCCTGCTAAGGTCAGGCGTACCCGATCCCGATCTTCTGAGGTTGTTGAGGAGCAAGAACCGCAGGTCTCTCGTATCATGGAGCAGAGTAGTACTAGCGCCGCTATTCCTTCTGGTGAACTGGCAAGCACCAGCGGCCTAGTACAGCCTGGACGTACATCCAGCACTGCAGTAACACTTGGTGACGTGGCGAGTCCCATAAGTGCAGTTCAAGCTGGCGAGGTGGCAAGCACAAGTAGTGTCCCGCTGCCACCAAGAAGACAAAGGCAGGCCCGTCGTGCCCATACTGCCCTTCCTGCAGAATTCGCCTATCCTGATTGGGTCCCCACCACTTCTGCAGAACCCGTACTTCCCCCATTCACTGCCCAACCCGGTATTCAGGTGGAAACAGCTGATTTTATGCCAATCGATTTTTATTCGCTGTTTTTCACGGAAGATCTCTATAGATCTATTGTGGACCAGAGTAATTTATATGCTGGTCAATTTATCGCCGCTAACCCCCAGTTGCCTAAAATTGCCAGAAATTGGAAACCAATTACAGACCTTTCTGGGCCTTTCCCTCAACATGGGCACACATAAATTTCCGTCATTGCGTGCTTATTGGTCCACGCACCCAATTGACCACATGCCCGTGTTCTCTGCCTCCATGTCCAGGGCACGATACGAGCAGATTTTGCGGTTCATGCACTTCAACGACAATGAACTTTGTCGTCCACGTGGGGACCCTGAATACGACCGGCTCTATAAAATTCGGCCCCTCATAAACCACTTCAATGAACGTTTTGCAGCCTTGTTTACTCCCGATCAAGCTGTCTGCGTTGATGAGTCCCTGATTAAATTTTCTGGCCGCTTGTCTTTCAAGCAGTACCTTCCCAGCAAGCGTGCCAGATACGGGGTCAAGCTCTACAAGTTCTGTGACAGGGCAACAGGCTATGTATGGAGCTTTACGGTTTATGAGGGAAAAGACAGTCAGATTGAGTCGGTCAACTGCCCGGATTACATAGGGAGCGCTGGCAAGATAGTGTGGAACTTGGTGTCACCCTTATTCGGAAAGGGGTACCACTTGTATGTGGACAATTATTACACGAGCGTGCCACTGTTTAGTCACTTGTTTGATCATAAGATTGGAGCATGTGGCACCGTGCGACCTAATCGCCGGGGCTTTCCCCAGCGGCTTGTAGATGCCCGTCTTAGGCTGGGGGAGAGAGCCTGCTTGAAGTGTAATAACTTGCTCGCTATGAAGTGGAGGGACAATAAGAATGTTTTCCTTCTTACCTCCCTTCATGCAGACACGACAGTCCAAATTCGTACGGCGACTGGTGTTGTGGAGAAACCCCTCTGTGTCCACGAATATAACAAAAATATGGGAGGGGTGGACCTCAACGACCAGTTGTTGGCGCCGTATCTAATTGACCGTAAGGCGAGACGCTGGTACAAAAAAGTGTCTCTATCATTATTCCAATTGGCTTTGCTGAACGCTCATGTGCTATACAGAGCTTCAGGCGGGACGTTATCTCTTCTAAAATTCCAGAATGAGATAGTCACAGAACTCCTGTATCCAGGCGGTTCTGCACCTCACCATCCCCTACCAAATGCAGTAAGCCGGCTGCATGAGAGGCATTATTCGTATGTCCTCCCGAGTACCCCTACCCAAAGCCACCCCCAAAAAAGATGTCGTGTCTGTAGCAAGCGCGGATTTAGGCGTGACACCCGTAGTTTTTGTCCACTCTGTCCTGACAAGCCTGGTCTTTGCCAAGGTGAATGTTTTGAACGCTACCACTCAAAAGTGAAGTTTTAGCGTAGGGTACAGCATTTCACAGACTAGGACACACTTACACAGGGTCTCCCAAGATGCCATTACATTTTGAGAGACCCGAACCATTACAGTTGTAAAGTTACAAAAAAAAGTGTAAAAAAGAAAAAAAAAACGTAAAAAACAAAACACAAAAAAAATATAAAATAAAAAAACCAAAAATAGTTGTCGTTTTATTGTTCTCTCTCTCTCTATTTTCTCTCTATTGTTCTGCTCTTTTTTTACTGTATTCTATTCTGCAATGTTTTATCATGCTTGCTTTTCAGGTATGTAATTTTTTGTTTTCAGGTGCGCAATTCAACTGCAGCGCGGAATTATTTATCTTGACAGCAACAGCGTTTGCTCCCACGATACATAAAGCCGTGACTCCAGTGCTGTAGGAGGTGATTTCACCACCACAGTTAAAAAAAAGAGCATATATGCCGAAGCATGGGGGCAGCAGGGGCGGAGGAGCGATTTTGCTCCTAATGCCGCGTACATACGGTCGAAATTCCGACCGTGTGTACGCGGCATAACTTTTTTGCGGGAGGATGCCCCCATGCTTCGGCATATATATATTTTAGGCACAGGTTGCGTTAAAACATTTTTTTATTTTTTACTAGGTTTTGTTTTGGTATTTGCTTTGCAGGTATGGCATGGTAAGGTCTTACTGTTGTACTGTAATGTTACTTTGTTTTAATGTTAACCACCATTTGCTTAGCAGGTACGTCATTCAGTTGCAGCGCGGATCTATTTATCTTGACAGCAACAGCGTTTGCTCCCACGATACATAAAGCCGTGACTCCAACGCTGTAGGAGGTGATTTCACCACCACAGTTAAAAAAAAGAGCATATATGCCGAAGCATGGGGGCAGCAGGGGCGGAGGAGCGATTTTGCTCCTAATGCCGCGTACATACGGTCGAAATTCCGACCGTGTGTACGCGGCATAACTTTTTTGCGGGAGGATGCCCCCATGCTTCGGCATATATATATTTTAGGCACAGGTTGCGTTAAAACATTTTTTTATTTTTTACTAGGTTTTGTTTTGGTATTTGCTTTGCAGGTATGGCATGGTAAGGTCTTACTGTTGTACTGTAATGTTACTTTGTTTTAATGTTAACCACCATTTGCTTAGCAGGTACGCCATTCAGTTGCAGCGCGGATCTATTTATCTTGACAGCAACAGCGTTTGCTCCCACGATACATAAAGCCGTGACTCCAACGCTGTAGGAGGTGATTTCACCACCACAGTTAAAAAAAAGAGCATATATGCCGAAGCATGGGGGCAGCAGGGGTGGAGGAGCGATTTTGCTCCTAATGCCGCGTATATACGGTCGAAATTCCAACGGAGGCTTGCCCGTGGAAAAGTCCGACCGTGTGTACGCGGCATAACCTTTTATGCCGCGTACATACGGTCGAAATTCCGACGAAGGCTTGACCGTGTGTACGCGGCATAACTTTTTTGCGGGAGGATGCCCCCATGCTTCGGCATATATGCCCATCATTAGAAGTGGGTGGATGAAGGGAGGTATTCTAATGGTGGGCATACCCACCAATCAATCTCTTTTTTTCGTTCAGCCAATAGGCTGTATGAAAAAAAAGATTACAATACATGTCCAACAAGGACCAGCAACGTACTGGTATGTTGCTGGACTTTGAATGTTTATACCAGAATGATGCCTGCGGGTTTAGGTATCATCTTGGTATCATTCTTTTCAGCCAGCAGCCGGCTTTCATGTAAAAGCAATTCTAGCAGATAATTAGCCTCTAGACTGCTTTTACAAGCAGTGGGAGGGAATGTCCCCCCCCGGATATAAAAAGCGCCATTGGGAAATTGGGAAAGCATTTTATCACACCGATCTTGGTGTGGTCAGATGCTTTGAGGGCAGAGGAAAGATCTAGGGTCTAACCCCCCAATTTTTTTCAAAAAAAGAGTACCTGTCACTACCTATTGCTATCATAGGGGATATTTACATTCCCTGAGATAACGATAAAAATGGTAAAAAAATAAAATATGGAAGGCACAGTTTAAAAATAAAATAAAAAAGCCAAATAAATAATAAAAAAAAAAAAAAAAAAAAAAAAAAAAGCACCGCTGTCCCCCCCTGCTATTGCGCAAAGGCGAATGCACGCGTCGGTCTAGCGTCATATGTAAACAGCAATTGCATCATGCATGTGAGGTATCACCGCGAAGGTCAGATCGAGGGCAGTCATTTTAGCAGTAGACCTCCTCTGTAAATCTAACGTGGTAACCTGTAAAGGCTTTTAAATGCTTTTAAAAATGAATGTAGTTTTGTCGCCGCTGCGCGTTTGTGCGCAATTTTAAAGCATGTCGTGTTTGGTATCCATGTACTCGGCCTATGATCATCTTTTTTATTTCATCAAACATTTGGGCAATATAGTGTTTTTTAGTGCATTAAAAATAAAAAAAGTGTGTTTTTCCCCCAAAAAATGCGTTTGAAAAATCGCTGCGCAAATACTGTGTGGAAAAAAAAAAATGCAACACCCACTATTTTAATCTGTAGGGCCTTTGCTTTAAAAAAATATATAATGTTTGGGGGTTCAACATAATTTTCTTGCAAAAAAAAAATTTCTTTCATGTAAACAAAAAGTGTCAGAAAGGGCTTTGTCTTCAAGTGGTTAGAAGAGTGGATGATGTGTGACATAAGCTTCCTAATGTTGTGCATAAAATGCCAGGACAGTTCAAAACCCCCCCAAATGACCCCATTTTGTAAAGTAGACACCTCAAGCTATTTGCTGAGAGGCATGTTGAGCCCATTGAATATTTTTTTTTTTTGTCCCAAGTGATTGAATAATGACCAAAAAAAAAAAATGTACAAAAAGTTGTCACTAAATTATATATTGCTCAAACATGCCATGGGCATATGTGGAATTACACCCCAAAATACATTCTGTTGCTTCTCCTGAGTACGGGGATACCACATGTGTGGGACTTTTTGGGAGCCTAGTCGCGTACGGGACCCCAAAAACCAAGCACCGCCTTCAGGATTTCTATGGGTGTAAATTTTTGATTTCACTCCTCACTGCCTATCACAGTTTCGGAGGCCATGGAATGCCCAGATGGCACAAAACCCCCCCAAATGACCCCATTTTGGAAAGTAGACACCCCAAGCTATTTGCTGAGAGGTATGTTGAGTATTTTGCAGATCTCGCTTTTTGTCACAAAGTTTTGAAAATGTAAAAAAAGAAAAAAAAAAAGAAAAAAAATGTCTTTCTTAATTTTCAAAAACAAATGAGAGCTGTAAAATACTCACCATGCCTCTCAGCAAATAGCTTGGGGTGTCTACTTTCCAAAATGGGGTCATTTGTGGGGGTTTTGGGCTATTTTGACATTTTATGGCCTTCAAAACTGTGATAGGTAGTGAGGAGTGAAATCAAAAATTTATGCCCTTAGAAACCTTGAAGGCGGTGCTTGGATTTTGGGGTCCCGTACGCGGCTAGGCTCCCAAAAAGTCCCACACATGTGGTATCCCCGTACTCAGGAGAAGCAGCAGAATGTATTTTGGGGTGTAATTTCACATATAACCATGGCATGTGTGAGCAATATATCATTTAGTGACAACTTGTTGTACATTTTTTTTTTCTTTTTGTCATTATTCAATCATTTGGGACAAAAAAAAAAAAATATTCAATGGGCTTAACATGCCTCTCAGCAAATAGCTTGGGGTGTCTACTTTCCAAAATGGGGTCATTTGGGGGGGTTTTGTGCCATCTTGGCATTTTATGGCCTTCAAAACTGTGATAGGTAGTGAGGAGCGAAATCAAAAATTTATGCCCTTAGAAATCCTGAAGGCGGTGCTTGGTTTTTGGGGTCCCGTACGCGGCTAGGCTCCCAAAAAGTCTCACACATGTGGTATCCCCGTACTCAGGAGAAGCAGCAGAATGTATTTTGGGGTGTAATTTCACATATGCCCATGGCATGTGTGAGCAATATATCATTTAGTGACAACTTTGTGCAAAAAAAAAACAGTTTGTCATATTCCCGCAACCTGTGGCAAAATATAAAATATTCCATGGACTCAACATGCCTCTCAGCAAATAGCTTGGGGTGTCTACTTTCCAAAATGGGGTAATTTGGGGGGGTTTTGTGCTATTTTGGCATTTTATGGCCTTCAAAACTGTGATAGGTAGTGAGGAGTGAAATCAAAAATTTACGCCCTTAGAAATCCTGAAGGCGGTGCTTGGTTTTTGGGGCCCGTACGCGGCTAGGCTCCCAAAAAGTCCCACACATGTGGTATCCCCGTACTCAGGAAAAGCAGCAGAATGTATTTTGGGGTGCAATTCCACATATAACCATGGCATGTGTGAGCAATATATCATTTAGTGACAACTTTTTGTACTTTTTTTTTTTTTTTCTTTTTGTCATTATTCAATCATTTGGGACAAAAAAAAAAATATTCAATGGGGTCAACATGCCTCTCAGCAAATAGCTTGGGGTGTCTACTTTCCAAAATGGGGTCATTTGGGGGGGTTTTGTGCCATCTTGGCATTTTATGGCCTTCAAAACTGTGATAGGTAGTGAGGAGTGAAATCAAAAATTTATGCCCTTAGAAACCTTGAAGGCGGTGCTTGGTTTTTGGGGTCCCGTACGCGGCTAGGCTCCCAAAAAGTCCCACACATGTGGTATCCCCGTACTCAGGAGAAGCAGCAGAATGTATTTTGGGGTGTAATTTCACATATGCCCATGGCATGTGTGAGCAATATATCATTTAGTGACAACTTTGTGAAAAAAAAAAAAAGTTTGTCATATTCCCGCAACTTGTGGCAAAATATAAAATATTCCATGGACTGAACATGCCTCTCAGTAAATAGCTTGGGGTGTCTACTTTCCAAAATGGGGTCATTTGGGGGGGGGGGTTTGTGCTATTTTGGCATTTTATGGCCTTCGAAACTGTGATAGGTAGTGAGGAGTGAAATCAAAAATTTGCGCCCTTAGAAATCCTGAAGGCGGTGCTTGGTTTCCGGGGTCCCGTACGTGGCTAGGCTCCTAAAAAGTCCCACACATGTGGTATCCCCGTACTCAGGAGAAGCAGCAGAATGTATTTTGGGGTGCAATTCCACATATAACCATGGCATGTGTGAGCAATATATCATTTAGTGACAACCTTTTGTAATTTTTTTTTTTTTTTTTTTTGTCATTATTCAATCACTTGGGACGAAAAAAAAAAATATTCAATGGGCTCAACATGCCTCTCAGCAATTTCCTTGGGGTGTCTACTTTCCAAAATGGGGTCATTTGGGGGGGTTTTGTACTGCCCTGCCATTTTAGCACCTCAAGAAATGAGATAGGCAGTCATAAATTTAAAGCTGTGTAAATTTCAGAAAATGTACCCTAGTTTGTAAACGCTATAACTTTTGCGCAAACCAATAAATATACGCTTATTGACATTTTTTTTACTAAAGACATGTGGCTGAATACATTTTGGCCTAAATGTATGACTAAAATTGAGTTTATTCGATTTTTCTTATAACAAAAAGTAGAAAATATCATTTTTTTTCAAAATTTTCGGTCTTTTTCTGTTTATATCGCAAAAAATAAAAATCGCAGAGGCAATCAAATACCATTAAAAGAAAGCTCTATTTGTGGGAAGAAAAGGACGCAAATTTCATTTGGGTACAACATTGCATGTCCGCACAATTTACAGTTAAAGCAGCGCAGTGCCGAATCCCAAAAACAGGCTTGGTCCTAATGGCCCGAAATGGTCCGGGGCTTAAGTGGTTAAAGCACACTATAGCACAAGGAGAATTCCCTCACTGTCCTTCCCTGTCCCTAGAAACAAGGATTCGCACAGTAAAACACACTGACACTCTCCCTACCTATAGTTTTCTGTCCCTAGAAAAAATGTTTTTTTAAAGCACACTATAGCACAAGGAGAATTTCACTCACTTTCCTTCTTTGTCCCTAGAAACAAGGATTATCACAGTAAAACACACTGACACTCTCCCTACCTATAGTTTTCTGTCCCTAGAAAAAATGTTTTTTTAAAGCACACTATAGCACAAGGAGAGTTCCCCTCACTTTCCTTCTTTGTCCCTAGAAACAAGGATTCGCACAGTAAAACACACTGACACTCTCCCTACCTATCCTTCTCTTTCCCTAAACTAAAGGAATCCAGGTTAAGCAAAAAAAATTTAATGTCACTGTCCCTGCCTATGTTTCTCTTTCCCCGCTCCGGAACACACTACACTAGGCCGCCGTGCTGGCGGCCTTTTATAGTGTGGGGCGTGTACTAAACACCCTCAGCAATAATTGGCCACAGGCATCCTGCCTGTGGCCAATCATTGCTCTCCTCGCTGCCGGCGCTGTGATTGGCCAAGCATGCGGGGTCACAGTGCATGCTTGGCCAATCACAGCGCCTGGATGACACTGCGATGGCGTAGTGCATTGTGGGCCGTTCGCGTCACTCGAATTTGGCGCGAACGGCCCAAATCGTTCGATCTTCCCTCGAACGATCGAACAGCCGATGTTCGAGTCGAACGTATGTTCGACTCGAACACAAAGCTCATCCCTAGCCACAATACACCAAGGAGTGAAGCACCTCTTCCCTGTCCTCCTGTTGACAGAGCTAGCCAGGGTGGTTGAGAAGGCAGTACAAGAATGCAGGACTTGCATACAGGAAAATGCTTGAGGTTTGTTTCTTTAAGCGTGTACCCCTAAGGTGGTTTCACTGGGTGCTGCCCTACCCGGAGCAGGGTTTCACCAGATTACAAAGCTGTTAAGGATTATGGAGACCTTCCCTGGTCACAGAGCTGACTCTAGAGTCAATGAGTGTCGCTTTGCTGTCTCTAAATGACAGGAACGTATCCCTACTGCTAGGCCTCTCTCTCATAGGCAGATCTGCGAGCGGCACTCATGATGTCTTGAAAGGCGAAAACACAGTGTTGAAATTTTATTTAGAGGTTTCGACAAGGCACTTGCACACATCAGCGTGGCTATGTATAAAAAGGACAAATATGCTACATGTGATTTTGCCCCACACACTGGAGTGTGAGAAACAATTTTAGGGCCAATATTCAATATTTTTTCTAAAATAACGAGAAAGTTATACTTGTTTTGGACAGCGCAGCTTGACCCCCCTCCTCTTCCTGGGTCCCCCACCAGTGCTCCTGGCCCCTCTCTCCTGCTGCGTGCCCCTAGAGCAAGCAGCATGTAATGGGGGTGCCCAAGAAGGCTCGCTCCAGAGCCACTGCTCTGCTTGTCCATTCACACACAGAACCACAACTCAGTTCCACCCCCTCTCTCTCATTGGTTCACTGGCTGTGATTGACTGTCTTAGCCAATGTGGAGTGGGAGTCCCCAGAGAGGCTCTCTTGCTCATTGCTGGATCCTGATGGGGCTCAGGTAAGTATTAGGGGTAAGGGATACAGGATTAAAACCTGAATCCTTTACAACCCATTCTTTATTAACAGTTAGCTTTTAAATTGTCGTCTATGGAAAATATAGGGTACCAAAATTCATTGCCGTTTATGTCCCATGACGGTTTTAAAGCTTGACATGTCGGTGCTAGGAACCATAAACCAGGCAGAGACAGAAAGTGCAGTTAAAATCACACCTTTATTGAAATGGCAAAAATAACAGTTCAGGAATGTAGTCAAAACTCAGAAGCCAGGGTTTGGATGCTATAGTGCAGGGATATGCAATTAGCGGACCTCCAGCTGTTGCCAAACTACAAGTCCCACGAGGCATATCGAGACTCTGACAGCATCAAGCATGACACCCAGAGGCAGAGGCATGATGGGACTTGTAGTTTGGCAACAGCTGGAGGTCCGCTAATTGCATATCCCTGCTATAGTGGGTAATCAGATGAGCCGGGTCAGGAAACCAGAAGTCAGCATAGTCAGGAGCAAAAATCAGGAACAGGGGTTAAAGGGAAGTCAGCCAGCCCACATAATGCATGAGCAAAGGAAGAAAGTGCTCAGAGATCATAGACCACACAAGGGCAAGAAGGAAATGAGCTAAGCACCTTAAATAGCAAAAAGGGGATGGCTGAGTGGCTGTAGGTTGGATTAAGGAGGCAGGTAACCACTTGCCAACCATGCTATAGCCAAATTATGTCTACAGCGTGGCCGGCTAGTTCTGGGATGCCATAATATGAAGGCGTCCTTTGATCGCGCCCGCTGATGAGCACCGGAGATGCGTTCTGTGATCACAGTGTCCGGAGGACACTGCTGATCACAGATTGAGGTAGAGTCAATCAGCGGCTCTTTACCACATGATCAGCTGTGTCCAATAACAGCTGATCAGGGATGTAACAGAAGCTGGCTATCGGCATTCCTTTCCTCATGCTGACAGCATGAGGAGATGAGAAGAGAGCCGATAACTGTCTTCTCTAAGAGGTACATGTTAGAGCTGCACGATTCTGGCCAAAATGAGAATCACGATTTCTTTCTCGTACATCACGGGACACAGAGCGACATAGTCATTACTAATGGGTTATATAGTTACCGTCAGGTGCTGGCACTGGCAACTTCCAAAACCGGAAGTACCCTCCCCTATATAAGCCCCTCCCATCCGGGAGCACCTCAGTTTTTTGCCAGTGTCTAAGGTGTTGGCCAAGAAGAAACATGTGTTTTTCACTGAGCTTGCGTACAGGTTCTTTTGGGCCTCAGTAAGCTATTCCGGATCCGACCAAAAAAGCTTCATAGCTAAACGGTCGGTACCCGGGCCTTGCAGAGAAGAGCAAGGTTCTGCCTGTAATGCTTCTCTTAGGAGAGCTGGACCCTGGGATCCAGAGCTCTGGTCATACCCACGACCAAGATGTTTTCTGTGCAGGGTGCTATACAGGTCCAGGGGAGTGGAATCCTTGGGAACCCGGTCCCTGAAGGTTTGATTACAATGCCTGCCGTGATAGGTGAAGTTTGGGCTTTTGTGGACCAAACAAAGTCCTGCGGCGGGGAACAGGTAAGTGGGGGCCCCCAGGAACTTGGTTCTATTGGGGGACCCCCAAGCCTAATTTGTCTTTCTGTCTGTTACCTAACGGTATTCCCGCAAAATTCTGTGCATGCCTGTAACTACTAAAAAAAATGTAATAATTTTTAATGGTGGTCAAGAAAAAAAAAAAAAAAAAAGAATGTTTTTTTATATATGTTTAGTATATTAAACTGCGGTACCTGTGTTTGTCCACTAGAGGCCGCTGTGGAAAGTTTTTCTTGTCATATGGACTAGTTTCTTCTCAGAGAGCAAAGTCCAGGCAGCTGGTGAGTTCTCCTACAGGAAACTGTTTCCTCTGCCATGTTGCAGTGTTCGTCTATCCCCCGGCCTGCGGCAAAGGGGGCCCTGGCTCCTGTCCCTGGTTTCCATGTTTGAAAATTAGCGCCGAGGCGCACGTGGCCGCGCGCGTGCGCGTGCACGCGCCTCTATATATAGAGGTGGCCGGAAAAAGGGGCGGGGCCTGGGGGATGACGCTCTGTGCGCGCCGCAGCGCTTCTGCGCATGTGCGGGCGTCCCAGCAGGTTTTTAAAAAGCCACATTATTGCAGTAAGCTGGCTATGAAGTACAGAGACAGAGCTGGCAACATTTAAAGGCATACAGCAAGCGGTTGATACAGGCATCCCCTAGAAAGGCACATTAGTAGACACCAACTGTTTATTATAGCAGCATTTATGCTAGACTATTATCAGTAACTGGTGTATTTTCGGCTGGAATACCTCAGCTTTGTGGCTTAGGAATATGCCGTCTAAAAACTCCGGGACTAGAAATTCCAGGAGGAATAGGGGGTCTCCATCGGGCTCTGAGGATCTTGGGCATGCTTTGGCTGCACCAGTCTCCCCTGAAGAATCAGAGGTTAGTGACCGTAGGGCACCCCCAGGAGTACCTGGTACTGTGGCTGTCCCCAGTTCACCTGCTCCTGTGTATATAACAGAGGAGGTTTTTTCCTCAGCTCTGGGAGGGCTGGAAGAGAGATTGTCAGCACTAATTGCTGCTTCCCTGTCACAGGAGAAAAGCGCTCGATCTCCGTCTCCTCCCTCAGAGTGCCTGTTAACAGAGCAACAGTCCCATACAGAGAACGACCTACCTGAGGGGGATCAGGATGAGGTTGATTCAGTTGTAGAGGAATCAACAGTGGAGGAGCCGTTCTCAGCATCACATGCTGAGAGGTTATGGGTTCAGTCCCTGACTAATATGGTCCGATCAGCATTTAAAATGCCACTTGCGGAGCCATCCTCCTCTTCTGTCTCCTCGTTGGGGTCGCTAAAAGCTCCCCAGACTGTTTGTTCTTTTCCGATCCATCCTTTACTGGAGGGGCTCATTTACCAGGATTGGGAGCATCCTGACAAAATATTTACTCCCCCCAAGAGATTTCCGGTGGTCTATCCTATGGAGGATAAGTTCGTCAGAAAATGGAAGGTCCCTACAGTGGACGCAGCCATCTCTTGTGTGAATAAATCACTGACATGTCCGGTGGAAAATGTCCAAATGTTCAAGGACCCAATAGATAAAAAATTGGAGTCCTTATTGAAATCTGCTTTTTCTACAGCAGGATTGGTGACACAACCAGCAGTGGCAGCTATAGGGGTCTGCCAAGCAGTGAAGGATCAGTTGAAACAGGTCTTAAGGGACGTGCCAGATCAGCAGGCTCTTGCTCTAGCTGATCTACCTAGAGCCTTATGCTTTGCGGTGGACGCTATAAAGGATTCAATCCATCAGGCCTCCCGCCTTACGCTGTCTGTAGTACATATGCGCAGGCTTCTATGGCTCAAAAACTGGTCTGCTGAAGCTCCCTGTAAAAAATTGCTGGTCAGCTTCCCATTTCATGGGGAGCGCTTATTCGGGGAAGACCTGGACAAGTATATCCAGAGAATTTCCAGCGGTAAAAGTACACTCTTGCCGGTCAAAAATAGAGTTAGAGGTCCCTCTTTTAAGAGGCCGGCTTCTCCAGTCCCTAGGACATCGGCTGTGAAACAGTTCCGACGGCCTCCCCGGTCAAATCCCGGAGGTAAAAATCAGGGACAGTTGCAGGGTAACAAGAAGCCCTGGAGCAGGAGAGGTACAAAACCTCCCCCAAAGTCAAATGCATGAAGGGTTGCCCCCACCCAATCGGGTGGGGGGAAGACTTCAGTTGTTCACAGAAACCTGGCGGGACACGATCCGAGACAGATGGGTGCTCTCCGCAGTAAATCTGGGATACAAATTGGAGTTAAAAAACTCCCCTCCTTCCCGCTTTATAAGGTCGAACGTGCCAAGGGATCCCCAGAAGAGAGGATCCCTCCTGTTGGCACTGGAACAATTATTGCTTCAAGCAGTAATTATAGAGGTCCCCCTGGAAGAATGGGGGTTCGGGTTTTACTCAAACCTCTTTACAGTTCCGAAGCCAAACGGGGACGTGAGGCCCATATTAAATCTAAAAGGGCTAAACAAATTCCTACATATCAGGACTTTCCGGATGGAGTCGATCCGATCGGTAGCCACTGCCCTACAAGGGGAGGAATGGTTAGCCTCGATCGACATCAAAGATGCGTATTTGCACATCCCCATCTTTCCAGCCCACCAAAAATTTCTACGCTTTGCGATAGAAGGGCGCCATTTTCAGTTCAGAGCCTTACCCTTCGGTCTGGCCACAGCACCAAGAGTGTTCACAAAAATTCTGGCCCCATTATTGGCCAATCTAAGAACACAAGGTGTAATGATAATGGCATATCTAGATGACTTGTTGCTGATAGACCACTCAGTGGAAAAACTAGAAGTGGTTGTTCACGAGACAATCAAGTATCTGGAATATCACGGTTGGATTATCAACCGAGACAAGTCAGCCCTAAAACCAGTCAAAAGTCTGGAATACTTGGGGCTAAGGCTGGATTCAGACCAGAGAAAAATTTTCTTGCCTCGAGAAAAGGGGTCGTCTTTGAGAGATTTGATCCACTTAGTGGGTTCAAAAAGACAGCCATCCATACGCCTGTGCATGAGGCTGCTGGGAAAAATGGTGGCATCATTCGAAGCAGTACCCTACGCTCAATTCCATTCAAGGAAGTTGCAAAGGGCCATACTGTCAGCCTGGAACAAAAAAGTTCAGGCTCTGGACGTACCAATGTCCTTGTCCCCTTCCGTTCGCAGAAGCCTCCGTTGGTGGTTGGTTCCCCGGAATCTGGAAAGAGGGAAATCCTCCAGTCCGATTTCTTGGAAGGTGGTCACTACAGATGCCAGCCTTTTAGGCTGGGGAGCAGTACTGGAGCAATGGTCTCTCCAGGGCAGATGGTCGGATGCGGAAAAGGCCCTGCCAATCAATCTCTTAGAGATACGAGCAGCCCGGTATGCCCTAGTAGCATGGACATCCAAACTCCAAGGGTCCCCTGTCAGAGTTCAGTCAGACAATGCCACAGCAGTGGCATATATCAATCGTCAGGGGGGCACCAGGAGTCGTGCAGCCCAAAGGGAAGTAAATTACATCCTGAGATGGGCAGAAAGATATGTCCCAGCCATATCTGCGGTATTCATTCCAGGGGTGGAGAATTGGAAGGCGGACTTTCTAAGTCGCCAACAATTATGCCCAGGGGAATGGTCCCTTCATCCCGAGGTTTTCCGGACAATATGTCAGCGGTGGGGAACACCGGATGTAGATCTGCTAGCATCCAGGTTCAACACGAAAGTGGACAGGTTTGTCTCTTGGACAAGGGATCCCCTAGCGTGCGGCTCGGATGCCCTAGTGTTCCCTTGGGATCAGTTCAAGCTGATATATGCATTCCCACCGCCACAATTGTTACCTCGATTACTCCGCAGAATCAGGGTAGAAAAGAAACCAGTGATTCTGGTGGCTCCAGCGTGGCCCCGAAGAGCATGGTACGCGGAGATTGTAAAAATGTCTGTGGGGAGTCCTTGGACCCTCCCACATCGTCCGGACCTGCTTTCGCAGGGACCGATATACCACCCTTCCTTACCAGCCCTAGGTTTGACGGCCTGGCTATTGAAGCCCACATTCTAAAAAGGAGAGGGCTCTCTAATGCTGTGGTGTCTACCATGATCAATGCCAGGAAACCGGTATCCAGGCAGATCTACTATAGAATCTGGAAGGCGTACATCGCCTGGTGTGAGGCCAGGAAATGGCATCCACGTAAATACGTAATAGGTAGGATTCTGGACTTCCTACAATGGGCTGTAGATAGGAAGCTTGCCTTGAGTACTATCAAAGGTCAGATTTCGGCCTTGTCAATATTTTTTCAAAGGCCCTTGGCTTCGCATTCACTAGTCAAAGCCTTTATACAAGGAGTGATGCGTATTAGTCCTCCGGTTAATATTCCCATATGTCCATGGGATCTAAACTTGGTTCTGTCGGTTCTACAGAAACAACCATTTGAACCATTACAGCATATTTCCTTAGTGCTTCTCACCAGGAAATTGATTTTTCTAGTAGCCATTTGTTCGGCTAAAAGAGTATCGGAATTAGCAGCTATGTCCTGTAAGGAGCCATATCTGGTTGTCCATAAGGACAGAGTAGTATTACGTCCTCATCCAGCCTTTCTTCCTAAGGTGGTATCGAGGTTTCATTTGAACCAAGATGTGGTTCTTCCTTCTTTTTTCCCCAAACCTACTTCGGTAGAGGAAAAGTTATTGCATTCTTTGGATGTAGTAAGAGCAGTTAAAGCTTATCTAAAAGCCACTGCTCAGATTCGCAGAACGGATACTTTGTTTATTCTGCCGGAAGGCCCCAGAAAGGGTCAGGCAGCATCAAAATCTACTTTAGCCAAGTGGATTTGACAGGTCATTATGCAAGCCTATGGCTTGAGAAGTAGACCGCCTCCGTTCAAAGTTAGGGCGCACTCCACGAGAGCAGTTGGAACTTCATGGGCAGTGCATCACCAGGCCTCCCTGGCTCAAATCTGTAAGGCCGCAACGTGGTCTTCAGTACACACGTTTACTAGGTTCTACCAGGTGGACGTTGGAAGTCAGGAGGATGTCGCCTTTGGGCGCAGTGTGTTGCAGGCCGCAAAAGATCCTCATGTCTGATAGCGCTCAGCTTATATATGGTGTATCCCCCCCCTCATTTGGCATTGCTTTAGGACATCCCATTAGTAATGACTATGTCACTCTGTGTCCCGTGATGTACGAGAAAGAAAATAGGATTTTTATAACAGCTTACCTGTAAAATCCTTTTCTTGGAGTACATCACGGGACACAGAGCTCCCGCCCCTCTTTGGGGACACTTATTGCTTTGCTACAAAACTGAGGTGCTCCCGGATGGGAGGGGCTTATATAGGGGAGGGTACTTCCGGTTTTGGAAGTTGCCAGTGCCAGCACCTGACGGTAACTATATAACCCATTAGTAATGACTATGTCGCTCTGTGTCCCGTGATGTACTCCAAGAAAAGGATTTTACAGGTAAGCTGTTATAAAAATCCTATTTTTTTTTGCTTAGAATAAAGATCACAATTCTCGAGTAACATCATCTTTCACATTATACAAAAAATTGGGCAAATTTTACTGTTTATTTTCTTTGTTTGGGGATTCTAAGAAATTTTCTAGCAAAAAATTAAGATTTTTAACTTGAAACCAACAATTGTCAGAAAAAGGTTTAGTCTTTAAGTGGGTAAACTTTCCTCATTTACAGACCGGAGTTCATCCCTTTGATCTAAAGTACAAAATGTTACAATGTTTATAGTTTGCTCAGTGGCTGAGGAATGTTGTAAAACTTGGCAGACTGTAGCCTCGTACACACGAACGAGTTTCTCGGCAAAAACCAGCAAGAAACTTGCTGGCAGAGATTTTTTGCTGAAAAATTCGTTCGTGTGTATGGTTTCTCGTCAAGAAAAGCGACAAGAATCTCGACGAGAAAATAGAGAACCTGCTCTCTATTTTCTCGTCGAGATTCTCGTCAGCCTGTTTCTCGACGAGAAAATTGTGTGTGTATACACTTACCTTTTCGCCGGGAAGCCCGCGCATGCTCGAAATGACTTTGACGCATGCACGGTAGCTTCCTAGGCATAGATAGGGTATACCAAGATGGCGGCGACGGCATCGAATGTGACGAGCGCATGCTCGTCGTAGTCGATGACGTCACCGCGTACGCTCCATTCAAAGAACCGCGGGTTCTTTGAATCGAGCGTGTGTACACTCGGCCGGGACAATTTTCTTGTCCAAGAATCTCGTCGAAAAAAACGACATGTTTTTTTCGACGAGAATCTCGGCCGTGGGTACGAGGCCTGTCTGTTTGTTTTTTGACAGCTGTTGGCTTGAGCAGAGAACTCTCTTCATAGAATCGGGAAAATGCTTTGTTAAGATCGCAAGGGGGGTAAAATCTTGATTCTTAACGATTAATTGTGCAGCTCTAGTAGATGTACACTGATAATTGGGGCACCGATTATCAGTGCAGTCTCAACAGTGCCCACCAGTGCTGCCAATCTGTGCCCACCAATGCCGCCTACCAGTGGCAATCAGTCAGGGCCGGTGCAACCACTAGGCAAATTAAGCAGCCGCCTAGGGCACACTGCACTACTCTCTTCTCTCTGCAGCAAACAACAATCAGCAGGCAACCGCCGCTCCGTTCGCACATAGTGTCCCGACTCCTGAATGAATGGAAGCAAGCATACATTCATTGATGGGCACTGGTGAGGCTGCATTGATGGGTACTGATGAGGCTGCATTTGAGGGGCACTGGTGAGACTGCATTTGATGGGCACTGGTGAGACTGCATTTGATGGGCGCTTTATTAAAAAGATGGGGTATACATGGGCAGGACAAAGCGAGTGAAGTCAGGGGTGGAGCCAATGGGAGGGGGGGCAGAATTAGGTTTTGCCTATGGTGTCAAAAATCCTTGCACCAGCCCTGCCATCAGTGCCACCTATGAGTGCCTCCTCATCAGTGCAGCCTATCAGTGCCCCCTCATCAGTGTCCATCAGTGCAGCCTATCATTGGCCATTAGTGCTGCCTATTAGTGCCTCCTCATCAGTGCCCATCAGTGCAGCCTATCATTGCCCATAAGTGCAGCCTATCATTGCCCATCAGTGAAGCCTATCATTGCCCATCAGTGCAGCCTATCATTGCCCATCAGTGCAGCCTATCATTGCCCATCAGTGCCCATCGGTGCAGCCTATCAGTGCCCATCAGTGCAGCCTATTATTGCCCATCAGTGCAGCCTATCAGTGCCGCCTATCAGTGTAGCCTCATCAGCACACACAAGTGAAGAAAAATGACCTGTTTGCAAAATTTTATAACAAACTATGAATGTTTTTATTTATTACATTTTTTATTTATTTTTTGGTCTTTATTCGTTTATTCAGCAAAAAAATTAAAACCCCAGTGGTGATTAAATACAACCAAAAGAAAGCTCTATTTGTGTGGGAAAAAAAAATAACAAAAATTTTGTTTGGGTACAGCGGTGCATGACCGCGCAATTGTCATTCAAAGTGTGACAGCGCTGAAAGCTGAAAATTGGCCTGGGCAGGAAGGGGGTGAAAGTGCCCGGAATTGAAAGGGTTAATGGTAACCGGGTGAGTCACCGTGGTAACAACGAGCGGCTGGTAATTGACTGACAGCTGAGCAGCCTTGAGCACTGAAAGAAAAAGAGTAGTGGGAACTCCTCTCCTGACATGTCGGGTATCTATTTACTTGGCGCCAACCCATCTTTTATAATTAACCAATAAAATTGGGTAATCTGTTCTGTGTCCCCTGAAATGAACTTTAGTGTATTTTTATACTTCATTTTTTATTTATTTATTTATTTTTAACTCACTGAAAATTTGTGCTTGACATATAAATTTGGAGCTCCCACTATTTTATTCTCCATGGTCTCTGCTTTTAGAGAATATATAATGTTTTGGGTGGGGGGGGTTTAACCATTTGCCGACCACGCCACGTACATTATACTGCGGGGCGGCGGCTCTCCTGCACGAAATCACGAACCTGTACGTGATTTCTTTCTTCCGGGTATGCGGCTTGCTGCCAGCGACCAACTTCCGCTGTGATTAGACAGAGCGGGAGCCAGTCAGCGGGGGGTCCGTTGGACCCGATGTCGGCCGCGTCCCGCCGATCGTTCTGAACGGTGGTCTGCCTATGTAAACAAGGCAGATCGCCGTTCTGTGACAAGGGTAGACAGAGATCTTGTGTTTCTGCTAAGATCTCTGTCCTCCCACAGTACAAGCGCCTCCCCCACAGTTAGCAAACACTCCCTAGGAACACATTTAACACTTTGATTGCCCCCGATGTTAACCCCTTCCCAGCCAGTGTCATTAGTACAGTGACAGTGCATATATTTTTTAGCACTGATCACTGTATTATTTTCTCTGGTTCCCAGAAAGTGTCAAAAGTGTCAGTTAGTGTCCGAAATTTCCGCTGCAATGTCGCAGTCCCGCTATAAGTCGCTGATCGCCGCCATTACTAGTAAAACAAAAAAAACATAATTTGTAGAAGCTTTAACTTTTGCGCAAACAAATCAATAAACACTTATTGGGATTTTTTTTTTTTTACCAAAAATATGTAGCAGAATACATATTGGCCTAAATTGATGAAGAAATTCGATTTTTGACATTTTTTTTATTGGATGTTTTATAGCAGAAAGTAAAAAATGTTGTTATTTTTTTTTTTCAAAATTGTTGGTCTTTTTTTGTTTATACCGAAAAAAAAAAAAAACGCAGAGGTGAGCAATTACCACCAAAAGAATTGGTGGGAAAAAAAGACAACAATTTTATTTGGGTACAGCGTCGCACGCCCGTGCAATTGTCAGTTACGTAACGCAGTACCGTATCGCAAAAAGTGGCTTGGTCATGAAGGGGGGTAAATCTTCCTGGGCTGAAGTGGTTACCTAATCTTCTGGCCTAAAATGATCTTTAAACGTGTACAAAAATGACTGTTGCAGTTAAAAGGGTTGAAAGCAGAATGTTTGCTCTTAAGTGACGTCATCCCGTAAGTGTTCCCGGCTCGTTTTGTAAAAAGAGATGTCCGCTCTCTCCTCTCATCCCTCTAAGTGATAGAACTCGGTGAATAGCGAGACTCTGAAGCTGTTAATGAGCGATTCCTGATGTGAACGATCTGCCTCGTAATTCAGTCTGGGGAGAGAATTCGTTATATATGTGATTTTCTAAAGCGACGTCAATATCCCGCTGGCAGGACGCACGAGAGGCGTTCTTGTTGTTTTTTTTATTTTTTATACATCAATAGGGAAGAGCTAAGTGTTCTGCCGATCATTAAAAAAAAACTGCGGGCTTTTGTTGAGTCAGAGAATAGAGGTGAGGAGAGGTAACGATGCGCCGTGAGAGCGGCGGGGGCATTTCAAAGCTCGCCCCCCCCCCAGCGCGGTGCGCATCCATTTACTGGTGTACTATTTGTACACGGAGAGCGCCGGGGCCCGAGGGGTCACTGACGATGCATTTAAAATAGAAACAAGTTTTATTCGTGTCCCAGATTCACCGAGAACCGGAACCTTCTATTTATGGAATTTCCAGGAACAGGAGAGAGATTTATAGAATCAATGAAAGAAAAACTCCATGAAATAAAAGATACAAAGAAATCACAATTCAGCTCCGGAGTCATTATAAAGTAACCCGATGTCTCTGGAATGGAACGTACTCTGCTAATGAATGGACCTTTCTTTGTTTTTCATTGGGCAGGATTAACTTAAATGTAGTACGGCGGAGTGGAGGGAGGGCTCTAGACACAAAACCATACACTAAGGTGCCCTTTTCATTAACCCTCCTGTAACCCCAACACTAACCCTCCCTGTAACCCCAACACTAATCCTTCCTGTAACTCCAACACTAATCCTCCCTGTAACCCCAACACTAACCCTCCCTGTAACCCCAACACTAACCCTTCCTGTAATCCCAACACTAATCCTCCCTGTAACCCCAATACTAACCTTCTCTGTAACCCCAACACTACCCCTCCCTGTAACCCCAACACTAATCCTCCCTGTAACACTACCCCTCCCTGTAACCCCAACACTAACCCTCCCTGTAACCCCAACACTAACCCTCCCTGTAACCCCAACACTAACCCTTCCTGTAACCCCAACACTAATCCTCCCTGTAACACTACCCCTCCCTGTAACCCCAACACTAACCCTCCCTGTAACCCCAACACTAATCCTCCCTGTAACCCCAACACTAACCCTCCCTGTAACCCCAACACTAACCCTTCCTGTAATCCCAACACTAATCCTCCCTGTAACCCCAATACTAACCATCCCTGTAACCCCAACACTACCCCTCCCTGTAACCCCAACACTAATCCTCCCTGTAACACTACCCCTCCCTGTAACCCCAACACTAACCCTCCCTGTAACCCCAACACTAACCCTCCCTGTAACCCCAACACTAACCCTTCCTGTAATCCCAACACTAATCCTCCCTGTAACCCCAACACCAACCCTCCCTGTAACCCCAACACTACCCCTCCCTGTAACCCCAACACTAACCCTCCCTGTAACACTACCCCTCCCTGTAACCCCAACACCAACCCTCCCTGTAACCCCAACACTAACCCTCCCTGTAACACCAACACTAACCCTTCCTGTAACACTACCCCTCCCTGTAACCCCAACACCAACCCTCCCTGTAACCCCAACACTAACCCTCCCTGTAACACCAACCCTCCCTGTAACCCCAACACTAACCCTCCCTGTAACCCCAACACTAATCCTCCCTGTAACCCCAACACTAACCCTCCCTGTAACCCCAATACTAACCCTCCCTGTAACCCCAACACTAACCTTCCCTGTAACACCAACCCTCCCTGTAACCCCAACACTAACCCTCCCTGTAACCCCAACACTAATCCTCCCTGTAACCCCAACACTAACCCTTCCTGTAATCCCAACACTAACCCTCCCTGTAACCCCAACACTAATCCTCCCTGTAACCCCAACACTAACCCTTCCTGTAATCCCAACACTAACCCTCCCTGTAACCCCAACACTAATCCTCCCTGTAACCCCAACACTAATCCTCCCTGTAACCCCAACACTAATCCTACCTGTAACCCCAATACTAACCCTTCCTGTAACCCCAACACTAATCCTCCCTGTAATCCCAACACTAACCCTCCCTGTAACCCCAATACTAACCCTTCCTGTAACCCCAGCACTAATCCTCCCTGTAACCCCAAAACTAATCCGCCCTGTAACCCCAACACTAATCCTCCCTGTAACCCCAACACTAACCCCCCCTGTAACACTACCCCTCCCTGTAACACTACCCCTCCGTGTAACCCTACCCCTCCCTGTAACCCTAACACTAATTCTCCCTGTTACCCCAACACCAACCCTCCCTGTAACCCCAACACTAACCCTCCCTGTAATCCTAACACTAACCCTCCCTGTAATCCTAACACTAACCCTCCCTGTAACCCCAACACTAGCCTTCCCTGTTACCCCAACACTAACCCACCCTGTAACCCCAACACTAACCTTCCCTGTTACCCCAACACTAACCCTTCCTGTAACCCCAACACTAACCCTCCCTGTAACCCCAACACTAACCCTCCCTGTAACCCCAACACTAGCTCTACCTGTAACCCAACACTAATCCTCCCTGTAACCCCAACACTAACCCTCCCTGTAATCCCAACACTAACCCTCCCTGTAACATGAATACTAACCTTCCCTGTAACTCCAACACTAACCCTCCCTGTAACCCCAACACTAATCCTCCCTGTAACCGCAACACTAGCTCTACCTGTAACCCAACACTAACTCTCCCTGTAATCCTAACACTAACCCTCCCTGTAACCCCAACATTAACTCCCTTGTAACCCTAATACTAACCCTCCCTGTAATCCCAACACTAACCCTCCCTGTAACATGAATACTAACCCTCCCTGTAACCCCAACATTAACTCCCTTGTAACCCTAATACTAACCCTCCCTGTAACCCCAACACTAAGCTTCCTTGTAACCCCAACACTAACCCTCCCTGTATGCCCAAAACTAACCCTCCCTGTAACCCCAACACTAATCCCCCCTGTAACCCCAACACTAATCCCCCCTGTAACCCCAACACTAACCCTCCCTGTAATCCTAACACTAACCATCCTTGTAACCCCAACACTAACCCTCCCTGTAAACCTAATACTACCTGTAACCCCAACACTAATCCCCCCTGTAACCCCAACACTAGCTCTACCTGTAACCCCAACACTAACTCTCCCTGTAATCCTAACACTAACCCTCCCTGTAACCCTGACACTAACCATCCTTGTAACCCCAACACTAACCCTCCCTGTAAACCTAATACTACCTGTAACCCCAACACTATCTCTCCCTGTGACCCTAACACTAACCCTCCCTGTAATCCTAACTCTAACCCTCCCTGTAACCCCAACACTAACCTTCCCTGTAACCCCAATACTAACCCTCCCTGTAACCCCAACACTAATCCTCCCTGTAACCCCAACACTAACCCTCCATGTAACCCCAACACTAATCCTCCATATAGTATCACATAGCATAAATCACTTGTACTGTAGACAGGTGCAGTCTACTTTCTCCACTGCAGGTGGCACTCGTACCCAGTGGGACTGCAGTTGGAGAGGAAGTCATAAGGAATGTGGTTCCTCTATGGTTTCCTGGGTCACTGGAGGAGCTATCCCATTGGATGCTGCCACCCCATATGTCTCCTGCAGCCATCTTGGGTCAGGCAGTCTTTTGTCAGTGTGCAGAGTAGAGACGGGTACCCCCCCCCCTGGTAGGGACAGAACTAGTGTTGGGGAAAGGTTCCTGACGAGGAGGGAAAGCGTTGGGTTCGCAACCTCCCAGATAGGGATGAGCTTCGTGTTCGAGTCGAACATACATTCGACTCGAACATCGGCTGTTCGATCGTTCGACGAAGATCGAACGATTTGGGCCGTTCGCGCCAAATTCGAGTGACGCGAACGGCCCACAATGCACTACGCCATCGCAGTGTCATCCAGGCGCTGTGATTGGCCAAGCATGCACTGTGACCCCGCATGCTTGGCCAATCACAGCGCCGGCAGCGAGGAGAGTAATGATTGGCCACAGGCAGGATGCCTGTGGCCAATTATTGCTGAGGGTGTTTAGTACACGCCCCACACTATAAAAGGCCGCCAGCACGGCGGCCTAGTGTAGTGTGTTCCGGAGCAGGGAAAGAGAAGCATAGGCAGGGACAGTGACATTTTTTTTTCTTGCTTAACCTGGATTCCTTTAGTTTAGGGAAAGAGAAGGATAGGTAGGGAGAGTGTCAGTCTGTTTTACTGTGCTAAACATTGTTTGTAGGGACAGGGAAGGACAGTGAGGGAAATTCTCATTGTGCTATACTGTGCTAAAGCATTCCTCATCAACCATCTTTAAAAAAAAAAAATTATAGGGACAGAAAACTATAGGTAGGGAGAGTGTCAGTGTGTTTTACTGTGCTAAACCTTGTTTGTAGGGACAGGGAAGGACAGTGAGAGAAATTCTCATTGTGCTATACTGTGCTAAAGCATTGATCATCAACCATCTTTAAAAAAAAAAATTTTTTATAGGGACAGAAAACTATAGGTAGGGAGAGTGTCAGTGTGTTTTACTGTGCTAAACATTGTTTGTAGGGACAGGGAAGGACAGTGAGGGAAATTCTCATTGTGCTATACTGTGCTAAAGCATTCCTCATCAACCATCTTTAAAAAAAAAAAATTATAGGGACAGAAAACTATAGGTAGGGAGAGTGTCAGTGTGTTTTACTGTGCTAAACCTTGTTTGTAGGGACAGGGAAGGACAGTGAGAGAAATTCTCATTGTGCTATACTGTGCTAAAGCATTGATCATCAACCATCTTTAAAAAAAAAAATTTTTTATAGGGACAGAAAACTATAGGTAGGGAGAGTGTCAGTGTGTTTTACTGTGCTAAACCTTGTTTGTAGGGACAGGGAAGGACAGTGAGGGAAATTCTCCTTGTGCTATACTGTGCTAAAGCATTCCTCATCAACCATCTTTGAAATCCTTGTTTTTTGGACAGTCAGGGAAATTGTCGTTGTGCTATTCTATGCGAAAGCAATCATCCTCAACCAGATTTAGAAATCCTTAAGTAAAGGGACAGAGAAGGACACCTGAAGGTAGCCCTTATTGCTTTTTTCCCATCTCCCTGCAGGCCATCTATTAGAATGTCTGGAAGGCAAACAAGGAGAGGCAGACAGTCAGGAGGCAATAAAAGAGGGCAAGCAGGCTCTGTGTCTGGGGGCAACAGTGCTGGTCGTGGACGCGGTGCATTGTCATCAGCACATGGCCATGGGACACGCTTGTCCTTCTTTTCGGCAGCTGGACATGTTGAGCCACATCATGCCGAAGACTTGGTAGAGTGGATGACCAAGCCCTCCTCCTCCTCATCCTCTCTCACCCAGGCTCAGGGTACTGGCAAAGCAGCTGCCAAAGCATCCTCTTCCCTGGTATCAATGTCAGACTCATCATCAGTCACTCCTTCCCTAGACCCACCATGTCCTCCTCCTGAGGAGTCCCCCGAACTGTTTGAGCACAGTGTTGGGTACATGCTCCAGGAGGATGCCCAGCGTTTGGAAGGATCTGATGATGAAACCCAGCTAGAGGAAGGCAGTAGCGTGAGAGCAGACAGAGGGGATGCTCAAGAAGGACACCAATCTGGCAGTCATGTTCCAGCAGCTGCAGCATACTGCCAGATTGGCTCCAGTGATGAGGAGGGAGGGGATGATGAGGTCACTGACTCCACGTGGGTGCCTAATAGGAGAGAGGAGGAGGAGGAGGATGAGGAGGAGGCACATCTCCAACGAGGCAGGATGCCCTTTGGTGGCCAGCGTAAGGGCAGTACACCGACGGAATCACACCGCAGAGCTCCGCCTGTGCAGGGCGCTGCCTCTGCCCGTCATTCAAAAAGTTCTTTGGTGTGGGCCTTTTTTGAGGCTAGTGCATCAGATCGCACAGCTGCTGTTTGCAACATATGTCTCAAGCGTATATCGCGTGGCCAAAACATCAGCCGCTTGGGCACCACATGCCTGACCAGACATATGTTGACCTGCCATGCAGCTCGTTGGCAAGCCTACCTTAAAGACCCACACCAAAGAACAAAGCGGACCTCTCCTTGCACCGCATCAGCTGGGATCTCCAACCCCACTATAACTTCAGTCCTCTCTGAAACATGCACTGAGAGGAATGAAGGTGTAGAATTAGGTGTGTCACAGCCAAGTACTTGCGGCCACTCTGCTAGCAGTACACCGACGTCCGATTCTAGCAGGCAAATTTCCCTGCCCCAGCTGCTGGACCGTCGAAAGAAGTTCACTCCCAGCCATCCACATGCCCAGCGGTTGAATGCTAGCTTGGCTAAATTGCTAGCGCTTCAACTGCTGCCTTTTCAGTTGGTAGACTCGGCCCCCTTCCGTGAGTTTGTGCAATGTGCGGTTCCTCAGTGGCAGGTTCCCAAAAGCCACTTTTTCTCACGGAAGGCTATTCCGGCTCTCTACCGACATGTGGAAGGCAATGTCTTGGCCTCGCTGGACAGGGCGGTCAGCGGTAAGGTGCATATTACCGCTGACTCATGGTCCAGCAGGCATGGACAGGGACGTTACCTTTCTTTCACGGCCCATTGGGTCACTCTTTTGGCAGCTGGGAAGGATGCAGGACAAGGTGCAGTAGTGTTGGAGGTTGTTCCACCGCCATGCCTCCAAAATGCTACTACTGGTTGTGACACACCTCTCTCCTCCACCCCCTCCTCTTCTTCTTCCTCCATGGCCTCTTCCTGTGCTTTGTCCTCTGAACCAGCGGTGCTCCGTAGGCGTTCAAGGGGCTACGCAAGTACGCAGGCAAAAAGATGCCATGCCGTGCTTGCGCTGGTGTGTTTGGGGGACAGAAGCCACACTGGGGCAGAGGTCCTGTCTGCTCTGCAGGGCCAGGCCGAGAGGTGGTTGACGCCACGCCAGCTTAAGCCAGGAATGGTGGTTTGCGACAATGGCACCAACCTCCTCTCCGCCCTCCGACAGGGACAACTGACCCATGTGCCCTGTGTGGCTCACGTCCTTAACCTGGTGGTGCAGCGGTTCTTGGGCAGGTACCCGGGCTTACAGGATGTCCTGAGGCAGGCCAGGAAAGTCTGTGTGCATTTCTGCAGATCTTATAATGCCAGTGCTCGCCTGGCTGAGCTGCAAAAGGAGTTGAACCTGCCCAAGAACCGCCTTATATGTGACATGCCCACCAGGTGGAACTCAACGTTGGCCATGCTGCAGCGGCTGCACACGCAGCAGAGGGCCATCAATGAGTACCTGTGCGACTACGGCACCAGGACAGGGTCAGGGGAGCTTGGTTTTTTTTCTCCACGCCAGTGGGGCATGATCAGGGATGCATGCACTGTCCTGGCACCATTTGAGGAGGCCACGAGGATGGTGAGCAGTGACAGTGCATGCATCAGTGACACTGTACCTCTTGTCCACCTGTTGGAGCACACGCTGCGTGGAATAATGGACAGGGCACTTGAGGCAGAACAGAGGCAGGAAGAGGAGGACTTCCTTGCCTCTCAAGGCCCCCTTTACCCAGACAGTGTTCCTTCTGTCCCACCCATCGCACAGGAAGAGGACGAGGAGGAGGAGGAGGAGGAGGATTGTGTCAGCATGCAGGTGGAGCCTGGCACTCAGCAGCATCAACAGCAGCAGTCTTTTAGGGATGATTTACAGTCCCAAGAAACCCGTGGACTTGTACGTGGCTGGGAGGAGGTGGCTGCGGATCATGTCGTCCTTAGTGACCCAGAGGACTCCGGACTGAATGCCTCAGCTAACCTACGCTGCATGGCCTCCCTGATCCTGCAAAGTCTGCGGAAGGATCCTCGTATTCTTTGGATCAAGGAGAGGGACCATTACTGGCTGGCCACTCTCCTTGATCCACGGTACAAGGGTAAGGTTGCGGAACTTATGTTACCGTCGCAGAGGGAGCAGAGGATGAGACATCTCCGGGAGGCCTTGCAGAAAGGTCTGTGCAACGCGTTCCCAGAGACTGGGAGGTTACAAACTCCTGGTCCTGGACAACGAGTTGCTGAGGCTTCGGCCAGTCAAAGAAGGAGCGGTGGGGAAGGTGGCCGTCTGACCGATGCGTTCAGACAATTCTTTAGTCCGCAGCCCCAAAGTATGATTGGTTCCAGCAACCATCGCCAGCGTCTGATAAACATGGTGCAGGAATATCTAGGGGCAAGGTCAGACTTGGACACCTTCCCCACCGAAAATCCTCTGGCTTACTGGGTCTTGAGGATGGATCACTGGCCAGAGCTTGCACAGTATGCAATTGAGCTACTGGCCTGTCCTGCATCCAGCGTTCTTTCGGAACGCACATTCAGTGCTGCTGGAGGATTTGTCACGGATCACAGGGTGCGCCTGTCCACCGACTCGGTTGATCGACTGACTTTCATCAAGATGAACCAGTCTTGGATCACCACCAGCTACCACACACCTGATGCTGATATAACAGACTAATTGATTTTAACATGTCACATCCCTTCAAGACTGATGCTGATGCTGAGTGCCTGTGCTGTTATGTTGACTGGCTATCCTCCTCCTCCGAGTCCTCAATGATACGATTGATGATGATAGCTTGGAAGATCATTTTTGTTTATGGGTGCCGCCACCAGTGCCTAACGCCCAATTTTTCAGCCCCTGTTTAACAGGGGCGTGTAATTACAATTTTTGAAGCAATACTTTGCAACAGGGCTCATTGCTGTGCTCCAAGTACAGTATCTGTGAGGGGTTGCAGTGTTGTGCCACCAGTGCCTAAGGCCCAATTTTTCAGCCCCTGTTCAACAGGGGCATGTAATTACAATTCTTGATCTAATAATTCACAGCAGGGCCCATTGCTGCACCCACCAAGAGTAACTCTGAGGGCTTACAGTGTTGTGGCAACGCCACCACCACCACCACCACGAAAGGCCCAATTTTTCAGCCCCTGTTCAAAAGGGGCATGTAATTACAATTCTTGATCTAATAATTCACAGCAGGGCCCATTCCTGCACCCACCAAGAGTAACTGTCAGGGCTTACAGTGTTGTGGCACCAGCACCACCATCAAATGCCCAATTTTTACTACCACTGTTCAACAATTATATGTAATTAAAATTCCTGATATAATAGTTGACAGCAGGGCGTTCCAGCACCAACCAAGAGTAACTGTGAGTGCTTACAGTGTTGTGCCAACACCAACAACTAAGGGGCCTATTTCTGCAGAGTATATACGGCAGGTCCCTACTTTCAAACATCCAACTTACAAACGACTCCTTCTTGCAAACACAAGAAGACAACAGGAAGTGAGAGGAAATCTACCCCTAGGAAGGAAAATTCTCTCCTGTAAGAATTAATATGGGAGAAAGGTGTCTCCTCTGTACTGATGCTTTATCAGCAATCCTTGTTTCAATAAAAACACCACATTTCAAAAACAGTTGTCATTGGGACGGAAAGTGAGGTGAAATGTTCTGAACAGGGGCACAGACAGCAAAACAAATGTTACAGGGGTGATAACCCTTCCCTATGTTTTCCAAAAAGCTTAAAAATTGATTTTTGGGCTGGAGCTACACTTAAACAATGTACCTGTTCAAAATTACAAACAGATTCTACATAAGAACAAACCTACAGTCCCTGTCTTGTATGCACCGCCTGTATACGGCTGTTCAGAGTATATAGGGCCTTTTTTATTTTATGTGCGGGGTTCCCCTTAATATCCATACAAGACCCAAAGGGGCTGGTAATGGGCTGGGGTAGGGGGGGGGGGTCATGGGGTAGCTATGCCATTTTTCCTAAAGATTTTCATCCATATTACCGGGACCAGACATTACATTAAAGCCGCAAGCAGTTTTAAATGGCTTTTTTTTCCTTTAGAAATGTCATTTTGTGCAGGGACAGTTCTAAACACGGGAAACACGTGGCACTTCACAGGCATACTTTAGACACCCCCCAGGTACGATATTTAAAGGAATATTTGACTTTTTTTTTTCACTTTATGCATCATTAAAATGACTGCTCCCGAAAAACGACCGTTTTTAAAACTTCTTTTTGCATTGATACATGTCCCCTGGTGCAGAACCCGGGTTCCCAAACCCTTTTTAGGACAATAACATGCATAATAGTTGTTATAATTAGCACTTTAGAATTCGAACGTTCGCATCCATTGTATTTAATAGGGTTCTAATGTTCGTACGAACTTTCGGTCCGTTCACGGGTTCTGGTGCGAACCGAACCCGGGGGTGTTCGGCTCATCACTACTCCCAGGACATCTGCCTGCTTGGGTGCAAGACGGCCAGTCCACATTCTGCCCTTCTCTACAGGTGCCATCAGTGTGGCTTAAACCTTCTCTCTGCACGCTAGTCGAACTCAGTGGAGGCCAGTGGTAATTTTTTTTTGGGGGGGGGTGGCAAACAGTACCACATACATGCACCCCCACCCTCCTTGGTCAGTTGGTCGGTCGGGGTGGGGCTGGTGCACTTACCCCATCTGGGGGGCAGAGCTTCTCCCGGGCGTCACCAGTGGTTCCCCTTTCCCTGCTCTCTGCGGGCATCGTGGCGGCTTCCGTTTCCTCCCTCCTCCTCGTACTCTTCTCTTTTCGCAAAACAGGTCTCAGACCTCCTTGTGATTGGCCGGATTGAGGATCAGTGTTTCAATAGCGAATATTCATTCGCTGTTGTAACATCTGGGTGGGCTCGTGGCGCAATGCTCTGCGCCACGAGCCCACCCCATTTTAAAGCCTATTAGAGCCTCTAAGTCTAATCAGGTGCTTCAAAAAAACACCCCCGCCGCTGTATTTCAGGCGCCCTGTGTTCTGAAAGGGGGTGGCGGCCGTGGATAAAGGGGGGGCGCTCTGGCGCCCCTAATGGACAGGCCGCCATTGCTAGAACTGCGAGTGTTCCCGTTGGGTCGCCTCCCCCCCCCCCCGGGTTATTTGTGAACTGTCTTTGCATTATTTCTATACAAGTTCTCTCACTGCACTGGGACTGAGTGTGTTCTTCGTGCCATGCCGCCCCCCCCACCTACACACTGCGCCCCCCAGAGAGGGTACAGCCGGGGGGCGTATTCAATACCTTCTTTGCAATCGAAGAGTTAATTGCATGCTCATCTCCAGAAACAATTTTTTTTTTCTCTTTAAATAAGGATATTCAGCAAACAGACGTCTTAAATATTTCACAAGCAGTTTGTGTTATTAATTAGATGATTAAAATATTTTAGCATGAAACAAATCTCTCGAGGAGCGCTAATGATGAAAAAAGGGGGAAAGAAAAAAAAAAAAGAAAGAGGAAGAAAGTGAAACTCATACTGTGATGATTGAAACCAATTAAAATTGTTGATAATTATTCCTGACTACGAGATCTGTTCATAATGTTTGTGTTCCCTCTCTGCCTCCTCCGGAGAACACTTTACAAGAACCCAATTAGGAATATTTGCCCTGATCGGAGCCGTGCAGCCACCGCAACGTTCCACCGAGATCTCGGCATGGGGGGGCTGCGATGTGCTGCACTGCTTCCACCGCCGAGATGGATTAACCGTATTTATCATCATAAAAGATGAACTCTCTGGATGAGGACCCAGCATGCTGGTAATGTTGTGTTTACTTTTTCCAAGATGGGGCGTGTTCAGGCAATAAAGACGTTCCTTATGTCTTCAGTAACACTTTCAATTATAACACGCCTCCTCTGCTTCACTATGTCCTGGCCGATCAAGCAAGTTTTCAGATGTAACCTTACACCTATTTCCTTTCTCCTGCTATCCCCTGGTAGCTGTAGTCAGATTCCTAAAATGTATGTAAACCCATAGGCGTGCACTGGGGGTGTGTCGGGTGTGCCTGGGCACACCCTGATCACGTTATGCAGCCAGGGCCGGTGCTACTACTAGGCAAACTAGGCAGCCGCCTAGGGCGCACTGCCACCTAGGGCCAGCCACTGCTCCATTCCCACATAGTGTCAGGACTGTGTCTGTGTCCTGACTCCCGAATGAATGAAAGCAAGCAAACATTCATTGATGGGCGCTGGTAGGCTGCATTAATGGGTGCTGGTGAGGCTGCATTTATTGGGCGCTGGTGAGGCTGCATTGATGGGCGCTGGTGAGGCTGCATTTAATGGGCCCTGGTGAGGCTGCATTGATGGGCACTGGTGAGGCTGCATTTATTGGGTGCTGGTGAGGCTGCATTTATTGGGCGCTGGTGAGGCTGCATTGATGGGCGCTGGTGAGGCTGCATTGATGGGCGCTGGTGAGGCTGCATTTGATGGGCACTGGTGAGGCTGCATTTATTGGGCGCTGGTGAGGCTGCATTGATGGGCGCTGGTGAGGCTGCATTTATTGGGTGCTGGTGAGGCTGCATTTGATGGGCGCTGGTAAGGCTGCATTTATTGGGTGCTGGTGAGGCTGCATTGATGGGCGCTGGTGAGGCTGCATTTGATGGGCACTGGTGAGGCTGCATTTTTTGGGCGCTGGTGAGGCTGCATTGATGGGCGCTGGTGAGGCTGCATTTATTGGGTGCTGGTGAGGCTGCATTTGATGGGCGCTGGTGAAGCTGCATTTATTGGGTGCTGGTGAGGCTGCATTTGATGGGCACTGGTGAGGCTGCATTTACTGGGCGCTGGTGAGGCTGCATTGATGGGCGCTGGTGAGGCTGCATTTATTGGGTGCTGGTGAGGCTGCATTTATTGGGTGCTGGTGAGGCTGCATTGATGGGCGCTGGTGAGGCTGCATTTATTGGGTGCTGGTGAGGCCTGCATTTATTGGGCGCTGGTGAGGCTGCATTTATTGGGCGCTGGTGAGGCTGCATTTATTGAGCGCTGGTGAGGCTGCATTTGATGGGTGCTGGTGAGGCTGCATTTGATGGGTGCTGGTGAGGCTGCATTTGATGGGTGCTTCATTAAAAAGGTGGGGTATACATGGGCAGGGCAAAGGGGGTGGAGCCAGGAAGGGCGGGAAAATTATGTTTCTTCTAGGGAGTCAAAAATCCTTGCACCAGTCCTGTATGCAGCGCTGATTCCGCTGCTCCCTGGGCTCCCCCCAACCCTCCGCAGCGCTGCCGGCTTCCCTCCTCTCTTCTCTCGCTGGCTGCTGCAAGGGATGTGTCAGGATGGAGAGTGAGACTGGAATAAATACAGTGAGGCTCGGTTCACACCTAATGCCCGATGCGGCTCCCAGCAGGGGGTCCTGCGCGTCCTTGTTCACCATTTCAGGTCCGATTTCAGCCCAAAATTTGGTCTGAATTCGGAACCTGAAACGGACCTGTGCAAATTCGCACCGGAGCCGCATCAGAAGATATGTGAACCGGCTCCCCCCAAACACACATACAGACGGGAGAGGAGAGAGGGTTCTATATGCACCTCTTCCTCCCGCCCCTACCCCTCTGTGTCTGCCCACCACTCCAATCCCCAGGGCTTTGCCTCAGAAAAGGAAAGTGGGGGCTGGAAATTTGAAGTCCAGCAGCCTCAGATACATCTGGATGAGAAGTGCTGACTGCCAAGGGGTGAGTGAGCTCACCATCCATCCCTGTCTGTGACTGAAGTCTCCCTCCTTTTCTCTCCTGCCTCTGAGTGAGTACAGTAAGGTAAATCAGGGTTCTCAGAGTTCCCCTTTACATCAGAGGCCACAGTGTTCCCCCTTACATCAGAGTCTTCTCCATACATCAGAGTTCTCAGTGTCCCCCCTCAAATCAGGGTTCCCAGAGCATCCCTTATGTCAGAGTCCCCAGAGTTCTCCCTTACATCAGAGTCTGCAGAGCCCCCCCCCCTTACAGTAAAAGGGGAATTCTGTGGATTCAGATGTAAAAGGGGAACTCTGCGGATTCAGATGAAAAGGGGAACTCTGTGGATTCAGATGTAAAGGGGAACTCTGCGGATTCAGATGTAAAAGGGGAACTCTGTGAATTCAGATGTAAAAGGGGAACTCTGCAGATTCAGATGTAAAAGGGGAACTCTGAGGATTCAGATGTAAAAGGGGAACTCTGTGGATTCAGATGTAAAAGGGGAACTCTGCGGATTCAGATGTAAAAGGGGAACTCTGTGGATTCAGATGTAAAAGGGGAACTCTGCGGATTCAGATGTAAAAGGGGAAATCTGCGGATTCAGATGTAAAAGGGGAACTCTGAGGATTCAGATGTAAAAGGGGAACTCTGTGGATTCAGATGTAAAAGGGGAACTCTGCGGATTCAGATGTAAAAGGGGAACTCTGTGGACTCTGATGTAAAGGGGAACTCTGTGGATTCAGATGTAAAAGGGGGACTCTGTGGACTCTGATGTAAAGGGGAACTCTGTGGATTCAGATGTAAAAGGGGAAATCTGCGGATTCAGATGTAAAAGGGGAACTCTGTGGATTCAGATGTAAAAGGGGAACTCTGTGGATTCAGATGTAAAAGGGGAAATCTGCGGATTCAGATGTAAAAGGGGAACTCTGAGGATTCAGATGTAAAAGGGGAACTCTGTGGATTCAGATGTAAAAGGGGAACTCTGCGGATTCAGATGTAAAAGGGGAACTCTGTGGACTCTGATGTAAAGGGGAACTCTGTGGATTCAGATGTAAAAGGGGAACTCTGTGGACTCTGATGTAAAGGGGAACTCTGTGGATTCAGATGTAAAGGGGAACTCTGTGGATTCAGATGTAAAAGGGGGACTCTGTGGACTCTGATGTAAAGGGGGACTCTTGTTATTAACTTCATATGAATAGAAATGTTATTTAATTGCAAAATATATGTATAAAAAAAAAATGCTGTGTGCCGCTGACCCGGTCTTTTCTGGCACTTTTTGTTTACAAATTTAAATCAGTATTTTTTTCTAGAAATTTACTTAGAACTCCCAAACATAATTATTTTTTTATTTTTTTATTTTTTTAGCAGAGACCCTAGAGAATAAAATGGCGGTCATTGTAATGTTTTATTTCACACGGTATTTGCGCAGCAATTTTTGCAAACGCAATGATCTTTAATGCAAAAAAACACAATGTATCACCTAATTTTAAAATATAAAAGTTGATGTTACGCCGAGTAAATAGATACCTAACATGTCATGCATTTAAATTGTGCACGCTCATGGAATGGCGGCAAACGGCGATACTTAAAAATTTAAAAAAGCTTTCAAAATTTGTTCAGGTGATCAGTTTTGAGTTACATAGGAGGTCTGGTGCTAGAATTATTGCTCTCGCTCTAATGTTTGCGGTGATTTCTCATATGTGTGGTGCAAACACCGTTTACATGCACATGCACGGCTTATGTATGCGTTTGCTTCTGCGTACAGGCTAGGAGGGGTGGCGGCGCTTTACTTATTTTTTTTCTCTTTTATTATTATTTTTTTTTTGTTTATCACTTTTATTCCTAATACAAGGAATGTAAACATCCTTTGTAATAGAAATAAGAGATGACAGGTCCTCTTTATGGAGATCTCATGTAATAGAAATAAGAGATGACAGGTCCTCTTTATGGAGATCTCATGTAATAGAAATAAGAGATGACAGGTCCTCTTTATGGAGATCTCATGGAATAGAAATAAGAGATGACAGGTCCTCTTTATGGAGATCTCATGTAATAGAAATAAGAGATGACAGGTCCTCTTTATGGAGAGATCTCATGTAATAGAAATAAGAGATGACAGGTCCTCTTTATGGAGAGATCTCATGTAATAGAAATAAGAGATGACAGGTCCTCTTTATGGAGATCTCATGTAATAGAAATAAGAGATGACAGGTCCTCTTTATGGAGATCTCATGTAATAGAAATAAGAGATGACAGGTCCTCTTTATGGAGATCTCATGTAATAGAAATAAGGGATGACAGGTCCTCTTTATGGAGATCTCATGTAATAGAAATAAGAGATGACAGGTCCTCTTTATGGAGATCTCATGTAATAGAAATAAGGGATGACAGGTCCTCTTTATGGAGATCTCATGTAATAGAAATAAGAGATGACAGGTCCTCTTTATGGAGATCTCATGTAATAGAAATAAGAGATGACAGGTCCTCTTTATGGAGATCTCATGTAATAGAAATAAGAGATGACAGGTCCTCTTTATGGAGAGATCTCATGTAATAGAAATAAGAGATGACAGGTCCTCTTTATGGAGAGATCTCATGTAATAGAAATAAGAGATGACAGGTCCTCTTTATGGGGATCTCATGTAATAGAAATAAGAGATGACAGGTCCTCTTTATGAAGAGATCTCATGTAATAGAAATAAGAGATGACAGGTCCTCTTTATGGAGAGATCTCATGTAATAGAAATAAGAGATGACAGGTCCTCTTTATGGAGAGATCTCATGTAATAGAAATAAGAGATGACAGGTCCTCTTTATGGAGATCTCATGTAATAGATATAAGAGATGACAGGTCCTCTTTATGGAGATCTCATGTAATAGAAATAAGAGATGACAGGTCCTCTTTATGGAGAGATCTCATGTAATAGAAATAAGAGATGACAGGTCCTCTTTATGGGGATCTCATGTAATAGAAATAAGAGATGACAGGTCCTCTTTATGGAGATCGCATGTAATAGAAATAAGAGATGACAGGTCCTCTTTATGGAGATCTCATGTAATAGAAATAAGAGATGACAGGTCCTCTTTATGGAGAGATCTCATGTAATAGAAATAAGAGATGACAGGTCCTCTTTATGGAGATCTCATGTAATAGAAATAAGAGATGACAGGTCCTCTTTATGGAGAGATCTCATGTAATAGAAATAAGAGATGACAGGTCCTCTTTATGGAGATTTCATGTAATAGAAATAAGAGATGACAGGTCCTCCTTATGGAGATCTCATGTAATAGAAATAAGAGATGACAGGTCCTCTTCATGGAGAGATCTCATGTAATAGAAATAAGAGATGACAGGTCCTCTTTATGGAGGTCTCATGTAATAGAAATAAGAGATGACAGGTACTCTTTATGGAGAGATCTCATGTAATAGATATAAGAGATGACAGGTCCTCTTTATGGAGATCTCATGTAATAGAAATAAGAGATGACAGGTCCTCTTTATGGAGAGATCTCATGTAATAGAAATAAGAGATGACAGGTCCTCTTTATGGAGGTCTCATGTAATAGAAATAAGAGATGACAGGTACTCTTTATGGAGAGATCTCATGTAATAGATATAAGAGATGACAGGTCCTCTCTATGGAGATCTCATGTAATAGAAATAAGAGATGACAGGTCCTCTTTATGGAGAGATCTCATGTAATAGAAATAAGAGATGACAGGTCCTCTTTATGGAGATCTCATGTAATAGAAATAAGAGATGACAGGTCCTCTTTATGGAGAGATCTCATGTAATAGAAATAAGAGATGACAGGTCCTCTTTATGGAGATCTCATGTAATAGAAATAAGAGATGACAGGTCCTCTTTATGGAGATCTCATGTAATAGAAATAAGAGATGACAGGTCCTCTTTATGGAGAGATCTCATGTAATAGAAATAAGAGATGACAGGTCCTCTTTATGGAGATCTCATGTAATAGAAATAAGAGGTGACAGGTCCTCTTTATGGAGATCTCATGTAATAGAAATAAGAGATGACAGGTCCTCCTTATGGAGATCTCATGTAATAGAAATAAGAGATGACAGGTCCTCTTCATGGAGAGATCTCATGTAATAGAAATAAGAGATGACAGGTCCTCTTTATGGAGATCTCATGTAATAGAAATAAGGGATGACAGGTCCTCTTTATGGAGATCTCATGTAATAGAAATAAGAGATGACAGGTCCTCTTTATGGAGATCTCATGTAATAGAAATAAGAGATGACAGGTCCTCTTTATGGAGATCTCATGTCATAGAAATAAGAGATGACAGGTCCTCTTTATGGAGAGATCTCATGTAATAGAAATAAGAGATGACAGGTCCTCTTTATGGAGAGATCTCATGTAATAGAAATAAGAGATGACAGGTCCTCTTTATGGGGATCTCATGTAATAGAAATAAGAGATGACAGGTCCTCTTTATGAAGAGATCTCATGTAATAGAAATAAGAGATGACAGGTCCTCTTTATGGAGAGATCTCATGTAATAGAAATAAGAGATGACAGGTCCTCTTTATGGAGAGATCTCATGTAATAGAAATAAGAGATGACAGGTCCTCTTTATGGAGATCTCATGTAATAGATATAAGAGATGACAGGTCCTCTTTATGGAGATCTCATGTAATAGAAATAAGAGATGACAGGTCCTCTTTATGGAGAGATCTCATGTAATAGAAATAAGAGATGACAGGTCCTCTTTATGGGGATCTCATGTAATAGAAATAAGAGATGACAGGTCCTCTTTATGGAGATCGCATGTAATAGAAATAAGAGATGACAGGTCCTCTTTATGGAGATCTCATGTAATAGAAATAAGAGATGACAGGTCCTCTTTATGGAGAGATCTCATGTAATAGAAATAAGAGATGACAGGTCCTCTTTATGGAGATCTCATGTAATAGAAATAAGAGATGACAGGTCCTCTTTATGGAGAGATCTCATGTAATAGAAATAAGAGATGACAGGTCCTCTTTATGGAGATCTCATGTAATAGAAATAAGAGATGACAGGTCCTCCTTATGGAGATCTCATGTAATAGAAATAAGAGATGACAGGTCCTCTTCATGGAGAGATCTCATGTAATAGAAATAAGAGATGACAGGTCCTCTTTATGGAGGTCTCATGTAATAGAAATAAGAGATGACAGGTACTCTTTATGGAGAGATCTCATGTAATAGATATAAGAGATGACAGGTCCTCTTTATGGAGATCTCATGTAATAGAAATAAGAGATGACAGGTCCTCTTTATGGAGAGATCTCATGTAATAGAAATAAGAGATGACAGGTCCTCTTTATGGAGGTCTCATGTAATAGAAATAAGAGATGACAGGTACTCTTTATGGAGAGATCTCATGTAATAGATATAAGAGATGACAGGTCCTCTTTATGGAGATCTCATGTAATAGAAATAAGAGATGACAGGTCCTCTTTATGGAGAGATCTCATGTAATAGAAATAAGAGATGACAGGTCCTCTTTATGGAGAGATCTCATGTAATAGAAATAAGAGATGACAGGTCCTCTTTATGGAGATCTCATGTAATAGAAATAAGAGATGACAGGTCCTCTTTATGGAGAGATCTCATGTAATAGAAATAAGAGATGACAGGTCCTCTTTATGGAGATCTCATGTAATAGAAATAAGAGATGACAGGTCCTCTTTATGGAGATCTCATGTAATAGAAATAAGAGATGACAGGTCCTCTTTATGGAGAGATCTCATGTAATAGAAATAAGAGATGACAGGTCCTCTTTATGGAGATCTCATGTAATAGAAATAAGAGGTGACAGGTCCTCTTTATGGAGATCTCATGTAATAGAAATAAGAGATGACAGGTCCTCCTTATGGAGATCTCATGTAATAGAAATAAGAGATGACAGGTCCTCTTCATGGAGAGATCTCATGTAATAGAAATAAGAGATGACAGGTCCTCTTTATGGAGAGATCTCATGTAATAGAAATAAGAGATGACAGGTCCTCTTCATGGAGAGATCTCATGTAATAGAAATAAGAGATGACAGGTCCTCTTTATGGAGGTCTCATGTAATAGAAATAAGAGATGACAGGTCCTCTTTATGGAGAGATCTCATGTAATAGAAATAAGAGATGACAGGTCCTCTTTATGGGGATCTCATGTAATAGAAATAAGAGATGACAGGTCCTCTTTATGAAGAGATCTCATGTAATAGAAATAAGAGATGACAGGTCCTCTTTATGGGGATCTCATGTAATAGAAATAAGAGATGACAGGTCCTCTTTATGGAGAGATCTCATGTAATAGAAATAAGAGATGACAGGTCCTCTTTATGGAGATCTCATGTAATGGAAATAAGAGATGACAGGTCCTCTTTATGGAGATCTCATGTAATAGAAATAAGAGATGACAGGTCCTCTTTATGGAGATCTTATGTAATAGAAATAAGAGATGACAGGTCCTCTTTATGGAGAGATCTCATGTAATAGAAATAAGAGATGACAGGTCCTCTTTATGGAGATCTCATGTAATAGAAATAAGAGGTGACAGGTCCTCTTTATGGAGATCTCATGTAATAGAAATAAGAGGTGACAGGTCCTCTTTATGGAGAGATCTCATGTAATAGAAATAAGAGATGACAGGTCCTCTTTATGGAGATCTCATGTAATAGAAATAAGAGATGACAGGTCCTCTTTATGGATCTCATGTAATAGAAATAAGAGATGACAGGTCCTCTTTATGGAGATCTCATGTAATAGAAATAAGAGATGACAGGTCCTCTTTATGGAGATCTCATGTAATAGAAATAAGAGATGACAGGTCCTCTTTATGGAGATCTCATGTAATAGAAATAAGAGATGACAGGTCCTCTTTATGGGGAGATCTCATGTAATAGAAATAAGAGATGACAGGTCCTCTTTATGGAGATCTCATGTAATAGAAATAAGAGATGACAGGTCCTCTTTATGGAGATCTCATGTAATAGAAATAAGAGATGACAGGTCCTCTTTATGGAGATCTCATGTAATAGAAATAAGAGATGACAGGTCCTCTTTATGGAGATCTCATGTAATAGAAATAAGAGATGACAGGTCCTCTTTATGGGGATCTCATGTAATAGAAATAAGAGATGACAGGTCCTCTTTATGGGGATCTCATGTAATAGAAATAAGAGATGACAGGTCCTCTTTATGGAGAGATCATGTAATAGAAATAAGAGATGACAGGTCCTCTTTATGGAGATCTCATGTAATAGAAATAAGAGATGACAGGTCCTCTTTATGGAGAGATCATGTAATAGAAATAAGAGATGACAGGTCCTCTTTATGGAGATCTCGTGTAATAGAAATAAGGGATGACAGGTCCTCTTTATGGAGATCATGTAATAGAAATAAGAGATGACAGGTCCTCTTTATGGAGATCTCATGTATTAGAAATAAGAGATGACAGGTCCTCTTTATGGAGATCTCATGTAATAGAAATAAGAGATGACAGGTCCTCTTTATGGAGATCTCATGTAATAGAAATAAGAGGTGACAGGTCCTCTTTATGGGGAGATCTCATGTAATAGAAATAAGAGATGACAGGTCCTCTTTATGGAGAGATCTCATGTAATAGATATAAGAGATGACAGGTCCTCTTTATGGAGAGATCTCATGTAATAGAAATAAGAGATGACAGGTCCTCTTTATGGAGATCTCATGTAATAGAAATAAGAGATGACAGGTCCTCTTTATGGAGAGATCTCATGTAATAGAAATAAGAGATGACAGGTCCTCTTTATGGAGAGATCTCATGTAATAGAAATAAGAGGTGACAGGTCCTCTTTATGGAGGTCTCATGTAATAGAAATAAGAGATGACAGGTCCTCTTTATGGAGAGATCTCATGTAATAGAAATAAGAGATGACAGGTCCTCTTTATGAAGAGATCTCATGTAATAGAAATAAGAGATGACAGGTCCTCTTTATGGAGGTCTCATGTAATAGAAATAAGAGATGACAGGTCCTCTTTATGGAGGTCTCATGTAATAGAAATAAGAGATGACAGGTCCTCTTTATGGGGAGATTTCATGTAATAGAAATAAGGGATGACAGGTCCTCTTTATGGAGATCTCATGTAATAGAAATAAGAGATGACAGGTCCTCTTTATGGAGAGATCTCATGTAATAGAAATAAGAGATGACAGGTCCTCTTTATGGAGATCTCATGTAATAGAAATAAGAGATGACGGGTCCTCTTTATGGAGATCATGTAATAGAAATAAGAGATGACAGGTCCTCTTTATGGAGAGATCTCATGTAATAGAAATAAGAGATGACAGGTCCTCTTTATGGAGATCTCATGTAATAGAAATAAGAGATGACAGGTCCTCTTTATGGAGATCTCATGTAATAGAAATAAGAGATGACAGGTCCTCTTTATGGAGATCTCATGTAATAGAAATAAGAGATGACAGGTCCTCTTTATGGAGAGATCTCATGTAATAGAAATAAGAGATGACAGGTCCTCTTTATGAAGAGATCTGGGGTCTATAAGCAAAAGATCAAAAGAAATTTAATCTTTTCGCTTTTGGGTAGAACTCCACTTTAAAGTGGTTGTTAAGCCCCTATATTCAATTCATACCATCCTCTCTTGTTTATTAATGCTGTGTGCCCCTTGTGTCTGTGCCTTATAAAAAATAAGCCATTCTATACCTGATTTCAGAGCGCCCCTCGGTGCTCATGTGACCGTCCTCCTCTCTCCTCTACCGATCTGACAGCTGCAGCGGGCGGGGCCGAGAACCCCCTCCCCCACTGACGTCAGTCGGTAGCGGAGGAGGCGAGAGCTGGCCGGTCACGGGAAAGCCGAGCGGCTTATTTTTATAAGGCACAGACACAGGGGGTCCTTACATTATTAAACAGAGAGGATTGTGTGAAACTTTTAATGTAACTTCAGCAGCAGGAGGGGACGGGGCGGGCACAGACACACAGGAGCTGACAGGCAGGGAGGGAGGGGGGGAGGAGAGGACAGAGGAGAGACAGGCGAGCTGCGGATGACGGAGGCAGGTAAACAGACCACGGTGTCAGGGCTCAGCAGCCATGATAAACCGAGGTCAGTTTACCGGGGGAGGGCAGAACCAGGCAGGATCAGTCAGGTATTTCAGGTGATACGGGGGGCCAAATTACACAACACAAGAACTGGACAGGATCCATTTTTTTTTTTTTAGGGTAGCAAACACGTTAGGGATTGGGGTTAAATATTAGGATTAGAGTTAGTGGAAATCTTTAGGGTTAGCAGTAATCGTTAGGGTTAGTGGATTTCTAGGGCTAGCATTCTAACCCTAACATTTACCGCTAACCCTAACTATTTCTAACTCTAACAATAACGCTAACATTTAACCCTAATCCTAGTCCTTAACCCTAAAATTCAACTCTAGCCCTGAACCCTAACATCTAACCCTAGCCCCCAACATATAATCCTAGCCCTTAACTTTAACCCTAACATTTAACCTTAGCACTTAAACTTATCCCTAACATTTAACCCTAGCCCTTAACTTTAACCCTATGATTTAACCCTAACCCTTAATATTTAACCCTAGCCCTTAACCTTAACATTTAACCCTAGCCCTTAACATTTAACCCTAACATTTAATCCTAGACCTTAACCATAATCCTAACATTTAACCCTAATCCTAGTCCTTAACCCTAACATTTAACCCTACCCTAAGCCTTAACCCTAAAATTCAACTCTAGCCCTGAACCCTAACATCCAACCCTAGCCCCCAACATATAATCCTAGCCCTTAACTTTAAGCCTAACATTTAACCTTAGCCCTTAACTTTAACCCTAACTTTTGACCCTAGCCCTTAACCTTAACCCTAACATTTAACCCTAGCCCTTAACTTTAACGTTAACATTTAATTCTAGTCCTTAACATTTAAGCCTAACACTTAACCCTAACATTTAACCCTAACCTTTAACCCTAGACCTTAACCGTAACCCTAACATTTAACCCTAATCCTAGTCCTTAACCCTAACATTTAACCCTAATAAGGGAGGAGGAGGCCCAGTGGCACGCAGTATGTCTGCGGAGTGTGGGAACCCTAGATCTTAACCCTAACATTTAACCCTAATCCTAGTCCTTAACTCTAACATTTAACCCTACCCTCGCCCTTAACCCTAAAATTCAACTCTAGCCCTGAACCCTAACATCGAACCCTAGCCCCCAACATATAATCCTAGCCCTTAACTTTAAGCCTAACCTTTAACCTTATCCCTTAACCTTTACCCTAACATTTAACCTTAGCCCTTAAACTTATCCCTAACATTTAACCCTAGCCCTTAACTTTAACCCTATGATTTAACCCTAGACCTTAACCTTAACATTTAACACTAGCCCTTAACATTTAACCCTAACATTTAATCCCAGACCTTACCATAATCCTAACATTTAACCCTAATCCTAGTCCTTAACCCTAACATTTAACCCTAACCTTTAACCCTAGATCTTAACCCTAACATTTAACCCTAATCCTAGTCCTTAACCCTAACATTTAACCCTAACCTTTAACCCTAGATCTTAACCCTAACATTTAACCTTAATCCTAGTCCTTAACCCTAACATTTAATCCTACCCCCGCCCTTAACCCTAAAATTCAACTCTAGCCCTGAACCCTAACATCTAACCCTAGCCCCAAACATATAATCCTAGCCCTTAACTTTAAGCCTAACATTTAACCTTAGCCCTTAACCTTAACATTTAACCTTAGGGTTAAATGTTAGGGATAAGTTTAAGGGCTAAGGTTAAATGTTAGACAATGATTCAAAAAGAAATATAGTTCAAAAAAGATAAGTGCAAAAATGTATAAAAACAAACTTCTATGATATAATAAAAGGCAGCAAATCTTCACAAATAGTCCTGCAAGTGTCAAATACTCAGGTGGATTATAATCAGACGATCCACTCGCCATTGGTTGCTGGTGCTCTCTTCCAAGGACAGGGGACTGAATGATAGGTTCAATGAAAAACGAAATCCAAATGGAATAACTTGCTGAAAACTAAAAGGGTGAAGTACAGATGCACGGGAGAGAAAAAGCGATTACTTGCCACGTCTGACCCGTTAGCTAGACATTCGTAGCGCAGGATGGTAAAGGCAGGCACTCAGTAACAACTTCTGACGCACTTCCGGTTTACGGCAAAACCACTGACGCCATTTCCTGCTTCTTGTGGAGCGCACGCTATTCAGCGGCGCTCGTGGAAGTTGTTACTGAGTGCCTGCCTTTACCATCCTGCGCTACGAATGTCTAGCTAACGGGTCAGACGTGGCAAGTAGAGTTGAGCGGGTAGCTGGATATTCGGGTCCGGCGGGTTCGGCCGAACTTCGGAAAAAAGTTCGGATTCGGGACCGAACTTTAACCCGAACCCGGACCCGGACCCGGACCCCATTGAAGTCAATGGGGACCCGGACTTCTGACGACTAAAAAGGCTCTAAAAAAGTAATGGAAAGGGCTAGAGGGCTGCAAATGGCAGCAAAATGTTGTTAAGAACATGGCAAGTGCTCTGCATACAAATGTGGATAGGAAATAACTTAAAAGAACATAAAAAAAATTAAAAAATAAAAAAATATGCTGGAGGCCCCCTTTTCAGCAGAAGAGGTACAGGAAGTCATTAAGAACCTCAGAAACTCAACGGCACGATGCCACACATATGGTGGGAATGCCCCAGAATACGGCCTTTCTGGAATAAATTATTTAATTTAATGGATAAGCTAGTGGGAAAATAAAATACTTTGAAATAAAAATGTAGCGGGGTGCTAAATTTAAGGAAAGTGTTTGAGTGGTAAATAGGCTCAAATACCCTAATTCTGTAGGATTCATGGACCATTTTGTCCTCGGGGGACAGTATTGGTGTGCAGTTCCCTGCGGCCTACAGGTGGCGCCTTTTGTGTCCCCTCTTGGCAGTAGTACAGCGGGGCGGGGAACCTGCTGTGCATGCCGGGAGAGCATATAAAAGGGGCAGACCTTTGGCCTGGGGGCTGATGTCCAGTGGGGTCCGCGCCCAGGTGCCTTCGGCCTGGGTGCATGTGTTCCTGTTCCATCTCGGGCACCTTTAGCCCGGGGTGAGGTACTATCCTGGAGTTCTTGCTGCCCTGGGTATGGAGGCCTAGGGGCGGGAGTAAAGCCTGGAGTCCAGAGCCGCCTCGTGTAGGGGACCCTGTTCCAGGGAAGGGAGGATCATTCTGATGGACCGATGCGGAAGTCACGGTGAAGGAAGGGTCTGTTGACTCCCTGGAGAGATGTCTTCCCCTTGATATGGGCTAGGTTCGTAGAAGGAGAAGCTCAAGGTCACCTTGACTGTATCAGAGGCCTTATTCAACCGGCCCGTGGCAGGGGCCTTATACACCCTGGTCTGTGGCTGAGACCAAAGTTCTCCAGGCCCGTGGCAGGGGCCTTGTACACCCGGTCTGTGGGAGAGACCAACCTCAATGTCTGTGGCAGAGACCGTGCGCCAAAAACTGTTTGAGAAACCTAAGCAGTGAAGTGAATGTGCTACGTTTGTGCCTGGACCTCCTCCACACCTTAAGCTGTCCTGTTTCTTTGCTCTAACCTTTTCTATCTGAGTACAGTTTATTTTGCCATGAGAGAATAAGAGTTGGAGTTTCAGCTGGTGTGGACATTGACTTTACTGGCAATTAAAGGACTTGCCTCTACCTACAGTAGAGGTGAGAATCATCCTCTGGAGGAGTTTTGACTCCGGCTGTGGACACGTCCCGTCAAGTACACCGCTCAACCTCTTTATATAGGAGGATACGGGCTGGTAGTGCGGTGTGCCTTTCTCCCTCCTGCGAAGAGCCAACAACATAAAGGCAGGTAAGGGGGAAAGGATCTGTGCGCTACAAAAAAATAAAATAAAAATTTTAATCTTGGCCTAGCAGGACGAGGTCCATATGGAGTAGGATGTTGAGGTGGCGGTGGATGTGGCTGTGTAGGTGGAAGCGGCGGTGGAGGAGGACGAGGTAGCCAACACTGGTTCAAAAATACAACAATGGCTGGGTAAGGCCGGTGATGTGTCGAATTCTGTCCCCTGTCGAATAGTGTCCGCCCTGTACTGCGCTTGCTGAGTATGTAGGACAAGGGGATTTCAAAAATCTCCCAAGACTAACGGCGCCTGCGTGTTGAGTTCAGGTGAAGGCCACACCATCCGTGAGGGGCCCTGTTACTATGTGCTACCGTATGTCCTCTTGGATGGTGGGGCTTGAACCTGCACTCACAGCGCAGGCGCCGTTCATCTTCGGAGATTTTGTGAATCTCCTTGTCCTCTGTACTGCGCAAGCGCTGCGCCTGCGCAGTACGGGCCGGGCACAATCCGATGGCCGGACAGTTTTTGTCACAACACCGGTATACATGTCTATTCTGCACAAGGTACGGACAAGTCCTGTGGGATCCATGCCTGGTTCATTTTAATGAACGTGAGCTTGTCCACATTGGCTCTGGACAGGCGGCTGCGCTTGTCTGTGATAACGCCCCCTGCCGTGCTAAATACACGTTCAGATAATACACTGGCTGCAGGGCAGGCCAGCACCTCCAAGGCATAAATGGCAAGCTCAGGCCATGTGCCCAATTTGGAGACCCAGAAGTTAAAGGGGGCAGACCCGTCATCCAGTACGTGTAGGCCTGTGGACACATACTGCTCAACCATGTTGGTGAAATGCTGCCTCCTGCTAAGACGTTCCAACTCAGCTGGTGGTGCTGGTTGTTGTGGCGTGCTGACAAAGCTTTTCCACATTTCGGCCATGCTAACCCTGCCTTCTGAGGTGCTGCCGGTGCCCCGGCTGCGTTGGCGACCTCTTCCACCTCCTCTGCCTTCGCCTTGTGCTTCCACCGTACGCCCGCTGTCAGGTGGGAATGCCACCAGCAGCGCGTCTACCAGCGTGCGCTTGTACTCGCGCATCTTACGATCCCGCTCCATTGAGGGAATTAAGGACGGTACGTTGTCCTTGTAACAGGGATCCAGCAGGGTGGCCACCCAGTAATCAGCACCAGTTAAAATGTGGGCAACTCGGCTGTCGTTGCGGAAACACTGCAGCATGTAATCGCTCATGTGTGCCAGGCTGCCCAGAGGCAAAGAAAAGCTGTCCTCTGTGGGAGGTGTATCGTCTGTGTCCTCTGTATCCCCCCAGCCACGCACCAGTAATGGCCACGAGCTGGTCTGAGTGCCACCCTGCTGTGAACATGGCTCCTCCTCCTCCTCCTCCTCCTCCTCCTCCATCTCCTCCTCCACCTCGTCATCCTCCAGAACTGTGCCCTTTCTGCCGGACAATTGTGTACCTGGCGTTTGTTGGTGCAGGAACCCACCCTCGTAGCCACTTGTGAAAGACTGCCCTGAAAGCCTTTGAAATGATCCCGCTTCCTCCTCCTCCTCCTCATCCTCCTGTGCCACATCCTCTTCCATCATCGCACGAAGCGTTTTTTCAAGGAGGCATAGAACTGGGATAGTAACGCTGAGAACGGCGTCATTGGCACTGGCCATGTTGGTGGAGTACTCGAAACAGCGCAACAAGGCACACAGGTCTCGCATGGAGGCCCAGTTATTGGTGGTGAAGTGGTGCTGTTCCGCAGAGCGACTCACGCGTGATTGCTGCAGCTGAAACTCCACTATTGCCTGCTGCTGCTCGCACAGTCTGGCCAGCATGTGCAAGGTGGAGTTCCACCTTGTGGGCACGTCACATATGAGGCGGTGAGCGGGAAGGCCGAAGTTACGCTGCAGCGCTGACAGGCGAGCAGCAGCAGGGTGAGAACGCCGAAAGTGCGCACAGACAGCCCGCACTTTCTGCAGCAGCTCTGGCATATTGGGGTAATTTTTAAGGAACCTCTGGACCACCAAGTTCAGCACATGCGCCAGGCAAGGGATGTGCATCAAACCGGCTAGGCCCAGAGCTGCTACGAGATTTCACCCATTATCGCACACCACCAGGCCGGGCTTGAGGCTCACTGACAGCAACCACTCATCGGTCTGTTGTTCCATGTCCCTCCACAACTCCTGCGCGGTGTGGGGATTTTCCCCCAAACAGGAAAGTTTTAAAACTGCCTGCTGTCGTTTACCCCTGGCTGTGCTGAAGTTGGTGGTGAAGGTGTTACGCTGAATGGATGAGGAGGCGGTAGAGGATGAGGAAGCGGAGAAGGAGGAGTTAGCAACAGGAGGCAAACTGAAGCGCCCTGCAATCCTCGGTGGTGGAAGGACATGCGCCAAACCGCTATCTGCCTCAGGCCCAGCCGCCACTGCATTTACCCAGTGTGCTGTTAGGGAGATATAACGTCCCTGACCGTGCTTACTGGTCCACGCATCCGTAGTTAGGTGGACCTTGCCACAGATGGCGTTGTGCAGTGCACACCTGATTTTGTCCCCCACTTGGTTGTGCAGGGAAGGGATGGCTCGCCTGGAAAAATAGTGGCGGCTGGGCACGACGTACTGCGGGACAGCCAATGCCATCAGGCTTTTAAAACTCTGCGTCTCCACCAGACGGAATGACAGCATTTCAAAGGCCAGGAATTTTGAAATGCTGGCATTCAGGGCCAGGGATCGCGGGTGGCTAGGGGGGTACTTCCTCTTCCGCTCCAATGTTTGGGAGATAGAGAGCTGAACGCTTCCATGGGACATTGTGGAGATGGTTGGTGACCCAGGTGGTAGTGTTGCTGGCAGATCCTCTGTTTGCGGGGTGACAGGTGCCACTGTCACTACAGAGGTGGATGAAGAGGCCGAGACTGCAGCAGAAGAGGAAGCAGGAGGAGCCAGAGACCTTTCTTGGTTTTTGAGGTGTCTACTCCACTGCAGCTCGTGCTTTGCACTTAGATGCCTGGTCATGCAGCTTGTGCTCAGGATGAGAACGTTTATGCCTCGCTTCAGGCTCTGATTGCACAGCGTGCAAACCACTCGTGTCTTGTCATCAACACACTGTGTGAAGAACTGCCACGCTAGGGAAGTCCTTGGACCTGGCTTTGGTGTGCTCGGTCCCTTGCTGCGTTGGGCAGTAGCAGATGTACTGTCTAGGGGACGAATGCTCCGTTTTTGCACCCTGCTCCCTCTTCTGCTGTGCTGGTGGCTCTGTGCGACCACCGCCTCTTCCTCCGAACTACACTGGTCACCTGCATAACGTTGATTCCATGTGGGGTCGAGGACCTCATCGTCCTCCACATCATCTTCCACCCAGTCTTCACCCCTGCCCTCCATGTCTGTCTGCACAATTGCGAAAGCAGCAGCAGTTGGCACCTGTGTTTCGTCATCATCCGAGACGTGCTGCGATGGTCCTCCCATGTACCCATCATGAAACATAAGTGGTTGGGCATCGGTGCACTCAATCTCTTCCACTTCTGGGGCAGGGCTAGGTGGATGGCCCTGGGAAACCCTGCTAACAGAGTCATCAAAAAGCAGAAGAGACTGCTGCATGATTTGGGGCTCAGACTGCTTGGCTGATTTGCAAGGGGGTGAGGCGAAAGACTGATGGACATGGGCTTCAGGTGCCAACTCTGATCTTTCATCAGAAGAGTGGGTGGGAGACAATATGAAGGAACCCGAGGCACTGTCAGCAACCCAATCTACTATCGCCTGTACTTGTCCTGGCCTAAACATTGGTACAGCCTCATTAGGCGCGACAAAATACCGCCGCAGGCTCGGTCGCCTACTCGCACCTGAGGAAGGTGTTTCACTTGTGCGTGTAGCTGGCACAGATCCACCACGTCCTCTCCCTGCAACAGGAGCTCCACCAGCAGCACCACGACCGGGGCCACCACATCCCTTTGACCTTCCCCTCATATTTTCCAAATTTAGGATCTTGCCCTAAATGGCGTTTTTTGGAAGACCACAACACACCCACAGTACGTAATGGCTGAAACGCACAGCTACAGAACTGCAGAAAATGCTATTCAAAAAAAAAAAGGTTGTTTTTTTTAGTATAGCACAGTTCAAGGAAAATATATAGAAATTGTTTATTTCACACACCTCCAGATGTGTATTTCACACTGCAAAATATTTTCTGTGGCCCTAAATGGCGTTTTTTGGAAGAGCACAACACAACAACAGTATTTAACCACTGAATCGCACAGCTATAGAAGTGCAGAGAATGCTATTCAAAAAAAATGTTTTTTTTTTAGTATAGCACTGTACAATATATAGAAATTGTTTATTTCACACACCTCCAGATGTGTATTTCACACTGCAAAATATTTTCTGTGGCCCTAAATGGCGTTTTTTGCCAGACCACAACACACCCACAGCACGTAACCGCTGAATCGCACAGCTACAGAAAATGCTATTCAAAAAAAAAGGTTGTTTTTTTTAGTATAGCACTGTACAAGAAGAATATATAGAAATTGTTTATTTTACACACCTCCAGATGTGTATTTCACACTGCAAAATATTTTCTGTGGCCCTAAATGGCGTTTTTTGCCAGACCACAACACACCCACAGCACGTAACCGCTGAATCGCACAGCTACAGAAAATGCTATTAAAAAAAAGTTGTTTTTTTTAGTATAGCACTGTACAAGAAGAATATATAGAAATTGTTTATTTTACACACCTCCAGATGTGTATTTCACACTGCAAAATATTTTCTGTGGCCCTAAATGGCGTTTTTTGCCAGACCACAACACACCCACAGCACATAACCGCTGAATCGCACAGCTACAGAAAATGCTATTCAAAAAAAAAGGTTGTTTTTTTTAGTATAGCACTGTACAAGAAGAATATATAGAAATTGTTTATTTTACACACCTCCAGATGTGTATTTCACACTGCAAAATATTTTCTGTGGCCCTAAATGGCGTTTTTTGCCAGACCACAACACACCCACAGCACGTAACCGCTGAATCGCACAGCTACAGAAAATGCTATTAAAAAAAAAAGGTTGTTTTTTTTAGTATAGCACTGTACAAGAAGAATATATAGAAATTGTTTATTTTACACACCTCCAGATGTGTATTTCACACTGCAAAATATTTTCTGTGGCCCTAAATGGCGTTTTTTGCCAGACCACAACACACCCACAGCACGTAACCGCTGAATCGCACAGCTACAGAAAATGCTATTCAAAAAAAAAGGTTGTTTTTTTTAGTATAGCACTGTACAAGAAGAATATAAAGAAATTGTTTATTTTACACACCTCCAGATGTGTATTTCACACTGCAAAATATTTTCTGTGGCCCTAAATGGCGTTTTTTGCCAGACCACAACACACCCACAGCACGTAACCGCTGAATCGCACAGCTACAGAAAATGCTATTCCAAAAAAAAGGTTGTTTTTTTTAGTATAGCACTGTACAAGAAGAATATATAGAAATTGTTTATTTTACACACCTCCAGATGTGTATTTCACACTGCAAAATATTTTCTGTGGCCCTAAATGGCGTTTTTTGCCAGACCACAACACACCCACAGCACGTAACCGCTGAATCGCACAGCTACAGAAAATGCTATTCAAAAAAAAAGGTTGTTTTTTTTAGTATAGCACTGTACAAGAAGAATATATAGAAATTGTTTATTTTACACACCTCCAGATGTGTATTTCACACTGCAAAATATTTTCTGTGGCCCTAAATGGCGTTTTTTGGAAGAGCACAACACACCCACAATATTTAACCACTGAATCGCACAGCTATAGAAGTGCAGAGAATGCTATTCAAAAAAAATGTTGTTTTTTTTAGTATAGCACTGTACAATATATAGAAATTGTTTATTTTACACACCTCCACATGTGTATTTCACACTGCAATTTATTTTCTGTGGCCCTAAATGGCGTTTTTTGGAAGAGCACAACAACTCCAACAGTATATAACCGCTGAATCGCACAGCTGCAGAGGCCAGAGAATGCTATTCAAAAATAATGTTGTTTTTTCACACACCTCCAGATGTGTATTTCACACTGCAAAATATTTTCTGTGGCCCTAAATGGCGTTTTTTGCAAGAGCACAACAACCCCAACAGTATATAACCGCTGAATCGCACAGCTGCAGAGGCCAGAGAATGCTTTTTAAAAATAATGTTGTTTTTTCACACACCTCCAGATGTGTATTTCACACTGCAAAATATTTTCTGTGGCCCTAAATGGCGTTTTTTGGAAGAGCACAACAACCCCAACAGTATATAACCGCTGAATCGCACAGCTGCAGAGGCCAGAGAATGCTTTTTAAAAATAATGTTGTTTTTTCACACACCTCCAGATGTGTATTTCACACTGCAAAATATTTTCTCTGGCCCTAAATGGCGTTTTTTGGAAGAGCACAACACAACCACAGTATTTAACCACTGAATCGCACAGCTATAGAAGTGCAGAGAATGCTATTCAAAAAAAATGTTGTTTTTTTTAGTATAGCACTGTACAATATATAGAAATTGTTTATTTTACACACCTCCAGATGTGTATTTCACACTGCAAAATATTTTCTGTGGCCCTAAATGGCGTTTTTTGCAAGAGCACAACAACCCCAACAGTATATAACCGCTGAATCGCACAGCTGCAGAGAATGCTATTCAAAAAAAAGTTTTTTTTTTTTTTTTAGTATAGCATAGTACAAGAAAAATATATAGAAATTGGTTATTTCACACAACTAGAGATATACACTGCAAAATATTTTTTTTGCCCAAAAATAGGTCTTTTTTGCGCACAACAAAGTGCCTTTTTTTTTTTTTGCAACAGCACAATAAAGTGCCTTTTTTTTTTGGGGGGCCCAAAAATGGGTCTTTTTAGCAAAAGCACAATAAAGTGCCTTTTTTTTTTTTTTCTGCCCGAAATGGGTCTTTTAGCAAGAGCACAATACAGCCACAGTATGGAATAGGTGTATCACTCAACGTAATGCAGTGCTGGTGCACTGAGCTTGCAACACAAACAGATAAACCTATGCAGATCGCTGAGCTATTATATCTCTCAATCTGGACTCCTATCTAAATCTCTCTCCCTGAAAGCACAAACAGGATCCTGCCCCTACACTACACTACACTACACTGTCTCCCTATCTTTTCTATCAGTAGATTGCAGAATCAGGACTAACTCCTATCATATAATTCTCTCCCTCACAGCAACAGCAGCCAGGATCCTTTCCCTACACTGTCTAAAAGCAGAGTGACGATCTGTGCTGTGTGCCTCTTGCTTACATAGAAGCTGGTCACATGCTGGGTCACATGTTGCACTGACCAATCACAGCCATGCCATTAGTAGGCATGGCTATGATGGCTTCTAAGGGCACACCAGCTAATCAAATGGTGATTGGCTGGCCCCTGAAGCATTTCTAACTGCGCCATTAAATTCCCGAATCCGAACCCGAACCCGGACTTTAGCGCAAAATCCGGGTCCGGGGTTGGGAAAACGCCAAAATTCGGTACGGACCCGAACTTTACAGTTCGGGTCCGCTCAACACTAGTGGCAAGTAATCTCTTTTTCTCTCCCGTGCATCTGTACTTCACCCTTTTAGTTTTCAGCAAGTTATTCCATTTGGATTTCGTTTTTCATTGAACCTATCATTCAGTCCCCTGTCCTTGGAAGAGAGCACCAGCAACCAATGGCGAGTGGATCGTCTGATTATAATCCACCTGAGTATTTGACACTTGCAGGACTATTTGTGAAGATTTGCTGCCTTTTATTATATCATAGAAGTTTGTTTTTATACATTTTTGCACTTATCTTTTTTGAACTATATTTCTTTTTGAATCATATTCTAGAAGATTATACACTTATTGATTAACAATTTGAAGATTTGTCACATTGGGATATTATTGGATATGTCCTTGGACTTTCTTGTGTTTTCTCACTGATTACTTGGTTTATTGCTAGCGCTACATTTAATTTTTCGTTTTACATAATCCAAGTTTTAGCACTTGCTGTGTAGCTGCTGCAAATATATATTCTTTCACATTTATTTTACACATTTTTTCCCAGCGCCTTTTTGTGTGTTTTATAAGGTTAAATGTTAGGCTTAAAGTTAAGGGCTAGGATTATATGTTGGGGGCTAGGGTTAGATGTTAGGGTTCAGGGCTAGAGTTGAATTTTAGGGTTAAGGGCGAGGGTTAAATGTTAGGGTTAAGGACTAGGATTAGGGATAAATGTTAGGGTTAAGATCTAGGGTTAACTGTTAAGGTTAAGGGTTAGGGTCAAATATTAGGGATAAGTTTAAGGGCTAACATTTAACCCTAACACTTAACCTTAACATTTAACCCTAGCCCTTAACATTTAACCCTAACCTTTAACCCTAGACCTTAACCCTAACATTTAACCCTAACCTTTAACCCTAGACCTTAACCGTAACCCTAACATTTAACCCTAATCCTAGTCCTTAACCCTAACATTTAACCCTAACATTTAACCCTAGACCTTAACCCTAACCTTTAACCCTAGACCTTAACCGTAACCCTAACATTTAACCCTAATCCTAGTCTTTAACCCTAACATTTAACCCTAACCTTTAACCCTAGACCTTAACCCTAACATTTAACCCTAATCCTAGTCCTTAACCCTAACATTTAACCCTACCCTCGGCCTTAACCCTAAAATTCAACTCTAGCCCTGAACCTAACATCTAACCCTAGCCCCCAACATATAATCCTAGCCCTTAACTTTAAGCCTAACATTTAACCTTAGCCCTTAACTTTAACCCTAACTTTTAACCCTAACCCTAACCTTAACCCTAACATTTAACCTTAGCCCTTAAACGTATCCCTAACATTTAACCCTAGCCCTTAACTTTAATGTTAACATTTAACCTAGTCCTTAACATTTAAGCCTAACACTTAACCCTAACCTTTAACCCTAGACCTTAACCGTAACCCTAACATTTAACCCTAATCCTAGTCCTTAACCCTAATGTTTAACCGTAACATTTAACCCTAGACCTTAACCCTAACATTTAACCCTAACCTTTAACCCTAGACCTTAACCGTAACCCTAACATTTAACCCTAATCCTAGTCCTTAACCCTAACATTTAACCCTAACCTTTAACCCTAGACCTTAACCCTAACATTTAACCCTAATCCTAGTCCTTAACCCTAACATTTAACCCTACCCTCGGCCTTAACCCTAAAATTCAACTCTAGCCCTGAACCCTAACATCTAACCCTAGCCCCCAACATATAATCCTAGCCCTTAACTTTAAGCCTAACATTTAACCTTAGCCCTTAACTTTAACCCTAACTTTTAACCCTAACCCTAACCTTAACCCTAACATTTAACCTTAGCCCTTAAACGTATCCCTAACATTTAACCCTAGCCCTTAACATTTAAGCCTAACACTTAACTCTAACATTTAACCCTAACCTTTAACCCTAGACCTTAACCGTAACCCTAACATTTAACCCTAATCCTAGTCCTTAACCCTAACATTTAATCCTAATAAGGGAGGAGCAGGCCCCGTGGCACGCAGTATGTCTGCGGAGTGTGGGAAGAAGCCCTCGCAAGCACAGCAAGACCATGCAGACTCTGGATGGTTGGGATTTGAACCAAGGATCGTAGTACTACAAAGCAAGTGTGCTAACCACTAGGGCAAGGACAAGGGATGGGCAGGAGGGGTGGCCGACCTGGGCACTGTGGTATAATGTGAGGGTGGGGGGGGCACGATAAGGAGATTAGGAGGGAGGGGATTTGTGTTGGAAGGGGGGATCTGGGGGCGGAAGGGGGTAAGTATGTTCTAGGAGGGGAAATTTTATGGGGGGGGGGGTGATAAGAATGGTGATTTAGGGGCATTTGTGTTGGGAGGGGAGATGAAAGGAAGGAGATTTGTGCTAAGAGGGGGGAATTTGAAGGTGGGGGAGAGAAGATGTGTATTAGGAGGGGAAATTTAAGGCGGAGGATTTGTGCTAGGTGGAGTTTTTTTTGTAGGGGGGGGCATTTGAGCTGAAGGGGAATTTATGCTTAGGGGGTAAGCATGCAGATTAGTGATACGTGTTTTTGTGGGGGATTTTTGCTGACACATAATGCTCATACATCTTTGAGGGGGGGGGGGCGCAGTTTGGCATGTTCATTCTAGATGACCTTGTCCAGGCACTGCTAACCACGAAAGCCACTGGAGCCTTCCTTGCCAAGGAATGTGGCAAGTAATACACCTTATCCCTGCACCCCTAAACTGCACCCCCAGTACCCCTAAACTAAACAAACATAGAAGCTTTATAGTTAGGCACCCCCTGCAAGGGCAGATTTTGCCTTCCAGAGTTTAGACCCTGCCCAGCTTATTTCTGCAAATACAGAGCATCACCTTCTATGTTATGGAGAAAAGGAGAGCTGTTCTGTAGTCCTGTCCTAGGGTGACAACATTGCACTTCTGTAGATACACTACAGTAGACATGTGCATTCGTTTTCGTCCGAATGCATTTTCGTCCGAATTTCAGCTATTTTCGTTATCGTTTTAACAAACGAAAACGAAAGCACAGAATCCGAAAACCGAAAGATCCGACATAAACAAATGCTTTATTTTCGTTTTCGTTGCAAAAACAGTTCGATATAGATAGCAGATTCGACGTGACGCTGACAATAACAATCTGTGTCTATCGAACCTGTGGTCGAATGTGCCTAACCTTAACTCTATTAGTCCAAGATTATTCTACATAGAGAGGAAAGATTTGACATTATAGAGAGAAAGATTCGACATAGGAGAGAAAAGATTCTACATAGGAGAGGAAAGATTCGACATAGGAGAGAAAAGATTCGACATAGGAGAGAAAGATTCGACATAGGAGAGGAAAGATTCGACATAGGAGAGAAAAGATTCGACATAGGAGAGAAAAGATTCGACATAGGAGAGAAAAGATTCGACATAGGAGAGAAAAGATTCGACATAGGAGAGAAAAGATTTGTTATTATAGAGAGAAAAGATTTGACATAGAGAGAAAAGATCACTGCTGGAATTGGGTGGGGGAAGTAAAATAAAAATAAAGTTGATGATGAATGTTATTGGCTGATTGTAACCAAAGAGGAGGAGCAGTAAAATAGCTAGAATGACGAAGATTCGACAAAGCATCGAAAGTTAGAAGATTCGACGGTGCAGCAAAATTGTACGACGCTGCAATCGTACATTTCCGGTCAAATACATCCGCCCATAGGCTATAGAAGAATTCTAATGTTGGTTGACTAGTAATAGTAATGAATAAATATAATTATTACTAGTCATACAACATTAGAATTCTTCTATAGCTTGTGGGCGGAACATTCGACCGGAAATGTACGATCGCGGCGTCGTACAGTTTCACTGCTCCGTCGAATCTTCTTTTGAACATTCGACAGACACCATAAGCCTTCAATGACAGATTCGACCTTAATTAATTCAGATTTTCGGACGAATGCAATTTCTAACGAAAAACAAAATAAATAAAAACGAATTTCGGGAGTAACTAAATAAATTTATTTTTCGGACGAAAACGAAATTCCAAAACGAAATATTTCAGTGTGCACATGTCTACACTACAGTGAGTGTTGTCACCCTAGAACAGGAAGTAATAAAAATAAAAAAGTAAAGACAACGAATGTGGCCATCACATCTAAGGACAGGTACCTTGTAATATTCAACATTTTTGTTCTTGGGTTCAGATAAACTTAATTACTATTTAGAGCAGCTTGTAGATGGAATGGAATGTCCCCGATTCTCCCGGCGCAGTAAATCTTGAGGCTGTTGCTTTAATTTAGCGCAATTACATTTGTCTAGATGAAAATTAACGATACGAGAGAAGTGAGGCACGGCCATAGACATATTTAATCTTCCCTGTATTTGCTTTTTATTACAAAACAATATTCACTCAATTAACCTTGACCAGCAGCTGTTCCATTCATATGTGTGTTCCAGAGAGTGTTTATCGGTGATTAGTTACGGCTATTCTTATAATGGGATTTTTAGCTGACTCCTGGCTGTTTCTGTAATAAATAAACATAATCCTTTAAGACGGCTCTACATTATTTTTCACCGTCCCGGAGCGCCAAGTTGGCTTCACTTGGCTGCGGTGAGATTGTTCAAAGTCCAAGGTTCAGATCATTATCTGACATAATGCGGCAGGGGAGAACATTCACACTTTAACCAACTCCTGCCTGGATATTGGGGGGTTTTCCAGATCTGGATTCACCAGTGCTGGAATCCTAGGGGCCCTGGGGGAACATGGGGCCCCTAGGATTCCAGCACTGGTGACTTTAGGGCAACCCAGCCTGGGCTAACCAGTACTTCCTGAAGTCCGCTCGTACCTGTTCCAGACTTACCTGGCAATGGACCCCACTATGATCCAAATTCATAGGGCCTTTCCCAGAAGACATTCCCATCAGGGACATATTTACCGTGAGGCAAACATGGCGTTTGCCTTGGGTGGCATTTTTCAGGCAGAAAGGCAGAGGGGGCACCTCACCCTGATTATTCATCTCAACATTCCCCTACCTCCTCCAGCCAATGGGCGGCTCGTCTAAACCGGTGGTTCTCAACCCTGTCCTCAAGTACCTCCAACAGGCCATGTTTGCAGTTTTTCCTTAATCTTGCATAGGTGCTTTAAATCAGAGTTAATGGCTTGGTATTTTGCACAGCTATTTTAATCTAAGAGAAATTCCCAAAACATGGCCTGTTGAGGGTACTTGAGGACAGGGTTGAGAACTGGGGGACACCACACACCTGCCTCAGGTGACTTCAATTCAGTCAATCTTATCCCCCTCCCCACCTACCCCCTCCTCTTGGGGCTGCCTGCATGGTTTTACAGTCTAGCAGCTCCCGCTCAGCCCCCGACACCACAGGCAGCCAGAGCCTTGTCTGCACCAACCAGTCCCAGTGGACAGGCAGCCATGCCTTCTTACCCCATGCAGATGACGAATTGCTGCAGTCCATGCTGGATATACAATACACACACAGGATAAAGAAGCAGTGTGTATAGCGGGGCCAGTGGTGTAGCACCATCCTCTGCCCCGCTGACCCTATCCTCTGCCCCGCTGACCCTATCCTCTGCCCTACTGACCCCTGTCTTATACCCCACTGACCCCATCCTATGTCCCGCTGACCCTGTCCTACATCCTGCTGACCCCATCCTCTGCCCCATTTACTAAATGCTCTGCCCTACTGACCCCTGTCCTATACCCAACTGACCCTATCCTATGTCCCGCTGACCCTGTCCTACGTCCCGCTGACCCTGTCCTACGTCCCGCTGACCCCTTCTAACATCCTGCTGACCCCATCCTCTGCCCCATTGACCAAATTCTCTGCCCTACTGACCCATCCTATACCCCACTGACCCTATCCTATGTCCCTCTGACCCTGTCCTACGTCCTGTTGATCCTGTCCTATGTCCCGTTGACCCTGTCCTACATCCCGTTGACCCTGTCCTACGTCCTGCGGACCCCATCCTCTGCACCCTACTGACCCCGTCCTATGTCCCACTGACCCCGTCCCATTGATCACATATGTGGCACTTGGACGAATCATGCTTCAGGGTCTCATAGGGAAGCCTCATCAGACCCTGAGACAAGAACAGTATGCTGTTGCTGGGGTGGGACAAATTGGGAGGGGGTGGGGGGGTCGATTTTAGTCTTGCCTAGGGCAGCAGAAAACAAAAATACACCACTGATTCCCATATAGCTTAGAGGAAGGAGCAGACCACACAAGAGGTCTCTTTTTAAAGGTTTACTAAACTAAAGAATTCAAGGTACTAATCCGTCTCCTAGATGGTTGGTGGTAGATAGCTTACTATTCCAGCAACAATGTACATAGGGAGCAAAGTCACCATGTAAGTTAGCAATATCATATTCCAAGGAGCAGAGATAAAACAAGAGACCCGTGCCTATATAAAGGGTGTCCCAGAGTCCAAATACTGTATATTCAAGCCCTCCAGCTATCAGCTCCCAGCCTACATGTCAGTCCATACTGTTGCATAGGCCATAGGGAATACTCATGATCACTCTTCTCATGGTAATTTACTAACCACTAACCAGCCAGCTCTCCACTTTCTTGACATAACCTCACCCAGGGTGACCCTCTCCTAGCAGGGGCAGGAATGGCACCCAAGCTGCTTCTACCTAAACTGAATCTCACTCTCAAGCTGTGGGGGCATCTAGTGACCAGCCAGGGAAATTACAATAAGCCACTTACTTGCTTCACCCTACAGCAGTGGTCTCCAAACTTTGGCCAGGGGGCTGAATGTGGCCCTTTGCTTGTCTTTGTCCGGCCCTTAGGGCAATGTTCCTCTGCCTGACACCAACAATCGGGAATCATTCTGTCACTGAAACATCAACAAAATCACTATTCCTATCACTGCACCCAGCAATGGGGTACCATTCTTCCCACTGACACCAACGATGGGGCACTATTCCTCCCAATGACATCAACAGCAGGGCATTATTCTTCCTACTGACACCAGTGATGGGACACTATTCCTGCCACTGATACCAATGATGGGACACTATTCCTCCCACTGACACCAATGATGGGACACTATTCCTCCCACTGACACCAATGATGGGACACTATTCTTCCCACTGATACCAATGATGGGACATTATTCCTTCCACTGATACCAATGATGGGGCACTATTCCTTCCACTGATACCAATGATGGGGCACCATTCCTCAGACTGACACCAATGATGGGGCACTATTCCTCCCACTGGCACCAATGATGGGACACTATTCCTTCTACTGACACCAATGATGGGACACCATTCCTCCCACTGACACCAATCATGGGGCACCATTCCTGCCACTGACACCAATGATTGAGCACTGGCCACAGCCCAGCCCCCTTAAAGTCTTAAGCAGTGTTTCTCAACTCCAGTCCTCAAGGCACCCCAACAGGTCACCTTTTTAAGGATTTCCCTCATAGGAAAAAGCTGTGGTAATTACCAAGGCAGTGAAACTGATCAAATCACCTGTACAAAATAATGGAAAGCCTGAAAACCTGACCTGTTGGGGCGCCTTGAGGACCGGAGTTGAGACACACTGGTCTAAAGGACCGTAAACTGGCCCTTTGTTTAAAATGTTTGGAGACCAACGCCCTACAGTGTCAGCCAGGATGCTTCCCTAATACAGTAAATGGATATCATGATGCAATATTGTAGACCCTTTGAAGGATATATAGTAGAAGAAGGCACAACAATGGGTAAAAGGCCCAAAACCGATATTGAAAACCAAAAAGTGTTTTGGGTCAACCGTATTCTTTTAGGTTTATAACTTTTCCACCAATATTTTATATCCGTTATTTACCAAATCTTCCCTCCATCAGCAGGACCTTCATGTTCACCCTACCAGCAATGGAGCCCCTATGTGAGAGCAGTTTCAAGCCCCTGTCTACTTCAATTTGGGGTAATAGGGAAGCATGAAGGATGCCTCCTGCTTATCAACTGCCCTATAATTCATAAAGTACACTGTGTCTAGGTCTACAAAATCTCTGAAGGGGATCCCAGCAGCCATCCTTTCCACATCTTGTGTAAATGGAGCCCTAAATACCGGTGGGCCCTTGTGCACCTGTACAGTATTCACAGTGTGCCCACCACTGGTCTCTTCACAGCTCTGACTTCTGTAATGTGTATTACTAGTTATGACTCTGAGCATTGCCCCTTTCCAGCACTAGCCAAGCCAGTAAGCAATACCATCAACACTATCAGCCTGTGCCCACCTGTGTCCAGGAGCTCCCTGCCAGCCGCTGATATCTTCAACTGGTCTTCTACCGGCTTCTGATCTTCAGCTGTTTTCATTGGCTTGGGCCGAAGTGATGTAATTCCCACGTATGTGCAAGATGTCATTTATTTTGGAAAATGCCTAAATTGTACACCGAGCTGCCCTTTAAATGGTATCTGAGGGATACAGAAGGTCCTTTAAACCGTCCTGAAATTTTACCTGTGCCAAAACTAGACATGTGCACTGCGGAAAAATGTATTCGTTTTCGTTTCATTCATTAATTAATTTTTCTCGTTTTTCGGGTCATTCGTTGTGATCGTAATTCGTAAATTCGAAAATCCGTAAATTCGTTGATTCGTTAATTTGTAAATTCAAAAATTCAAAAAATAAGAAAGAAAATCCCAAAATTTGAAAGAATGACTAACTAACTAATAATATCTAACTATTAAATTATAGGTATTGGAATTTCCTTTCAAATTTGGCTGTTAGTGAAAATAACGAATACGAATTTATCCGAAGTTACAAATTATCCGAAATAATGAATGCCGCATCTAAACGAATGGAACGGAACAAATAAAAAAAAAGAAAAGATAATAATAATGATAATAATAATAATAATATAAAACGTTTTTTTTATTGTTATTTATTATTATTTTTTTCCGTATAATAGTTTAATAGTTAGTAATAGTTAAGTTATTATTAGTTATTTCAGATTTTCGAATTTTGGGATTTTCGAATTACCGAATTTTTGAATATTCAAATTTACGAATTTTCGGAAAAATTTGTTAAACGGGGTTTCGTTAGTCCGGATATTTCTGAATTAATGAATTCTTCAAAATTCATTAAAAACGAATTTGGAACTAAACGACTTGCACATGTCTAGCCAAAACCATTAATCCTGACCCCCCACCAGAAACTTTAACTCTAAGGCCCCATGTACACAGGACGCTGGTGCAAAGTCTTCTGAACGAAGGTTGAAACCGGCGTTTAGAAACGCCCGTTTTGCCGCGTTTAGCCACGTTTTATCGCGTTTGCGTCTAAAAGCGTTTAGTTAAGAAACGTCATAAGGACCCTTTTTAAGCTCAAAAAACTGTATTATTAACCATTTCAGCCATTTTGTGAGACCAGAGTGAGTAGCAGCAGCTGAGAGAGCAGCGGTGTATTTGTATTTAGCGTGTCACTTGCCACATCACCTGCCACAAGTTGTGGATTGTCCACTTGCCACGTCACCTGCCACAAGTTGTGGACTGTCCACTTGCCATGTCACCTGGCAACGTCACCTGGCCACGTCACCTGCCACAAGTTGTGGATTGTCCACTTGCCATGTCACCTGGCCACATCACCTGCCACAAGTTGTGGATTGTTCACTTGCCATGTCACCTGGCAACGTCACCTGGCCACGTCACCTGCACAAGTTGTGGATTGTCCACTTGCCATGTCACCTGGCAACGTCACCTGGCCACATAACCTGCCACAAGTTGTGGATTGTCCACTTGCCATGTCACCTGGCCACGTCACCTGCCACAAGTTGTGGATTATCCACTTGCCATGTCACCTGGCCACGTCACCTGCCACAACTTGTGGATTATCCACTTGCCACGTCACCTGCCACAAGTTGTGGATTGTCCACTTGCCACGTCACCTGCCACAAGTTGTGGATTGTCCACTTGCCACAAGTTGTGGATTGTCCACTTGCCACGTCACCTGCCACAAGTTGTGGATTGTCCACTTGCCACAAGTTGTGGATTGTCCACTTGCTACGTCACCTGCCACAAGCTGTGGATTGTCCACAATGCAATGTAAGCAATTACAGTTTTTTTTTTATATTTTTTTAGTGGTTTTTCATCATTTGCCATCATTTTTGAGATTTTCAATGTAAAAAAATAGGTCACCTTTAAAAACGCTTATAAACGAAAACGCGGCTAAACGCGGTACAGCGTTTAGCCGCGTTTGGCTTCTGAAACGTGGAAATCTTTGGTGTCTGAACCCATTTTTTTGCTTTCAGAAAAACGAGGTTAAACGCAACTGCCTAAAAACGGCAATAAACGAGACAGTGTGTACATGGGACACATAGGATAACATTGAATGGGTTCAGGAGCAGTTGAAAAAAGTGTCCAACTGCCTCTGAACACGAGTTTACCAGCGTCCATAAAGGTTAATATGCAAGTTATTGCCATAAAAAGTGTATCAATGCAAAAAAAAGTTTTAAAAGCGGTCGTTTTTTTCGGGAGCAGTGATTTTAATGATGCTTAAAGTGAAACAATTAAAGTGAAATATTCCTTAAAATTTTGTACCTGGGGGGTGTCTATAGTATGCCTGTGAAGTGGCGCGTGTTTCCCATGTTTAGAACTGTCCCTGCACAAAATGACATTTCCAAAGGAAAAAAAGTCATTTAAAACTACTCGCAGCTATTAATGAATTGTCGGGTCCCGGCAATACAGATAAAAGTCATTGAAAAAAAAACGGCATGCCCCCCCCCCCAGTCCATTACCAGGCCCTTTGGGTCTGGTATGAATATTAAGGGGAACCCCGAACCAAAAAAAAAAAAAAAATATCCAGATCTGGTATGGATATTAAGGGGAACCCTGCGCCATTTTTTTAAAAATGGTGTAGGGGTCCCCCTCAAATGGCGTAGTGGTCCCCCTCAAAATCCATACCAGACCCTTCAGGTCTGGTTTGGATTTTAAGGGGAACCCGCGCCAAAATTAAAAAAAAAATGGCGTGGGGGTCCCCCCAAAAATCCATACCAGACCCTTATCCGAGCCCACAGCCTGGCAGGCCATAGGAAAAAAAGGGGGGACGAGAGAGCACTCCCCCCTCATGAACCGTACCAGGCTATATGCCCTCAACATGGGGAGGATGTCCCCATGTTGATGGGGACAAGGGCCTCATCCTCACAACCCTTGCCCGGTGGTTGTGGGGGTATGCGGGGCGGGGGGCTTATCGGAATCTGGAAGACCCTTTTAACAAAGGGAACCCCCAGATCCCGGCCACCCCCATGTGAATTGGTAACGGGGTACATTGTACCCCTACCATTTCACAAAAAAGTGTCAAAAATGTAAAAACAAACATAGTAGACAGCTTGGGACAAGTCCTTTTAATAAAAAATAAATAAAAATAATTCCAGCCATGTACATCCATTCTCGAGCGGAGGATAAGAAGAAGAAAAAAAAACTGCCAACACGATCCCCACAACCACCGGGCAAGGGTTGTGGGTATGAGGCCCTTGTCCCCATCAACATGAGGAAATCCTCCCCATGTTGAGGGCATGTGGCCTGGTACGGTTCAGGAGGGGGGGTGCTCTCTCGTCCCCCCTCTTTTCCTGCGGCCTGCCAGGTTGCGTACTCGGATAAGGGTCTGGTATGGATTTTTGGGGGGACCCCCACACCATTTTTTTTGGTGCAGGGTTCCCCTTAAAATCCATACCAGACCTGAAGGGTCTGGTATGGATTTTGAGGAGGACCCCTAAGCCATTTTTTTTTATTTGGTGCAGGGTTCCCCTTAATATCCATACCAGACCTGAAGGGCCTGGTATGGAATTTGGAGGGACCCCCACGCAATTTATTTTTAAATTTTGGTTCAGGGTTCCCCTTAATATTCATACCAGACCCAAAGGGCCTGGTAATGGACTGGGGGGGAACCCATGACGTTTTACTCAATGACTTTTATCTGTATTGCCAGGACCCGACAATTCATTATAGCCACTAGTAGTTTTAAATGACTTTTTTTCCTTAAGAAATTTAATTTTGTGCAGGGACAGTTTTAAACAGGGGAAAAATGCGCTACTTTACAGGCATACTATAGAAACCCCCCAGGTACGATATTTAAAGGAATATTTCACTTTTATTGTTTCACGTTAAGCATTATTAAAATTACTGCTCCCGAAAAAACAGCCGTTTTTTTAACTTTTTTTTTGCATTGATACATGTCCCCTGGGGCAGGACCCCGGTCCCCAAACACTTTTTATGACAATAACATGCATATAAGCCATTTAAATTAGCACTTTAGATTTCTCCCATAGACTTTTAAAGGGTGTTCCGCAGCTTTCGAATTCGCGGCGAACACCCCAAATTGTTTGCTATTCGACGAACAGGCGAACACCTGATGTTCGAGACGAACTTACGTTCGACTCGAACATTGGGCTCATCCCTAGCGGCCAAATAAAGGGTTCAAAAGGGTTAAAAGCTGCCGAGTCGCTTTGCAGGTGCTTCCCATTGATTTCAATGGGTAGGATGCTTTAGGAGTGGTGTATACACCGCTCTTAAAGTGTCTCAAAGATGCTGCTTGCAGGACTTTTTTTGACGTCCTGCCAGCGCAGCGCCCCAGTGTGAAAGCACTCATGCTTTCACACTAGGATTGCAGATGAGGCATTTTTCAGGCGCTTTACAGGCGCTATTTTTTAGTGCTAAAGCGCCTGAAAAACGCCTCCAGTGTGAAAGGGTCTAATAGTAACTCTAGTACTAATTATAATGGTACCCTAAACCTTATGCTAATCCCCACAGTAACATTAACCTTAAATGGAGCCATGTGACCGCCTTGTAAGTGATGATATGGTGATCACATGGCCTTGTTGATAAGCAAATGCATGTTGTACACCTCCGGAGTCTCACACCTAGGAGCATTGCTGCTTTTAAAGGGGATGGAGGAGGGTTAAGCTAAGAAGAGTAGTCCTGCAGAGAAAAATAGGGGCCATTATAAATAAAAGATTTAGCAAAGCCAAACCCATTGTCTTTAAGTCTGGAAAAAACACATGCTTGTGGGTGGGGCTAAAGGAAAAGGAATGGGACGCTTCTGTCAGGAAATGTCCTCCAGTGAACTGTTCTAGATCATTGTCACATCAGCATCAGCTTCAACATCAAGGTTAAAGCGGAGTTCCACCCAAAAATTGAATTTCCGCTTTAAGTGTTGGTGACCCCCTGACATGCCACATTTGGCATGTAATTTTTTGGGGAGGGGAGCGTATACCCTCTTTTTAGGGGCATCCAGCTCCCACTTCCTCCCGGGGCTCCGCGGCGCCTGAAGGAAGTTCACCCCTCCCTCCGTGCAATCTTCTGGGACACGTCACAGGTTCCAGAAGATTGCCCAGCCAAACGCAGCACGGCTCGCGCATGCGCAGTGCGTGCCCGGCTGTGAAGTCACAGCCGGGCACCCACAGTAGTGATGCGGGCACCACAGAGAGGAGGGGGCTTGGTTCGCCCGCATCACAGGACCGTGGGACAGGTGAGTGTCAAATTTTTTAAAAGTCAGCAGCTACAGTTTTTGTAGCTGCTGACTTTTGTATGGGTGGAACACCGCTTTAAGGGGAGGAGGAAAGATTGGGGGGGGGGGGGAGCACTTGCAGCAGCCCTTCAGGTAGAGAAAGCAACGCTGGAGGAAACTAAAGTAAAAACAGACTGTCTGGTACCTGAGGCAATAGTATGAGAGACTGCGCTAATCGACCCCTGGCCAACCATTAGGAGGTTTATTGGCATTGGTGCATGCTGGGAGAGGCTATACATATTCAGGGGGTGGCCTTGGGCATTCAGTCCTTCACTGGGCCTACTGCCTGGGGAAACATGTTTGGCTGCTGAATCTTCTTAGGCCAGTTGCCTGAGAGGGTGACTATATGGCTGGGCAAAGGCTTTGGTTTGAGGCCTAGGTAGTGCAACCTGGGGATTGAAGAGTGGTGGAGGAACTCCAGATGTGACGAGGGATCGGAGAAGCTTGGACCTCACTGGAGTATGGTGTCTTCTCCTGGGGGTGTTGGAAGCAGAACTGACAAGTGCTTTAAAGCCCTGTACACACGATCGGTTTTACCGATGAAAACAGTCCGATGGACTTTTCTCATCAGACAAACCGATCGTGTATGGGCCCCATCAGTCTTTTTTCCATCGGTTTTAAAAAATAGAACATGTTTTAAATTTTTCCGATGGATCAAAAACCGATAGCAAATTCCGATCGTCTATGGGCAAGTCCATCGGATAAAAAACCCACACATGCTCAGAATCAAGTCGACGCATGCTCAGAAGCATTGAACTTCATTTTTCTCGGCTCATCGGAGTGTTTTACGTCACCGCGTTTGGAACGGTCGGTTTTTTGACTGATGGTGTGTAGGCAAGACTGATGGAAGTCAGCTTCATCGGATTTCCGATGGACAAAACCATCGGATCAGAATCCATAGGATATCCGATCGTGTGTACGAGGCTTTACAGTCAGGAGTTACAGTCACAGAGTGCTGGATTGGCTTAAAGGTCCTCCATCTGTGAAGACTTTACATACTTTTGTTCCCTATTCTGGAGTCTGCCAAGTCATACGTGTCTTGTGCACTTACCCTCTCTCCTTGATGTTTTCACAGTCCACAGACTATGTTTGTTTTTTTATCTAAAAGTGGATGGCGTCTATATGTACACTTTTGCTTGCCTACCCTGGCCCAGGGAGTACCCTGAAGGAGGTGCTGTCCTAGCAGGCGCAGTGTCAAGGGTTGTGCCATATTTGAAAGCTAGGAAGGTTTATGGTGACCTTCCTTGGATGCACAGCCAAATTCATAGGCATCCATTGGTTTCTATCAAAAAATTCCCACACTTTGGACTAAACCCAAGTGACCCAACAAGAGTTATATATATATATATATATATATATATATATATATATATATATATATATACTGTATATATATATATATATATAACCCTGTGAGAGCCCGAGATGGCCACCCAAATCTTGAGAGAACTGTGTCCAATGAGACTCAGGCTCTCCCAAGATGGCACCCGTAGTCTATTATTTGTTGCAGTGGAGTCACCTAAATGTTAGTCACATGTATATATCACACTATAGAAACTCCTGGCACAGAACACAAAAACTGAACACAATCGCACAAGATTATGTGGATATAAGTGTAGCGCTAATTATTTGTTAATCTAAGTACAGTAATAAATCATACATAGATGAATTGAAAAACGTGGTTGGATGTGCTGTCAAAGCAAAAACCAGTGTAAAAACAAAAAACAAAAATACAAATAAGTCTTAAGGTATGAACGGAGTTGCAGTGATAATTAGTGATAATTACTAAAGCAGTGAATATTAACTGTGAAAACTCAATATTCAATATAAAATAAAGTCCAAGAAAAATAAACATTCATCTGTTTTAAAGGTGAAGTGATGATCAATCCCAAAAAATAATGTTCATTAGTGATATAAACTTGAAATCCAAATACGGAGTGCTGTGAAAACCGCCACCAAGAGTGAGTTGAAAGAGGCTTACCGGAAGTCTCGGACCTGGAGAAGCGTATGCCACTCAGGTCGAGAAAGGCATGGGGGTTAACAAACCCAATAGAGATGGGCTGGAGTCTGAGGGGTTTCTTATTCCACTTCAATCTCATAGGACATCTAGTATGTTGATCACGTGTTCATAAACGTATACAAAAGGCTCGGTATCCGTATTTTGTACGTATGAAAGTAAAAAAAGCTCACATAGCGTGATACCGTTTGGAAAGGTTTTAATCGCAAAAATGAGTAACAATAAAACACTCACATTTGAGATGGTATAAAAGGCATAGATTCAGGTACAGGAGCGATACGTGTAGACAGGTCCACCCGACTAGTTTCGACTAATCAGTCATCATCTGGGGTCGCACAAGATTAGACTTCATTTCGAGAGCTGAAAATGCAGCAGATACAGTACAATGGAGCATGTGTAGTGTCCGGGGTTGTGCCATATAAGAACGCAAGAAAGGCTTATAGGGACCTTTCTCTGGCACATCGCCAACTCCAGAGGCATCCCTGAGCATCCCTATGCTGACCCTACTCAACGAGAACCTGTCCTTAATACAAAGGCTACCTCTCCCTCACAAGGGAAACTTCCAAAACTGCAGACTCCACCCAAGTAACCCATCAGGGGCTATATATAGCCCCTTGAGAGTCCAAGATGGCCACCCAAATCTCGAGAGAACTTGGTGTCCAATGAGACTCTCCCAAGATGGCACCCGGAGTTCATGGCAGAGGACACATTAGTTCTATACCAGAGTCTCCTCTATGCCCAGTAGTGAACAACAGCGGTCAGGTGACCACGGAAATAGGAAGTGATTTTATTATCCTGCAATCACTGCATCGTCTCCTAGCCCTGCTAAGCTGACAAAGCAGCAATACCACTCCTCAGATTACCGGCAGCCACACTAACACATGCTCACCTGCTCATCTCTTGTGATGTACCCTGGCCCTTCATGACTACCTCAATACTTTATCTGAGAACAATGGGGTGGTCCCTAAAAGTCACAACATCTAGGTGTCCTGGAGTGGGAAGTAGAGTGGTAACTTCAACCTGGACTCCAATCCGGCCACACCCCCAACGTGTTTCACTCCGCCTCCCAAAGCTTAGTCATGGATCCCCATGACTAAGCTCCCAGGGGTGGGGTGAAACGCGTTGAGGCATGGCCTGGTTGGAGTCTAGGTTGAGGTTACCACTCTACTTCTCACTCCAGGACCCCTAGATGTTGCGACTTTTAGGGGCCACCCCATTGTTTTCTGAAGCCTCACAGGAGCCAGGACGGGTTCCATCCCCTGTCGGCACTCTAGTAACGGCTGGGGAAGCATTGATTACATACCCCTTACCCCCGAGCCTGAGCGGCACACACATTTCCCAGGTCACAGTCAATACTTTATCAGTTTATGTAGTTGTTTGGTTTTTGGGATACTGTAGCATAAAGTATGTCATTTTTTCCTGAGCTCCCAAAGGCAGTTATGCAACCGCTCGACCCATTATTCAGCACCGCAGAGTCATCTGAATGCAAGTCACAGCTATTTACTGCACAAAAGAAGTTCCCGGCACAGAACTCGGCGAAGACCAAACAAAATCACACAAGAGTAGACTTCACTTCGAGAGCTGGAAATGGTGCGAATACAATGGAGCCTGTGCTGGTTCTATTCTTTGTGGGTCAAGGGGAGAAATAAGAGCAGAAAAAGAGAAAGAAATAATCAACATCTAGGTCTACTTTTGCCGTCGGTGAATAGGAGAATTTTATAACGGAGAAAGGATTGAAAAGGCGGAGATTATCAGAAACAAAAACAAACAAACATGCTGCAGGAGGTTCTACTTGACCTAGAAACCTGGAATACGGATTGTGAAAAACGCAAAACTATCCAATAAACATATCAGCAATGTGTAGGTAGACATGCATGTAAAGAAAGCAATGCACACTGTGAGGGGGTTGGCTCGGCAGCGGGTGTGTGTGACCCCCGAGATGGGCTCCCCACACAAAAACAGGCCCAGCAAACGGAGGTTGTGGTTTTCAAAATCAAAAAGGTGCGGTTTATTTTCTATTTACAGTGACAAAACACAGCAAAGAAAAAGAAACATAAACAAAATAAATCCTGGTCAACTTGACCTCTGACTAAACATACAGGTTTCCTAACTAACAACTGGGATCAGCCTAGAGCTGTCCTAGTCCCTAAGTCCCTGGTTTTAAATGTCCAAGCAAATAGCCACACAGGCTTTGTCTCACCGCACAGGGGTTCACTCTCCCTAGACAGTCCACACAGGTCTGGGTCCAGGCATGAGCTAACATCTAATGAAGCTGGGAGTTCTTATAGAGGCCTAAATGAGCTGACAAGCTTCAGCTGGTCTCATCAACTCCCTGTCTGCACGACGCCCCACACTCTCCCTAGAGGTATGAGTCATCCATGAGCCCACTAGCCTCAGCTGGGCTTATACAACTCTCCACCTAGTTGTATAAGTCGGCGTAAAGCCTGAATCTGGGCGAAATATATCTACCCCCCTGGATGCAACCAGGTGACTTTACCTTCCTGCTGTCACATACCCCCCCCTCTTGTTTTAACCTTGGGGTTGGAACACCAGCAATCAGGCATTCATGTACTCGAGACAAAGCATCCACATTCCCCATTTGAACGCCAGGGCGATGCTTTACTGTGAAGTTGAATTCCTGGATGGCCAGGAACCACCTATTCACTCTTCTATTTGTTTCCTTGTTTTGAGCCATCCACTTTAACGGAGCGTGATCCGTAACCAAGTCAAAGTGCCTACCTAGCAGGTAGTACCGAAGGGAATCTAGAGCCCACTTCACCGCTAAACACTCCTTTTCAACGGTGGCGTAATTTACCTCATGGGACTTCAACTTCCTGCTGAGGTAAATGACTGGGTGCTCTTCCCCGTTCCAGACCTGGGACAATACTGCTCCTAACCCCACATCTGACGCATCACTTTGTACGACAAAGTCTTTAGAGAAGTCGGGTGAGTACAACACTGGCTGGCTACATAAGGCTTGTTTCAAGAATTGGAATGCTGCCTCAGCCTCGGGGGTCCATTTAATCATGACCGACCCTTTCCCCTTCGTCAGGTTGGTTAGGGGCACAGCCTTAGAAGCAAAGTGGGGAATGAATCGCCGATAATACCCAGCGATTCCCAGAAAGGCTCGTACCTGCTTCTTGCTGTTGGGACGTGGCCAACTCTGGATGGCCTCGACTTTGTTGAGTTGGGGTTTTATTACTCCCCTCCCAATGGTGTACCCAAGATATTTGGCCTCCTCCTGCCCAATGGTACACTTCTTGGGGTTAGCCGTAAACCCCGCTTCCCGAACAGAGTCCAGGACTGCTTGCACTTTTGGCAGATGTGAGGCCCAATCTGTGCTATGGACAATTACGTCATCCAGGTAAGCCGCAGCATACTTCCGATGGGGCCTCAGCATCTGGTCCATTTTCCGCTGGAATGTGGCCGGCGCATTCTGTAACCCGAACGGCATTCTTTTATATTGGAACCTGGGGTTACAAATGCGGTTTTCTCTTTGACCGACTTGGCCAGGGGGATTTGCCAATACCCTTTTGTGAGGTCAAGAGTCGTCATGTATCGGGCTGTTCCCAGCCGGTCGATCAACTCATCTATACGTGGCATGGGGTAGGTGTCAAATTTTGTAACTTTGTTCAACTGACGAAAATCGTTACAAAATCGCCAGCTCCCATCCGGTTTAGGCACCAACACAATGGGACTAGACCAATCACTTTGGGACTCCTCTATCACCCCTAAGTTCAGCATTTTCTGTACTTCCTCCCGTATTGCCTCCCGTCGGGCCTCTGGGATCCGATAGGGTTTTAACTTCACCCTTTCACCGGGCGGGGTAATGATGTCATGCTCTACCCCAGATGTTTGTCCCGGCAGCTCAGAGAATACCTCCTTGTTGCGAAGCACAAACTCCTTAACCTCCTGTTGTTGGGGTTGTGACAAGGTGGCTGCTATTCCAACCTCAGGAATCACGCAACCAGTTTGAGCTGGTGACCAAGTGTCTGCGACTAGGGACTCTCTATCCCTCCAGGCTTTCAACAGATTAACGTGATAGATCTGTTCGGGCTTTCGCCTTCCTGGTTGTCTGACCTTGTAATTCACTTCGCTCACTTTTTCCATTATCTCGTAGGGGCCTTGCCATTTGGCAAGGAATTTACTTTCAACCGTAGGGACAAGTACCAGTATCCTATCCCCCGGGGAAAAGGTACGGGTCTTGGCTCCACGGTTGTACACTCTCTGCTGTGCTAACTGCGCTTGGGCCAAATGTTCCTTCACGATGGGCATTACCTGTGCAATTCGGTCTTGCATCAGGGCGACATGCTCAATCACACTCCTGTGGGGAGAACTCTCACTTTCCCAAGTTTCCTTGGCAATATCCAACAGCCCTCTTGGGTGTCTCCCATACAGTAACTCAAAGGGGGAGAATCCCGTAGAGGATTGGGGCACCTCCCTAATAGCAAACATCAGATAAGGAAGTAGACAGTCCCAATCCTTTCCATCTCTATCCACCACTTTCTTCAACATTTGTTTTAGGGTTTTGTTGAATCTTTCAACCAGCCCATCGGTTTGGGGGTGATACACAGATGTACGTAATTGCGTCACTTTGAACAATTTACACAGCTCCTTCATAACCCGGGACATAAAGGGTGTACCTTGGTCCGTAAGCAGTTCTTTACAAATACCCACCCGGCTAAACACAAGAGATAGCTCTTTGGCTATGGTTTTGGCCGAGGTATTTCGGAGAGGGATCGCTTCTGGATAACGGGTGGCATAGTCCATTATAACTAATATGTACTGGTGCCCCCTAGCGGACTTGATTATAGGACCTACCAAATCCATGGCGATCCTCTCAAACGGGACCTCAATGATGGGTAGAGGGACCAGCGGGCTACGGAAATGTGGCATCGGGGCCGACCTCTGACACACAGGGCAGGAGGAACAATAATTTTCTATGTCCTTCATCACCCCCGGCCAATAGAATCTCTGTAATACCCTCTCTCGGGTTTTCTCTGTCCCCAGATGACCTCCAAGAATGTGCCCATGGGCCAACTCCAACACCAACTTCCTGTAAGGTTTGGGCACCACAAGCTGCTCAACGGTTTCTTCTGCCCTTTTTGCCACCCGATACAGTAGGTCCTTCTCTACGCTGAAGTATGGGTAAGTGCAGGTATTATCTGGGTTCACTAACTCGCCATCTATTTTCACTACGTTTTCCCGTGCCTTTATTAGGGCGGGGTCTTTCAACTGTTCTGTGGCAAAGTTTTCCCTGTGAACCTCAAGATCAGAAAACTCCACAGACGGTAGGTTTTCGTCTGAGGAGGTGGGCTCCTCTCCAGTTTCTTGAGTCTCCCCTGCCAATACTGATAAGGGAAATTCCGGAGAGTCCTCACCGCTCTCAGGGGAGTTCTGGCTATCACATTCCTGGTACATAGGGGCACCAGTGGGGGGCTCAGGATCATCCCACAGTTCCCAGAACTTCGGAAAATCCCTTCCCACAATGGCGTCATGCGGTAACTGAGATACTAAGCCCACTGGATGAAAGAGGGTACCTTTGGGGGTCTCAAAACACACTGTAGTCACTGGATACTCTCGGGTGTCCCCATGCACACAAATAACAGCTACCTTGCTATTCCCAGAGACCTCTGTTTTAACTAACTCAGCCTTTATCAGGGTCACAAGGCTACCTGAATCCAGCAATACCACAACATTTCTACCATTAACACACATTTTGCATAAATGTTTCTCAGTTCCTCGAATGGCAGTGCATGCGACTGTCGCACACAGCGACTGACGTCTGCCCGTCAGAAAGTCACACTGCATGGGTTCCTCCACAACCGGGCAATTGGCTGCAATATGTCCCGCTTGCCGGCAGCGGTAGCAAACGATCCTTCTTGCGGCCTCTTGAGCCGCTGATTTCCCAGGCTGTTCTCGCCAAACTTGGGGTAGAGCTCCCACCCTCTCACTCTCTCCACCCTCACCCCTTGGAATCCTCTTATCCGCCCCTGGGGATGGTCTGGTCTTAGGGTGGAAAGTCCGAGTGTCTCTGGAAGAGGCCGTCAGGTTCTCTGTAGCCAAGTATTTCTCCACACGATCCACAAGACCATCGGCCGTCTCTGGGTCTCCATGGCTTACCCACTTTTGGATGGCAGTAGGAAGAGCTCTCAAAAACCGATCCATTACAACACGTTCCACAATCTTTGGTGCGGACAAAGTCTCTGGCTGTAGCCACTTTCTGCTCAGGTGAATGAGATCATACATTTGAGACCTGGGGGGTTTTCCAAGCTGGAAAGTCCAGTTATGCACACGCTGAGCCCGGACAGCCTGGGTGACACCCAGCCTTGCCAATATTTCAGCTTTTAGCATCACATAGTCTTTTGCTTGGTTAGGCTCTAGGTCATAGTAAGCCTTCTGCGATTCACCAGTTAACAGAGGAGCCACCAGTCCAGCCCACTGCTCCTCAGGCCACTTTTCTCTTTCAGCGGTCCTTTCAAATGTGGTCAAAAATACCTCTGGATCATCCTCTCCAGTCATTTTTGTCAATAAACGACTCACCCCAAAGGACGCGGTATTAGTGGGACGGCTTTCCTCACTGGTCTGCGGACGTTGCTGCATTACTGCTTCCATTTGTTGTAGTCTCTGCTCTTGCTTCTGTAACAGGTCTAAGAAGCGGGCCTCAGATTGCTGCTGGGCTTGTTGCTGAGCCTCCAGACTCTGTTGCAAAGTTGCGTTTGTCTGCTGCTGGGCTGCAAGGCTCTGTTGATGAGCTTGCTGCTGGGCTGCGAAGTTCTGTTGTTGAGCTGCAAGGCTCTGTTGATGAGCTGCAAGGCTCTTTTGCAAACCTGCATTTGTCTGCTGTTGATTGGCATTTGCTAGAGCCAGCTGCTTCAGTATCTCCTCCATGCTGGCTTAAAAAAAAACTGCCACTGGTTCTCCACCAACTGTGAGGGGGTTAGCTCGGCAGCGGGTGTGTGTGACCCCCGAGATGGGCTCCCCACACAAAAACAGGCCCAGCAAACGGAGGTTGTGGTTTTCAAAATCAAAAAGGTGCGGTTTATTTTCTATTTACAGTGACAAAACACAGCAAAGAAAAAGAAACATAAACAAAATAAATCCTGGTCAACTTGACCTCTGACTAAACATACAGGTTTCCTAACTAACAACTGGGATCAGCCTAGAGCTGTCCTAGTCCCTAAGTCCCTGGTTTTAAATGTCCAAGCAAATAGCCACTAGTGATGAGCCGAACACCCCCGGGTTCGGTTCGCACCAGAACCCGCGAACGGACCGAAAGTTCGTACGAACATTAGAACTCTATTAAATACAATGGATGCGAACGTTCGAATTCTAAAGTGCTAATTATAACAACTATTATGCATGTTATTGTCCTAAAAAGGGTTTGGGAACCCGGGTTCTGCACCAGGGGACATGTATCAATGCAAAAAGAAGTTTTAAAAACGGTCGTTTTTCGGGAGCAGTCATTTTAATGATGCATAAAGTGACAAAAAAAAAAGTCAAATATTCCTTTAAATATCGTACCTGGGGGGTGTCTAAAGTATGCCTGTGAAGTGCCACGTGTTTCCCGTGTTTAGAACTGTCCCTGCACAAAATGACACTTCTAAAGGAAAAAAAAGCCATTTAAAACTGCTTGCGGCTTTAATGTAATGTCTGGTCCCGGTAATATGGATGAAAATCTTTAAGAAAAATGGCATAGCTACCCCATGACCCCCCCCCTACCCCAGCCCATTACCAGCCCCTTTGGGTCTTGTATGGATATTAAGGGGAACCCCGCACATAAAATAAAAAAGGCCCTATATACTCTGAACAGCCGTATACAGGCGGTGCATACAAGACAGGGACTGTATGTTTGTTCTTATGTAGAATGTGTTTGTAATTTTGAACAGGTACATTGTTTAAGTGTAGCTCCAGCCCAAAAATCTATTTTTAAACTTTTTGGAAAACATAGGTAAGGGTTATCACCCCTGTAACATTTGTTTTGCTGTCTGTGCCCCTGTTCAGAACATTTCACCTCACTTCCGTCCCAATGACAACTGTTTTTGAAATGTGGTGTTTTTCTTGAAACAAGGATTGCTGATAAAGCATCAGTACAGAGGAGACACCTTTCTCCCATATTAATTCTTACAGGAGAGAATTTTCCTTCCTAGGGGTAGATTTCCTCTCACTTCCTGTTGTCTTCTTGCGTTTGCAAGTAGTAGTCGTTTGTAAGTTGGATGTTTGAAAGTAGGGACATGCCGTATATAATCTGCAGAAATAGGCCCCTTAGTTGGTGTTGGCACAACACTGTAAGCACTCACAGTTACTCTTGGTTGGTGCTGGAACGCCCTGCTGTCAACTATTATATCAGGAATTGTAATTACATATAATTGTTGAACAGTGGTAGTAAAAATTGGGCCTTTGATGGTGGTGCTGGTGCCACAACACTGTAAGCCCTGACAGTTACTCTTGGTGGGTGCAGCAATGGGCCCTGCTGTGAATTATTAGATCAAGAATTGTAATTGCATGCCCCTGTTGAACAGGGGCTGAAAAATTGGGCCTTTCGTGGTGGTGGTGGTGGTGGTGGTGTTGCCACAACACTGTAAGCCCTCAGAGTTACTCTTGCTTGGTGGGTGCAGGAATGGGCCCTGCTGTGAATTATTAGATCAATAATTGTAATTACATGCCCCTGTTGAACAGGGGCTGAAAAATTGGGCCTTAGGCACTGGTGGCACAACACTGCAACCCCTCACAGATACTGTACTTGGAGCACAGCAATGAGCCCTGTTGCAAAGTATTGCTTCAAAAATTGTAATGACACGCCCCTGTTAAACAGGGGCTGAAAAATTGGGCCTTAGGCACTGGTGGCACAACACTCCAACCCCTCACACATACTGTACTTGGAGCACAGCAATGAGCCCTGTTGCAAAGTATTGCTTCAAAAATTGTAATGACACGCCCCTGTTAAACAGGGGCTGAAAAATTGGGCCTTAGGCACTGGTGGCACAACATTCCAACCCCTCACACATACTGTACTTGGAGCACAGCAATGAGCCCTGTTGCAAAGTATTGCTTCAAAAATTGTAATTACACGCCCCTGTTAAACAGGGGCTGAAAAATTGGGCCTTAGCCACTGGTGGCGGCACCCATAAACAAAAATGATCTTCCAAGCTATCATCATCAATCGTATCATTGAGGACTCGGAGGAGTAGGATAGCCAGTCAACATAACAGCACAGGCACTCAGCATCAGCATCAGTCTTGAAGGGATGTGACATGTTAAAATCAATTAGTCTGTTATATCAGCATCAGGTGTGTGGTAGCTGGTGGTGATCCAAGACTGGTTCATCTTGATGAAAGTCAGTCGATCAACCGAGTCGGTGGACAGGCGCACCCTGTGATCCGTGACAAATCCTCCAGCAGCACTGAATGTGCGTTCCGAAAGAACGCTGGATGCAGGACAGGCCAGTAGCTCAATTGCATACTGTGCAAGCTCTGGCCAGTGATCCATCCTCAAGACCCAGTAAGCCAGAGGATTTTCGGTGGGGAAGGTGTCCAAGTCTGACCTTGCCCCTAGATATTCCTGCACCATGTTTATCAGACGCTGGCGATGGTTGCTGGAACCGATCATACTTTGGGGCTGCGGACTAAAGAATTGTCTGAACGCATCGGTCAGACGGCCACCTTCCCCACCGCTCCTTCTTTGACTGGCCGAAGCCTCAGCAACTCGTTGTCCAGGACCAGGAGTTTGTAACCTCCCAGTCTCTGGGAACGCGTTGCACAGACCTTTCTGCAAGGCCTCCCGGAGTTGTCTCATCCTCTGCTCCCTCTGCGACGGTAACATAAGGTCCGCAACCTTACCCTTGTACCGTGGATCAAGGAGAGTGGCCAGCCAGTAATGGTCCCTCTCCTTGATCCGAAGAATACGAGGATCCTTCCGCAGACTTTGCAGGATCAGGGAGGCCATGCAGCGTAGGTTTGCTGAGGCATTCGCTCCGGAGTCCTCTGGGTCACAAAGGACGACATGATCCGCAGTCACCTCCTCCCAGCCACGTACAAGTCCACTGGTTTCTTGGGACTGTAAATCATCCCTAAAAGACTGCTGCTGATGATGCTGAGTGCCAGCCTCCACCTCCATGCTGACACAATCCTCCTCCTCCTCCTCCTCCTCCTCCTCTTCCTGTGCGATGGGTGGGACAGAAGGAACACTGTCTGGGTAAAGGGGGCCTTGAGAGGCAAGGAAGTCCTCCTCTTCCTGCCTCTGTTCTGCCTCAAGTGCCCTGTCCATTATTCCACGCAGCGTGTGCTCCAACAGGTGGACAAGAGGTACAGTGTCACTGATGCATGCACTGTCACTGCTCACCATCCTCGTGGCCTCCTCAAATGGTGCCAGGACAGTGCATGCATCCCTGATCATGCCCCACTGGCGTGGAGAAAAAAAACCAAGCTCCCCTGACCCTGTCCTGGTGCCGTAGTCGCACAGGTACTCATTGATGGCCCTCTGCTGCGTGTGCAGCCGCTGCAGCATGGCCAACGTTGAGTTCCACCTGGTGGGCATGTCACATATAAGGCGGTTCTTGGGCAGGTTCAACTCCTTTTGCAGCTCAGCCAGGCGAGCACTGGCATTATAAGATCTGCGGAAATGCACACAGACTTTCCTGGCCTGCCTCAGGACATCCTGTAAGCCCGGGTACCTGCCTAAGAAACGCTGCACCACCAGGTTAAGGACGTGAGCCACACAGGGCACATGGGTCAGTTGTCCCTGTCGAAGGGCGGAGAGGAGGTTGGTGCCATTGTCGCAAACCACCATTCCTGGCTTAAGCTGGCGTGGCGTCAACCACCTCTCGGCCTGGCCCTGCAGAGCAGACAGGACCTCTGCCCCAGTGTGGCTTCTGTCCCCCAAACACACCAGCGCAAGCACGGCATGGCATCTTTTTGCCTGCGTACTTGCGTAGCCCCGTGAACGGCTACGGAGCACCGCTGGTTCATAGGACAAACCACAGGAAGAGGCCATGGAGGAAGAAGAAGAGGAGGGGGTGGAGGAGAGAGGTGTGTCACAACCAGTAGTAGCATTTTGGAGGCGTGGCGGTGGGACAACCTCCAACACTACTGCACCTTGTCCTGCATCCTTCCCAGCTGCCAAAAGAGTGACCCAATGGGCCGTGAAAGAAAGGTAACGTCCCTGTCCATGCCTGCTGGACCATGAGTCAGCGGTAATATGCACCTCACCGCTGACCGCCCTGTCCAGCGAGGCCAAGACATTGCCTTCCACATGCCGGTAGAGAGCCGGAATAGCCTTCCGTGAGAAAAAGTGGCGTTTGGGAACCTGCCACTGAGGAACCGCACATTGCACAAACTCACGGAAGGGGGCCGAGTCTACCAACTGAAAAGGCAGCAGTTGAAGCGCTAGCAATTTAGCCAAGCTAGCATTCAACCGCTGGGCATGTGGATGGCTGGGAGTGAACTTCTTTCGACGGTCCAGCAGCTGGGGCAGGGAAATTTGCCTGCTAGAATCGGACGTTGGTGTACTGCTAGCAGAGTGGCCGCAAGTACTTGGCTGTGACACACCTAATTCTACACCTTCATTCCTCTCAGTGCATGTTTCAGAGAGGACTGAAGTTATAGTGGGGTTGGAGATCCCAGCTGATGCGGTGCAAGGAGAGGTCCGCTTTGTTCTTTGGTGTGGGTCTTTGAGGTAGGCTTGCCAACGAGCTGCATGGCAGGTCAACATATGTCTGGTCAGGCATGTGGTACCCAAGCGGCTGATGTTTTGGCCACGCGATATACGCTTGAGACATATGTTGCAAACAGCAGCTGTGCGATCTGATGCACTAGCCTCAAAAAAGGCCCACACCAAGGAACTTTTTGAATGACGGGCAGAGGCAGCGCCCTGCACAGGCGGAGCTCTGCGGTGTGATTCCGTCGGTGTACTGCCCTTACGCTGGCCACCAAAGGGCATCCTGCCTCGTTGGAGATGTGCCTCCTCCTCATCCTCCTCCTCCTCCTCTCTCCTATTAGGCACCCATGTGGAGTCAGGGACCTCATCATCCCCTCCCTCCTCATCACTGGAGCCAATCTGGCAGTATGCTGCAGCTGCTGGAACATGACTGCCAGATTGGTGTCCTTCTTGAGCATCCCCTCTGTCTGCTCTCACGCTACTGCCTTCCTGTAGCTGGGTTTCATCATCAGACCCTTCGAAACGCTGGGCATCCTCCTGGAGCATGTACCCAACACTGTGCTCAAACAGTTCGGGGGACTCCTCAGGAGGAGGACATGGTGGGTCTAGGGAAGGAGTGACTGATGATGAGTCTGACATTGATACCAGGGAAGAGGACGCTTTGGCAGCTGCTTTGCCAGTACCCTGAGCCTGGGTGAGAGAGGATGAGGAGGAGGAGGAGGGCTTGGTCATCCACTCTACCAAGTCTTCGGCATGATGTGGCTCAACATGTCCAGCTGCCGAAAAGAAGGACAAGCGTGTCCCATGGCCATGTGCTGATGACAATGCACCACGTCCACGACCAGCACTGTTGCCCCCAGACACAGAGCCTGCTTGCCCTCTTTTATTGCCTCCTGACTGTCTGCCTCTCCTTGTTTGCCTTCCAGACATTCTAATAGATGGCCTGCAGGGAGATGGGAAAAAAGGAATAAGGGCTACCTTCAGGTGTCCTTCTCTGTCCCTTTACTTAAGGATTTCTAAATATGGTTGAGGATTATTGCTTTTGCACAGAATAGCACAACGACAATTTCCCTGACTGTCCAAAAAACAAGGATTTCAAAGATGGTTGATGAGGAATGCTTTAGCACAGTATAGCACAAGGAGAATTCACTCACTGTCCTTCCCTGTCCCTAGAAACAAGGATTCGCACAGTAAAAGACACTGACACTCTCCCTACCTATAGTTTTCTGTCCCTAGAAAAAATGTTTTTTTTAAGCACACTATAGCACAAGGAGAATTCACTCACTGTCCTTCCCAGTCCCTAGAAACAAGGACTTGCACAGTGAAAGAAACTGACACTCTCCCTACCTAGAGTTTTCTGTCCCTAGAAAAAATGTTTTTTTTAAGCACACTATAGCACAAGGAGAATTCACTCACTGTCCTTCCCAGTCCCTAGAAACAAGGACTTGCACAGTGAAAGAAACTGACACTCTCCCTACCTACAGTTTTCTGTCCCTAGAAAAAATGTTTTTTTTAAGCACACTATAGCACAAGGAGAATTCACTCACTGTCCTTCCCAGTCCCTAGAAACAAGGACTTGCACAGTGAAAGAAACTGACACTCTCCCTACCTACAGTTTTCTGTCCCTAGAAATTTTTTTTTTTTTAAGCACACTATAGCACAAGGAGAATTCACTCACTGTCCTTCCCAGTCCCTAGAAACAAGGACTTGCACAGTGAAAGAAACTGACACTCTCCCTACCTACAGTTTTCTGTCCCTAGAAAAAATGTTTTTTTAAGCACACTATAGCACAAGGAGAATTCACTCACTGTCCTTCCCAGTCCCTAGAAACAAGGACTTGCACAGTGAAAGAAACTGACACTCTCCCTACCTACAGTTTTCTGTCCCTAGAAAAAATGTTTTTTTTTAAGCACACTATAGCACAAGGAGAATTCACTCACTGTCCTTCCCAGTCCCTAGAAACAAGGACTTGCACAGTGAAATAAACTGACACTCTCCCTACCTACAGTTTTCTGTCCCTAGAAAAAATGTTTTTTTTAAGCACACTATAGCACAAGGAGAATTCACTCACTGTCCTTCCCAGTCCCTAGAAACAAGGACTTGCACAGTGAAAGAAACTGACACTCTCCCTACCTACAGTTTTCTGTCCCTAGAAAAAATGTTTTTTTTAAGCACACTATAGCACAAGGAGAATTCACTCACTGTCCTTCCCAGTCCCTAGAAACAAGGACTTGCACAGTGAAAGAAACTGACACTCTCCCTACCTACAGTTTTCTGTCCCTAGAAAATTTTTTTTTTTAAGCACACTATAGCACAAGGAGAATTCACTCACTGTCCTTCCCAGTCCCTAGAAACAAGGACTTGCACAGTGAAAGAAACTGACACTCTCCCTACCTACAGTTTTCTGTCCCTAGAAAAAATGTTTTTTTAAGCACACTATAGCACAAGGAGAATTCACTCACTGTCCTTCCCAGTCCCTAGAAACAAGGACTTGCACAGTGAAAGAAACTGACACTCTCCCTACCTACAGTTTTCTGTCCCTAGAAAAAATGTTTTTTTTAAGCACACTATAGCACAAGGAGAATTCACTCACTGTCCTTCCCAGTCCCTAGAAACAAGGACTTGCACAGTGAAAGAAACTGACACTCTCCCTACCTACAGTTTTCTGTCCCTAGAAAAAATGTTTTTTTTAAGCACACTATAGCACAAGGAGAATTCACTCACTGTCCTTCCCAGTCCCTAGAAACAAGGACTTGCACAGTGAAAGAAACTGACACTCTCCCTACCTATAGTTTTCTGTCCCTAGAAAAAATGTTTTTTTTAAGCACACTATAGCACAAGGAGAATTCACTCACTGTCCTTCCCAGTCCCTAGAAACAAGGACTTGCACAGTGAAAGAAACTGACACTCTCCCTACCTAGAGTTTTCTGTCCCTAGAAAAAATGTTTTTTTTAAGCACACTATAGCACAAGGAGAATTCACTCACTGTCCTTCCCAGTCCCTAGAAACAAGGACTTGCACAGTGAAAGAAACTGACACTCTCCCTACCTACAGTTTTCTGTCCCTATAAAAAATGTTTTTTTTAAGCACACTATAGCACAAGGAGAATTCACTCACTGTCCTTCCCAGTCCCTAGAAACAAGGACTTGCACAGTGAAAGAAACTGACACTCTCCCTACCTAGAGTTTTCTGTCCCTAGAAAAAATGTTTTTTTTAAGCACACTATAGCACAAGGAGAATTCACTCACTGTCCTTCCCAGTCCCTAGAAACAAGGACTTGCACAGTGAAAGAAACTGACACTCTCCCTACCTACAGTTTTCTGTCCCTAGAAAAAATGTTTTTTTAAGCACACTATAGCACAAGGAGAATTCACTCACTGTCCTTCCCAGTCCCTAGAAACAAGGACTTGCACAGTGAAAGAAACTGACACTCTCCCTACCTAGAGTTTTCTGTCCCTAGAAAAAATGTTTTTTTTAAGCACACTATAGCACAAGGAGAATTCACTCACTGTCCTTCCCAGTCCCTAGAAACAAGGACTTGCACAGTGAAAGAAACTGACACTCTCCCTACCTACAGTTTTCTGTCCCTAGAAAAAATGTTTTTTTTAAGCACACTATAGCACAAGGAGAATTCACTCGCTGTCCTTCCCAGTCCCTAGAAACAAGGACTTGCACAGTGAAAGAAACTGACACTCTCCCTACCTACAGTTTTCTGTCCCTAGAAAAAATGTTTTTTTTAAGCACACTATAGCACAAGGAGAATTCACTCACTGTCCTTCCCAGTCCCTAGAAACAAGGACTTGCACAGTGAAAGAAACTGACACTCTCCCTACCTACAGTTTTCTGTCCCTAGAAAAAATGTTTTTTTAAGCACACTATAGCACAAGGAGAATTCACTCACTGTCCTTCCCAGTCCCTAGAAACAAGGACTTGCACAGTGAAAGAAACTGACACTCTCCCTACCTACAGTTTTCTGTCCCTAGAAAAAATGTTTTTTTTAAGCACACTATAGCACAAGGAGAATTCACTCACTGTCCTTCCCAGTCCCTAGAAACAAGGACTTGCACAGTGAAAGAAACTGACACTCTCCCTACCTAGAGTTTTCTGTCCCTAGAAAAAATGTTTTTTTTAAGCACACTATAGCACAAGGAGAATTCACTCACTGTCCTTCCCAGTCCCTAGAAACAAGGACTTGCACAGTGAAAGAAACTGACACTCTCCCTACCTACAGTTTTCTGTCCCTAGAAAAAATGTTTTTTTTAAGCACACTATAGCACAAGGAGAATTCACTCACTGTCCTTCCCAGTCCCTAGAAACAAGGACTTGCACAGTGAAAGAAACTGACACTCTCCCTACCTAGAGTTTTCTGTCCCTAGAAAAAATGTTTTTTTTAAGCACACTATAGCACAAGGAGAATTCACTCACTGTCCTTCCCAGTCCCTAGAAACAAGGACTTGCACAGTGAAAGAAACTGACACTCTCCCTACCTACAGTTTTCTGTCCCTAGAAAAAATGTTTTTTTTAAGCACACTATAGCACAAGGAGAATTCACTCACTGTCCTTCCCAGTCCCTAGAAACAAGGACTTGCACAGTGAAAGAAACTGACACTCTCCCTACCTACAGTTTTCTGTCCCTAGAAAAAATGTTTTTTTTAAGCACACTATAGCACAAGGAGAATTCACTCACTGTCCTTCCCAGTCCCTAGAAACAAGGACTTGCACAGTGAAAGAAACTGACACTCTCCCTACCTACAGTTTTCTGTCCCTAGAAAAAATGTTTTTTTTAAGCACACTATAGCACAAGGAGAATTCACTCACTGTCCTTCCCAGTCCCTAGAAACAAGGACTTGCACAGTGAAAGAAACTGACACTCTCCCTACCTAGAGTTTTCTGTCCCTAGAAAAAATGTTTTTTTTAAGCACACTATAGCACAAGGAGAATTCACTCACTGTCCTTCCCAGTCCCTAGAAACAAGGACTTGCACAGTGAAAGAAACTGACACTCTCCCTACCTACAGTTTTCTGTCCCTAGAAAAAATGTTTTTTTTAAGCACACTATAGCACAAGGAGAATTCACTCACTGTCCTTCCCAGTCCCTAGAAACAAGGACTTGCACAGTGAAAGAAACTGACACTCTCCCTACCTACAGTTTTCTGTCCCTAGAAAAAATGTTTTTTTTAAGCACACTATAGCACAAGGAGAATTCACTCACTGTCCTTCCCAGTCCCTAGAAACAAGGACTTGCACAGTGAAAGAAACTGACACTCTCCCTACCTAGAGTTTTCTGTCCCTAGAAAAAATGTTTTTTTTAAGCACACTATAGCACAAGGAGAATTCACTCACTGTCCCAGTCCCTAGAAACAAGGACTTGCACAGTGAAAGAAACTGACACTCTCCCTACCTACAGTTTTCTGTCCCTAGAAAAAATGTTTTTTTTAAGCACACTATAGCACAAGGAGAATTCACTCACTGTCCTTCCCAGTCCCTAGAAACAAGGACTTGCACAGTGAAAGAAACTGACACTCTCCCTACCTAGAGTTTTCTGTCCCTAGAAAAAATGTTTTTTTTCAGCACACTATAGCACAAGGAGAATTCACTCACTGTCCTTCCCAGTCCCTAGAAACAAGGACTTGCACAGTGAAAGAAACTGACACTCTCCCTACCTACAGTTTTCTGTCCCTAGAAAAAATGTTTTTTTTAAGCACAATATAGCACAAGGAGAATTCACTCACTGTCCTTCCAGGTCCCTGGAAACAAGGACTTGCACAGTGAAAGAAACTGACACTCTCCCTACCTACAGTTTTCTGTCCCTAGAAAAAATGTTTTTTTTAAGCACACTATAGCACAAGGAGAATTCACTCACTGTCCTTCCCAGTCCCTAGAAACAAGGACTTGCACAGTGAAAGAAACTGACACTCTCCCTACCTAGAGTTTTCTGTCCCTAGAAAAAATGTTTTTTTTAAGCACACTATAGCACAAGGAGAATTCACTCACTGTCCTTCCCAGTCCCTAGAAACAAGGACTTGCACAGTGAAAGAAACTGACACTCTCCCTACCTACAGTTTTCTGTCCCTAGAAAAAATGTTTTTTTTAAGCACACTATAGCACAAGGAGAATTCACTCACTGTCCTTCCCAGTCCCTAGAAACAAGGACTTGCACAGTGAAAGAAACTGACACTCTCCCTACCTAGAGTTTTCTGTCCCTAGAAAAAATGTTTTTTTTAAGCACACTATAGCACAAGGAGAATTCACTCACTGTCCTTCCCAGTCCCTAGAAACAAGGACTTGCACAGTGAAAGAAACTGCCACTCTCCCTACCTAGAGTTTTCTGTCCCTAGAAAAAATGTTTTTTTTAAGCACACTATAGCACAAGGAGAATTCACTCACTGTCCTTCCCAGTCCCTAGAAACAAGGACTTGCACAGTGAAAGAAACTGACACTCTCCCTACCTAGAGTTTTCTGTCCCTAGAAAAAATGTTTTTTTTAAGCACACTATAGCACAAGGAGAATTCACTCACTGTCCTTCCCAGTCCCTAGAAACAAGGACTTGCACAGTGAAAGAAACTGACACTCTCCCTACCTACAGTTTTCTGTCCCTAGAAAAAATGTTTTTTTTAAGCACACTATAGCACAAGGAGAATTCACTCACTGTCCTTCCCAGTCCCTAGAAACAAGGACTTGCACAGTGAAAGAAACTGACACTCTCCCTACCTAGAGTTTTCTGTCCCTAGAAAAAATGTTTTTTTTAAGCACACTATAGCACAAGGAGAATTCACTCACTGTCCTTCCCAGTCCCTAGAAACAAGGACTTGCACAGTGAAAGAAACTGACACTCTCCCTACCTACAGTTTTCTGTCCCTAGAAAAAATGTTTTTTTAAGCACACTATAGCACAAGGAGAATTCACTCACTGTCCTTCCCAGTCTATAGAAACAAGGACTTGCACAGTGAAAGAAACTGACACTCTCCCTACCTAGAGTTTTCTGTCCCTAGAAAAAATGTTTTTTTTAAGCACACTATAGCACAAGGAGAATTCACTCACTGTCCTTCCCAGTCCCTAGAAACAAGGACTTGCACAGTGAAAGAAACTGACACTCTCCCTACCTACAGTTTTCTGTCCCTAGAAAAAATGTTTTTTTTAAGCACACTATAGCACAAGGAGAATTCACTCACTGTCCTTCCCAGTCCCTAGAAACAAGGACTTGCACAGTGAAAGAAACTGACACTCTCCCTACCTACAGTTTTCTGTCCCTAGAAAAAATGTTTTTTTTAAGCACACTATAGCACAAGGAGAATTCACTCACTGTCCTTCCCAGTCCCTAGAAACAAGGACTTGCACAGTGAAAGAAACTGACACTCTCCCTACCTAGAGTTTTCTGTCCCTAGAAAAAATGTTTTTTTTAAGCACACTATATAGCACAAGGAGAATTCACTCACTGTCCTTCCCAGTCCCTAGAAACAAGGACTTGCACAGTGAAAGAAACTGACACTCTCCCTACCTACAGTTTTCTGTCCCTAGAAAAAATGTTTTTTTTAAGCACACTATAGCACAAGGAGAATTCACTCACTGTCCTTCCCAGTCCCTAGAAACAAGGACTTGCACAGTGAAAGAAACTGACACTCTCCCTACCTACAGTTTTCTGTCCCTAGAAAAAATGTTTTTTTTAAGCACACTATAGCACAAGGAGAATTCACTCACTGTCCTTCCCAGTCCCTAGAAACAAGGACTTGCACAGTGAAAGAAACTGACACTCTCCCTACCTACAGTTTTCTGTCCCTAGAAAAAATGTTTTTTTTAAGCACACTATAGCACAAGCACAAAACACACTGACACTCTCCCTACCTATCCTTCTCTTTCCCTAAACTAAAGGAATCCAGGTTAAGCAAGAAAGAAATAAAAGTCACTGTCCCTGCCTATGCTGCTCTTTCCCTGCTCCGGAACACACTACACTAGGCCGCCGTGCTGGCGGCCTTTTATAGTGTGGGGCGTGTACTAAACACCCTCAGCAATAATTGGCCACAGGCATCCTGCCTGTGGCCAATCATTGCTCTCCTCGCTGCCGGCGCTGTGATTGGCCAAGCATGCGGGGTCACAGTGCATGCTTGGCCAATCACAGCGCCTGGATGACACTGCGATGGCGTAGTGCATTGTGGGCCGTTCGCGTCACTCGAATTTGGCGCGAACAGCCCAAATCGTTCGATCTTCGTCGAACGATCGAACAGCAGATGTTCGAGTCGAACGTATGTTCGACTCGAACACGAAGCTCATTCCTAATAGCCACACAGGCTTTGTCTCACCGCACAGGGGTTCACTCTCCCTAGACAGTCCACACAGGTCTGGGTCCAGGCATGAGCTAACATCTAATGAAGCTGGGAGTTCTTATAGAGGCCTAAATGAGCTGACAAGCTTCAGCTGGTCTCATCAACTCCCTGTCTGCACGACGCCCCACACTCTCCCTAGAGGTATGAGTCATCCATGAGCCCACTAGCCTCAGCTGGGCTTATACAACTCTCCACCTAGTTGTATAAGTCGGCGTAAAGCCTGAATCTGGGTGAAATATATCTACCCCCCTGGATGCAACCAGGTGACTTTACCTTCCTGCTGTCACAACACATAATATTCCAAACTTTTGAGTAGATCCTTCTAACTCTACACTATATTGTCAAAAGTATTAGGACACCTGCCTTTACACGCACATGAACTTTAATGACATCCCAGTCTTAGTCCGTAGGGTTCAATATTGAGTTGGCCCCGCGCTTTGCAGCTATAACACCTTCACCTCTTCTGGGAAGGCCGTCCACAAGGTTTAGGAGGGTGTCTATGGGAATGTTTGACCATTCTTCCAGAAGAGGATTTGTGAGGTCAGACACTGATGTTGGATTAGAAGGTCTGGCTCGCAGTCTCTGAGAGTCCCTAAGCATGGTCTCTGCTTTCTGAAGAAGGCTCACTGATAGCTTTTTCTTTTCCAGGCTCCCTACCTGGCTGTAGCCCAACTTCGAGCCCCACACACAAAAAAGCTGCTGCATATACATGTAAAAGGTAGAGATTAGCCACATTGCGTAGCAATGGAGCACACAAGCTTTTTAATCTCTTTTAGCCTGGCTCAGGTGGTAGCCCATTAGAGTCCTTAAGCATGGGGCCCTCAGGGTTCTACTCTCTTAGGACAGCTCATTGGTACTTCTTTCTTTTCATGGCTCCCTACCTGACTTTAGCCCAACCTGGAACCCCACACCCAGAACCGCTTGCACATATACATGTAGAGGGTAGGAATTAGCTTCATTGTGTGCTCAGATTTTGGCCCATGAGAGTCCTCAGGCATGGGGCCCCCTTTTCTGGACTCCCTACCTGGCTGTAGCCCAACCTGGATCCACACACAGAACCAGGCAATGCATCTACGCGTAGAGGGTAGGGATTCATTGCATTGTGTAGCGGTGGAGCACGTACGCGTGATAACCACTTTGAGCCTGGCTCAGGTGGTATGCCATAGCCCATGAGAGTCCCTCAGGGTTTTGCTCTCTGAGGACAGCTTACTAATAGCTCTTTCTTTTCTGGACTCCCTCAAGGCAACCCAGCCTGGCTTCACCTAGACTCTGCAACATATCCACCCTGTTGAACTAGCGGCTAGGGTCCCCCACACTCCCCAGTAGGGATGAGCTTCGTGTTCGAGTCGAACATACGTTCGACTCGAACATCGTCTGTTCGATCGTTCGACGAAGATCGAACGATTTGGGCCGTTCGCACCAAATTCGAGTGACGCGAACGGCCCACAATGCACTACGCCATCGCAGTGTCATCCAGGCGCTGTGATTGGCCAAGCATGCACTGTGACCCCGCATGCTTGGCCAATCACAGCGCCGGCAGCGAGGAGAGCAATGATTGGCCACAGGCAGGATGCCTGTGGCCAATTATTGCTGAGGGGGTTTAGTACACGCCCCACACTGAAAAAGGCCGCCAGCGCGGCGGCCTTGTGTAGTGTGTTCCGGAGCAGGGAAAGAGAAGCATAGGCAGGGACAGTGTCATTTTTTTTCCTTTACTAATCCTGGATTCCTTGTGTTTAGGGACAAATAAGGATAGGTAGGGAGAGTGTCAGTGTGTTATTCTGTGCTAAACCTTGTTTGTAGGGACAGAGAAGGACAGTGAGGGAAAGTGTCAGTGTGCTATTCTGTGCTAAATCTTGTTTGTAGGGACAGAGAGGTACAGTGAGGGAAAGTGTCAGTGTGCTATTCTGTTCTAAACCAATCTTGCTGAACCATATTTTCAATCCTTGAGTTTAGGGACAGAGAGGTACAGTGAGGGAAAGTGTCTGTGTGCTATTCTGTGCTAAATCTTGTTTGTAGGGACAGAGTAGGACAGTGAGGGAAAGTGTCAGTGTGCTATTCTGTTCTAAACCAATTTTGCTGTTTCATATTTTCAATTCTTGAGTTTAGGGACAGAGAAGGACACTCGTGGAAACTTTCAGTGTGCTATTCTGTGCTAAATCGTGTTTGTAGGGAGGGACAGAGTAGGACAGTGAGGGAAAGTGTCAGTGTGCTATTCTGTTCTAAACCAATTTTGCTGTTCCATATTTTCAATCCTTGAGTTTAGGGACAGAGAAGGACACTCGTGGAAACTTTCAGTGTGCTATTCTGTGCTAAATCTTGTTTGTAGGGAGGGACAGAGTAGGACAGTGAGGGAAAGTGTCAGTGTGCTATTCTGTTCTAAACCAATTTTGCTGTTCCATATTTTCAATCCTTGAGTTTAGGGACAGAGAAGGACACTCGTGGAAACTTTCAGTGTGCTATTCTGTGCTAAATCTTGTTTGTAGGGAGGGACAGAGTAGGACAGTGAGGGAAAGTGTCAGTGTGCTATTCTGTTCTAAACCAATTTTGCTGTTCCATATGTAGCAGGATGTCCATATGAAAGAAGGAATCCGGCTCCCTCCGGTGGTATAAGTGTTACAATGCAACTAATGCACTTTGGGACAGATATCAGCTAGGAGAAAAGACTTTGTTGCTTTTAGTAAAAGACAGACTACATTACCCAGGGTGCATTGCAACACCGCAAAGCATTCTGGGCAGACTACTTAAACCAGGGGTATGTAGACCGATTGAGAAAGAGTCTGAAGACAGCTTTTGAAAAGGCCCAAGCAGCATCTGACCAACGGGGGCTGAGAAATAAAAGAAACTTTGACCTAAGAGTCAGAATTCAAGATTTACAGCCAGGAGATAGAGTGCTGTTGAGGAACTTGGGAATTCCGGGAAAACATAAGTTGGCTGACCGTTGGAAATCCCAACCTTATGTTATCTGCAAGAAGCTGGAAAACCTTCCTGTGTACCAAATTAGGCCAGAAGGAAGCGTGGGACCGTTAAAGACCTGGCACAGGAATCACTTGTTGCCCCTCTCCGAGGCAGTTCGCATGCCTCCTGCATCTGACTCACAAGAAACCCCTTCAACTTCTCAAGGTTCCAGACCCATCACCCGATCTCAAACAGTGCTTCCAGATGTGAGAGATGGAGACTCTGACAATGAAGGTCAAGAGGATGAAGAAGCAGAATCTGACTGGTTGTGGTCATCCCAATTGCCAGAACCCATGACCACCTCCCAAACCTCACCCAAAACAGTTGACAATGGAACTCTTCGGGCAGAAGCTCCTGAATTCGTGCCTTCAAACATTCTCATTGAGGAGGTAGCTGATGACTCAGACTCTTTGTCAATGGAAGACCCAGAAGAAGGGTCGTTGTCTCTATCTGAAGGAGAGCGGGACACTCCTGAAGTTCTGGAGCCCAACATGCCTGAACTAGATGAGGAAGCCCCTGAAGAGCTTCTAGAAACAGCCAGCCCCAATGTCCTTGAGAATATGATACCTAAAGAGCAGAGGGAAAGAAGAGTAATTCACCCCCCAAAAAGACTGACGTACGACCAATTGGGTGAATGCTCTGAGGAGGCCATCATCACTTCTAAGAGAACCATTGATCAGTCTAGCTCTTCCACTCCAGATTCAGATTCAGTGGAAGACAACCCCAGCTCACTCCCTAGCACATCTGAAACAGACACCCAAGTGTCGGTGGTCCGTATACAGGACAACCTCCCTCCTTGTGATAATTGGTGGGAGGTTCCTCTGTCGGCTCTGTGTTATGATATGAGCTGTTTAAGTTTAAATCCTGCTTATGAAAAGGCAAGTTGTTTATTGTCATGCATAAACTAACAAATTTCCCTGCAGGTATTGCCAAAGTATGTGTTAGGTTACATACTGTTGTCCTCTTTGGGGACCAAAGACTTTAAGTGGGGGGAGTGTGTAGCAGGATGTCCATATGAAAGAAGGAATCCGGCTCCCTCCGGTGGTATAAGTGTTACAATGCAACTAATGCACTTTGGGACAGATATCAGCTAGGAGAAAAGACTTTGTTGCTTTTAGTAAAAGACAGACTACATTACCCAGGGTGCATTGCAACACCGCAAAGCATTCTGGGCAGACTACTTAAACCAGGGGAGGGGCCAGCGTCTCTCTCTCTGGATCCAGCTCTCAATCAAGCAGGAAGTTGGCACGGAGGCCTGCTTCCTAAGGATTAGGCCAGAAGCCTGGGCCTAAATTACGGGAGTGCCTGAGTGATTTCCAGCAGAGGATCGTCCACAGCGTCCTGTGATTGCCCAGCAGAGACCGGAGTCGTCCATCACCATATGCTGTTAGTGACGGAGTCCGGAGACTGCAGCTGAAGCAGAAGCGTGGAGATCGAGTGACCGGGACAAGCCAGAGGAGACTATCTGAAAGTCGGGCCTGTTTGGTGAGAAGGGCACCTGCCCAGAATTGACTACTACCTTAGAGGAAAGTGATTTAGTTAGTGCCAGCCACACTTCACCTATCACGCCACAGCTTGCGGCCTAGTGTATCTCACTGGAGACTATGTGATCAGAGATTGGTGCATCCGTCATTAGTGGGTGGCAGGCACACGAGTACTCAGGTATATTGCGGATAATTACAGCATCTTGTTGAAACCCTGTGGATTACAATTTAACTTGTGCACCGACGGTGGCTAGCGAAGACTTCATTGGAGAAAGGAACTTTGAGTGGGACGCAGATAGGCCTTGCTTACCTATTATAGGGAATGAACACGTGCAAGGTATTGCAATAAAGGGGGAGTTCGCGAGCAACCAGTTAGCCGTGCAGAGACACATATAGATACATGTACATATATATAGCTGATGTTATTTCCTGTTATTACCTAATCTCAGTGATACCTATCCTTATTGGTTTATTGACTCTGCAATGCGCATGCAGAATCAACTGTGTGTATTAATGTGATTCTTTACCCTTCCCTTTTATACTGAGTAAAGGTACCTTTGATTAAGCATATAACTTGTGTGAAGTATCTCTGTCACTTAGAAGGACTAGTGACCAGCAAAGGTAATAACATTTACAGGTTATTGTGTGATGTATGCAGGATTGTGTCTCCTAATACTCAATAGGTCTCACACTCCTTATTCATATCAGTTGTGCTAAGGGAAGGTTTGAGCCACTTCCAGGGGTTGATAGGCAGGACGTAGACCCAAATCAAACAAACAGCAGCTCCTACGGGGGTAGTGCTACACGTGGGGGCTCGTCCGGGATATTCTATGGTTCTGCAATCAACTTCCACCCTAGACAGAACCCTTACAGCACAGAAATGGACCCTGCTGCCGTAGCCCGGTGGTGCAGGGATGAAGGCATCCTACCCGGAAATGGCCTGGTGGTTGAAATCCAGAGAGAGGCCTGGGTAGAGGAGCAGCTAACTCCAGTCTTGAGAGCATTGTCCACGGACAGGAAGCCATGGGTAATTGACATAAAGACAGATACTGTAAATCCCCACACCTATGCATTATGTGAGTGGAGGAACGGAATCTCTGACTACTTCAAGGGTGCCAGCATAAAAACTACAAACCAAGTAGAACTCCTACTGATACACCCAGAAGAGAATAAAGATGGCCCCACATCCACTACTTCAGGAGGCCCCAGCACAGGAGGGAGCGCCCAACAAAAGGGTCCCGGTTCACCACCATTGACCACCCTTAGCTCAGAATTGTGCGCTGTCCTGGGGGAGATTGTGACCAGGTGTAAAAAGGACCCTCCAGACTACCTGATGTCAGGATACAGGAAACTCAGGACCTTTTCTGGGAAGAAACCTGTACCTTCAGTGGAAGATGGATTTGAAGAGTGGCTAGATGGCGCCACTCAGGCCCTAGAAGAATGGGAGGTGCCAGAACAACAAAAAAAACAACGGATTGTGGAAAGCTTAAAGGGGCCTGCTCTGGAGGCCATACGTAACCTCAAGTTAAGCAAGAAGGACTGCAATGCACAGGATTATCTGGATATTCTGCAGAATGTGTTCGGCGGGACGGAAAACGTCACTGAACTCACTTACCAGCTGGGGCATTGCTACCAAAAAGAGGGAGAGAAGTTGTCAGAATTCAAAGGACGCATGGATAAGATCCTGCATCGGATCCGACTGAAGAAAGGGATCGATCCAAGAAAAGTGGATGAGGCCCGTGCCCAGCAGGTGTTGAGGGGAGCTCAACCCTTGGACCCCATCGCATTATTGCTACGCACCCGGCGGGACGGGAGCAGCCTGGAATACCCCGACTTGATCCGGATAGTCAGGGAGGAGGAGGCCATGTTGGAAGACAAAAGGAGGAGTCAACACACCGAACCAACTGCCCGAGTCAGAATGTTAAGTGCAGAAGAAGGTGATTCAGAAGTTGAACTCCTAAAGACCCAGGTGTCACAACTAGTAGAAATGGTGTCCATGCTGACTAGCCAGGCCTCTGTGCCACACAACAAGAACACGTCAGAGGAACCAAAAAAACCTCCTAGCTCCAATATGGAACTAGTACAGAAGCCTAAGAGATTGATAACATGCTTCAATTGTGGGGGAATCGGGCATGTTAGAGCAATGTGTCCCAGCCCAGATGAAGTTGCATCCAGATATCGCAAGCCGGCGGAAAACTTCAGAGGGCCCCGGTGAAGGAGTCAGCCGGGCGCCCACCAGTTTCCACGAACTCCTTCAAGAAGTCCAATGATCCAAAACATCAGAGTCAGGGACCTAAACCTCTGCCAATTAGGCCCCGTCCCACAACTCAGGCTGCTGTTGAACAGAAGGCCAATGCACACCAGACCCAGAAGGGACTGAGACCCACCGGAAACTCAAGAAAAAAAAAAGTGAGGGTACAGGTAACTCAACCCAGCAAGAAGTCTGTGTTGAAGGATAGTGATGAGCCGAACACCCCCGGGTTCGGTTCGCACCAGAACCCGCGAACGGACCGAAAGTTCGTACGAACATTAGAACCCTATTAAATACAATGGATGCGAACGTTCGAATTCTAAAGTGCTAATTATAACAACTATTATGCATGTTATTGTCCTAAAAAGGGTTTGGGAACCCGGGTTCTGCACCAGGGGACATGTATCAATGCAAAAAGAAGTTTTAAAAATGGTCGTTTTTCGGGAGCAGTCATTTTAATGATGCATAAAGTGAAAAAAAAAAGTCAAATATTCCTTTAAATATCGTACCTGGGGGGTGTCTAAAGTATGCCTGTGAAGTGCCACGTGTTTCCCGTGTTTAGAACTGTCCCTGCACAAAATGACACTTCTAAAGGAAAAAAAAGCCATTTAAAACTGCTTGCGGCTTTAATGTAATGTCTGGTCCCGGTAATATGGATGAAAATCTTTAAGAAAAATGGCATAGCTACCCCATGACCCCCCCCCCCCCTACCCCAGCCCATTACCAGCCCCTTTGGGTCTTGTATGGATATTAAGGGGAACCCCGCACATAAAATAAAAAAGGCCCTATATACTCTGAACAGCCGTATACAGGCGGTGCATACAAGACAGGGACTGTAGGTTTGTTCTTATGTAGAATCTGTTTGTAATTTTGAACAGGTACATTGTTGAAGTGTAGCTCCAGCCCAAAAATCTATTTTTAAACTTTTTGGAAAACATAGGTAAGGGTTATCACCCCTGTAACATTTGTTTTGCTGTCTGTGCCCCTGTTCAGAACATTTCACCTCACTTTCCGTCCCAATGACAACTGTTTTTGAAATGTGGTGTTTTTCTTGAAACAAGGATTGCTGATAAAGCATCAGTACAGAGGAGACACCTTTCTCCCATATTTATTCTTACAGGAGAGAATTTTCCTTCCTAGTGGTAGATTTCCTCTCACTTCCTGTTGTCTTCTTGCGTTTGCAAGTAGGAGTCGTTTGTAAGTTGGATGTTTGAAAGTAGGGACCTGCCGTATATACTCTGCAGAAATAGGCCCCTTAGTTGTTGGTGTTGGCACAACACTGTAAGCACTCAGTTACTCTTGGTTGGTGCTGGAACGCCCTGCTGTCAACTATTATATCAGGAATTTTAATTACATATAATTGTTGAACAGTGGTAGTAAAAATTGGGCCTTTGATGGTGGTGCTGGTGCCACAACACTGTAAGCCCTGACAGTTACTCTTGGTGGGTGCAGCAATGGGCCCTGCTGTGAATTATTAGATCAAGAATTGTAATTGCATGCCCCTGTTGAACAGGGGCTGAAAAATTGGGCCTTTCGTGGTGGTGGTGGTGGTGGTGGTGTTGCCACAACACTGTAAGCCCTCAGAGTTACTCTTGGTGGGTGCAGGAATGGGCCCTGCTGTGAATTATTAGATCAAGAATTGTAATTACATGCCCCTTTTGAACAGGGGCTGAAAAATTGGGCCTTTCGTGGTGGTGGTGGTGGTGGCGTTGCCACAACACTGTAAGCCCTCAGAGTTACTCTTGGTGGGTGCAGCAATGGGCCCTGCTGTGAATTATTAGATCAAGAATTGTAATTGCATGCCCCTGTTGAACAGGGGCTGAAAAATTGGGCCTTAGGCACTGGTGGCACAACACTACAACCCCTCACAGATATTGTACTTGGAGCACAGCAATGAGCCCTGTTGCAAAGTATTGCTTCAAAAATTGTAATGACACGCCCCTGTTAAACAGGGGCTGAAAAATTGGGCCTTAGGCACTGGTGCCACAACACTCCAACCCCTCACAGATACTGTACTTGGAGCACAGCAATGAGCCCTATGGCAAATTATTGCTAAAAAAATTGTAATTACACGCCCCTGTAAAACAGGGGCTGAAAAATTGGGCCTTAGCCACTGGTGGCGGCACCCATAAACAAAAATGATCTTCCAAGCTATCATCATCAATCGTATCATTGAGGACTCGGAGGAGGAGGATAGCCAGTCAACATAACAGCACAGGCACTCAGCATCAGCATCAGTCTTGAAGGGATGTGACATGTTAAAATCAATTAGTCTGTTATATCAGCATCAGGTGTGTGGTAGCTGGTGGTGATCCAAGACTGGTTCATCTTGATGAAAGTCAGTCGATCAACCGAGTCGGTGGACAGGCGCACCCTGTGATCCGTGACAAATCCTCCAGCAGCACTGAATGTGCGTTCCGAAAGAACGCTGGATGCAGGACAGGCCAGTAGCTCAATTGCATACTGTGCAAGCTCTGGCCAGTGATCCATCCTCAAGACCCAGTAAGCCAGAGGATTTTCGGTGGGGAAGGTGTCCAAGTCTGACCTTGCCCCTAGATATTCCTGCACCATGTTTATCAGACGCTGGCGATGGTTGCTGGAACCGATCATACTTTGGGGCTGCGGACTAAAGAATTGTCTGAACATATCGGTCAGACGGCCACCTTCCCCACCGCTCCTTCTTTGACTGGCCGAAGCCTCAGCAACTCGTTGTCCAGGACCAGGAGTTTGTAACCTCCCAGTCTCTGGGAACGCGTTGCACAGACCTTTCTGCAAGGCCTCCCGGAGTTGTCTCATCCTCTGCTCCCTCTGCGAAGGTAACATAAGGTCCGCAACCTTACCCTTGTACCGTGGATCAAGGAGAGTGGCCAGCCAGTAATGGTCCCTCTCCTTGATCCGAAGAATACGAGGATCCTTCCGCAGACTTTGCAGGATCAGGGAGGCCATGCAGCGTAGGTTTGCTGAGGCATTCGCTCCGGAGTCCTCTGGGTCACTAAGGACGACATGATCCGCAGCCACCTCCTCCCAGCCACGTACAAGTCCACTGGTTTCTTGGGACTGTAAATCATCCCTAAAAGACTGGTGCTGATGATGCTGAGTGCCAGCCTCCACCTCCATGCTGACACAATCCTCCTCCTCCTCCTCCTCCTCCTCCTCTTCCTCTTCCTGTGCGATGGGTGGGACAGAAGGAACACTGTCTGGGTAAAGGGGGCCTTGAGAGGCAAGGAAGTCCTCCTCTTCCTGCCTCTGTTCTGCCTCAAGTGCCCTGTCCATTATTCCACGCAGCGTGTGCTCCAACAGGTGGACAAGAGGTACAGTGTCACTGATGCATGCACTGTCACTGCTCACCATCCTCGTGGCCTCCTCAAATGGTGCCAGGACAGTGCATGCATCCCTGATCATGCCCCACTGGCGTGGAGAAAAAAAACCAAGCTCCCCTGACCCTGTCCTGATGCCGTAGTCGCACAGGTACTCATTGATGGCCCTCTGCTGCGTGTGCAGCCGCTGCAGCATGGCCAACGTTGAGTTCCACCTGGTGGGCATGTCACATATAAGGCGGTTCTTGGGCAGGTTCAACTCCTTTTGCAGCTCAGCCAGGCGAGCACTGGCATTATAAGATCTGCGGAAATGCACACAGACTTTCCTGGCCTGCCTCAGGACATCCTGTAAGCCCGGGTACCTGGCCAAGAACCGCTGCACCACCAGGTTAAGGACGTGAGCCACACAGGGCACATGGGTCAGTTGTCCCTGTCGGAGGGCGGAGAGGAGGTTGGTGCCATTGTCGCAAACCACCATTCCTGGCTTAAGCTGGCGTGGCGTCAACCACCTCTCGGCCTGGCCCTGCAGAGCAGACAGGACCTCTGCCCCAGTGTGGCTTCTGTCCCCCAAACACACCAGCGCAAGCACGGCATGGCATCTTTTTGCCTGCGTACTTGCGTAGCCCCGTGAACGGCTACGGAGCACCGCTGGTTCATAGGACAAACCACAGGAAGAGGCCATGGAGGAAGAAGAAGAGGAGGGGGTGGAGGAGAGAGGTGTGTCACAACCAGTAGTAGCATTTTGGAGGCGTGGCGGTGGAACAACCTCCAACACTACTGCACCTTGTCCTGCATCCTTCCCAGCTGCCAAAAGAGTGACCCAATGGGCCGTGAAAGAAAGGTAACGTCCCTGTCCATGCCTGCTGGACCATGAGTCAGCGGTAATATGCACCTTACCGCTGACCGCCCTGTCCAGCGAGGCCAAGACATTGCCTTCCACATGCCGGTAGAGAGCCGGAATAGCCTTCCGTGAGAAAAAGTGGCGTTTGGGAACCTGCCACTGAGGAACCGTACATTGCACAAACTCACGGAAGGGGGCCGAGTCTACCAACTGAAAAGGCAGCAGTTGAAGCGCTAGCAATTTAGCCAAGCTAGCATTCAACCGCTGGGCATGTGGATGGCTGGGAGTGAACTTCTTTCGACGGTCCAGCAGCTGGGGCAGGGAAATTTGCCTGCTAGAATCGGACGTCGGTGTACTGCTAGCAGAGTGGCCGCAAGTACTTGGCTGTGACACACCTAATTCTACACCTTCATTCCTCTCAGTGCATGTTTCAGAGAGGACTGAAGTTATAGTGGGGTTGGAGATCCCAGCTGATGCGGTGCAAGGAGAGGTCCGCTTTGTTCTTTGGTGTGGGTCTTTGAGGTAGGCTTGCCAACGAGCTGCATGGCAGGTCAACATATGTCTGGTCAGGCATGTGGTACCCAAGCGGCTGATGTTTTGGCCACGCGATATACGCTTGAGACATATGTTGCAAACAGCAGCTGTGCGATCTGATGCACTAGCCTCAAAAAAGGCCCACACCAAGGAACTTTTTGAATGACGGGCAGAGGCAGCGCCCTGCACAGGCGGAGCTCTGCGGTGTGATTCCGTCGGTGTACTGCCCTTACGCTGGCCACCAAAGGGCATCCTGCCTCGTTGGAGATGTGCCTCCTCCTCATCCTCCTCCTCCTCCTCTCTCCTATTAGGCACCCACGTGGAGTCAGTGACCTCATCATCCCCTCCCTCCTCATCACTGGAGCCAATCTGGCAGTATGCTGCAGCTGCTGGAACATGACTGCCAGATTGGTGTCCTTCTTGAGCATCCCCTCTGTCTGCTCTCACGCTACTGCCTTCCTGTAGCTGGGTTTCATCATCAGACCCTTCGAAATGCTGGGCATCCTCCTGGAGCATGTACCCAACACTGTGCTCAAACAGTTCGGGGGACTCCTCAGGAGGAGGACATGGTGGGTCTAGGGAAGGAGTGACTGATGATGAGTCTGACATTGATACCAGGGAAGAGGACGCTTTGGCAGCTGCTTTGCCAGTACCCTGAGCCTGGGTGAGAGAGGATGAGGAGGAGGAGGAGGGCTTGGTCATCCACTCTACCAAGTCTTCGGCATGATGTGGCTCAACATGTCCAGCTGCCGAAAAGAAGGACAAGCGTGTCCCATGGCCATGTGCTGATGACAATGCACCGCGTCCACGACCAGCACTGTTGCCCCCAGACACAGAGCCTGCTTGCCCTCTTTTATTGCCTCCTGACTGTCTGCCTCTCCTTGTTTGCCTTCCAGACATTCTAATAGATGGCCTGCAGGGAGATGGGAAAAAAGCAATAAGGGCTACCTTCAGGTGTCCTCCTCTGTCCCTTTACTTAAGGATTTCTAAATATGGTTGAGGATTATTGCTTTTGCACAGAATAGCACAACGACAATTTCCCTGACTGTCCAAAAAACAAGGATTTCAAAGATGGTTGATGAGGAATGCTTTGGCACACTATAGCACAAGGAGAAATCCCCTCACTTTCCTTCTTTGTCCCTAGAAACAAGGACTGGCACAGTGAAAGAAACTGACACTCTCCCTACCTACAGTTTTCTGTCCCTAGAAAAAATGTTTTTTTAAAGCACACTATAGCACAAGGAGAATTCCCCTCACTTTCCTTCTTTGTCCCTAGAAACAAGGACTGGCACAGTGAAAGAAACTGACACTCTCCCTACCTACAGTTTTCTGTCCCTAGAAAAAATGTTTTTTTAAAGCACACTATAGCACAAGGAGAATTCCCCTCACTTTCCTTCTTTGTCCCTAGAAACAAGGACTGGCACAGTGAAAGAAACTGACACTCTCCCTACCTACAGTTTTCTGTCCCTAGAAAAAATGTTTTTTTAAAGCACACTATAGCACAAGGAGAAATCCCCTCACTTTCCTTCTTTGTCCCTAGAAACAAGGACTGGCACAGTGAAAGAAACTGACACTCTCCCTACCTACAGTTTTCTGTCCCTAGAAAAAATGTTTTTTTAAAGCACACTATAGCACAAGGAGAATTCCCCTCACTTTCCTTCTTTGTCCCTAGAAACAAGGACTGGCACAGTGAAAGAAACTGACACTCTCCCTACCTACAGTTTTCTGTCCCTAGAAAAAATGTTTTTTTAAAGCACACTATAGCACAAGGAGAAATCCCCTCACTTTCCTTCTTTGTCCCTAGAAACAAGGACTGGCACAGTGAAAGAAACTGACACTCTCCCTACCTACAGTTTTCTGTCCCTAGAAAAAATGTTTTTTTAAAGCACACTATAGCACAAGGAGAATTCCCCTCACTTTCCTTCTTTGTCCCTAGAAACAAGGACTGGCACAGTGAAAGAAACTGACACTCTCCCTACCTACAGTTTTCTGTCCCTAGAAAAAATGTTTTTTTAAAGCACACTATAGCACAAGGAGAAATCCCCTCACTTTCCTTCTTTGTCCCTAGAAACAAGGACTGGCACAGTGAAAGAAACTGACACTCTCCCTACCTACAGTTTTCTGTCCCTAGAAAAAATGTTTTTTTAAAGCACACTATAGCACAAGGAGAATTCCCCTCACTTTCCTTCTTTGTCCCTAGAAACAAGGACTGGCACAGTGAAAGAAACTGACACTCTCCCTACCTACAGTTTTCTGTCCCTAGAAAAAATGTTTTTTTAAAGCACACTATAGCACAAGGAGAAATCCCCTCACTTTCCTTCTTTGTCCCTAGAAACAAGGACTGGCACAGTGAAAGAAACTGACACTCTCCCTACCTACAGTTTTCTGTCCCTAGAAAAAATATTTTTTTAAAGCACACTATAGCACAAGGAGAATTCCCCTCACTTTCCTTCTTTGTCCCTAGAAACAAGGACTGGCACAGTGAAAGAAACTGACACTCTCCCTACCTACAGTTTTCTGTCCCTAGAAAAAATGTTTTTTTAAAGCACACTATAGCACAAGGAGAAATCCCCTCACTTTCCTTCTTTGTCCCTAGAAACAAGGACTGGCACAGTGAAAGAAACTGACACTCTCCCTACCTACAGTTTTCTGTCCCTAGAAAAAATGTTTTTTTAAAGCACACTATAGCACAAGGAGAATTCCCCTCACTTTCCTTCTTTGTCCCTAGAAACAAGGACTGGCACAGTGAAAGAAACTGACACTCTCCCTACCTACAGTTTTCTGTCCCTAGAAAAAATGTTTTTTTAAAGCACACTATAGCACAAGGAGAAATCCCCTCACTTTCCTTCTTTGTCCCTAGAAACAAGGACTGGCACAGTGAAAGAAACTGACACTCTCCCTACCTACAGTTTTCTGTCCCTAGAAAAAATGTTTTTTTAAAGCACACTATAGCACAAGGAGAAATCCCCTCACTTTCCTTCTTTGTCCCTAGAAACAAGGACTGGCACAGTGAAAGAAACTGACACTCTCCCTACCTACAGTTTTCTGTCCCTAGAAAAAATGTTTTTTTAAAGCACACTATAGCACAAGGAGAATTCCCCTCACTTTCCTTCTTTGTCCCTAGAAACAAGGACTGGCACAGTGAAAGAAACTGACACTCTCCCTACCTACAGTTTTCTGTCCCTAGAAAAAATGTTTTTTTAAAGCACACTATAGCACAAGGAGAATTCCCCTCACTTTCCTTCTTTGTCCCTAGAAACAAGGACTGGCACAGTGAAAGAAACTGACACTCTCCCTACCTACAGTTTTCTGTCCCTAGAAAAAATGTTTTTTTAAAGCACACTATAGCACAAGGAGAAATCCCCTCACTTTCCTTCTTTGTCCCTAGAAACAAGGACTGGCACAGTGAAAGAAACTGACACTCTCCCTACCTACAGTTTTCTGTCCCTAGAAAAAATGTTTTTTTAAAGCACACTATAGCACAAGGAGAAATCCCCTCACTTTCCTTCTTTGTCCCTAGAAACAAGGACTCGCACAGTAAAACACACTGACACTCTCCCTACCTATCCTTCTCTTTCCCTAAACTAAAGGAATCCAGGTTAAGCAAGAAAGAAATAAATGTCACTGTCCCTGCCTATGCTTGTCTTTCCCTGCTCCGGAACACACTACACTAGGCCGCCGTGCTGGCGGCCTTTTATAGTGTGGGGCGTGTACTAAACACCCTCAGCAATAATTGGCCACAGGCATCCTGCCTGTGGCCAATCATTGCTCTCCTCGCTGCCGGCGCTGTGATTGGCCAAGCATGCGGGGTCACAGTGCATGCTTGGCCAATCACAGCGCCTGGATGACACTGCGATGGCGTAGTGCATTGTGGGCCGTTCGCGTCACTCGAATTTGGCGCGAACGGCCCAAATTGTTCGATCTTCGTCGAACGATCGAACTGCCGATGTTCGAGTCGAACGTATGTTCGACTCGAACACGAAGCTCATCCCTATTGAAGGAGTTCCCTGCCAAGTTAGTGGGGCCTTCTCCAGTAGTCTCCATACAAGTAGAAGGGATCTACACCAAGGCTCTTCTTGACACTGGGGCTCAAGTGACTCTTCTGTATAGGGATTTCTATGATAAACATCTTAAACATCTGCCCCTACAGAAATTAGAGGAACTGGAAATATGGGGTATTGGAACTCAGAGCTTTCCCTATGACGGTTACCTGCCAATCAAGTTGACTTTTGATCCCTCAGTGGCTGGGGAGACAGAGACCTTCGATACTCTGGCAGTAGTGTGCCCTCGCCCACCAGGGGCCAGCAAGAGCTCACTCATCATAGGGACCAACACTGATCTAGTCAGGCGACTGCTGACACCGTTGGCCCAACAGGAAGAAGCCCCGACCACAAGAGTCCACCCCATGTTAAGGCAAGCCTACCAGCGCCTGGTACTGGAGCAGAAGGCCCCGGCTGAGGGAGTTGGCAAGATTTGGAAGCTAGACAAGACGGAGAAGGTATTACAACCGGGAGAGGTGACTTGCCGGAGGGCTTCTGTCAAGCTCACATGGAAACAGCCAGGCCCCTTCATTGTCTTCGAACCAGGCCCACAGGAAAGACAGAAAGGGATTGAAGTAATCCCCGAAGTGATCCCATTGAAGGCCCTACAGAAAAGCCATGGGAGGGTTTCAGTGAGTATAAGGAACACTGCTAATACACCAGCGAAGGTGCCGGCCAGAATGCTGTTGGGCCAGGTGAATCCAGCCACCCCCATTGCCCCGTGTGAATTGAAGAAAGAAGAAAGGGGTGAAGTCACCATAGAGAAGCTCTGTTCTGAAGACACGGCCCTCCCACCAGAATGGAGAAAAAGGGCCAAAGCTCAACTTGCAAGGTGGGAAAAGATCTTCTCTAAAGATGAGTTCGATGTGGGGTGCGCAAGGAGTGCCACTCACAAGATACGCTTACAAGAAGATAAGCCCTTTAGAGAGAGAGTTCGACGGGTCCCACTGGGTGACTTAGAAGACTTGCGGGAACAGTTGGCTGAGCTGAAGAGGACGGGGATTATTCGAGAATCCAGGAGCCCTTACGCTTCTCCAATAGTGGTAGTCCGAAAGAAGAACGGGTCGCTGAGACTGTGTATCGACTACAGAACACTAAACAGAAGGACCATCCCAGATCAATACACCACTCCCCGAATTGAAGACGCCCTGCAGAGTCTGTCAGGGGCCAAGTGGTTCAGTGTAATGGATCTAAAAAGTGGATATTACCAAATCCCCATGCACCCTGAGGATCGGGAGAAGACAGCCTTCATCACCCCTGTGGGGTTCTTTGAGTTCAACCGTATGCCTCAAGGGTTATCAGGAGCCCCCGCCACTTTCCAAAGGCTAATGGAGAGAACCGTCGGGGACATGAATCTAATAGAGGTACTGGTATATTTGGACGACGTCATCGTGTTCGGGAGAACCCTAGAAGAGCATGAAGAGAGACTGGAGAAGGTCCTGAAGAGGCTCAGTGAAGAGGGCCTGAAACTCTCCCCAGAGAAGTGTCAATTTTACCAGTCCTCAGTCCATTACCTGGGCCATATCGTTTCTGCAGAAGGGGTGGCCACGGACCCAGAGAAGCTGGATGCCGTCACCTCTTGGCCGAGACCTACCAACGTGACTGAGCTTCGGTCATTCCTGGGGTTCTGTTCTTACTACAGAAGATTTGTAGAAGGATTCGCCAAGATTGCCAGACCCCTGAACGAGTTACTCAGAAACGAAGGGGAAGATGATGTTCCAGAGCTGGTCAAACCAGTGAAACTCACCATGGGACCCCGAAGGCCCAAAGAGTCGATTCAAGACCAGTGGACAGGGGAGTGCGAGGAAGCCTTCCAGATGTTAAAGAAGAGTCTTACCACTGCACCAGTCCTGGCCTATGCTGATCCAAAGAAGCCTTATGAACTGCATGTAGATGCCAGCTGAGATGGGCTGGGTGGGGTGCTGTACCAGGAACATGATGGTTACCTAAGACCCGTCGCATATGTGAGCAGGAGTCTGATACCTGCTGAGAAGAATTACCCCACCCACAAGCTTGAATTCCTGGCCTTGAAATGGGCAGTGGTAGACAAACTGAGAGACTACCTATATGGGGCGGAGTTTGTGGTGAAGACAGATAATAACCCGCTAACCTACCTTCTGACTAGTGATGAGCCGAACACCCCCGAGTTCGGTTCGCACCAGAACCCGCGAACGGACCGAAAGTTCGTACGAACAATAGAACCCTATTAAATACAATGGATGCGAACGTTCGAATTCTAAAGTGCTAATTATAACAACTATTATGCATGTTATTGTCCTAAAAAGGGTTTGGGAACCCGGGTTCTGCACCAGGGGACATGTATCAATGCAAAAAGAAGTTTTAAAAACGGTCGTTTTTCGGGAGCAGTCATTTTAATGATGCATAAAGTGAAAAAAAAAAAGTCAAATATTCCTTTAAATATCGTACCTGGGGGGTGTCTAAAGTATGCCTGTGAAGTGCCACGTGTTTCCCGTGTTTAGAACTGTCCCTGCACAAAATGACACTTCTAAAGGAAAAAAAATAGGATTTTTATAACAGCTTACCTGTAAAATCCTTTTCTTGGAGTACATCACGGGACACAGAGCGACATAGTCATTACTAATGGGTTATATAGATACCGTCAGGTGCTGGCACTGGCAACTTCCAAAACCGGAAGTACCCTCCCCTATATAAGCCCCTCCCATCCGGGAGCACCTCAGTTTTGTAGCAAAGCAATAAGTGTCCCTAAAGAGGGGCGGGAGCTCTGTGTCCCGTGATGTACTCCAAGAAAAGGATTTTAGAGGTAAGCTGTTATAAAAATCCTATTTTCTTTCTCGTACATCACGGGACACAGAGCGACATAGTCATTACTAATGGGATGTCCTAAAGCAATGCCAAATGAGGGGGGGGATACACCATATATAAGCTGAGCGCTATCAGACATGAGGATCTTTTGCGGCCTGCAACACACTGCGCCCAAAGGCGACATCCTCCTGACTTCTAACGTCCACCTGGTAGAACCTAGTAAACGTGTGTACCGAAGACCATGTTGCGGCCTTACAGATTTGAGCCAGGGAGGCCTGGTGATGCACTGCCCATGAAGTTCCAACTGCTCTCGTGGAGTGCGCCCTAACTTTGAACGGAGGCGGTCTACTTCTCAAGCCATAGGCTTGTATTATGACCTGTCGAATCCACTTGGCTAAAGTAGATTTTGACGCTGCCTGACCCTTTCTGGGGCCTTCCGGCAGAATAAACAAAGTATCCGTTCTGCGAATCTGAGCAGTGGCTTTTAGATAAGCTTTAACTGCTCTTACTACATCCAAAGAATGCAATAACTTTTCCTCTACCGAAGTAGGTTTGGGGAAAAAAGAAGGAAGAACCACATCTTGGTTCAAATGAAAACTCGATACCACCTTAGGAAGAAAGGCTGGATGAGGACGTAACACTACTCTGTCCTTATGGATAACCAGATATGGCTCCTTACAGGACATAGCTGCTAATTCCGATACTCTTTTAGCCGAACAAATGGCTACTAGAAAAATCAATTTCCTGGTGAGAAGCACCAAGGAAATATGCTGTAATGGTTCAAATGGTTGTTTCTGTAGAACCGACAAAACCAAGTTTAGATCCCATGGACATATGGGAATATTAACCGGAGGACTAATACGCATCACTCCTTGTATAAAGGCTTTGACTAGTGAATGCGAAGCCAAGGGCCTTTGAAAAAATATTGACAAGGCCGAAATCTGACCCTTGATAGTACTCAAGGCAAGCTTCCTATCTACAGCCCATTGTAGGAAGTCCAGAATCCTACCTATTACGTATTTACGTGGATGCCATTTCCTGGCCTCACACCAGGCGATGTACGCCTTCCAGATTCTATAGTAGATCTGCCTGGATACCGGTTTCCTGGCATTGATCATGGTAGACACCACAGCATTAGAGAGCCCTCTCTTTTTTAGAATGTGGGCTTCAATAGCCAGGCCGTCAAACCTAGGGCTGGTAAGGAAGGGTGGTATATCGGTCCCTGCGAAAGCAGGTCCGGACGATGTGGGAGGGTCCAAGGACTCCCCACAGACATTTTTACAATCTCCGCGTACCATGCTCTTCGGGGCCACGCTGGAGCCACCAGAATCACTGGTTTCTTTTCTACCCTGATTCTGCGGAGTAATCGAGGTAACAATTGTGGCGGTGGGAATGCATATATCAGCTTGAACTGATCCCAAGGGAACACTAGGGCATCCGAGCCGCAAGCTAGGGGATCCCTTGTCCAAGAGACAAACCTGTCCACCTTTGCGTTGAATCTGGATGCTAGCAGATCTACATCCGGTGTTCCCCACCGCTGACATATTGTCCGGAAAACCTCGGGATGAAGGGACCATTCCCCTGGGCATAATTGTTGGTGACTTAGAAAGTCCGCCTTCCAATTCTCCACCCCTGGAATGAATACCGCAGATATGGCTGGGACATATCTTTCTGCCCATCTCAGGATGTAATTTACTTCCCTTTGGGCTGCACGACTCCTGGTGCCCCCCTGACGATTGATATATGCCACTGCTGTGGCATTGTCTGATTGAACTCTGACAGGGGACCCTTGGAGTTTGGATGTCCATGCTACTAGGGCATACCGGGCTGCTCGTTTCTCTAAGAGATTGATGGGCAGGGCCTTTTCTGCTTCTGACCACTTGCCCTGGAGAGACCATTGCTCCAGTACTGCTCCCCAGCCTATAAGGCTGGCATCTGTAGTGACTAGTGATGAGCCGAACACCCCCGGGTTCGGTTCGCACCAGAACCCGCGAACGGACCGAAAGTTCGAACGAACATTAGAACCCTATTAAATACAATGGATGCGAACGTTCGAATTCTAAAGTGCTAATTATAACAACTATTATGCATGTTATTGTCATAAATAGGGTTTGGGAACCCGGGTTCTGCACCAGGGGACATGTATCAATGCAAAAAGAAGTTTTAAAAACGGTCGTTTTTCGGGAGCAGTCATTTTAATGATGCATAAAGTGAAAAAAAAAAAGTCAAATATTCCTTTAAATATCGTACCTGGGGGGTGTCTAAAGTATGCCTGTGAAGTGCCACGTGTTTCCCGTGTTTAGAACTGTCCCTGCACAAAATGACACTTCTAAAGGAAAAAAAAGCCATTTAAAACTGCTTGCGGCTTTAATGTAATGTCTGGTCCCGGTAATATGGATGAAATTCTTTAAGAAAAATGGCATAGCTACCCCATGACCCCCCCCCTACCCCAGCCCATTACCAGCCCCTTTGGGTCTTGTATGGATATTAAGGGGAACCCCGCACATAAAATAAAAAAGGCCCTATATACTCTGAACAGCCGTATACAGGCGGTGCATACAAGACAGGGACTGTAGGTTTGTTCTTATGTAGAATCTGTTTGTAATTTTGAACAGGTACATTGTTGAAGTGTAGCTCCAGCCCAAAAATCTATTTTTAAACTTTTTGGGAAACATAGGTAAGGGTTATCACCCCTGTAACATTTGTTTTGCTGTCTGTGCCCCTGTTCAGAACATTTCACCTCACTTTCTGTCCCAATGACAACTGTTTTTGAAATGTGGTGTTTTTCTTGAAACAAGGATTGCTGATAAAGCATCAGTACAGATGAGACCCCTTTCTCCCATATTTATTCTTACAGGAGAGAATTTTCCTTTCTAGGGGTAGATTTCCTCTCACTTCCTGTTGTCTTCTTTCGTTTGCAAGTAGGAGTCGTTTGTAAGTTGGATGTTTGAAAGTAGGGACCTGCCGTATATACTCTGCAGAAATAGGCCCCTTAGTTGTTGGTGTTGGCACAACACTGTAAGCACTCAGTTACTCTTGGTTGGTGCTGGAACGCCCTGCTGTCAACTATTATATCAGGAATTTTAATTACATATAATTGTTGAACAGTGGTAGTAAAAATTGGGGCTTTGATGGTGGTGCTGGTGCCACAACACTGTAAGCCCTGACAGTTACTCTTGGTGGGTGCAGCAATGGGCCCTGCTGTGAATTATTAGATCAAGAATTGTAATTACATGCCCCTTTTGAACAGGGGCTGAAAAATTGGGCCTTTCGTGGTGGTGGTGGTGGTGGCGTTGCCACAAGACTGTAAGCCCTCAGAGTTACTCTTGGTGGGTGCAGCAATGGACCCTGCTGTGAATTATTAGATCAAGAATTGTAATTGCATGCCCCTGTTGAACAGGGGCTGAAAAATTGGGCCTTAGGCACTGGTGGCACAACACTACAACCCCTCACAGATACTGTACTTGGAGCACAGCAATGAGCCCTGTTGCAAAGTATTGCTTCAAAAATTGTAATGACACGCCCCTGTTAAACAGGGGCTGAAAAATTGGGCCTTAGGCACTGGTGCCACAACACTCCAACCCCTCACAGATACTGTACTTGGAGCACAGCAATGAGCCCTATGGCAAATTATTGCTAAAAAAATTGTAATTACACGCCCCTGTAAAACAGGGGCTGAAAAATTGGGCCTTAGCCACTGGTGGCGGCACCCATAAACAAAAATGATCTTCCAAGCTATCATCATCAATTGTATCATTGAGGACTCGGAGGAGGAGGATAGCCAGTCAACATAACAGCACAGGCACTCAGCATCAGCATCAGTCTTGAAGGGATGTGACATGTTAAAATCAATTAGTCTGTTATATCAGCATCAGGTGTGTGGTAGCTGGTGGTGATCCAAGACTGGTTCATCTTGATGAAAGTCAGTCGATCAACCGAGTCGGTGGACAGGCGCACCCTGTGATCCGTGACAAATCCTCCAGCAGCACTGAATGTGCGTTCCGAAAGAACGCTGGATGCAGGACAGGCCAGTAGCTCAATTGCATACTGTGCAAGCTCTGGCCAGTGATCCATCCTCAAGACCCAGTAAGCCAGAGGATTTTCGGTGGGGAAGGTGTCCAAGTCTGACCTTGCCCCTAGATATTCCTGCACCATGTTTATCAGACGCTGGCGATGGTTGCTGGAACCGATCATACTTTGGGGCTGCGGACTAAAGAATTGTCTGAACGCATCGGTCAGACGGCCACCTTCCCCACCGCTCCTTCTTTGACTGGCCGAAGCCTCAGCAACTCGTTGTCCAGGACCAGGAGTTTGTAACCTCCCAGTCTCTGGGAACGCGTTGCACAGACCTTTCTGCAAGGCCTCCCGGAGTTGTCTCATCCTCTGCTCCCTCTGCGACGGTAACATAAGGTCCACAACCTTACCCTTGTACCGTGGATCAAGGAGAGTGGCCAGCCAGTAATGGTCCCTCTCCTTGATCCGAAGAATACGAGGATCCTTCCGCAGACTTTGCAGGATCAGGGAGGCCATGCAGCGTAGGTTTGCTGAGGCATTCGCGCCGGAGTCCTCTGGGTCACTAAGGACGACATGATCCGCAGCCACCTCCTCCCAGCCACGTACAAGTCCACTGGTTTCTTGGGACTGTAAATCATCCCTAAAAGACTGCTGCTGATGATGCTGAGTGCCAGCCTCCACCTCCATGCTGACACAATCCTCCTCCTCCTCCTCCTCCTCCTCCTCTTCCTGTGCGATGGGTGGGACAGAAGGAACACTGTCTGGGTAAAGGGGGCCTTGAGAGGCAAGGAAGTCCTCCTCTTCCTGCCTCTGTTCTGCCTCAAGTGCCCTGTCCATTATTCCACGCAGCGTGTGCTCCAACAGGTGGACAAGAGGTACAGTGTCACTGATGCATGCACTGTCACTGCTCACCATCCTCGTGGCCTCCTCAAATGGTGCCAGGACAGTGCATGCATCCCTGATCATGCCCCACTGGCGTGGAGAAAAAAAACCAAGCTCCCCTGACCCTGTCCTGGTGCCGTAGTCGCACAGGTACTCATTGATGGCCCTCTGCTGCGTGTGCAGCCGCTGCAGCATGGCCAACGTTGAGTTCCACCTGGTGGGCATGTCACATATAAGGCGGTTCTTGGGCAGGTTCAACTCCTTTTGCAGCTCAGCCAGGCGAGCACTGGCATTATAAGATCTGCGGAAATGCACACAGACTTTCCTGGCCTGCCTCAGGACATCCTGTAAGCCCGGGTACCTGCCCAAGAACCGCTGCACCACCAGGTTAAGGACGTGAGCCACACAGGGCACATGGGTCAGTTGTCCCTGTCGGAGGGCGGAGAGGAGGTTGGTGCCATTGTCGCAAACCACCATTCCTGGCTTAAGCTGGCGTGGCGTCAACCACCTCTCGGCCTGGCCCTGCAGAGCAGACAGGACCTCTGCCCCAGTGTGGCTTCTGTCCCCCAAACACACCAGCGCAAGCACGGCATGGCATCTTTTTGCCTGCGTACTTGCGTAGCCCCGTGAACGGCTACGGAGCACCGCTGGTTCATAGGACAAACCACAGGAAGAGGCCATGGAGGAAGAAGAAGAGGAGGGGGTGGAGGAGAGAGGTGTGTCACAACCAGTAGTAGCATTTTGGAGGCGTGGCGGTGGGACAACCTCCAACACTACTGCACCTTGTCCTGCATCCTTCCCAGCTGCCAAAAGAGTGACCCAATGGGCCGTGAAAGAAAGGTAACGTCCCTGTCCATGCCTGCTGGACCATGAGTCAGCGGTAATATGCACCTTACCGCTGACCGCCCTGTCCAGCGAGGCCAAGACATTGCCTTCCACATGCCGGTAGAGAGCCGGAATAGCCTTCCGTGAGAAAAAGTGGCGTTTGGGAACCTGCCACTGAGGAACCGCACATTGCACAAACTCACGGAAGGGGGCCGAGTCTACCAACTGAAAAGGCAGCAGTTGAAGCGCTAGCAATTTAGCCAAGCTAGCATTCAACCGCTGGGCATGTGGATGGCTGGGAGTGAACTTCTTTCGACGGTCCAGCAGCTGGGGCAGGGAAATTTGCCTGCTAGAATCGGACGTCGGTGTACTGCTAGCAGAGTGGCCGCAAGTACTTGGCTGTGACACACCTAATTCTACACCTTCATTCCTCTCAGTGCATGTTTCAGAGAGGACTGAAGTTATAGTGGGGTTGGAGATCCCAGCTGATGCGGTGCAAGGAGAGGTCCGCTTTGTTCTTTGGTGTGGGTCTTTGAGGTAGGCTTGCCAACGAGCTGCATGGCAGGTCAACATATGTCTGGTCAGGCATGTGGTACCCAAGCGGCTGATGTTTTGGCCACGCGATATACGCTTGAGACATATGTTGCAAACAGCAGCTGTGCGATCTGATGCACTAGCCTCAAAAAAGGCCCACACCAAAGAACTTTTTGAATGACGGGCAGAGGCAGCGCCCTGCACAGGCGGAGCTCTGCGGTGTGATTCCGTCGGTGTACTGCCCTTACGCTGGCCACCAAAGGGCATCCTGCCTCGTTGGAGATGTGCCTCCTCCTCATCCTCCTCCTCCTCCTCTCTCCTATTAGGCACCCACGTGGAGTCAGTGACCTCATCATCACCTCCCTCCTCATCACTGGAGCCAATCTGGCAGTATGCTGCAGCTGCTGGAACATGACTGCCAGATTGGTGTCCTTCTTGAGCATCCCCTCTGTCTGCTCTCACGCTACTGCCTTCCTCTAGCTGGGTTTCATCATCAGACCCTTCGAAACGCTGGGCATCCTCCTGGAGCATGTACCCAACACTGTGCTGAAACAGTTCGGGGGACTCCTCAGGAGGAGGACATGGTGGGTCTAGGGAAGGAGTGACTGATGATGAGTCTGACATTGATACCAGGGAAGAGGACGCTTTGGCAGCTGCTTTTCCAGTACCCTGAGCCTGGGTGAGAGAGGATGAGGAGGAGGAGGAGGGCTTGGTCATCCACTCTACCAAGTCTTCGGCATGATGTGGCTCAACATGTCCAGCTGCCGAAAAGAAGGACAAGCGTGTCCCATGGCCATGTGCTGATGACAATGCACCGCGTCCACGACCAGCACTGTTGCCCCCAGACACAGAGCCTGCTTGCCCTCTTTTATTGCCTCCTGACTGTCTGCCTCTCCTTGTTTGCCTTCCAGACATTCTAATAGATGGCCTGCAGGGAGATGGGAAAAAAGCAATAAGGGCTACCTTCAGGTGTCCTTCTCTGTCCCTTGAAACAAGGACTTTGACAGTGAAAGAAACTGACACACTCTCCCTACCTACAGTTTTCTGTCCCTAGAAAAAATGTTTTTTTTAAGCACAAATTAGCACAAGGAGAATTCACTCACTGTCCTTCCAGGTCCCTGGAAACAAGGACTTTGACAGTGAAAGAAACTGACACACTCTCCCTACCTACAGTTTTCTGTCCCTAGAAAAAATGTTTTTTTTAAGCACAATTTAGCACAAGGAGAATTCACTCACTGTCCTTCCAGGTCCCTGGAAACAAGGACTTTGACAGTGAAAGAAACTGACACACTCTCCCTACCTACAGTTTTCTGTCCCTAGAAAAAATGTTTTTTTTAAGCACAATTTAGCACAAGGAGAATTCACTCACTGTCCTTCCAGGTCCCTGGAAACAAGGACTTTGACAGTGAAAGAAACTGACACACTCTCCCTACCTACAGTTTTCTGTCCCTAGAAAAAATGTTTTTTTTAAGCACAATTTAGCACAAGGAGAATTCACTCACTGTCCTTCCAGGTCCCTGGAAACAAGGACTTTGACAGTGAAAGAAACTGACACACTCTCCCTACCTACAGTTTTCTGTCCCTAGAAAAAATGTTTTTTTTAAGCACAATTTAGCACAAGGAGAATTCACTCACTGTCCTTCCAGGTCCCTGGAAACAAGGACTTTGACAGTGAAATAAACTGACACACTCTCCCTACCTACAGTTTTCTGTCCCTAGAAAAAATGTTTTTTTTAAGCACAATTTAGCACAAGGAGAATTCACTCACTGTCCTTCCAGGTCCCTGGAAACAAGGACTTTGACAGTGAAAGAAACTGACACACTCTCCCTACCTACAGTTTTCTGTCCCTAGAAAAAATGTTTTTTTTTAAGCACAATTTAGCACAAGGAGAATTCACTCACTGTCCTTCCAGGTCCCTGGAAACAAGGACTTTGACAGTGAAAGAAACTGACACACTCTCCCTACCTACAGTTTTCTGTCCCTAGAAAAAATGTTTTTTTTAAGCACAATTTAGCACAAGGAGAATTCACTCACTGTCCTTCCAGGTCCCTGGAAACAAGGACTTTGACAGTGAAAGAAACTGACACACTCTCCCTACCTACAGTTTTCTGTCCCTAGAAAAAATGTTTTTTTTTAAGCACAATTTAGCACAAGGAGAATTCACTCACTGTCCTTCCAGGTCCCTGGAAACAAGGACTTTGACAGTGAAAGAAACTGACACACTCTCCCTACCTACAGTTTTCTGTCCCTAGAAAAAAATTTTTTTTAAGCACAATATAGCACAAGCACAAAACACACTGACACTCTCCCTACCTATCCTTCTCTTTCCCTAAACTAAAGGAATCCAGGTTAAGCAAGAAAGAAATAAAAGTCACTGTCCCTGCCTATGCTGCTCTATCCCTGCTCCGGAACACACTACACTAGGCCGCCGTGCTGGCGGCCTTTTATAGTGTGGGGCGTGTACTAAACACCCTCAGCAATAATTGGCCACAGGCATCCTGCCTGTGGCCAATCATTGCTCTCCTCGCTGCCGGCGCTGTGATTGGCCAAGCATGCGGGGTCACAGTGCATGCTTGGCCAATCACAGCGCCTGGATGACACTGCGATGGCGTAGTGCATTGTGGGCCGTTCGCGTCACTCGAATTTGGCGCGAACGGCCCAAATCGTTCGATCTTCGTCGAACGATCGAACAGCCGATGTTCGAGTCGAACGTATGTTCGACTCAAACACGAAGCTCATCCCTAGTAGTGACCACCTTCCAGGAAATCGGACTGAAGGATTTCCCTCTTTCCAGATTCTGGGGAACCAACCACCAGCGGAGGCTCTTGCGAACGGAAGGGGACAAGGACATTGGTAAGTCCAGAGCCTGAACTTTTTTGTTCCAGGCTGACAGTATGGCCCTTTGCAATTTCCTTGAATGGAATTGACCGTAGGGTACTGCTTCGAATGATGCCACCATTTTTCCCAGCAGCCTCATGCACAGGCGTATGGATGGCTGTCTTTTTGAGCCCACTAAGTGGATCAAATCTCTCAAAGACGACCCCTTTTCTTGAGGCAAGAAAATTTTTCTCTGGTCTGAATCCAGCCTTAGCCCCAAGTATTCCAGACTTTTGACTGGTTTTAGGGCTGACTTGTCTCGGTTGATAATCCAACCGTGATATTCCAGATACTTGATTGTCTCGTGAACAACCACTTCTAGTTTTTCCACTGAGTGGTCTATCAGCAACAAGTCGTCTAGATATGCCATTATCGTTACACCTCGTGTTCTTAGATTGGCCAATAATGGGGCCAAAATTTTTGTGAACACTCTTGGTGCTGTGGCCAGACCGAAGGGTAAGGCTCTGAACTGAAATTGGCGGCCTTCTACCGCAAAGCGTAGAAATTTTTGGTGGGCTGGAAAGATGGGAATGTGCAAATAAGCATCCTTGATGTCGATCGAGGCTAACCATTCCTCCCCTTGTAGGGCAGTGGCTACCGATCGGATCGACTCCATCCGGAAAGTCCTGATATGCAGGAATTTGTTTAGCCCTTTTAGATTTAGTATGGGCCTCACGTCCCCGTTTGGCTTCGGAACTGTGAAGAGGTTTGAGTAAAACCCGAACCCCCACTCTTCCAGGGGAACCTCTATAATTACTGCTTGGAGCAATAATTGTTCTAGTGCCAACAGGAGGGATCCTCTCTTCTGGGGATCCCTTGGCACGTTTGACCTTATATAAAGCGGGAAGAAGGGGAGTTTTTTAACTCCAATTTGTATCCCAGATTTACTGCGGAGAGCACCCATCTGTCTCGGATCGTGTCCCGCCAGGTCTCTGTGAACAACTGAAGTCTTCCCCCCACCCGATTGGGTGGGGGCAACCCTTCATGCATTTGACTTTGGGGGAGGTTTTGTACCTCTCCTGCTCCAGGGCTTTTTGTTACCCTGCAACTGTCCCTGATTTCTACCTCCGGGATTTGACCGAGGAGGCCGTCGGAACTGTTTCACAGCCGATGTCCTAGGGACTGGAGAGGCCGGCCTTTTAAAAGAGGGACCTCTAACTCTATTTTTAACCGGCAAAAGTGTACTTTTACCGCTGGAAATTCTCTGGATATATTTGTCCAGGTCTTCCCCGAATAAGCGCTCCCCATGAAATGGGAAGCTGACCAGCAATTTTTTACAGGGAGCTTCAGCAGACCAGTTCTTGAGCCATAGAAGCCTGCGCATATGTACTACAGACAGCGTAAGGCGGGAGGCCTGATGGATTGAATCCTTTATGGCGTCCACCGGAAAGCATAAGGCTCTAGGTAGATCAGCTAGGGCAAGAGCCTGCTGATCCGGCAAGTCCCTTAAGACCTGTTTCAACTGATCCTTCACTGCTTGGCAGACCCCAATAGCTGCCACTGCTGGTTGTGTCACCAATCCTGCTGTAGAAAAAGCAGATTTTAATAAGGACTCCAATTTTTTATCTATTGGGTCCTTGAACATTTGGACATTTTCCACCGGACATGTCAGTGATTTATTCACACAAGAGATGGCTGCGTCCACTGTAGGGACCCTCCATTTTCTGATGAACTTATCCTCCATGGGATAGACCACCGGAAATCTCTTGGGGGGAGTAAATATTTTGTCAGGATGCTCCCAATCCTGGTAAATGAGCCCCTCCAGTAAAGGATGGATCGGAAAGGAACAAACAGTCTGGGGAGCTTTTAGCGACCCCAACGAGGAGACAGAAGTGGAGGATGGCTCCGCAAGTGGCATTTTAAATGCTGATCGGACCATATTAGTCAGGGACTGAACCCATAACCTTTCAGCATGTGATGCTGAGAACGGCTCTTCCACTGTTGATTCCTCTGCAACCGAATCGACCTCATCCTGATCCCCCTCAGGTAGGTCGACCTCTGTATGGGACTGTTGCTCTGTTAACAGGCACTCTGAGGGGGGAGACGGAGATCGAGCGCTTTTCTCCTGCGACAGGGAAGCCGCGATCAATGCTGACAATCTCTCTTCCAGCCCTCCCAGAGCTGAGGAAAAAACCTCCTCTGTTACATACACAGGAGCAGGTGAACTGAGGACAGCCACAGTACCAGGTACTCCTGAGGGTGCTCTACGGTCACTAACCTCTGATTCTTCAGGGGAGACTGGTGCAGCCAAAGCATGCCCAAGATCCTCAGAGCCCGATGGAGACCCCCTATTCCTCCTGGAATTTCTAGTCCCGGAGTTTTTAGACGGCATATTCCTAAGCCACAAAGCTGAGGTATTCCAGCCGAAATACACCAGTTACTGATAATAGTCTAGCATAAATGCTGCTATAAGAAACAGTTGGTGTCTACTAATGTGCCTTTCTAGGGGATGCCTGTATCAACCGCTTGCTGTATGCCTTTAAATGTTGCCAGCTCTGTCTCTGTACTTCATAGCCAGCTTACTACAATATTGTGTTTTTTTTAAACTGCTGGGACGCCCGCACATGCGCAGAAGCGCTGCGGCGCGCACAGAGCGTCATCCCCCAGGCTCCGCCCCCTTTCCCGGCTCACCTCTATATATAGAGGCGCGTGCACGCGCACGCGCGCGGCCACGTGCGCCTTCGGCGCTAATTTCAAAAAATGGAAACAAGGGACAGGAGCCAGGGCCCCTCTTTGCCGCAGGCCGGGGGATGAACAAGCACTGCAACATGGCAGAGGAAGCAGTTTCCTATAAGAGAACTCACCATCTGCCTGGACTTTGCTCTGCTGAGAAGAAACTAGTCCACATGACAAGAAAACATTCCACAGCGGCCTCTAGTGGACAAACACAGGTACCGCAGTCTAATATATTAAATATATATATAAAAAAAAAATTTTTTTTTTTTTTTTCTTGACCACCATTAAAAATTATTACATTTTTTTAGTAGTTACAGGCATGCACAGAATTTTGCGGGAATACCATTAGGTAACAGACAGAAAGACAAATTAGGCTTGGGGGTCCCCCAATAGAACCAAGTTCCTGGGGGCCCCCACTTACCTGTTCCCCGCCGCAGGACTTTGTTTGGTCCACAAAAGCCCAAACTTCACCTATCACGGCAGGCATTGTAATCAAACCTTCAGGGACCGGGTTCCCAAGGATTCCACTCCCCTGGACCTGTATAGCACCCTGCACAGAAAACATCTTGGTCGTGGGTATGACCAGAGCTCTGGATCCCAGGGTCCAGCTCTCCTAAGAGAAGCATTACAGGCAAAACCTTGCTCTTCTCTGCAAGGCCCGGGTACCGACCGTTTAGCTATGAAGCTTTTTTGGTCGGATCCGGAATAGCTTACTGAGGCCCAAAAGAACCTGTACGCAAGCCCAGTGAAAAACACATGTTTCTTCTTGGCCAACACCTTAGACACTGGCAAAAAAACGGAGGTGCTCCCGGATGGGAGGGGCTTATATAGGGGAGGGTACTTCCGGTTTTGGAAGTTGCAAGTGCCAGCACCTGACGGTATCTATATAACCCATTAGTAATGACTATGTCGCTCTGTGTCCCGTGATGTACGAGAAAGAAAAGCCATTTAAAACTGCTTGCGGCTTTAATGTAATGTCTGGTCCCGGTAATATGGATGAAAATCTTTAGGAAAAATGGCATAGCTACCCCATGACCCCCCCCCCCTACCCCAGCCCATTACCAGCCCCTTTGGGTCTTGTATGGATATTAAGGGGAACCCCGCACATAAAATAAAAAAGGCCCTATATACTCTGAACAGCCGTATACAGGCGGTGCATACAAGACAGGGACTGTAGGTTTGTTCTTATGTAGAATCTGTTTGTAATTTTGAACAGGTACATTGTTGAAGTGTAGCTCCAGCCCAAAAATCTATTTTTAAACTTTTTGGAAAACATAGGTAAGGGTTATCACCCCTGTAACATTTGTTTTGCTGTCTGTGCCCCTGTTCAGAACATTTCACCTCACTTTCCGTCCCAATGACAACTGTTTTTGAAATGTGGTGTTTTTCTTGAAACAAGGATTGCTGATAAAGCATCAGTACAGAGGAGACACCTTTCTCCCATATTTATTCTTACAGGAGAGAATTTTCCTTCCTAGTGGTAGATTTCCTCTCACTTCCTGTTGTCTTCTTGCGTTTGCAAGTAGGAGTCGTTTGTAAGTTGGATGTTTGAAAGTAGGGACCTGCCGTATATACTCTGCAGAAATAGGCCCCTTAGTTGTTGGTGTTGGCACAACACTGTAAGCACTCACAGTTACTCTTGGTTGGTGCTGGAACGCCCTGCTGTCAACTATTATATCAGGAATTTTAATTACATATAATTGTTGAACAGTGGTAGTAAAAATTGGGCCTTTGATGGTGGTGCTGGTGCCACAACACTGTAAGCCCTGACAGTTACTCTTGGTGGGTGCAGCAATGGGCCCTGCTGTGAATTATTAGATCAAGAATTGTAATTGCATGCCCCTGTTGAACAGGGGCTGAAAAATTGGGCCTTTCGTGGTGGTGGTGGTGGTGGTGGTGTTGCCACAACACTGTAAGCCCTCAGAGTTACTCTTGGTGGGTGCAGGAATGGGCCCTGCTGTGAATTATTAGATCAAGAATTGTAATTACATGCCCCTTTTGAACAGGGGCTGAAAAATTGGGCCTTTCGTGGTGGTGGTGGCGTTGCCACAACACTGTAAGCCCTCAGAGTTACTCTTGGTGGGTGCAGGAATGGGCCCTGCTGTGAATTATTAGATCAAGAATTGTAATTACATGCCCCTTTTGAACAGGGGCTGAAAAATTGGGCCTTTCGTGGTGGTGGTGGTGGTGGCGTTGCCACAACACTGTAAGCCCTCAGAGTTACTCTTGGTGGGTGCAGCAATGGGCCCTGCTGTGAATTATTAGATCAAGAATTGTAATTGCATGCCCCTGTTGAACAGGGGCTGAAAAATTGGGCCTTAGGCACTGGTGGCACAACACTACAACCCCTCACAGATACTGTACTTGGAGCACAATGAGCCCTGTTGCAAAGTATTGCTTAAAAAATTGTAATGACACGCCCCTGTTAAACAGGGGCTGAAAAATTGGGCCTTAGGCACTGGTGCCACAACACTCCAACCCCTCACAGATACTGTACTTGGAGCACAGCAATGAGCCCTATGGCAAATTATTGCTAAAAAAATTGTAATTACACGCCCCTGTAAAACAGGGGCTGAAAAATTGGGCCTTAGCCACTGGTGGCGGCACCCATAAACAAAAATGATCTTCCAAGCTATCATCATCAATCGTATCATTGAGGACTCGGAGGAGGAGGATAGCCAGTCAACATAACAGCACAGGCACTCAGCATCAGCATCAGTCTTGAAGGGATGTGACATGTTAAAATCAATTAGTCTGTTATATCAGCATCAGGTGTGTGGTAGCTGGTGGTGATCCAAGACTGGTTCATCTTGATGAAAGTCAGTCGATCAACCGAGTCGGTGGACAGGCGCACCCTGTGATCCGTGACAAATCCTCCAGCAGCACTGAATGTGCGTTCCGAAAGAACGCTGGATGCAGGACAGGCCAGTAGCTCAATTGCATACTGTGCAAGCTCTGGCCAGTGATCCATCCTCAAGACCCAGTAAGCCAGAGGATTTTCGGTGGGGAAGGTGTCCAAGTCTGACCTTGCCCCTAGATATTCCTGCACCATGTTTATCAGACGCTGGCGATGGTTGCTGGAACCGATCATACTTTGGGGCTGCGGACTAAAGAATTGTCTGAACGCATCGGTCAGACGGCCACCTTCCCCACCGCTCCTTCTTTGACTGGCCGAAGCCTCAGCAACTCGTTGTCCAGGACCAGGAGTTTGTAACCTCCCAGTCTCTGGGAACGCGTTGCACAGACCTTTCTGCAAGGCCTCCCGGAGTTGTCTCATCCTCTGCTCCCTCTGCGACGGTAACATAAGGTCCGCAACCTTACCCTTGTACCATGGATCAAGGAGAGTGGCCAGCCAGTAATGGTCCCTCTCCTTGATCCGAAGAATACGAGGATCCTTCCGCAGACTTTGCAGGATCAGGGAGGCCATGCAGCGTAGGTTTGCTGAGGCATTCGCTCCGGAGTCCTCTGGGTCACTAAGGACGACATGATCCGCAGCCACCTCCTCCCAGCCACGTACAAGTCCACTGGTTTCTTGGGACTGTAAATCATCCCTAAAAGACTGCTGCTGATGATGCTGAGTGCCAGCCTCCACCTCCATGCTGACACAATCCTCCTCCTCCTCCTCCTCTTCCTGTGCGATGGGTGGGACAGAAGGAACACTGTCTGGGTAAAGGGGGCCTTGAGAGGCAAGGAAGTCCTCCTCTTCCTGCCTCTGTTCTGCCTCAAGTGCCCTGTCCATTATTCCACGCAGCGTGTGCTCCAACAGGTGGACAAGAGGTACAGTGTCACTGATGCATGCACTGTCACTGCTCACCATCCTCGTGGCCTCCTCAAATGGTGCCAGGACAGTGCATGCATCCCTGATCATGCCCCACTGGCGTGGAGAAAAAAAACCAAGCTCCCCTGACCCTGTCCTGGTGCCGTAGTCGCACAGGTACTCATTGATGGCCCTCTGCTGCGTGTGCAGCCGCTGCAGCATGGCCAACGTTGAGTTCCACCTGGTGGGCATGTCACATATAAGGCGGTTCTTGGGCAGGTTCAACTCCTTTTGCAGCTCAGCCAGGCGAGCACTGGCATTATAAGATCTGCGGAAATGCACACAGACTTTCCTGGCCTGCCTCAGGACATCCTGTAAGCCCGGGTACCTGCCCAAGAACCGCTGAACCACCAGGTTAAGGACGTGAGCCACACAGGGCACATAGGTCAGTTGTCCCTGTCGGGGGGCGGAGAGGAGGTTGGTGCCATTGTCGCAAACCACCATTCCTGGCTTAAGCTGGCGTGGCGTCAACCACCTCTCGGCCTGGCCCTGCAGAGCAGACAGGACCTCTGCCCCAGTGTGGCTTCTGTCCCCCAAACACACCAGCGCAAGCACGGCATGGCATCTTTTTGCCTGCGTACTTGCGTAGCCCCGTGAACGGCTACGGAGCACCGCTGGTTCATAGGACAAACCACAGGAAGAGGCCATGGAGGAAGAAGAAGAGGAGGGGGTGGAGGAGAGAGGTGTGTCACAACCAGTAGTAGCATTTTGGAGGCGTGGCGGTGGAACAACCTCCAACACTACTGCACCTTGTCCTGCATCCTTCCCAGCTGCCAAAAGAGTGACCCAATGGGCCGTGAAAGAAAGGTAACGTCCCTGTCCATGCCTGCTGGACCATGAGTCAGCGGTAATATGCACCTTACCGCTGACCGCCCTGTCCAGCGAGGCCAAGACATTGCCTTCCACATGCCGGTAGAGAGCCGGAATAGCCTTCCGTGAGAAAAAGTGGCGTTTGGGAACCTGCCACTGAGGAACCGCACATTGCACAAACTCACGGAAGGGGGCCGAGTCTACCAACTGAAAAGGCAGCAGTTGAAGCGCTAGCAATTTAGCCAAGCTAGCATTCAACCGCTGGGCATGTGGATGGCTGGGAGTGAACTTCTTTCGACGGTCCAGCAGCTGGGGCAGGGAAATTTGCCTGCTAGAATCGGACGTCGGTGTACTGCTAGCAGAGTGGCCGCAAGTACTTGGCTGTGACACACCTAATTCTACACCTTCATTCCTCTCAGTGCAGGTTTCAGAGAGGACTGAAGTAGTGATGAGCCGAACACCCCCGGGTTCGGTTCGCACCAGAACCCGCGAACGGACCGAAAGTTCGAACGAACATTAGAACCCTATTAAATACAATGGATGCGAACGTTCGAATTCTAAAGTGCTAATTATAACAACTATTATGCATGTTATTGTCATAAATAGGGTTTGGGAACCCGGGTTGTGCACCAGGGGACATGTATCAATGCAAAAAGAAGTTTTAAAAACGGTCGTTTTTCGGGAGCAGTCATTTTAATGATGCATAAAGTGAAAAAAAAAAAGTCAAATATTCCTTTAAATATCGTACCTGGGGGGTGTCTAAAGTATGCCTGTGAAGTGCCACGTGTTTCCCGTGTTTAGAACTGTCCCTGCACAAAATGACACTTCTAAAGGAAAAAAAAAGCCATTTAAAACTGCTTGCGGCTTTAATGTAATGTCTGGTCCCGGTAATATGGATGAAATTCTTTAAGAAAAATGGCATAGCTACCCCATGACCCCCCCCCCCCCCCTACCCCAGCCCATTACCAGCCCCTTTGGGTCTTGTATGGATATTAAGGGGAACCCCGCGCATAAAATAAAAAAGGCCCTATATACTCTGAACAGCCGTATACAGGCGGTGCATACAAGACAGGGACTGTAGGTTTGTTCTTATGTAGAATCTGTTTGTAATTTTGAACAGGTACATTGTTGAAGTGTAGCTCCAGCCCAAAAATCTATTTTTAAACTTTTTGGGAAACATAGGTAAGGGTTATCACCCCTGTAACATTTGTTTTGCTGTCTGTGCCCCTGTTCAGAACATTTCACCTCACTTTCCGTCCCAATGACAACTGTTTTTGAAATGTGGTGTTTTTCTTGAAACAAGGATTGCTGATAAAGCATCAGTACAGATGAGACCCCTTTCTCCCATATTTATTCTTACAGGAGAGAATTTTCCTTTCTAGGGGTAGATTTCCTCTCACTTCCTGTTGTCTTCTTTCGTTTGCAAGTAGGAGTCGTTTGTAAGTTGGATGTTTGAAAGTAGGGACCTGCCGTATATACTCTGCAGAAATAGGCCCCTTAGTTGTTGGTGTTGGCACAACACTGTAAGCACTCAGTTACTCTTGGTTGGTGCTGGAACGCCCTGCTGTCAACTATTATATCAGGAATTTTAATTACATATAATTGTTGAACAGTGGTAGTAAAAATTGGGGCTTTGATGGTGGTGCTGGTGCCACAACACTGTAAGCCCTGACAGTTACTCTTGGTGGGTGCAGCAATGGGCCCTGCTGTGAATTATTAGATCAAGAATTGTAATTACATGCCCCTTTTGAACAGGGGCTGAAAAATTGGGCCTTTCGTGGTGGTGGTGGTGGTGGCGTTGCCACAAGACTGTAAGCCCTCAGAGTTACTCTTGGTGGGTGCAGCAATGGACCCTGCTGTGAATTATTAGATCAAGAATTGTAATTGCATGCCCCTGTTGAACAGGGGCTGAAAAATTGGGCCTTAGGCACTGGTGGCACAACACTACAACCCCTCACAGATACTGTACTTGGAGCACAGCAATGAGCCCTGTTGCAAAGTATTGCTTCAAAAATTGTAATGACACGCCCCTGTTAAACAGGGGCTGAAAAATTGGGCCTTAGGCACTGGTGCCACAACACTCCAACCCCTCACAGATACTGTACTTGGAGCACAGCAATGAGCCCTATGGCAAATTATTGCTAAAAAAATTGTAATTACACGCCCCTGTAAAACAGGGGCTGAAAAATTGGGCCTTAGCCACTGGTGGCGGCACCCATAAACAAAAATGATCTTCCAAGCTATCATCATCAATCGTATCATTGAGGACTCGGAGGAGGAGGATAGCCAGTCAACATAACAGCACAGGCACTCAGCATCAGCATCAGTCTTGAAGGGATGTGACATGTTAAAATCAATTAGTCTGTTATATCAGCATCAGGTGTGTGGTAGCTGGTGGTGATCCAAGACTGGTTCATCTTGATGAAAGTCAGTCGATCAACCGAGTCGGTGGACAGGCGCACCCTGTGATCCGTGACAAATCCTCCAGCAGCACTGAATGTGCGTTCCGAAAGAACGCTGGATGCAGGACAGGCCAGTAGCTCAATTGCATACTGTGCAAGCTCTGGCCAGTGATCCATCCTCAAGACCCAGTAAGCCAGAGGATTTTCGGTGGGGAAGGTGTCCAAGTCTGACCTTGCCCCTAGATATTCCTGCACCATGTTTATCAGACGCTGGCGATGGTTGCTGGAACCGATCATACTTTGGGGCTGCGGACTAAAGAATTGTCTGAACGCATCGGTCAGACGGCCACCTTCCCCACCGCTCCTTCTTTGACTGGCCGAAGCCTCAGCAACTCGTTGTCCAGGACCAGGAGTTTGTAACCTCCCAGTCTCTGGGAACGCGTTGCACAGACCTTTCTGCAAGGCCTCCCGGAGTTGTCTCATCCTCTGCTCCCTCTGCGACGGTAACATAAGGTCCGCAACCTTACCCTTGTACCGTGGATCAAGGAGAGTGGCCAGCCAGTAATGGTCCCTCTCCTTGATCCGAAGAATACGAGGATCCTTCCGCAGACTTTGCAGGATCAGGGAGGCCATGCAGCGTAGGTTTGCTGAGGCATTCGCTCCGGAGTCCTCTGGGTCACTAAGGACGACATGATCCGCAGCCACCTCCTCCCAGCCACGTACAAGTCCACTGGTTTCTTGGGACTGTAAATCATCCCTAAAAGACTGCTGCTGATGATGCTGAGTGCCAGCCTCCACCTCCATGCTGACACAATCCTCCTCCTCCTCCTCCTCCTCCTCCTCCTCCTCTTCCTGTGCGATGGGTGGGACAGAAGGAACACTGTCTGGGTAAAGGGGGCCTTGAGAGGCAAGGAAGTCCTCCTCTTCCTGCCTCTGTTCTGCCTCAAGTGCCCTGTCCATTATTCCACGCAGCGTGTGCTCCAACAGGTGGACAAGAGGTACAGTGTGACTGATGCATGCACTGTCACTGCTCACCATCCTCGTGGCCTCCTCAAATGGTGCCAGGACAGTGCATGCATCCCTGATCATGCCCCACTGGCGTGGAGAAAAAAAACCAAGCTCCCCTGACCCTGTCCTGGTGCCGTAGTCGCACAGGTACTCATTGATGGCCCTCTGCTGCGTGTGCAGCTGCTGCAGCATGGCCAACGTTGAGTTCCACCTGGTGGGCATGTCACATATAAGGCGGTTCTTGGGCAGGTTCAACTCCTTTTGCAGCTCAGCCAGGCGAGCACTGGCATTATAAGATCTGCGGAAATGCACACAGACTTTCCTGGCCTGCCTCAGGACATCCTGTAAGCCCGGGTACCTGCCCAAGAACCGCTGCACCACCAGGTTAAGGACGTGAGCCACACAGGGCACATGGGTCAGTTGTCCCTGTCGGAGGGCGGAGAGGAGGTTGGTGCCATTGTCGCAAACCACCATTCCTGGCTTAAGCTGGCGTGGCGTCAACCACCTCTCGGCCTGGCCCTGCAGAGCAGACAGGACCTCTGCCCCAGTGTGGCTTCTGTCCCCCAAACACACCAGCGCAAGCACGGCATGGCATCTTTTTGCCTGCGTACTTGCGTAGCCCCGTGAACGGCTACGGAGCACCGCTGGTTCATAGGACAAACCACAGGAAGAGGCCATGGAGGAAGAAGAAGAGGAGGGGGTGGAGGAGAGAGGTGTGTCACAACCAGTAGTAGCATTTTGGAGGCGTGGCGGTGGGACAACCTCCAACACTACTGCACCTTGTCCTGCATCCTTCCCAGCTGCCAAAAGAGTGACCCAATGGGCCGTGAAAGAAAGGTAACGTCCCTGTCCATGCCTGCTGGACCATGAGTCAGCGGTAATATGCACCTTACCGCTGACCGCCCTGTCCAGCGAGGCCAAGACATTGCCTTCCACATGCCGATAGAGAGCCGGAATAGCCTTCCGTGAGAAAAAGTGGCGTTTGGGAACCTGCCACTGAGGAACCGCACATTGCACAAACTCACGGAAGGGGGCCGAGTCTACCAACTGAAAAGGCAGCAGTTGAAGCGCTAGCAATTTAGCCAAGCTAGCATTCAACCGCTGGGCATGTGGATGGCTGGGAGTGAACTTCTTTCGACGGTCCAGCAGCTGGGGCAGGGAAATTTGCCTGCTAGAATCGGACGTCGGTGTACTGCTAGCAGAGTGGCCGCAAGTACTTGGCTGTGACACACCTAATTCTACACCTTCATTCCTCTCAGTGCATGTTTCAGAGAGGACTGAAGTTATAGTGGGGTTGGAGATCCCAGCTGATGCGGTGCAAGGAGAGGTCCGCTTTGTTCTTTGGTGTGGGTCTTTGAGGTAGGCTTGCCAACGAGCTGCATGGCAGGTCAACATATGTCTGGTCAGGCATGTGGTACCCAAGCGGCTGATGTTTTGGCCACGCGATATACGCTTGAGACATATGTTGCAAACAGCAGCTGTGCGATCTGATGCACTAGCCTCAAAAAAGGCCCACACCAAAGAACTTTTTGAATGACGGGCAGAGGCAGCGCCCTGCACAGGCGGAGCTCTGCGGTGTGATTCCGTCGGTGTACTGCCCTTACGCTGGCCACCAAAGGGCATCCTGCCTCGTTGGAGATGTGCCTCCTCCTCATCCTCCTCCTCCTCCTCTCTCCTATTAGGCACCCACGTGGAGTCAGTGACCTCATCATCACCTCCCTCCTCATCACTGGAGCCAATCTGGCAGTATGCTGCAGCTGCTGGAACATGACTGCCAGATTGGTGTCCTTCTTGAGCATCCCCTCTGTCTGCTCTCACGCTACTGCCTTCCTCTAGCTGGGTTTCATCATCAGACCCTTCGAAACGCTGGGCATCCTCCTGGAGCATGTACCCAACACTGTGCTGAAACAGTTCGGGGGACTCCTCAGGAGGAGGACATGGTGGGTCTAGGGAAGGAGTGACTGATGATGAGTCTGACATTGATACCAGGGAAGAGGACGCTTTGGCAGCTGCTTTTCCAGTACCCTGAGCCTGGGTGAGAGAGGATGAGGAGGAGGAGGAGGGCTTGGTCATCCACTCTACCAAGTCTTCGGCATGATGTGGCTCAACATGTCCAGCTGCCGAAAAGAAGGACAAGCGTGTCCCATGGCCATGTGCTGATGACAATGCACCGCGTCCACGACCAGCACTGTTGCCCCCAGACACAGAGCCTGCTTGCCCTCTTTTATTGCCTCCTGACTGTCTGCCTCTCCTTGTTTGCCTTCCAGACATTCTAATAGATGGCCTGCAGGGAGATGGGAAAAAAGCAATAAGGGCTACCTTCAGGTGTCCTTCTCTGTCCCTTGAAACAAGGACTTTGACAGTGAAAGAAACTGACACACTCTCCCTACCTACAGTTTTCTGTCCCTAGAAAAAATGTTTTTTTTTAAGCACAATTTAGCACAAGGAGAATTACCTCACTGTCCTTCCAGGTCCCTGGAAACAAGGACTTTGACAGTGAAAGAAACTGACACACTCTCCCTACCTACAGTTTTCTGTCCCTAGAAAAAATGTTTTTTTTAAGCACAATTTAGCACAAGGAGAATTACCTCACTGTCCTTCCAGGTCCCTGGAAACAAGGACTTTGACAGTGAAAGAAACTGACACACTCTCCCTACCTACAGTTTTCTGTCCCTAGAAAAAATGTTTTTTTTAAGCACAATTTAGCACAAGGAGAATTACCTCACTGTCCTTCCAGGTCCCTGGAAACAAGGACTTTGACAGTGAAAGAAACTGACACACTCTCCCTACCTACAGTTTTCTGTCCCTAGAAAAAATGTTTTTTTTTAAGCACAATATAGCACAAGGAGAATTCACTCACTGTCCTTCCAGGTCCCTGGAAACAAGGACTTTGACAGTGAAAGAAACTGACACACTCTCCCTACCTACAGTTTTCTGTCCCTAGAAAAAATGTTTTTTTTAAGCACAATTTAGCACAAGGAGAATTACCTCACTGTCCTTCCAGGTCCCTGGAAACAAGGACTTTGACAGTGAAAGAAACTGACACACTCTCCCTACCTACAGTTTTCTGTCCCTAGAAAAAATTTTTTTTTTAAGCACAATATAGCACAAGGAGAATTCACTCACTGTCCTTCCAGGTCCCTGGAAACAAGGACTTTGACAGTGAAAGAAACTGACACACTCTCCCTACCTACAGTTTTCTGTCCCTAGAAAAAATGTTTTTTTTAAGCACAATATAGCACAAGGAGAATTCACTCACTGTCCTTCCAGGTCCCTGGAAACAAGGACTTTGACAGTGAAAGAAACTGACACACTCTCCCTACCTACAGTTTTCTGTCCCTAGAAAAAATGTTTTTTTTAAGCACAATTTAGCACAAGGAGAATTACCTCACTGTCCTTCCAGGTCCCTGGAAACAAGGACTTTGACAGTGAAAGAAACTGACACACTCTCCCTACCTACAGTTTTCTGTCCCTAGAAAAAATGTTTTTTTTAAGCACAATTTAGCACAAGGAGAATTACCTCACTGTCCTTCCAGGTCCCTGGAAACAAGGACTTTGACAGTGAAAGAAACTGACACACTCTCCCTACCTACAGTTTTCTGTCCCTAGAAAAAATGTTTTTTTTAAGCACAATTTAGCACAAGGAGAATTCACTCACTGTCCTTCCAGGTCCCTGGAAACAAAGACTTTGACAGTGAAAGAAACTGACACACTCTCCCTACCTACAGTTTTCTGTCCCTAGAAAAAATGTTTTTTTTTAAGCACAATATAGCACAAGGAGAATTCACTCACTGTCCTTCCAGGTCCCTGGAAACAAGGACTTTGACAGTGAAAGAAACTGACACACTCTCCCTACCTACAGTTTTCTGTCCCTAGAAAAAATGTTTTTTTTAAGCACAATTTAGCACAAGGAGAATTACCTCACTGTCCTTCCAGGTCCCTGGAAACAAGGACTTTGACAGTGAAAGAAACTGACACACTCTCCCTACCTACAGTTTTCTGTCCCTAGAAAAAATGTTTTTTTTAAGCACAATTTAGCACAAGGAGAATTACCTCACTGTCCTTCCAGGTCCCTGGAAACAAGGACTTTGACAGTGAAAGAAACTGACACACTCTCCCTACCTACAGTTTTCTGTCCCTAGAAAAAATGTTTTTTTTAAGCACAATATAGCACAAGGAGAATTCACTCACTGTCCTTCCAGGTCCCTGGAAACAAGGACTTTGACAGTGAAAGAAACTGACACACTCTCCCTACCTACAGTTTTCTGTCCCTAGAAAAAATGTTTTTTTTAAGCACAATATAGCACAAGGAGAATTCACTCACTGTCCTTCCAGGTCCCTGGAAACAAGGACTTTGACAGTGAAAGAAACTGACACACTCTCCCTACCTACAGTTTTCTGTCCCTAGAAAAAATGTTTTTTTTAAGCACAATTTAGCACAAGGAGAATTACCTCACTGTCCTTCCAGGTCCCTGGAAACAAGGACTTTGACAGTGAAAGAAACTGACACACTCTCCCTACCTACAGTTTTCTGTCCCTAGAAAAAATGTTTTTTTTAAGCACAATTTAGCACAAGGAGAATTACCTCACTGTCCTTCCAGGTCCCTGGAAACAAGGACTTTGACAGTGAAAGAAACTGACACACTCTCCCTACCTACAGTTTTCTGTCCCTAGAAAAAATGTTTTTTTTAAGCACAATTTAGCACAAGGAGAATTCACTCACTGTCCTTCCAGGTCCCTGGAAACAAAGACTTTGACAGTGAAAGAAACTGACACACTCTCCCTACCTACAGTTTTCTGTCCCTAGAAAAAATGTTTTTTTTTAAGCACAATATAGCACAAGGAGAATTCACTCACTGTCCTTCCAGGTCCCTGGAAACAAGGACTTTGACAGTGAAAGAAACTGACACACTCTCCCTACCTACAGTTTTCTGTCCCTAGAAAAAATGTTTTTTTTAAGCACAATTTAGCACAAGGAGAATTACCTCACTGTCCTTCCAGGTCCCTGGAAACAAGGACTTTGACAGTGAAAGAAACTGACACACTCTCCCTACCTACAGTTTTCTGTCCCTAGAAAAAATGTTTTTTTTAAGCACAATTTAGCACAAGGAGAATTACCTCACTGTCCTTCCAGGTCCCTGGAAACAAGGACTTTGACAGTGAAAGAAACTGACACACTCTCCCTACCTACAGTTTTCTGTCCCTAGAAAAAATGTTTTTTTTAAGCACAATATAGCACAAGGAGAATTCACTCACTGTCCTTCCAGGTCCCTGGAAACAAGGACTTTGACAGTGAAATAAACTGACACACTCTCCCTACCTACAGTTTTCTGTCCCTAGAAAAAATGTTTTTTTTAAGCACAATATAGCACAAGGAGAATTCACTCACTGTCCTTCCAGGTCCCTGGAAACAAGGACTTTGACAGTGAAAGAAACTGACACACTCTCCCTACCTACAGTTTTCTGTCCCTAGAAAAAATGTTTTTTTTAAGCACAATTTAGCACAAGGAGAATTACCTCACTGTCCTTCCAGGTCCCTGGAAACAAGGACTTTGACAGTGAAAGAAACTGACACACTCTCCCTACCTACAGTTTTCTGTCCCTAGAAAAAATGTTTTTTTTAAGCACAATTTAGCACAAGGAGAATTACCTCACTGTCCTTCCAGGTCCCTGGAAACAAGGACTTTGACAGTGAAAGAAACTGACACACTCTCCCTACCTACAGTTTTCTGTCCCTAGAAAAAATGTTTTTTTTAAGCACAATATAGCACAAGCACAAAACACACTGACACTCTCCCTACCTATCCTTCTCTTTCCCTAAACTAAAGGAATCCAGGTTAAGCAAGAAAGAAATAAAAGTCACTGTCCCTGCCTATGCTGCTCTATCCCTGCTCCGGAACACACTACACTAGGCCGCCGTGCTGGCGGCCTTTTATAGTGTGGGGCGTGTACTAAACCCCCTCAGCAATAATTGGCCACAGGCATCCTGCCTGTGGCCAATCATTGCTCTCCTCGCTGCCGGCGCTGTGATTGGCCAAGCATGCGGGGTCACAGTGCATGCTTGGCCAATCACAGCGCCTGGATGACACTGCGATGGCGTAGTGCATTGTGGGCCGTTCGCGTCACTCGAATTTGGCGCGAACGGCCCAAATCGTTCGATCTTCGTCGAACGATCGAACAGCCGATGTTCGAGTCGAACGTATGTTCGACTCGAACACGAAGCTCATCCCTAGACTGAAGTTATAGTGGGGTTGGAGATCCCAGCTGATGCGGTGCAAGGAGAGGTCCGCTTTGTTCTTTGGTGTGGGTCTTTGAGGTAGGCTTGCCAACGAGCTGCATGGCAGGTCAACATATGTCTGGTCAGGCATGTGGTACCCAAGCGGCTGATGTTTTGGCCACGCGATATATGCTTGAGACATATGTTGCAAACAGCAGCTGTGCGATCTGATGCACTAGCCTCAAAAAAGGCCCACACCAAGGAACTTTTTGAATGACGGGCAGAGGCAGCGCCCTGCACAGGCGGAGCTCTGCGGTGTGATTCCGTCGGTGTACTGCCCTTACGCTGGCCACCAAAGGGCATCCTGCCTCGTTGGAGATGTGCCTCCTCCTCATCCTCCTCCTCCTCCTCTCTACTATTAGGCACCCACGTGGAGTCAGTGACCTCATCATCCCCTCCCTCCTCATCACTGGAGCCAATCTGGCAGTATGCTGCAGCTGCTGGAACATGACTGCCAGATTGGTGTCCTTCTTGAGCATCCCCTCTGTCTGCTCTCACGCTACTGCCTTCCTGTAGCTGGGTTTCATCATCAGACCCTTCGAAACGCTGGGCATCCTCCTGGAGCATGTACCCAACACTGTGCTCAAACAGTTCGGGGGACTCCTCAGGAGGAGGACATGGTGGGTCTAGGGAAGGAGTGACTGATGATGAGTCTGACATTGATACCAGGGAAGAGGACGCTTTGGCAGCTGCTTTGCCAGTACCCTGAGCCTGGGTGAGAGAGGATGAGGAGGAGGAGGAGGGCTTGGTCATCCACTCTACCAAGTCTTCGGCATGATGTGGCTCAACATGTCCAGCTGCCGAAAAGAAGGACAAGCGTGTCCCATGGCCATGTGCTGATGACAATGCACCGCGTCCACGACCAGCACTGTTGCCCCCAGACACAGAGCCTGCTTGCCCTCTTTTATTGCCTCCTGACTGTCTGCCTCTCCTTGTTTGCCTTCCAGACATTCTAATAGATGGCCTGCAGGGAGATGGGAAAAAAGCAATAAGGGCTACCTTCAGGTGTCCTTCTCTGTCCCTTTACTTAAGGATTTCTAAATATGGTTGAGGATGATTGCTTTTGCACAGAATAGCACAACGACAATTTCCCTGACTGTCAAAAAAACAAGGATTTCAAAGATGGTTGATGAGGAATGCTTTAGCACACTATAGCACAAGGAGAATTTCCCTCACTGTCCTTCCCTGTCCCTAGAAACAAGGATTCGCACAGTGAAAGAAACTGACACTCTCCCTACCTAGAGTTTTCTGTCCCTAGAAAAAATGTTTTTTTAAAGCACACTATAGCACAAGGAGAATTCCCCTCACTTTCCTTCTTTGTCCCTAGAAACAAGGATTCGCACAGTGAAAGAAACTGACACTCTCCCTACCTAGAGTTTTCTGTCCCTAGAAAAAATGTTTTTTTAAAGCACACTATAGCACAAGGAGAATTCACTCACTGTCCTTCCCTGTCCCTAGAAACCAGGATTCGCACAGTGAAAGAAACTGACACTCTCCCTACCTAGAGTTTTCTGTCCCTAGAAAAAATGATTTTTTAAAGCACACTATAGCACAAGGAGAATTCCCCTCACTTTCCTTCTTTGTCCCTAGAAACAAGGATTCGCACACTGAAAGAAACTGACACTCTCCCTACCTAGAGTTTTCTGTCCCTAGAAAAAATGTTTTTTTAAAGCACACTATAGCACAAGGAGAATTCACTCACTGTCCTTCCCTGTCCCTAGAAACCAGGATTCGCACAGTGAAAGAAACTGACACTCTCCCTACCTAGAGTTTTCTGTCCCTAGAAAAAATGATTTTTTAAAGCACACTATAGCACAAGGAGAATTCCCCTCACTTTCCTTCTTTGTCCCTAGAAACAAGGATTCGCACACTGAAAGAAACTGACACTCTCCCTACCTAGAGTTTTCTGTCCCTAGAAAAAATGTTTTTTTAAAGCACACTATAGCACAAGGAGAATTCACTCACTGTCCTTCCCTGTCCCTAGAAACAAGGATTCGCACAGTGAAAGAAACTGACACTCTCCCTACCTAGAGTTTTCTGTCCCTAGAAAAAATGTTTTTTTTAAAGCACACTATAGCACAAGGAGAATTCCCCTCACTTTCCTTCTTTGTCCCTAGAAACAAGGATTCGCACAGTGAAAGAAACTGACACTCTCCCTACCTAGAGTTTTCTGTCCCTAGAAAAAATGTTTTTTTAAAGCACACTATAGCACAAGGAGAATTCCCCTCACTTTCCTTCTTTGTCCCTAGAAACAAGGATTCGCACAGTGAAAGAAACTGACACTCTCCCTACCTAGAGTTTTCTGTCCCTAGAAAAAATGTTTTTTTTAAAGCACACTATAGCACAAGGAGAATTCACTCACTGTCCTTCCCTGTCCCTAGAAACAAGGATTCGCACAGTGAAAGAAACTGACACTCTCCCTACCTAGAGTTTTCTGTCCCTAGAAAAAATGATTTTTTAAAGCACACTATAGCACAAGGAGAATTCCCCTCACTTTCCTTCTTTGTCCCTAGAAACAAGGATTCGCACACTGAAAGAAACTGACACTCTCCCTACTGTGACAGCAGGAAGGTAAAGTCACCTGGTTGCATCCAGGGGGGTAGATATATTTCGCCCAGATTCAGGCTTTACGCCGACTTATACAACTAGGTGGAGAGTTGTATAAGGCTAGTGGGCTCATGGATGACTCATACCTCTAGGGAGAGGGCTGGGCGTCGTGCAGACAGGGAGTTGATGAGACCAGCTGAAGCTTGTCAGCTCATTTAGGCCTCTATAAGAACTCCCAGCTTCATTAGATGTTAGCTCATGCCTGGAACCAGACCTGTGTGGACTGTCTAGGGAGAGTGAACCCCTGTGCGGTGAGACAAAGCCTGTGTGGCTATTTGCTTGGACATTTAAAACCAGGGACTTAGGGACTAGGACAGCACTAGGCTGATCCCAGTTGTTAGTTAGGAAACCTGTATGTTTAGTCAGAGGTCAACTTGACCAGGATTTATTTTGGTTATGTTTCTTTTGCTTTGCTGTGTTTTGTCACTGTAAATAGAAAATAAACCGCACCTTTTTGATTTTGAAAACCACAACCTCCGTTTGCTGGGCCTGTTTTGTGTGGGGAGCCCATCCCGGGGGTCACACACACCCGCTGCCGAGCTAACCCCCTCACAGTTGGTGGAGAACCAGTGGCAGTTTTTTTTTAAGCCAGCATGGAGGAGATACTGAAACAGCTGGCTCTAGCAAATGCCAATCAACAGCAGACAAATGCAGGTTTGCAAAGGAGCCTTGCAGCCCAGCAGCAAGCTCATCAACAGAGCCTTGCAGCCCAGCAGCAAGCTCACCAACAGAGTCTGGAAGCTCAGCAACAAGCCCAGCAGCAATCTGAGGCCCGCTTCATAGACCTGTTACAGAAGCAAGAGCAGAGACTACAACAAATGGAAGCAGTAATGCAGCAACGTCCGCAGACCAGTGAGGAAAGCCGTCCCACTAATACCGCGTCCTTTGGGGTGAGTCGTTTATTGACAAAAATGACTGGAGAGGATGATCCAGAGGTATTTTTGACCACATTTGAAAGGACAGCTGAAAGAGAAAAGTGGCCTGAGGAGCAGTGGGCTGGACTGGTGGCTCCTCTGTTAACTGGTGAATCGCAGAAAGCTTACTATGACCTAGAGCCTAACCAAGCAAAAGACTATGTGATGCTAAAAGCTGAAATTTTGGCAAGGCTGGGTGTCACCCAGGCTGTCCGGGCTCAGCGTGTGCATAACTGGACTTTCCAGCTTGGAAAACCCCCCAGGTCTCAAATGTATGATCTCATTCACCTGAGCAGAAAGTGGCTACAGCCAGAGACTTTGTCCGCACCAAAGATTGTGGAACGTGTTGTAATGGATCGGTTTTTGAGAGCTCTTCCTACTGCCATCCAAAAGTGGGTAAGCCATGGAGACCCAGAGACGGCCGATGGTCTTGTGGATCGTGTGGAGAAATACTTGGCTACAGAGAACCTGACGGCCTCTTCCAGAGACACTCGGACTTTCCACCCTAAGACCAGACCATCCCCAGGGGCGGATAAGAGGATTCCAAGGGGTGAGGGTGGAGAGAGTGAGAGGGTGGGAGCTCTACCCCAAGTTTGGCGAAAACAGCCTGGGAAATCAGCGGCTCAAGAGGCGGCAAGAAGGATCGTTTGCTACCGCTGCCGGCAAGCGGGACATATTGCAGCCAATTGCCCGGTTGTGGAGGAACCCATGCAGTGTGACTTTCTGACGGGCAGACGTCAGTCGCTGTGTGCGACAGTCGCATGCACTGCCATTCGAGGAACTGAGAAACATTTATGCAAAATGTGTGTTAATGGTAGAAATGTTGTGGTATTGCTGGATTCAGGTAGCCTTGTGACCCTGATAAAGGCTGAGTTAGTTAAAACAGAGGTCTCTGGGAATAGCAAGGTAGCTGTTATTTGTGTGCATGGGGACACCCGAGAGTATCCAGTGACTACAGTGTATTTCGAGACCTCCAAAGGTACCCTCTCTCATCCAGTGGGCTTAGTATCTCAGTTACCGCATGACGCCATTGTGGGAAGGGATTTTCCGAAGTTCTGGGAACTGTGGGATGATCCTGAGCCCCTCACTGGTGCCCCTATGTACCAGGAATGTGATAGCCAGAACTCCCCTGAGAGTGGTGAGGACTCTCCGGAATTTCCCTTATCAGTATTGGCAGGGGAGACTCAAGAAACTGGAGAGGAGCCCACCTCCTCAGACGAAAACCTACCGTCTGTGGAGTTTTCTGATCTTGAGGTTCACAGGGAAAACTTTGCCACAGAACAGTTGAAAGACCCCGCCCTAATAAAGGCACGGGAAAACGTAGTGAAAATAGATGGCGAGTTAGTGAACCCAGATAATACCTGCACTTACCCATACTTCAGCGTAGAGAAGGACCTACTGTATCGGGTGGCAAAAAGGGCAGAAGAAACCGTTGAGCAGCTTGTGGTGCCCAAACCTTACAGGAAGTTGGTGTTGGAGTTGGCCCATGGGCACATTCTTGGAGGTCATCTGGGGACAGAGAAAACCCGAGAGAGGGTATTACAGAGATTCTATTGGCCGGGGGTGATGAAGGACGTAGAAAATTATTGTTCCTCCTGCCCTGTGTGTCAGAGGTTGGCCCCGATGCCACATTTCCGTAGCCCGCTGGTCCCTCTACCCATCATTGAGGTCCCGTTTGAGAGGATCGCCATGGATTTGGTAGGTCCTATAATCAAGTCCGCTAGGGGGCACCAGTACATATTAGTTATAATGGACTATGCCACCCGTTATCCAGAAGCGATCCCTCTCCGAAATACCTCGGCCAAAACCATAGCCAAAGAGCTATCTCTTGTTTTTAGCCGGGTGGGTATTTGTAAAGAACTGCTTACGGACCAAGGTACACCCTTTATGTCCCGGGTTATGAAAGAGCTGTGTAAATTGTTCAAAGTGACGCAATTGCGTACGTCTGTGTATCACCCCCAAACCGATGGGCTGGTTGAAAGATTCAACAAAACCCTAAAACAAATGTTGAAGAAAGTGGTGGATAGAGATGGAAAGGATTGGGACTGTCTACTTCCTTATCTGATGTTTGCTATTAGGGAGGTGCCCCAATCCTCTACGGGATTCTCCCCCTTTGAGTTACTGTATGGGAGACACCCAAGAGGGCTGTTGGATATTGCCAAGGAAACTTGGGAAAGTGAGAGTTCTCCCCACAGGAGTGTGATTGAGCATGTCGCCCTGATGCAAGATCGAATTGCACAGGTAATGCCCATCGTGAAGGAACATTTGGCCCAAGCGCAGTTGGCACAGCAGAGAGTGTACAACCGTGGAGCCAAGACCCGTACCTTTTCCCCGGGGGATAGGATATTGGTACTTGTCCATACGGTTGAAAGTAAATTCCTTGCCAAATGGCAAGGCCCCTACGAGATAATGGAAAAAGTGAGCGAAGTGAATTACAAGGTCAGACAACCAGGAAGGCGAAAGCCCGAACAGATCTATCACGTTAATCTGTTGAAAGCCTGGAGGGATAGAGAGTCCCTAGTCGCAGACACTTGGTCACCAGCTCAAACTGGTTGCGTGATTCCTGAGGTTGGAATAGCAGCCACCTTGTCACAACCCCAACAACAGGAGGTTAAGGAGTTTGTGCTTCGCAACAAGGAGGTATTCTCTGAGCTGCCGGGACAAACATCTGGGGTAGAGCATGATATTATTACCCCGCCCGGTGAAAGGGTGAAGTTAAAACCCTATCGGATCCCAGAGGCTCGACGGGAGGCAATACGGGAGGAAGTACAGAAAATGCTGAACTTAGGGGTGATAGAGGAGTCCCAAAGTGATTGGTCTAGTCCCATCGTGTTGGTGCCTAAACCGGATGGGAGCTGGCGATTTTGTAACGATTTTCGTCAGTTGAACAAAGTTACAAAATTTGACACCTACCCCATGCCACGTATAGATGAGTTGATCGACCGGCTGGGAACAGCCCGATACATGACGACTCTTGACCTCACAAAAGGGTATTGGCAAATCCCCCTGGCCAAGTCGGCCAAAGAGAAAACCGCATTTGTAACCCCAGACGGGGCGTTCCAATATAAAAGAATGCCGTTCGGGTTACAGAATGCGCCGGCCACATTCCAGCGGAAAATGGACCAGATGCTGAGGCCCCATCGGAAGTATGCTGCGGCTTACCTGGATGACGTAATTGTCCATAGCACAGATTGGGCCTCACATCTGCCAAAAGTGCAAGCAGTCCTGGACTCTGTTCGGGAAGCGGGGTTTACGGCTAACCCCAAGAAGTGTACCATTGGGCAGGAGGAGGCCAAATATCTTGGGTACACCATTGGGAGGGGAGTAATAAAACCCCAACTCAACAAAGTCGAGGCCATCCAGAGTTGGCCACGTCCCAACAGCAAGAAGCAGGTACGAGCCTTTCTGGGAATCGCTGGGTATTATCGGCGATTGATTCCCCACTTTGCTTCTAAGGCTGTGCCCCTAACCAACCTGACGAAAGGGAAAGGGTCGGTCATGATTAAATGGACCCCCGAGGCTGAGGCAGCATTCCAATTCTTGAAACAAGCCTTATGTAGCCAGCCAGTGTTGTACTCACCCGACTTCTCTAAAGACTTTGTCGTACAAAGTGATGCGTCAGATGTGGGGTTAGGAGCAGTATTGTCCCAGGTCTGGAACGGGGAAGAGCACCCAGTCATTTACCTCAGCAGGAAGTTGAAGTCCCATGAGGTAAATTACGCCACCGTTGAAAAGGAGTGTTTAGCGGTGAAGTGGGCTCTAGATTCCCTTCGGTACTACCTGCTAGGTAGGCACTTTGACATGGTTACGGATCACGCTCCGTTAAAGTGGATGGCTCAAAACAAGGAAACAAATAGAAGAGTGAATAGGTGGTTCCTGGCCCTCCAGGAATTCAACTTCACAGTAAAGCATCACCCTGGCGTTCAAATGGGGAATGTGGATGCTTTGTCTCGAGTACATGAATGCCTGATTGCTGGTGTTCCAACCCCGAGGTTAAAACAAGAGGGGGGGGTATGTGACAGCAGGAAGGTAAAGTCACCTGGTTGCATCCAGGGGGGTAGATATATTTCGCCCAGATTTAGGCTTTACGCCGACTTATACAACTAGGTGGAGAGTTGTATAAGGCTAGTGGGCTCATGGATGACTCATACCTCTAGGGAGAGGGCTGGGCGTCGTGCAGACAGGGAGTTGATGAGACCAGCTGAAGCTTGTCAGCTCATTTAGGCCTCTATAAGAACTCCCAGCTTCATTAGATGTTAGCTCATGCCTGGAACCAGACCTGTGTGGACTGTCTAGGGAGAGTGAACCCCTGTGCGGTGAGACAAAGCCTGTGTGGCTATTTGCTTGGACATTTAAAACCAGGGACTTAGGGACTAGGACAGCACTAGGCTGATCCCAGTTGTTAGTTAGGAAACCTGTATGTTTAGTCAGAGGTCAACTTGACCAGGATTTATTTTGGTTATGTTTCTTTTGCTTTGCTGTGTTTTGTCACTGTAAATAGAAAATAAACCGCACCTTTTTGATTTTGAAAACCACAACCTCCGTTGGCTGGGCCTGTTTTGTGTGGGGAGCCCATCCCGGGGGTCACACACACCCGCTGCCGAGCTAACCCCCTCACACTACCTAGAGTTTTCTGTCCCTAGAAAAAATGTTTTTTTAAAGCACACTATAGCACAAGGAGAATTCCCCTCACTTTCCTTCTTTGTCCCTAGAAACAAGGATTCGCACAGTGAAAGAAACTGACACTCTCCCTACCTAGAGTTTTCTGTCCCTAGAAAAAATGTTTTTTTAAAGCACACTATAGCACAAGGAGAATTCCCCTCACTTTCCTTCTTTGTCCCTAGAAACAAGGATTCGCACAGTGAAAGAAACTGACACTCTCCCTACCTAGAGTTTTCTGTCCCTAGAAAAAATGTTTTTTTAAAGCACACTATAGCACAAGGAGAATTCCCCTCACTTTCCTTCTTTGTCCCTAGAAACAAGGATTCGCACAGTAAAACACACTGACACTCTCCCTACCTATCCTTCTCTTTCCCTAAACTAAAGGAATCCAGGTTAAGCAAGAAAGAAATAAATGTCACTGTCCCTGCCTATGCTTCTCTTTCCCTGCTCCGGAACACACTACACTAGGCCGCCGTGCTGGCGGCCTTTTATAGTGTGGGGCGTGTACTAAACACCCTCAGCAATAATTGGCCACAGGCATCCTGCCTGTGGCCAATCATTGCTCTCCTCGCTGCCGGCGCTGTGATTGGCCAAGCATGCGGGGTCACAGTGCATGCTTGGCCAATCACAGCGCCTGGATGACACTGCGATGGCGTAGTGCATTGTGGGCCGTTCGCGTCACTCGAATTTGGCGCGAACGGCCCAAATCGTTCGATCTTCGTCGAACGATCGAACAGCCGATGTTCGAGTCGAACGTATGTTCGACTCGAACACGAAGCTCATCCCTACTTCTGACCACTGCCAAGTTGGATGCAACGGGACACCGGTGGTTGGCTGCCCTTTCAAGCTTCACCTTCAGCTTGAAGTACCGACCCGGAGTGGGAAATAGGGATGCAGATTCCCTGTCCAGGAGGTCTCATGCCCCCACCGACCCTACCGAAGAATGGGCCCAACTAGACCCAGAGGGAGTGCGAGCCCTATATCAGGGGACAGAACTTCAAGCCAGAGGTGGGTCAAGAGCCGAAGAAATTGGGGTCTCAGCTGTTGGAGTACCGAAGTGCTATTGCAGTGTGACCCAAGTCGAAGGGGAGGGCTTGCCCAAGCTGACAAAAAGGGATTTGAGAAAGGAGCAAGAAGAAGACTCTTTAGGGAAACTCCTGATAAAGGCCCTGGAAAGCCAGCTTCCCGAGATGCTTGAAACAGACTCCCCAAGAGAAGCCCGATTGTTGCGCAGGGAGTGGGATCGGCTACACATACGTCAAGGGTTGGTCTACCGAAGGGGCCCCTCTGACGACTCAGAAGAGAAGTGGCAGCTGTTTCTACCAGCCAAATATCGAGAAGTGGTCCTAGCTGCCCTCCATGACAACCATGGTCACCTAGGGTCCGAACGGACTTTTCACCTTGTACGGGATAGGTTCTATTGGCCCTGCATGCGGGCTGAAGTGGAAGGATATTGCCATTCCTGTGTCCGATGCATTCAAAGGAAGACCTTGCCACGTCAAGCAGCCCCAATGGGCCATCTGCAAAGTCAGGGACCTAGGGAACTGGTGTGCATTGACTTCCTTTGCCTGGAGCCTGATCTGAGTGATCAAGGGAATGTCTTGGTGATAACAGATCACTTTACCAGATATGCTCAAGCATTCCCAACAAAAGACCAGAAGGCCTCAACAGTAGCCAAAGTACTGGTAGAAAAATTATTTGTGCACTATAGTCTACCCCAACGCCTTCATTCAGATCAGGGCAGAGACTTTGAAAGCAAATTAATAAAGAAGTTATTAGACCTGTTAGGCATCCAGAAGACCAGGACAACCCCTTATCACCCACATGGAGATGCTCAGCCTGAACGGTTTAACCGGACTCTCTTGGATATGTTGGGGACTCTGAGTTCAGAGAAAAAGCAGCATTGGAGCAAGCATGTAGCTGCCATAGTGCATGCCTACAATAGCACTGCCAGTGATGTCACTGGGTATTTCCCATACCGTTTGATGTTCGGGCGGGAGGCTCGGTTGCCAGTGGACTTGGCCTTTGGCATATCGCTGGATCATACCTCAGCAGCATCCCACAAGGGGTATGTAGACCGATTGAGAAAGAGTCTGAAGACAGCTTTTGAAAAGGCCCAAGCAGCATCTGACCAACGGGGGCTGAGAAATAAAAGAAACTTTGACCTAAGAGTCAGAATTCAAGATTTACAGCCAGGAGATAGAGTGCTGTTGAGGAACTTGGGAATTCCGGGAAAACATAAGTTGGCTGACCGTTGGAAATCCCAACCTTATGTTATCTGCAAGAAGCTGGAAAACCTTCCTGTGTACCAAATTAGGCCAGAAGGAAGCGTGGGACCGTTAAAGACCTGGCACAGGAATCACTTGTTGCCCCTCTCCGAGGCAGTTCGCATGCCTCCTGCATCTGACTCACAAGAAACCCCTTCAACTTCTCAAGGTTCCAGACCCATCACCCGATCTCAAACAGTGCTTCCAGATGTGAGAGATGGAGACTCTGACAATGAAGGTCAAGAGGATGAAGAAGCAGAATCTGACTGGTTGTGGTCATCCCAATTGCCAGAACCCATGACCACCTCCCAAACCTCACCCAAAACAGTTGACAATGGAACTCTTCGGGCAGAAGCTCCTGAATTCGTGCCTTCAAACATTCTCATTGAGGAGGTAGCTGATGACTCAGACTCTTTGTCAATGGAAGACCCAGAAGAAGGGTCGTTGTCTCTATCTGAAGGAGAGCGGGACACTCCTGAAGTTCTGGAGCCCAACATGCCTGAACTAGATGAGGAAGCCCCTGAAGAGCTTCTAGAAACAGCCAGCCCCAATGTCCTTGAGAATATGATACCTAAAGAGCAGAGGGAAAGAAGAGTAATTCACCCCCCAAAAAGACTGACGTACGACCAATTGGGTGAATGCTCTGAGGAGGCCATCATCACTTCTAAGAGAACCATTGATCAGTCTAGCTCTTCCACTCCAGATTCAGATTCAGTGGAAGACAACCCCAGCTCACTCCCTAGCACATCTGAAACAGACACCCAAGTGTCGGTGGTCCGTATACAGGACAACCTCCCTCCTTGTGATAATTGGTGGGAGGTTCCTCTGTCGGCTCTGTGTTATGATATGAGCTGTTTAAGTTTAAATCCTGCTTATGAAAAGGCAAGTTGTTTATTGTCATGCATAAACTAACAAATTTCCCTGCAGGTATTGCCAAAGTATGTGTTAGGTTACATACTGTTGTCCTCTTTGGGGACCAAAGACTTTAAGTGGGGGGAGTGTGTAGCAGGATGTCCATATGAAAGAAGGAATCCGGCTCCCTCCGGTGGTATAAGTGTTGCAATGCAACTAATGCACTTTGGGACAGATATCAGCTAGGAGAAAAGACTTTGTTGCTTTTAGTAAAAGACAGACTACATTACCCAGGGTGCATTGCAACACCGCAAAGCATTCTGGGCAGACTACTTAAACCAGGGGAGGGGCCAGCGTCTCTCTCTGGATCCAGCTCTCAATCAAGCAGGAAGTTGGCACGGAGGCCTGCTTCCTAAGGATTAGGCCAGAAGCCTGGACCTAAATTACGGGAGTGCCTGAGTGATTTCCAGCAGAGGATCGTCCACAGCGTCCTGTGATTGCCCAGCAGAGACCGGAGTCGTCCATCACCATATGCTGTTAGTGACGGAGTCCGGAGACTGCAGCTGAAGCAGAAGCGTGGAGATCGAGTGACCGGGACAAGCCAGAGGAGACTATCTGAAAGTCGGGCCTGTTTGGTGAGAAGGGCACCTGCCCAGAATTGACTACTACCTTAGAGGAAAGTGATTTAGTTAGTGCCAGCCGCACTTCACCTATCACGCCACAGCTTGCGGCCTAGTGTATCTCACTGGAGACTATGTGATCAGAGATTGGTGCATCCGTCATTAGTGGGTGGCAGGCACACGAGTACTCAGGTATATTGCGGATAATTACAGCATCTTGTTGAAACCCTGTGGATTACAATTTAACTTGTGCACCGACGGTGGCTAGCGAAGACTTCATTGGAGAAAGGAACTTTGAGTGGGACGCAGATAGGCCTTGCTTACCTATTATAGGGAATGAACACGTGCAAGGTATTGCAACAAAGGGGGAGCTCGCGAGCAACCAGTTAGCCGTGCAGAGACACATATAGATACATGTACATATATATAGCTGATGTTATTTCCTGTTATTACCTAATCTCAGTGATACCTATCCTTATTGGTTTATTGACTCTGCAATGCGCATGCAGAGTCAACTGTGTGTATTAATGTGATTCTTTACCCTTCCCTTTTATACTGAGTAAAGGTACCTTTGATTAAGCATATAACTTGTGTGAAGTATCTCTGTCACTTAGAAGGACTAGTGACCAGCAAAGGTAATAACATTTACAGGTTATTGTGTGATGTATGCAGGATTGTGTCTCCTAATACTCAATAGGTCTCACACTCCTTATTCATATCAGTTGTGCTAAGGGAAGGTTTGAGCCACTTCCAGGGGTTGATAGGCAGGACGTAGACCCAAATCAAACAAACAGCAGCTCCTACGGGGGTAGTGCTACACATATTTTCAATCCTTGAGTTTAGGGACAGAGAAGGACACTCGTGGAAACTTTCAGTGTGCTATTCTGTGCTAACTCTTGTTTGTAGGGAGGGACAGAGTAGGACAGTGAGGGAAAGTGTCAGTGTGCTATTCTGTTCTAAACCAATTTTGCTGTTCCATATTTGAAATCCTTGAGTTTAGGGACAGAGAAGGACACTCGTGGAAACCTTCAGTGTGCTATTCTGTGCTAAATCTTGTTTGTAGGGAGGGACAGAGTAGGACAGTGAGGGAAAGTGTCAGTGTGCTATTCTGTTCTAAACCAATTTTGCTGTTCCATATTTTCAATCCTTGAGTTTAGGGACAGAGAGGTACAGTGAGTGAAACTGACAGTGTGCTATTCTGTTCTAAACCAATTTTGCTGTTCCATATTTTCAATCCTTGAGTTTAGGGACAGAGAAGGACACTCGTGGAAACTTTCAGTGTGCTATTCTGTGCTAAATCTTGTTTGTAGGGAGGGACAGAGTAGGACAGTGAGGGAAAGTGTCAGTGTGCTATTCTGTTCTAAACCAATTTTGCTGAACCATATTTGAAATCCTTGAGTTTAGGGACAGAGAGGTACAGTGAGTGAAACTGACAGTGTGCTATTCTGTTCTAAACCAATTTTGCTGAACCATATTTGAAATCCTTGAGTTTAGGGACAGAGAAGGATAGGCAGGGGACAGTGTCAGTGTCATTGTTGCTAAGCCTCCTGCACAGTATACACCTGAAGGTAGCCCTTATTGCTCTTTTTCCCATCTCCCTGCAGGCCATCCATTAAAATGTCTGGAAGGCAAACAAGGAGAGGCAGACAGTCAGGAGGCAAAAAAAGAGGGCAAGCAGGCTCTGTGTCTGGGGGCAACAGTGCTGGTCGTGGACGCGGTGCATTGTCATCAGCACATGGCCATGGGACACGCTTGTCCTTCTTTTCGGCAGCTGGACATGTTGAGCCACATCATGCCGAAGACTTGGTAGAGTGGATGACCAAGCCCACCTCATCCTCCTCATCCTCTCTCACCCAGGCTCAGGGTACTGGCAAAGCAGCTGCCAAAGCGTCCTCTTCTCTGGTATCATTATCTTCATTAGTCAATCCTTCCCTAGACCCACCATGTCCTCCTCCTGAGGAGTCCCCCGAACTGTTTGAGCACAGTGTTGGGTACATGCTCCAGGAGGATGCCCAGCGTTTCGAAGGATCTGATGATGATACCCAGCTAGAGGAAGGCAGTAGCGTGAGAGCAGAGAGAGGGGATGCTCAAGAAGGACACCAATCTGGCAGTCATGCTCCAGCAGCTGCAGCATACTGCCAGATTGGCTCCAGTGATGAGGAGGGAGGGGATGATGAGGTCACTGACTCCACATGGGTGCCTAATAGGAGAGAGGAGGAGGAGGAGGATGAGGAGGAGGCACATCTCCAACGAGGCAGGATGCCCTTGAGTGGCCAGCGTATGGGCAGCACACCGACGGAATCACACCGCAGAGCTCCGCCTGTGCAGGGCGCTGCCTCTGCCCGTCATTCAAAAAGTTCTTTGGTGTGGGCCTTTTTTGAGGCGAGTGCATCAGATCGCACAGCTGCTGTTTGCAACATATGTCTCAAGCGTATATCGCGTGGCCAAAACATCAGCCGCTTGGGCACCACATGCTTGATCAGACATATGTTGACCTGCCATGCAGCTCGTTGGCAAGCCTACCTTAAAGACCCACACCAAAGAACAAAGCTGACCTCTTCTTGCACCGCATCAGCTGGGATCTCCAACCCCACTATACCTTCACTCCTCTCTGAAACCTGCTCTGAGAGGAATGAAGGTGTAGAATTAGGTGTGTCACAGCCATGTACTTGCGGGCACTCTGCTAGCAGTACAACGACGTCCGATTCTAGCAGGCAAATTTCCCTGCCCCAGCTGCTGGACCGTCAAAAGAAGTTCACTCCCAGCCATCCACATGCCCAGCGGTTGAATGCTAGCTTGGCTAAATTGCTAGCGCTTCAACTGCTGCCTTTTCAGTTGGTAGACTCGGCCCCCTTCCGTGAGTTTGTGCAATGTGCGGTTCCTCAGTGGCAGGTTCCCAAACGCCACTTTTTCGCACGGAAGGCGATTCCGGCTCTCTACAGGCATGTGGAAGGCAATGTCTTGGCCTCGCTGGACAGGGCGGTCAGCGGTAAGTTGCATATTACCGCTGACTCATGGTCCATCCAGCAGGCATGGACAGGGACGTTACCTTTCTTTCACGGCCCATTGGGTCACTCTTTTGGCAGCTGGGAAGGATGCAGGACAAGGTGCAGTAGTGTTGGAGGTTGTTCCACCGCCACGCCTCCAAAATGCTACTACTGGTTGTGACACACCTCTCTCCTCCACCCCCTCCTCTTCTTCTTCCTCCATGGCCTCTTCCTGTGGTTTGTCCTCGGAACCAGCGGTGCTCCGTAGGCGTTCAAGGGGCTACGCAAGTACGCAGGCAAAAATATGCCATGCCGTGCTTGCGCTGGTGTGTTTGGGGGACAGGAGCCACACTGGGGCAGAGGTCCTGTCTGCTCTGCAGGGGCAGGCCGAGAGGTGGTTGACACCACGCCAGCTTAAGCCAGGAATGGTGGTTTGCGACAATGGCACCAACCTCCTCTCCGCCCTCCGACAGGGACAACTGACCCATGTGCCCTGTATGGCTCACGTCCTTAACCTGGTGGTGCAGCGGTTCTTGGGCAGGTACCCGGGCTTACAGAATGTCCTGAGGCAGGCCAGGAAAGTCTGTGTGCATTTCCGCAGATCTTATAATGCCAGTGCTCGCCTGGCTGAGCTGCAAAAGGAGTTGAACCTGCCCAAGAACCGCCTTATATGTGACATGCCCACCAGGTGGAACTCAACGTTGGCCATGCTGCAGCGGCTTCACACGCAGCAGAGGGCCATCAATGAGTACCTGTGCGACTACGGCACCAGGACAGGGTCAGGGGAGCTCAGGTTTTTTTCACCACGCCAGTGGGGCATGATCAGGGATGCATGCACTGTCCTGGCACCATTTGAGGAGGCCACGAGGATGGTGAGCAGTGACAGTGCATGCATCAGTGACACTGTACCTCTTGTCCACCTGTTGGAGCACACGCTGCGTGGAATAATGGACAGGGCACTTGAGGCAGAACAGAGGCAGGAAGAGGAGGACTTCCTTGCCTCTCAAGGCCCCCTTTACCCAGACAGTGTTCCTTCTGTCCCACCCATCGCACAGGAAGAGGAGGAGGAGGAGGAGGAGGAGGAGGAGGATTGTATCAGCATGGAGGTGGAGGCTGGCACTCAGCATCATCAGCAGCAGTCTTTTAGGGATGATTTACAGTCCCAAGAAACCAGTGGACTTGTACGTGGCTGGGAGGAGGTGGCTGCGGATCATGTCGTCCTTAGTGACCCAGAGGACTCCGGACTGAATGCCTCAGCTAACCTACGCTGCATGGCCTCCCTGATCCTGCAAAGTCTGCGGAAGGATCCTCGTATTCTTCGGATCAAGGAGAGGGACCATTACTGGCTGGCCACTCTCCTTGATCCACGGTACAAGGGTAAGGTTGCGGACCTTATCTTACCGTCGCAGAGGGAGCAGAGGATGAGACAACTCCGGGAGGCCTTGCAGAAAGGTCTGTGCAACGCGTTCCCAGAGACTGGGAGGTTACAAACTCCTGGTCCTGGACAACGAGTTGCTGAGGCTTCGGGCAGTCAAAGAAGGAGCGGTGGGGAAGGTGGCCGTCTGACCGATGCGTTCAGACAATTCTTTAGTCCGCAGCCCCAAAGTATGATCGGTTCCAGCAACCATCGCCAGCGTCTGATATACATGGTCCAGGAATACCTAGGGGCAAGGTCAGACTTGGACACCTTCCCCACCGAAAATCCTCTGGCTTACTGGGTCTTGAGGATGGATCACTGGCCAGAGCTTGCACAGTATGCAATTGAGCTACTGGCCTGTCCTGCATCCAGCGTTCTTTCAGAACGCACATTCAGTGCTGCTGGAGGATTTGTCACGGATCACAGGGTGCGCCTGTCCACAGACTCGGTTGATCGACTGACTTTCATCAAGATGAACCAGTCTTGGATCACCACCAGCTACCACACACCTGATGCTGATATAACAGACTAATTGATTTTAAAATGTCACATCCCTTCAAGACTGATGCTGATGCTGAGTGCCTGTGCTGTTATGTTGACTGGCTATCCTCCTCCTCCTCCTCAATGATACGATTAATGATGATAGCTTGGAAGATCATTTTGGTTTATGGGTGACGCCACCAGTGGCTAAGGCCCAATTTTTCAGCCCCTGTTTAACAGGGGCGTGTAATTAAAATTTTTGATGCAATACTTTGCAACAGGCCTCATTGCTGTGCTCCAAGTACAGTATCTGTGAGGGGTTGCAGTGTTGTGCCACCAGTGCCTAAGGCCCAATTTTTCAGCCCCTGTTCAACAGGGGCATGCAATTATAATTATTGATCTAATAATTCACAGCAGGGCCCATTGCTGCGCCCACCAAGAGTAACTGTCAGGCCTTACAGTGTTGTGGCACCAGCACCACCATCACCACCACCACCACCACCAAAGGCCCAATTTTTCAGCCCCTATTCAACAGGGGCATGCATTTATAATTATTGATCTAATAATTCACAGCAGGGCCCATTGCTGCGCCCACCAAGAGTAACTGTCAGGCCTTACAGTGTTGTGGCACCAGCACCACCATCACCACCACCACCACCACCAAAGGCCTAATTTTTCAGCCCCTGTTCAACAGGGGCATGCAATTATAATTATTGATCTAATAATTCACAGCAGGGCCCATTGCTGCGCCCACCAAGAGTAACTGTCAGGCCTTACAGTGTTGTGGCACCAGCACCACCATCACCACCACCACCACCACCAAAGGCCTAATTTTTCAGCCCCTGTTCAACAGGGGCATGCAATTATAATTATTGATTGAATAATTCACAGCAGGGCCCATTGCTGCGCCCACCAAGAGTAACTGTCAGGCCTTACAGTGTTGTGGCACCAGCACCACCATCAAAGGCCCAATTTTTACTACCACTGATCAACAATTATATGTTATTACAATTCCTGATATAATAGTTGACAGCAGGGCGTTCCAGCACCCACCAAGAATAACTGTGAGTGCTTACAGTGTTGTGCCAACACCAACACCTAAGGGGCCAATTTCTGCAGAGTATATACGGCAGGTCCCTACTTTCAAACATCCAACTTACAAACGACTACTACTTGCAAACGGAAGAAGACAACAGGAAGTGAGAGGAAATCTACCCCTTGGAAGGAAAATTCTCTCCTGTAAGAATTAATATGGGAGAAAGGTGTCTCCTCTGTACTGATGCTTTATCAGCAATCCTTGTTTCAATAAAAACACCACATTTCAAAAACAGTTGTCATTGGGACGCAAAGTGAGGTGAAATGTTCTGAACAGGGGCACAGACAGCAAAAAAAATGTGACAGGGGTGATAACCGTTCCCTATGTTTTCCAAAAAGCTAAAAAAAAGGAATTTGGGCTGGAGCTACACTTAAACAATGCAGCTGTTCAAAATTACAAACAGATTCTACATAAGAACAAACCTACAGTCCCTGTCTTGTATGCACCGCCTGTATACGGCTGTTCAGAGTATATAGGTCCTTTTTTATTTTGTGTGCAGGGTTCCCCTTAATATCCATACAAGACCCAAAGGGGCTGGTAATGGGCTGGGGTAGGGGGGGGGGGTGATGGGGTAGCTATGCCATTTTTCCTAAAGATTTTCATCCATATTACCGGGACCAGACATTACATTAAAGCCGCAAGCACTTTTAAATGGCTTTTTTTCCTTTAGAAATGTTATTTTGTGCAGGGACAGTTCTAAACACGGGAAACACGTGGCACTTCACAGGCATACTTTAGACACCCCCCAGGTACAATATTTAAAGGAATATTTGACTTTTTTTTTTCACTTTATGCATCATTAAAATGACTGCTCCCGGAAAACGTCCGTTTTTAAAACTTCTTTTTGCATTGATACATGTCCCCTGGTGCAGAACCCGGGTTCCCAAACTCTGTTTCGGACAATAACATGCATAATAGTCGTTATAATTAGCACTTTAGAATCCGAACGTTCGCATCCATTGTATTTAATAGGGTTCTAATGTTCGTACGAACTTTCGGTCCGTTCGCGGGTTCTGGTGCGAACCGAACCCGGGGGTGTTCGGCTCATCACTACTCCCCAGTAGGGATGAGCCGAACAACCCTCGGTTCGGTTCGCATCCAGAACATGCGAACGGACCGAAAGTTTGCGCGAACATTCGAACACCGTTAAAGTCTATGGGACTCGAATGTGAGAAATCAAAAGTGCGAATTTTAAAGGCTAATATGCAAATTATTGTCCTAAAAAAGTGTTTGGGGACCCGGGTCCTGCCCCAGGGACATGTATCAATGCAAAAAAAAAGTTTTAAAAATGGCCGCTTTTCAGGAGCAGTGATTTTCCACTGATTTTAAGGGGAAAAAAGTGCGTGTCATACGCCGATAAATACGGTATCTCCTAAATGTGCACAGTTTAGGAGATATTCACCCTGAATGCAGCCAGTTACATCACTTTGCGACGCATTTCTTGCCGAACCTTCAGAGTTTCGTGCCGGAACCGAGGGCTCCCACGCGTAGGAGTGACTCATCGCGGCTCCGGCCAATCACATAGCCGAGCGCGCAAACCTGGAAGAAGATGTTAGCTCTCTCAGTGGTGACAACACGCCGCTGGAAGGTAAGTATTTCATAATGTGCTAGCGGGGCCGGTGCTACCATCAGGCAAACTAGGCAGCCGCTTAGGGCGCACTGCTGCCTAGGGCGCCCAGCCACTGGTGTTCCTACCCTCTCAGCAGCAAGCAACTAAGTCTCAGCATCAGCAGGCAGCAACCACTCCGTTTGCACATAGTGTCAGAGGCACAGAGGACTGTGTCTGTGTCCCGACCTCCGAATGAATGGAAGCAAGCTAACATTCATTGATGAGCACTGGTAGGCTACATTGATGGGCACTGGTAGGCTGCATTTGATGGGCGCTGGTAGGATGCATTTAATGGGTGCTGGTGGGCTGCATTTGATGGGCGCTGGTAGGCTGCATTTGATGGGCGCTGGTGAGGCTGCATTTGATGGGTGCTGGTGGGATGCATTTGATGGACACTGGTAGGCTGCATTCGATGGGCGCTGGTGAGGCTGTATTGATGGGTGCTGGTAGGTTGCATTTGATGGGCGCTGGTGGGCTGCATTTGATGGGTGCTGGTGAGGCTGCATTGATTGGCGTTGGTGAGGCTGTATTGATGGGTGCTGGTGGGCTGTATTGATGGGCGCTGGTGAGGCTGCATTTGATGGGTGCTGGTGAGGCTACATTTGATGGGCACTGGTAGGCTGCATTTGATGGGCACTGGTAGGCTGCATTTGATGGGCACTGGTGGGCTGTATTTGATGGGCACTGGTGGGCTGCATTTGATGGGCACTGGTGGGCTGCATTTGATGGGCACTGGTGGGCTGCATTTGATGGTCGCTGGTGAGGCTGCATTTGATGGGCGCTGGTGAGGCTGCATTTGATTGGCGCTGGTGAGGCTGCATTTGATGGGCACTGGTGAGGCTGCATTTGATGGGCACTGGTGAGGTTGCATTTGATGGGCACTGGTGAGGTTGCATTTGATGGGCGCTGGTGAGGCTGCATTGATCGGCGCTGGTGAGGCTGCATTTGATGGGCGCTTCATTAAAAAGGTAGGGTATACCTTTGGAAAATAGACAACTGGCAGTAGTCAAAATGGCGACTAGAACACTTCCGGTATGCAGAGATAGTACTTCCGACCGGATGTGGTAATAGATGGGGCATTGCCATTAGCCAAGATGGAGGTTACACCACTTCCGGTCATACGGAGCGGCCGTCCTTCATTCAAGAAATGGGGATAGGTTAATAATAAGCGGAAGGGGGTATAACTTAAGGGACAGGCGGATAATATGCAGCTTCCTGATGACGCATTGACTGCGAAATGCATTGAGGCTGCGGGACCATTTGCTTGTCACTTCTGGTAAACATAACGAGGTCGGGGATGCTATTCTTTTAACTTTAATAAATATTTTAAGATATACTGCACCATAATAGCCCTTTATGTGTTTTATGAGCAATCATAGAGCGATATTCACCATCAGTATATTGGGAGAAACTGCTGAAAAGTCTGGTGCACGGGGTGGTTATCCATATGAACCAAAGGGCACAAATTTTGCCTATCTGGTGAGTGGCCAATCTATTTGGTGGTGGTACAGCACATACGTGGTGAAGGTAAAAGTTCAGCAAGTCACTTGGGATAGAAACAATTGCTTACATTGGACTATTTGGACACTTATTTTATTTTAATTTTATTTTAATTATATCTAGCAACCGGCCCTCCTTCTCCTCTCTTTGGCTCGCTCACAGGAGAAGAAGGCACACAGTCTCCACCATGCCCGTGCCCCCTGGGTTGCAGAGGTTAAGCACACTTATTTTTCACTTATGGGTCTTTGCAGCGAGGTTGTTCTCAAGCCTCGTACACACGGCCGAGATTCTCATCGAAAAAAACATGTCGTTTTTTTTTTCGACGAGATTCTTGGACAAGAAACTTGTCCCGGCCGAGTGTACAGACGCTCGATTCAAAGAACCCGCGGTTCTTTGAATGGAGCGTATGCGGTGACGTCATCGACTATGACGAGCATGCGCTCGTCACATTCGATGCCGTCGCCGCCATCTTGGTATACCCTACCTATGCCTAGGAAGCTACCGCGCATGCGTCGAATTCATTTCGAACATGCGCGGGCTTCCCGGCGGACAGGTAAGTGTACACACACTCACTTTTCTCGTCGAGAAACATGCCGACGAGAATCTCGACGAGAAAATAGAGAGCAGGTTCTCTATTTTCTCGTCGAGATTACTTGTCGGTTTTCTTGACGAGAAACCATACACACCAACGAATTTCTCGGCAAGACATCTCTGCCAGCAAGTTTCTTGCTGGTTCTTGCCGAGAAACTCGGTCGTGTGTACAAGGCCTCAGAGTTAGTTTCCATCCCTAGAATGTAAGGACAAAGTCTCTACACCCCAAGTAACTCCAAGGTCCACACCAGTAGCAACTCCAATGTAGAGTTTATTTCTTTAGGCATGAACATCCACAAATGAGGAGAAGAGAAAGGTGTTAGGAAGACAGATCAGTTTCAGGCACTCTTGTTTCTTCACCACTTGATCCCGAGTGGGTATAGCTCACCCGGATAGTCACCCGAAGGCACTAGCAGCCAGCGTGTAACTTGAACAGTCCACTAGATTCCCTAATGGATGCGTTCAGGAGATCCTCTGCCACATAATCTATAGTGTCCCAAACCTCCTAATGGTCCCGTTGTTTCGATCCCGGTTTCTTTGGATAGATGACATCCCTCCAGAGAGTTACCGGGCCCCTTCCTTCACTGTGATCTCTCACCAGTCCTTCGGAACAGTCCTCCCCCAGCCTCCTCTTCTAGAAACGGATCCCCTCGCAAGGCGGCACCCTGGGATTCCTCCTCCCGAAGTGGGCTCCAGCTAAAGGTGCTGGGCCCAGGGCTGAAGTTGCAGTCCCAGGACTAAAGGTGCCTGGGACTGAAGCGCACGTGGCCCCATAGCATGGAGAGCCATGCACTCGAACTTGGACCGTAGGTTCTCCCTCCGGGCATGGGCCCCGGGAATTGCTTCCTCTCCAATGGCGTCCGCCCCTTTTGTACCCTCTCCCGGCATGCACAGCAGGCAGGCCACACCCACCGCACGGCTGCCGAGAGAGGACACCAAATCGCTGCCCCATCACCAGTGGTTCAACCCCGAGTACAAGTGACAGCGCCACCCATACTTCTTAGGGGAACTGCACACCAGGTAAAACAGCAGCACGGCAGAGTTCAGCAAATTGAAAGATTCGAGCCAAACTACCACTCGAATCACCCCTAAATTTAGCATAGCAATCCCTAAATTTAGGACCCCCGCTACATATATGATTGGAGATATATTTGCTGCATCCAGCTTACTGGGAGGATTTAATGAACCACATATAATTTTATTTATTTTATTTGGTGTTTTCATTTGGTTTTGTATATTGGATCATACACGTGTTGTATATGGTATTGCTTGTTGCACATTGCACTTTAAAATCGCAGCAGGAATCCCTGCTATTGATGGAACGTATAATTTAATTAGAGTGGCATAGCAATTGTTGTTAATACACATATTATATTTATATAAAGAGCTCACATAATTGTCTAGATTATTATAGAGACAGTGGTCTGATACATACATGTAGCGCCCTCACCTCTCCCCCTACCTTCCCTTTTGTGTGTGTGATTCGGCTCCTCGCAGGGAGAGGAGAGGCACACCGCACCACAAGCCCGTACCCTCCTGAGTAAGGAGGTTGAGCGGTGTTACTTTTTGGGCCTGCCCGCGGCTGGAGTTGAATCCTCCCCCGAGGATGATTCTCACCTCTACCTTAGATAGGTGCAAGTCCTTATGTTTCCCCAGGAATATAACTGCCCACACCAACTGAAAGTCCAACTTCTGTATTTATTTCACACGGATAATAAATATGCCTCTTTGAAAGCAGAAAGGTTGGGACAAGACACAGGACAGCTTAGGTGGGAGGAGGTCCAGGCCATGGGCGTCCGCTCCATAGGGCAAGGGGGGTCAATTGCCCCCCCCCCTGGAGACACACTATATTTATATGGACATGGAGTGAAGCGGAATTATCCTCAAGAGCTATTTCACACTGCCAGCTGGCCACGTTATCGGTAATGACCTTAAAATGATGCCCCCCCTGAAAAAAGTTCAGCGGACGCCCATGGTCCAGGCACAAACTTGAATCATGTTCTTTTACTGTTTAGATTTCACAAACAGCTTTGGCGCACGATCTCTGCCACAGACCGTGAGGTCGGTCCCTGCCACAGACCGGGTGAATAGAAAGTCACTGCCACTGACTTGGAGAACGGGTCACTGCCACTGACCGGGTGAATAGGGCACGGCCCTATTAGGCCACTGCCACTGACCTTTTAGAGAACTTCCTTCTAGAGAGTACTTGGCCCGTGTAGAGGAGAAGACATCCCTCCGGAGAGTTACCAGAGGTCCTCACCGTCACCACGACTCTGCGCTGGGTCTTCGGGTACAGGTAACCCCCCTGGCCTCCTCATCCCAGATCCGGGTCGCTTCGCAAGGCGGCACCCTGGGAGTCCTCGATCCCCGGCGGACCCCAGCCGAAGGTGCTGGGCCCCAGGCCTCCAAATTAGTACCTCACCCCAGACTGAAGGTGTCTGGGATGGAACAGGAACTCGGCCTCCGGGCCTAAGGCACCCGGAGATAACAAACTCACACACCCAGGCCGAAGGTGCCCGGGCGTGGACGAAGACCTCCCTATGGAAGAGGGCCGCCCCTTTTTATACCCTCTCCTGACAGGCAAAGCAGGTTCCCCGCCCCGCCGTACTGCTGCCGAAAGGGGACAAGGAAAGGCGCAACCCTGTATTGCGGTTCAACCCGGACCCAGGGCGACAACGCCACCTGTAGATCCCAGGGAACTACACACCAATACCAACTCCCATGGTACACAAGTGGTCCCTTAACCCTAACAATAGTGTGTCTGAGCCTAATTACCACTCAGACACTCCCCTAAATTGTACACCCCGCTACATAAGTCAGCGCAATTCACCTTTCTTTCCATATACATTGGCAGGGCAAAGGGGGTGGAGTCAGGGGTGAAGCCAGGGGGGGGGGGGCAGCAAAATAAGGTTTCGCCTAGGGTGTCAAAAAAAAAATCCTTGCACCAGCCCTGTGTGCTAGTATGGGATGCACCCTAAACATTATGCAATTGCTTTACAGATTTTTTCTTCTTCTAAGCAGCCGCTGTTTACTCCCGCCGGACCAACGATTGCATTTCTTGTAAATAAGAGGTTGACGGTTCCCTTTAATTCCCCCGGCACAGCGTTCTTCTAGATATTCATCATCTTATAAAAGAGCCAACTCTTCTATTACGGCAACAATATACCCGCCATTCACTTCGCCGACTTCAATGGCTGCTTCTGAGTCTCGGGGCCTCGTCGCGATGGATGTGATATTAGCGGAAAAAGCCGCGAGCTCGTGGAATTACCTTCCAATGTATCCTGTTATAACAGATACGGCTGTCATTTCCGCCTATTAAAACACTTTGCCGGAGTATTTAAAATGTGATTTGGGGATGTCAGCAATCAGAATATTGCCTACTAGGTAAAAAGAGATAACATTACTGCCCAGCGGTCCATGGAGAACGACGCCGCGTGATAAAACGCAGCGATACGGCTCTGAAGAGTTGTATCAGAAAGTAACATTATCTTTTCCATTAAAACAACTGTCAGACGTTCTGAAATGTTTCCCGGCTGTTTGGACCGGCGGTGATACGGCGGCGGGTCTCGGTGGTGCGAATATTGTGAATATTATGAGGATATTAGGTGTCCCTGCTCTTCTTATATGTTTAAAGCTGACAAACGATCGGACTTCCATCTGACTTTTCCATGAATTTTGGTCCGAAGGGCGTTGGCCGTGAACTCGTTCTGCATACACACGGCCCAACATTTTCAGCCAACATACACCAAACTTCGTGGTTTTTCAGCTCTTTAGTGCCACCCTTTGGGCAACTTCTGCTATTGTTGTCTGATGTTTAGCATTGGTTCGGAGCATGCGTGTTTGTACATCGGATTTTAGTTTCACAGACTTGTGTACACACGATCGGATAAACCGACGTAACAGATTTATTGCCCAACAATTGGTGAGCATGAACAGCCAACTTTTATTGTCGTTAATTTAGCCAATTTAGTCTGATGGAGCGTACACACGGTCAGATTATCCGACACAACGCGTCCATCATACAATTATGGCCATAAAGATGGATCGGGTGTACGGGCCTTAACGTCGGTTTATCCGATCGTGTGTACGCAAGTCCGTCCAACTAAAACCCGATGTACAAACACGCATGCTCCGAACCAATACTAAAGATCAGACAACAATAGCAGAAGTTGCCCAAAGGGTGGCGGTAAAGAGCTGAAAAAACACAAAGTTTGGTGTATGTTGGCTGAAAATGTTGGGCCGTGTGTATGCAGAACGAATTCAGGGCCAACGCCCTTCGGACCAAAATCCACGGAAAAGTCTGATGGAAGTCCGATTGTGTGTACGGGGCTTAAGAGTTTCAATTTGCATGCAATCAGGCAGGCCCATGCACTACATGGTTTTGGTAAATCTGAAGACAAAAATCTGCAGAAAATCTAATAATGTGTATAGGGCTTTAGGCTACTTTCACACTGAGGCGCTGGATGCGCTGGCGGTATAGCAGCGCTTATTTTAGCGCCGCTATACCGTTTTATTTGCCTCGATTTGCAGGCGCTACCGGGGGTATTTTAACCCCCGCTAGCGGCCAAAAAAGGGTTAAAAACACCCGCAATAACGCCTCTTTGAGGCGTTTTGTGGGCGTATTAGAGGCGCTACCCCATTGATTTCAATGGGCAGGGGCGCTATAGGAGCGCTATTTTTAGCGCTCCTATTGCGCCTCAAAGATGCGGCTTGCAGGAGTTTTTTGAGCCTCCTGCAAGCGCAACGCTCCAGTGTGAAAGCCCTCGGGCTTTCACATTGGATAGTATTGAGAGGCTTTTTTGGGGCGCATTGCAGGCGCTATTTAGAGCGCAATAGCGCCTGCAAAGCGCCTCAGTGTGAAAGGGGCCTAAGACTGGGATCCCATTAAAGTTCATGTGCGTGTGAGGGCAGGCGTCCCAATACTTTTGGTAATATAGTGTGTATGTATATATATATATATATATATATATATATATTGTAGACGCTATAACTTTCAGGCAAACCAATAATGCCCCGTACACACGGTCGGACTATTGTCCGGCCAAAAGCACGTCGGAATTCCGACGGAATTCCATCTGAGTAAAAGAGAACACGTTCTCTATTTAAATCCTGATGGAATTCCTCAGAATTAAGTCCGATGGGGCACACATACGGTCGGAATATCCGATGAAAAAATTCCGTCATAATTTTCATCGGAAATTTCGACCGCGTGTACAAGGCATTAACATACACTTGTTGGAATGTTTTTTTTTTTTACCAAAGACATGTAGCAGAATACATTTTGGCCTAAATTTATGAAGAAATTTGATTTGATTGGATATGTTTTATAACAGAAAGTAGAAAATATCGTTTTTTTCTAAAATTTTTGGTCTTTGACTTCTATAATAAAAAAAAAAAAGTGGTGATCAAATACCACAAACAGAAAGCTCTATTAGTGTTAAAAATATATATATATATGTGTAGCGCACCCACCTAACCCCCTCCTGCATTTAACTTGGCTCCTCGTAGGGGGAGACAGGCACACCGCACCACAAGCCCGCACCCTCCCGTGCAGGGCCACCATCAGGAATTTTGGGACCCCTTACACAGCTCCAGGCATGGGCCCCCTAGAGCAGAGGAGAACCGGGGGGCTTTGGGTGCTGCAAATTGTTGAGGTCGGGGGGCTTTGGGTGCTGACAAACACACAAAAAAAACAGAACTAAAAAAATGAAGGGGGGGGGTTGCCATCCGGGGGCCTGGGGACCTCTGGACCACTTACAAAAAAAAAAAAAAAAAAAATAATAAAAAAAAAAAAAAAAAAAAAATAATTTTTATAAAAAAAAAAAAAAAAGGAGGTTGCCCATCTGGGGCCCTGGGGACCTCTGGGTCCCTTACAAAAAACATAATTTTTTTTTATAAAAAAAAAAAAAAAAAAAATAATAATAATTTTTATAAAAATAAAAAAAAGGGAGGTTGCTATCCAGGGCCCTGGGGACCTCTGGGCCCCTTACAAAAAAAATAAAATAAAAAAAAATAACATAAATAAATAAAATAAAATAAAATTAAAAAAAATGAATTAAAAGAAATATATATAAAAAAAAATAAAAAAAGGGGGGTTGACATTCGGGGCCCTGGGGAACTCCGGGCCCTTGGAGACCTCTGGGCCCCTTACAAAAAAAAGGGGGGGCCATCCGGGCCCCTGGGGACCTCCGGGCCCCTTACAGGTTTACTGCCTGTACCCCCCTGATGGCGGCCCTGCTCCCGTGTAAAGAGGTCGAGCAGCGTTATTTTTGGGTCTTGTCTGCAGCTAGAGTCAAAGTCCTCCTGAGAATGATTCTCACCTCTACCATGTGTAGATGAAAGTCCTTGACTTCCCCAGTAATGTAAATGTCCACACCAGCTGAAACTCCAACTCAGTATTTATTCTCACTTTGTAATAAACAGTCTCTTTGGATAGGAAAAGGTTGGAGCAAAGGACACAGGACAGCCCAAGGTGTGGAGGAGGTCCAGGCACAAACGTAGCTCAAACTCTTCACTGTTCAGATTCTCAAACAGTTTTAGGCGCACAGTCTCTGCCACAGACCGTGAAGTTGGTCTCTGCCACGGACCTGGCGAAACTTTTGGTCTCTGCCACAGACCTGGTGAATGAGGTATCTGCCACAGACCTGATGAACCTGAACTCCCTTCCCAGCACATGGCCGCTATCAAGGAGAAGATGTCCCCCCCAGAGAGTCAACAGACCCCCTCCTTCACCGTGACTCCCGCATCGGTTCCTCAGAATGATCCTCCCTTCTCTTAGGGTGTGGGTCCCCTCGCAAAGCGGCACCCTGGACTCCCCAATCCCTAGCGGACCCCAGCCGAAGGCGATGGGCCCCGAGCCGTTGCTGCAGCTCCCGGGTCTCCATACCCAGGCGGACAGTAAGGGTGAGGTAGCACCTCACCCCAGGCTAAAGGTGCCTGAGTTGGAACCGGAACACAGCCTCCGGGCCGAGGGCACCCGGAGATGAGCCACCGCACTCCCAGGCTGAAGGTGCCTGGGGGTGGACCCCGATCAGAAGCAGTCTGCCCCTTTTAATCCCCTCCCGGCATGCACAGCAGGTTCCCCGCCCCACTGTACGGCTGCCGAGAGGGGTCACAAAAGGCACAGCACTGTATTGGTGGTTCAACCCCGTCCCAATATGGCAGCGCCACCCATAGGCCACAGGGAACTACACACCAATACCCTGTCCCTGAGGAAGGACAAAAATGGTCCATAACTCCTAACAATTTAAGGTGTCTGAGCCTGATTACCACTCAGACACTTTCCTCGATTTGACCACCCCGCTACACATTCCCCCTACAAATGGACACTGGTCCCCAGTGTCTGGAGCAAACCCATGCCTCCCGAACCCAAGTCAGCATAGGCCTGGTCCAGAGACAAGAAAAATCAAAAACAAATTTAAAAACTGCTTGTTTGTGCCGGAACCTAACATGGGGAAAAGGGAGTTAAAAGCAGAAATGAAAGAAGATCAGTAGAACACAATGTGCACATAACAGTCTCAAATGTCACATAAACATATTTCCAATCATTACATTCCCTCCCCGTCTGCACTAGCCAAAACCACCCCATTCTCAGTGTTTTGCTTGGTATCCACCTGCAGAGGGAGAACGCACATACATATTCAAACACATGCACAGCAGAAGTGAAAAGATTCTCCCTGGAGGAACAACCCTTCCCTTCTAAAAGTAAAACACATATTTTTTTTTTTTAAAACCAGAGTCTCTTCCCTTTGTTTTTAGACAATGCAACACCGCCACCTAGTGGGAGAGCCACCGTCACAACACTCGTCCTGAAAGAAGAACTTTTTTTTTTTCTCTCGGGTAAAACTTCCTCTTCTTCTTCTTTGGCCCTGCTCTGAACTATTCTACCCCAAAGTCCTTGTGTCTTTGCGGTGCGGAGAGAGGGAGAAAAAAAAAAACAACTGTTCCCACTCTTCCAACAAGTAGAATACCCTACTGTGTGGGCAAAAGTTCTTGGGCTCCAGAGAGTACACTCCAGAAACAAACAAACAAAGAGTCTGGACTCTCAGAGATAATACTTTGGATGCGGCAACACCAACGGCTTCCAATGTTTGCCAAAGGTGTCGATATGATATTCGACATTATCTGTGTCCTTTGGGCAAATAACCACCTTATCCGCATGTATGTGCCGACCAAGCATCCAGGCTTTCCTACAGTCTTTGTACCGCTTGGTAGCTGTGGGAGATCATGAATAGAACCTCCGGGCCTGGGGTACCTTTATATGTGTCCAAACAAAGTCCGCGTACCACTGGTGTCTATAGGCCTCTACCTCAAACAGAAGCTCCTTTGGCAGGTACGGGTACTCCCATCCGTATTCACTAGCAACCTTCTGATTAAACAACCTCTGCAAACGGGATAGCAGTGGCATGGTCAGACGATCTCCCATACCGGTCAGGACTATGGCGTCCGGGTGTCGAGGTACTTTCACTACCTCTGGACCAGACACAGGGGCCCTCAATGACACCCGCTCCATCCCAATAATGGATCCAGGTATCTCCAGCGATGGAAGGGCAGGCAACGGGACAGATCCCTCCTCAGGCTCCGGGGGCCTCCACCCGGGGTGTGCTCTCCCCAGTGGACATGGGTGGGTCCCTATTTCTATGGGACAAGGACAGGGGCATCTTATCCCAACCCTTCCACTCAAATACCTCATCAATGGCCGCGTCGTCTCCTGGATCAGAGACCGACTCCAGGTCAGAGGTGTCACACTCCTCCGCAGGCAAGTAACTCCGGGTGGAAGATGAATCACCACCTCTAACCAGTTCAAGGGCCCTGGGATCTCTGACCCAAGCATCCCGACACTTCGGACTTCTGACAGAGTCTCTTTCCCCGGCTTACCTCGGCTTGTAGCTGAGCCAGGACGTCCGGAACTTTTCCCTTCGGATGCATCCGTTCCGAGTAAACGCTGGGGCGTAACTCCACCACGGCCGCAGGAAGCCTTCACAAAACCAATCTTCCTCTTGGGCGGTGGGAGCAAGGACTCTGTGGTGACCGAGGCGACATCCTCCGTAGGGTCGCCACCTTTTCCTCAAGACAAACTCGAACACTTTAGCGGCGCACAGCAATTTTTTTATAGTATAATCTATACATATATTTTGCGATTAAACAACATTTCTAATTATATGAAGTTAATCACACGAGTCCCCCTTTTACATCTGAATCCACAGGATTCCCCTTTACATCTGAATCCACAGAATTCCCCCATTACATCTGAATCCGCAGAGTTCCCCTTTTACATCTGAATCCACAGAGTTCCCCTTTACATCTGAATCCACAGAATTCCCCCATTACATCTGAATCCGCAGAGTCCCCCTTTTACATCTGAATCCACAGAGTTCCCCTTTACATCTGAATCCACAGAATTCCCCCATTACATCTGAATCCACAGAATTCCACCTTTACATCTGAATCCGCAGAGTCCCCCTTTTACATCTGAATCCACAGAGTTCCCCCTTTACATCTGAATCCACAGAATTCCACCTTTACATCTGAATCCGCAGAGTCCCCCTTTTACATCTGAATCCGCAGAGTCCCCCTTTTACATCTGAATCCGCAGAGTCCCCCTTTTACATCTGAATCCGCAGAGTTCCCCTTTTACATCTGAATCCGCAGAGTTCCCCTTTTACATCTGAATCCGCAGAGTTCCCCTTTTACATCTGAATCCGCAGAGTTCCCCTTTTACATCTGAATCCGCAAAGTTCCCCTTTTACATCTGAATCCTCAGAGTCCCCCTTTTACATCTGAATCCACAGAGTCCCCCTTTTACATCTGAATCCACAGAGTCCCCCTTTTACATCTGAATCCACAGAGTTCCCCTTTTACATCTGAATCCGCAGAGTTCCCCTTTTACATCTGAATCCACAGAGTCGCCCTTTTACATCTGAATCCACAGAGTTCCCCTTTTACATCTGAATCCACAGATTCCCCCTTTTACATCTGAATCCACAGAGTTCCCCTTTTACATCTGAATCCGCAGAGTCCCCCTTTTACATCTGAATCCGCAGAGTCCCCCTTTTACATCTGAATCCGCAGAGTCCCCCTTTTACATCTGAATCCACAGAGTTCCCCTTTTACATCTGAATCCGCAGAGTTCCCCTTTTACATCTGAATCCACACACCAATTTAAGGGGGAGCACGGAGAATTCTGATGTAAGGGGGGACTCTGATGTAAGGGGTGCTCTGAGAACCCTGATTTACCTTAGTGTACTCACTCAGAGACAGGAGAGATAGAATGGGGGGGGGGGGGGGACTTCAGTCACAGACAGGGATGGATGGTGAGCTCACTCATCCCTTGGCAGTCAGCACCTCTCATCTAGATGTATCTTTGGCTGCTGGGCTTCAAATTTCCGGCCCCCACTTTCCTTTTCTGAGGCTCAGCGCCGGGGATCGAAGTGTGGGCAGACACAGAGGGGTAGGGGCGAGAGGTAGAGGTGCAGATCGATCCCTCTCTTCTCTGCCATCTGTATGTAGGGGGAGGGAGTATTAGTGCTGGGCAGTGTGAGAGAGTGTAACAGACACTTCTGGCTTAGACAAATGCAGCCAGCAACCCTGCTGGCAAATCATAGTCCAGTGTGAATAATGTGTCCGGGTTTCAGACAGCCTGAAACCCGGATGCATGATTCCAAACCCAAACTGTCCGGGTGAATCCTGGACAGGTGGCAACCCTACCTCTGAGACGGTTGTCATTGGACAGGTGTCCCCTTTGGAAGGTTGTCTCTCTCCTCCTGCTGTAGAGACGACTAACATTTTGGATTTCCCATCATTTTTTGTCCTGGTGATAAATGACGAGGATGAAGAGAACCCAGACAACAAAAAAAAAAGAAACTGACAAACGTTCTATTCCTATTCCTTCCAAACTCCATCCACAACCAGAAAGGGGGAGGCGTGGTTAGAACCTTGGTGGGGTAATGAATGCAGTCTGTGTCCTCGTGGGGCAGAATTACCTTCATTTCCTGTCTGGGGAGCTAAACATTTCCCATGCAGAATCCATTAGCGGCGCTGTCTTTAGTCCCCTTTATAAATACATTTTATTGTTCAGTGAAGTTTTATTTTTCCATCGCCTCCTGCAACGTACAATTAGCAGTCAAAAGATCCGATTATGAACTTGCATATGTTCTATTTAATGCAGCGCAATAATAATTGAAATTACCACTAAATCATAAATGGCAAATGAAACAAACAATGGTGACATATGAGGAAACCAATGTGAAAACATAAAGCTCCAATGGTGAAATTAAAGTCCAAGTAATTATGAATAAATACATGGAAAAGCTACAGAAAGTAGTAGGAGTCCATGTGGTATGAATCCACAGTGTGAAAATCCTTCCCAAAGACCAACGAATCACATGGATAACTGGTTGACTAATGAAATGTCAATTACTAAGAACGATAAATGGATGGGTACTCTTACCGCAACAGGTGGACTCATCTGTCGTATGACAGTGAGTCAGGTGAGCATTACTGCACCCCACATTGCTTTTAGACTTGTTTGTGATCACTTTTATCCTTATGCCGATTGTCATTTGTCTGTATGACATTTTATTTCCAATAAACCTTGATTGGTTTCAAATTGACCTGCACCATTGGGAGCATTTCCTTTTTTTTATTTTTGCCTTTTCCATCTGAAACCTGTGTAGCGGGGTCTCTGCTGACCCTATTATTGTGCGGCACTATTTATCCCACCATTTCTTATACTTTGTTTGTATGAGTGCTGGCAGCTTTCTTTGTTATTTTGGGTTCTAGCGCTGTTTTTTTCCCACTTCCATATGTTCTATTTAAAGCCGCTTTGGGTGCTCATTATCCTGGCAGAAGGCGTTATCCCTTTATACGGTTATAGAAATACTTGCACGTGTCCCCAAAGCCCAGAGAACACCCTGACACCCCATGCCAAATCCAGAACAATGTGGTCAGTCGGGGAGAAGGGAGGCGATCCCGAGCCATAAATATCAGCGTGTGTGTGGGGGCGTCTGAGCAATTTCTCCGAACGTTCAGTTCATAAAACAGCCTTCCCCAGCTGCGGATCCACATCTATTTTTAATATGAGAATAAAAGAAGAATAAAAGAGAAAATTTCACCAAGTCATTGGCAGCAGCAAAAAATAAAAAATGAAATGGCTCCCGATATGAACAATAAATGGCAAATGAAAGAAATAATAATCATAAAAAAAGGCGCTCGTTGTACGTGTGAAGAGTGGAGGCAAAATGAATCGAAAAAAAATAAATGAAAATCCGAAATTATTCTCAGATCGATACAAAGAAAACTGAATTCCTATCTCCACCATGGCCGGGAACTTCTGTGTCCTAGATATCCTGGCCAGAAAGATTATATGAACTCAATAACACAAATATACAGTGAGGGGAAGAAGTATTTGATCGGCTGCTGATTTTCTATGTTTACCCCACTGACAAAGAAACAATCAGTCTATAATTGTAGTGGTCGGTTTATTATAACAGTGAGAGACAGAAAAACAACAACAATATACAGAAAAACGCATTTCAAAAAAGTTATAAATCGATTTGCATTTTAATTGGTGAAATAAGTATTTGATCCCCAATCAATCAGCAAGATTTCTGCCTCCCAGGTGTCTTCTATTCAGGTAAGGAGCTGAGATTAGGAGCACTCTCTTAATGCTAGTTCACACCAGACGCAGTTCCATTCAGTTCCGGGTGCTTTTTTTCTGCACTGAAAAATGCATGCACAGTGTTTTCCATGTATTCCAATGGCTCTAGTTCACACCAGTGCAGTCAGTTCCAGTCAGTTTCTGATCAGTTTCCGGTGCAGAAACTGACTGGAAACTGCACAGAACTGACTGTATTTGTTCAGAAAAAATGGAACTGCATCTGTTGTGAACTAGCCCTTAAAGGGAGTGCTCCTAATCTCAGATTGGTACCTGTATAAAAGACACCTGTCCACAGAAGCAACCAATCAATCATACTCCAATCTCTCCACCGCGGCCAAGACCAAAGAGCTATCCAAGGATGTCGGGGACAAGATTGTAGACCCACACAAGGCTGGAATGGGCGACAAGACCATCGCCAAGCAGCTTGGTGAGAGGGTGACAACAGTTGGTGCGATTATTCGCCAATGGAAGAAACACAAAATAACTGTCACTCTCCCTCAGTCTGGGGGCTCCATACAAGATCTCACCTCGTGGAGTTTCAATGATCATGAGAACGGTGAGGAATCAGCCCAGAACTACACGGGAGAATCTTGTCAATGATCTCAGCTGGGGCCATAGTCACCAAGAAAACAATCGGTAACACACTACACCGTGATTGGCTGAAATCCTGCAGCCCCCGCAAGGTCCCCCTGCTCAGGAAATCACATCTACAGCCCAGCTGAAGTTTGCTAATGAACATCTGAATGATTCAGAGGAGAACTGGGTGAAAGTGTTGTGGTCAGATGAGACCAAAATCGAGCTCTTTGGCATCAACTCAACTTAGCGTGTTTGGAGGGGGAGGAATGCTGCCTATGACCAAAATAACACCATCCCCCACCGTCATACATGGAGGTGGAAACATTATATTTTGGGGGTGTTTTTCTGCTAAGGGGACAGGACAACTTCACTGCATCAAAGGGACGATGTACCATCAAATCTTGGGTGAGAACCTCCTTCCCTCAGTCAGAGGGGAGGGGCCTCCCCTCTCCATTGAACACAAGGGGATTAGTCCTCATGGCAGCGCCGGTGGCCATCTTTTTGTAGCCCACCGGAAGTGACGTCTGGTCTCACAGACACACTGAGAACAAAGCACCCGGCCGTAGTGATACACTATGGGCACCGGGCGGATGCTGTGTGGCGCAATGGACTGCACCGCAAAGCAGCTCCAAACCCCGCAAATGAAGCGCCTCATCTGCAATCTGGTGATTGCATAGACGTAGCGCTTCCCATAGAACACTGTGTCCGGCGCCCGAACACAGTGCACTTAAGGACCTTTTTTTGTGACTTCCTGGGGAGGGGGGGGGGCGGTGCCTGGGCACCCCCTATGGACGAGCCGCCACTGCGTCACAGTACAGTTTAGGACAAGATAAGAGGGCTCTGAGAGCTTACAATCTAAAAGGGAGGGCAAGGTATACAAAAAGTAATAACTGTGATGAAGTTGCTGATGGAGAAAGTAAACTTTCAGTTAGGTGGATGCCGAAAAGGCTTCATTGAAGAAATTTGTTTCATGAATCATCTAGAGACAAAGTAAGAGATAGCTGGACAGATTGGTGTAGAAAAGTCTTTAACCTCTTCAGCCTAATGAGGACCTTCAAGGCCAAAGACAGCTGACATCCTTCAATATGTAGTCGGTTGTGAGGCATAGTGGGTGCAAAGATAGTGAAAGTCATTGGACGCCAGACACTTCTTGGATGCAAAACAGGTTTTCTTTCTTTTTTTTTTCTTTTTTTTCTAGTCCTTTTTATATTTTGAAGGGAAAGAGGGTTAGGGCCAGGACATCGTTAAGTAGTTGCAATTTCAATTGGCAGACACCAAGACTTCAATAGTAGGACAGCCGTACAGGGAAAGTCCCCAGCTAGGCGCTACTTCTGCACGTGCAGTATTGCCGTCTCCTATGGAAACAGTACTTAACAGTTCCTAACACAAATTGCAACAGTTCTCTCAGCTTCTCTACAACTTCTACTTGTAGTTCTTCAGCCCCTCGAGCTTCTAGTCTCTCACTGGACTCTCTGATTCACTGACTCTGAATCCCCGTGAGCTCCTCAAGGCTTTTGCAGTGGTATCTCCCTCAAGCGTCGCTCACGCTTACCTGCTGGGTCCCTAGCTTGGCACTCCAGATACTTTTCAAATTTCACCCCTGCTGACTGGCTCGGGTCCCTGGCTTGACACACAATGCTGCTCTGCAAGCTTCACCTCTGCTGTTTGAGTCCCTGACTTGATCACCGCCTGAAGTTTCCTGATTCTTCACCATGGCCGTTTGGTGAGAATGTTGCTCCGGTACTTGCTTCAGTTACTCACTGTGGCCCCTGGTAAAAAGGAGGTTGGTCCCTTAGTGGCGACAGCTTCCCTTCTACCTCCGATCGTGACAGGTTCTCCGGCCGGCAGAACCGTCACTTTTGGTTTGACTGCAAGCCGCAGCCCCAACCCTGCGCTGCCCTTTTCTTCTGAATAGGCCCTTACACAGCCTGGCAGCCAGACGCCCCCGGGATAGGCCCAATGTCTGGCCTAGCAGCCCGGGCATACGACAAACGTCCACCCAGACAGCCATCCAGGTATCACAGAACATAGATCACCTGACTCCACCCGAATATATAGGTTCTCCCAGCAGGCCAAGGGATCCAAGAAACCCCCTGCCCATTGGCTGAGATGCCCCATATACCCATAACTTGACCTTGAGCTGTCCTTCTCATACCTAGTCCCACCAAGTACCCGGCCACCCAGTGGCAGAAGAGAAAAGTACAACAAGGCCAAACTTAGGGAGAAAATCAATGGATCTCTAACAACTACCTCCTGACAAGGAATTTGGTGAGGAGCTCCCTGACTAAACCCCAGGGCACAACATTGGAGTATGGAGATTCAGAGGAGGGGAGAGGCTCTGTAAAAGTCCTTGAGGTGATTATGGGAGGAGGTGAGGAGGGAGCTAGAGAACAGAAGGTTTCAGGACAGAAGTTCAGGGCAGGGAGCTCCAGAGTATGAGAAATGCTCTTGAGAGGTCCTGGGGGTGAGCATAAGATGAGGTGATGTGGGAGATAGAGAGAGAGAGGTCTTGTGAGGAGTGATGAGGACAGTTTAGCTGTTATTTTGAGATGAGGTTTGTGATGTAGCTCGGGGGAAGGGAGGGGCGCAGAGACGGGTGGAGGCCAGTGGAAGAATTGGCGGAGAGGTGTGGAGGACATTGAGCAGAGGCCAGTATAGGGATTAGTTGAGAACACTAAGCAGAGGCAAGTGCAGGGGTTGGCAGAGAGGGGTAGAGGACACTAAATAGAGGTCAGTGGAGAAAGTTGCAGAGAGGTATGGGGGACACTGAGCAGAAGCCTGGGGAGGGATTGGCAGAGAGGGGTGGAGGACACTGAATAGAGGCCTTTGGAGGGATTGTCAGGGAGGCGTGGAGGCCATTGGAGGAATTGGCAGAGAGGGATGGAGGGCACTGAGCGGAAGCCAGTGGGGGGATTGGCAGAGAGGGGTGTAGGACACTGAATGGAGGCCAGTGGAGGGATTGGCAGAGAGGGGTGTAGGACACTGAATGGAGGCTAGTGGAGGGATTGGCAGAGAGGGGTGTAGGACACTGAGTGGAGGCCATTGAAGGAATTGGTAGAGAGGGGTGGAGGACACTGAGTGGAGGCCATTGGAGGAATTGGCAGAGACGGATGGAGGATACTGAGTGGAGGCCATTGGAGGAATTGGTAGACAGTGGTGGAGGACACTGAATGGAGGCCAGTGGAGGGATTGGCAGTGAGGGGTGGACACTGCGTGGTTGGTAAGGTGGATGAGTCTCACACATATACTGATATAAAGGAAATAAAAAAACTCTACATTCAATTTAATAGAAACTCTGGGGTCACAAGACCTCTTGGTCAGGGGCAGGTCCCTTTTTTAACATATTACATAAAGCTGAGAAGGGACCCAATCGCTCAACACTCCAAAAACAAAAAAGTTTTGACTTTAGATACACTTTCACTTTTTTAAACTGTGACCAGACCCTTTTTACTGGTAAAATGCAAGGTCCAATTATTAGGCATGGGTCCCTTCTAACTGCAAAAGACATATACAGTATTGGCCTTACCCTCATCCTCTGCCCATGGTGCCTCAGTGAGAATGACAACATGCTTCTTCCGGGGAGATCCAGGGAATGCTGAGCAGCCCAAATATCACAAGAGGACGCTCGTGCGCTAAACTAAAGCCTTCATGTAATTAATTAGGGTATTCATCATTCCTCAAGGATCTCATAGGCTGGATGGTAACATCATGCCCTGCAATGAAGGAGATGGGGGTTAGTTAAAAGAGAAGCATGGGTTTCCTTTTTTTAGCTTCATTCTGTTCCCTGTGTGCTGCTAATACAAAAAAAATATTTCCAGCCCTCTGAGAAGTGCACCCTTTCTGTTAAAATCAAGGTAAATACCTGTGGGAGGGACTACAATCTTCTCTAGATTATTTTGCAGACAATCTTGTTGGGACCCCCTAGAGCCAGGAGAGAAAAGTGCGGAACATGAGAAAATGATGGATCTCTGTGAAACCTGTGAGATGACCACCAGGAAAAGGATCTTTTCTGTTCACTGAGAACATTTTTAAACACATTAGGGACCAAGATCTAATAATAGAGAAAAAAAGGGGAAAAAAAAGACAGAAGAGCACCTCTAAGTGCAATATTTATTTTTCAAATGACAAGTATATGTAGCGCCCTGCTCCCAATGAGTGGGCGCTATGTGTTAAAAATTATAATTGTCTGAGCAATAGTTTGGCTCAGAAGGATTGTGTTTCAAATTATACTCTGTTTCAGTTCAGCTGGTTGCATGATTTTCCTCCTGACAGTGGGTGTCGCTGTCACCACTGGTCAGGATTGGAAAGGCAACAGGCTGAATGCATTGGGTAGCTCTTTCTCAGAAGCAGCTCAGGGGGTGTGGTCAAATCTGGGAGAGGGTACTTAAGAGACAGACACCATTTGGAGGGGTCGTCGTCGTTCGTTGGTGGTGGGCACCGCCCACCCAATCCCAACCTGAGGGCCCTCATGGCCTCAGGGATGTACTGGCAGTTTTCGCCTCAGGGCCACGCTGGCCTGAGGCTCCGTTACTGAGATGTAGGCCCAGGAGTTACTGGGGCCTACTGATCCAGGGATGATCCTGTGTCACCTTGCCTGTGGGAAGGGACCAAGCAATTGAGGACTCAATTGGAAGATGTATCCAGATCAGAATCTACCTCACAGTGTCGCCGGAACGGCTGAAAGATCCTGGCACTGAGAGATGTGTTCTTTTCATCAGAAGGTAACCCAGGGAAGGGTTGCACCAAGTCTGTGGCAGAGACTGTTCTATTTGCACCAAGTCTGTGGCAGAGACTGTTCTATTTGCACCAAGTCTGTGGCAGAGACTATAGATGATCGAGCTACGCACCGGTTGCTAGGCCGATGAGAGTGGGCCTATCCGGTGGTGGCTGAGTGCAGCGTGGAGACAGTTGTTCCTCTGGACCTTGGAAAATTCCTGTGATCCGCAATTAAGGTACCTGAGTCCTCCCTATCCCTTCAACCCCTCTGTTGGAAACTTTAATCAATAAAACCCTTGAAAGAGACTTTGTGTTGTTGCAACTTTCTTCTGGACAACTCTTCAAGGAGAACCCCTGAGACGAGCATATGGAACAGTAAGGTAACAGCAGGCCCAAATTTATACCAGCAGCTTCCATGTGGGTAGTGCTACACGTGGGGGCTCGTCCGGGATTTGTCGTTACCTCTTGCAACTAAAATAGACTGTTCATTGGGACCTATTCTACAGAGGGAGAAGGACTGTGCTAAAACAAGGAAGAATTTTACAATCACTTTGAGACCGCGTGAGCCGTGGGCAGGGTCAAGGAAAGGAAAAGCCCGCAAGCTATGTGCCAGAAAGAGTAAGTGGGAGGAGTTCCCACTTGCTTGCTGCTTGAGACGCCACATGTGTGTCCAGCACTTAGAAAAACAGAGCAATGCCATGTCTTCAGTGCTATCGTTGCAGTCTGCTTTTGGGCCCAGGATGCTTCCTGTAGGTACCGCTGCAAGTACCATGCTGCTGGGAACCGTGCTGACGGACACTGGCATCCGATTGAGGCCGCATGGGCAGTTCATGCTCTACATGATCGAGGGTGTGGAGGCCCTGGGTATGCTGTGTAACAGGTGTAATGGACTGGCTATGCACCCCCGTCCTTTTGTTTGATGCCTACGATGCGGGGAGTACCTGTTTTCTGTGGAGCAACCCACCATGCCACCCCGTGCTTACCAAGTGGACTGGGTCACGGGCAACGTGACGGAAAAAGCTGCTGCTTTCAACCAAATTGTCCGGCCCATGCCCACCGCATCTGCTGCTGTAAATAATCCTGAAGGGGATGTTATTGTTACCACTGTGAGTGGGTTACCAGCGGATGCTACTTCCACTGTTACTTTGACTGTATCCACCGTCGCTGCACCTATCTTCGCCGCACTTGTCCAGAAGAAGGTGGGATACGTGAAGGCCTCCCGCGGCCACGGTAGAGGTCCACCGCAGAGCATACCGGAACCGGACCCCGAGAGAGATGATCTCCCCGGGAGGTCCACGTCAGGAACCGGTAAGACATCTGGGGAAAAAGTGCCTGAGACTGTGCGCGGCTATTTGCCGGTGGAAGAGTTGGAAGACTCTGAGTTAGACTCTCTGTCGGATGCTGGAGACGATTACTTGTTTGAGTCCATGTCTCAAGAATAGGGATGAGCTCGGTGTTCGAGTCGAACATACGTTCGACTCGAACATCGGCTGTTCGATCGTTCGACGAAGATCGAACGATTTGGGCCGTTCGCGCCTAATTCGAGTGACGCAAACGGCCCACAATGCACTACGCCATCGCAGTGTCATCCAGGCGCTGTGATTGGCCAAGCATGCACTGTGACCCCGCATGCTTGGCCAATCACAGCGCCGGCAGCGAGGAGAGCAATGATTGGCCACAGGCAGGATGCCTGTGGCCAATTATTGCTGAGGGTGTTTAGTACACGCCCCACACTATAAAAGGCCGCCAGCACGGCGGCCTAGTGTAGTGTGTTCCGGAGCAGGGAAAGAGAAGCATAGGCAGGGACAGTGACATTTATTTTTTCTTGCTTAACCTGGATTCCTTTAGTTTAGGGAAAGAGAAGGATAGGTAGGGAGAGTGTCAGTGTGTTTTACTGTGCGAATCCTTGTTTCTAGGGACAGGGAAGGACAGTGAGGGAAATTCTCCTTGTGCTATAGTGTGCTTTAAAAAAACATTTTTTCTAGGGACAGAAAACTATAGGTAGGAAGAGTGTCAGTTTCTTTCACTGTGATAATCCTTGTTTCTAGGGACAGGGAAGGACAGTGAGGGAAATTCTCCTTGTGCTATAGTGTGCTTTAAAAAAACATTTTTTCTAGGGACAGAAAACTATAGGTAGGAAGAGTGTCAGTTTCTTTCACTGTGATAATCCTTGTTTCTAGGGACAGGGAAGGACAGTGAGGGAAATTCTACTTGTGCTATAGTGTGCTAAAGCATTGATCATCAATCAGCTTTAAAAAAACATTTTTTTCTAGGGACAGAAAACTATAGGTAGGAAGAGTGTCAGTTTCTTTCACTGTGATAATCCTTGTTTCTAGGGACAGGGAAGGACAGTGAGGGAAATTCTACTTGTGCTATAGTGTGCTAAAGCATTGATCATCAATCAGCTTTAAAAAAACATTTTTTTCTAGGGACAGAAAACTATAGGTAGTGTGAGGGGGTTGGCTCGGCAGCGGGTGTGTGTGACCCCCGAGATGGGCTCCCCACACAAAAACAGGCCCAGCAAACGGAGGTTGTGGTTTTCAAAATCAAAAAGGTGCGGTTTATTTTCGTTTTACAGTGACAAAACACAGCAAAGAAAAAGAAACATAAACAAAATAAATCCTGGTCAACTTGACCTCTGACTAAACATACAGGTTTCCTAACTAACAACTGGGATCAGCCTAGTGCTGTCCTAGTCCCTAAGTCCCTGGTTTTAAATGTCCAAGCAAATAGCCACACAGGCTTTGTCTCACCGCACAGGGGTTCACTCTCCCTAGACAGTCCACACAGGTCTGGGTCCAGGCATGAGCTAACATCTAATGAAGCTGGGAGTTCTTATAGAGGCCTAAATGAGCTGACAAGCTTCAGCTGGTCTCATCAACTCCCTGTCTGCACGACGCCCCACACTCTCCCTAGAGGTATGAGTCATCCATGAGCCCACTAGCCTTATACAACTCTCCACCTAGTTGTATAAGTCGGCGTAAAGCCTGAATCTGGGCGAAATATATCTACCCCCCTGGATGCAACCAGGTGACTTTACCTTCCTGCTGTCACATACCCCCCCTCTTGTTTTAACCTCGGGGTTGGAACACCAGCAATCAGGCATTCATGTACTCGAGACAAAGCATCCACATTCCCCATTTGAACGCCAGGGCGATGCTTTACTGTGAAGTTGAATTCCTGGAGGGCCAGGAACCACCTATTCACTCTTCTATTTGTTTCCTTGTTTTGAGCCATCCACTTTAACGGAGCGTGATCCGTAACCATGTCAAAGTGCCTACCTAGCAGGTAGTACCGAAGGGAATCTAGAGCCCACTTCACCGCTAAACACTCCTTTTCAACGGTGGCGTAATTTACCTCATGGGACTTCAACTTCCTGCTGAGGTAAATGACTGGGTGCTCTTCCCCGTTCCAGACCTGGGACAATACTGCTCCTAACCCCACATCTGACGCATCACTTTGTACGACAAAGTCTTTAGAGAAGTCGGGTGAGTACAACACTGGCTGGCTACATAAGGCTTGTTTCAAGAATTGGAATGCTGCCTCAGCCTCGGGGGTCCATTTAATCATGACCGACCCTTTCCCCTTCGTCAGGTTGGTTAGGGGCACAGCCTTAGAAGCAAAGTGGGGAATGAATCGCCGATAATACCCAGCGATTCCCAGAAAGGCTCGTACCTGCTTCTTGCTGTTGGGACGTGGCCAACTCTGGATGGCCTCGACTTTGTTGAGTTGGGGTTTTATTACTCCCCTCCCAATGGTGTACCCAAGATATTTGGCCTCCTCCTGCCCAATGGTACACTTCTTGGGGTTAGCCGTAAACCCCGCTTCCCGAACAGAGTCCAGGACTGCTTGCACTTTTGGCAGATGTGAGGCCCAATCTGTGCTATGGACAATTACGTCATCCAGGTAAGCCGCAGCATACTTCCGATGGGGCCTCAGCATCTGGTCCATTTTCCGCTGGAATGTGGCCGGCGCATTCTGTAACCCGAACGGCATTCTTTTATATTGGAACGCCCCGTCTGGGGTTACAAATGCGGTTTTCTCTTTGGCCGACTTGGCCAGGGGGATTTGCCAATACCCTTTTGTGAGGTCAAGAGTCGTCATGTATCGGGCTGTTCCCAGCCGGTCGATCAACTCATCTATACGTGGCATGGGGTAGGTGTCAAATTTTGTAACTTTATTCAACTGACAAAAATCGTTACAAAATCGCCAGCTCCCATCCGGTTTAGGCACCAACACAATGGGACTAGACCAATCACTTTGGGACTCCTCTATCACCCCTAAGTTCAGCATTTTCTGTACTTCCTCCCGTATTGCCTCCCGTCGGGCCTCTGGGATCCGATAGGGTTTTAACTTCACCCTTTCACCGGGCGGGGTAATGATGTCATGCTCTACCCCAGATGTTTGTCCCGGCAGCTCAGAGAATACCTCCTTGTTGCGAAGCACAAACTCCTTAACCTCCTGTTGTTGGGGTTGTGACAAGGTGGCTGCTATTCCAACCTCAGGAATCACGCAACCAGTTTGAGCTGGTGACCAAGTGTCTGCGACTAGGGACTCTCTATCCCTCCAGGCTTTTAACAGATTAACGTGATAGATCTGTTCGGGCTTTCGCCTTCCTGGTTGTCTGACCTTGTAATTCACTTCGCTCACTTTTTCCATTATCTCGTAGGGGCCTTGCCATTTGGCAAGGAATTTACTTTCAACCGTAGGGACAAGTACCAGTATCCTATCCCCCGGGGAAAAGGTACGGGTCTTGGCTCCACGGTTGTACACTCTCTGCTGTGCTAACTGCGCTTGGGCCAAATGTTCCTTCACGATGGGCATTACCTGTGCAATTCGGTCTTGCATCAGGGCGACATGCTCAATCACACTCCTGTGGGGAGAACTCTCACTTTCCCAAGTTTCCTTGGCAATATCCAACAGCCCTCTTGGGTGTCTCCCATACAGTAACTCAAAGGGGGAGAATCCCGTAGAGGATTGGGGCACCTCCCTAATAGCAAACATCAGATAAGGAAGTAGACAGTCCCAATCCTTTCCATCTCTATCCACCACTTTCTTCAACATTTGTTTTAGGGTTTTGTTGAATCTTTCAACCAGCCCATCGGTTTGGGGGTGATACACAGATGTACGTAATTGCGTCACTTTGAACAATTTACACAGCTCCTTCATAACCCGGGACATAAAGGGTGTACCTTGGTCCGTAAGCAGTTCTTTACAAATACCCACCCGGCTAAACACAAGAGATAGCTCTTTGGCTATGGTTTTGGCCGAGGTATTTCGGAGAGGGATCGCTTCTGGATAACGGGTGGCATAGTCCATTATAACTAATATGTACTGGTGCCCCCTAGCGGACTTGATTATAGGACCTACCAAATCCATGGCGATCCTCTCAAACGGGACCTCAATGATGGGTAGAGGGACCAGCGGGCTACGGAAATGTGGCATCGGGGCCGACCTCTGACACACAGGGCAGGAGGAACAATAATTTTCTATGTCCTTCATCACCCCCGGCCAATAGAATCTCTGTAATACCCTCTCTCGGGTTTTCTCTGTCCCCAGATGACCTCTGTTTTAACTAACTCAGCCTTTATCAGGGTCACAAGGCTACCTGAATCCAGCAATACCACAACATTTCTACCATTAACACACATTTTGCATAAATGTTTCTCAGTTCCTCGAATGGCAGTGCATGCGACTGTCGCACACAGCGACTGACGTCTGCCCGTCAGAAAGTCACACTGCATGGGTTCCTCCACAACCAGGCAATTGGCTGCAATATGTCCCGCTTGCCGGCAGCGGTAGCAAACGATCCTTCTTGCGGCCTCTTGAGCCGCTGATTTCCCAGGCTGTTCTCGCCAAACTTGGGGTAGAGCTCCCACCCTCTCACTCTCTCCACCCTCACCCCTTGGAATCCTCTTATCCGCCCCTGGGGATGGTCTGGTCTTAGGGTGGAAAGTCCGAGTGTCTCTGGAAGAGGCCGTCAGGTTCTCTGTAGCCAAGTATTTCTCCACACGATCCACAAGACCATCGGCCGTCTCTGGGTCTCCATGGCTTACCCACTTTTGGATGGCAGTAGGAAGAGCTCTCAAAAACCGATCCATTACAACACGTTCCACAATCTTTGGTGCGGACAAAGTCTCTGGCTGTAGCCACTTTCTGCTCAGGTGAATGAGATCATACATTTGAGACCTGGGGGGTTTTCCAAGCTGGAAAGTCCAGTTATGCACACGCTGAGCCCGGACAGCCTGGGTGACACCCAGCCTTGCCAATATCTCAGCTTTTAGCATCACATAGTCTTTTGCTTGGTCAGGCTCTAGGTCATAGTAAGCCTTCTGCGATTCACCAGTTAACAGAGGAGCCACCAGTCCAGCCCACTGCTCCTCAGGCCACTTTTCTCTTTCAGCAGTCCTTTCAAATGTGGTCAAAAATACCTCTGGATCATCCTCTCCAGTCATTTTTGTCAATAAACGACTCACCCCAAAGGACGCGGTATTAGTGGGACGGCTTTCCTCACTGGTCTGCGGACGTTGCTGCATTACTGCTTCCATCTGTTGTTGTAGTCTCTGCTCTTGCTTCTGCAACAGGTCTATGAAGCGGGCCTCAGATTGCTGCTGGGCTTGTTGCTGAGCCTCCAGACTCTGTTGCAAAGTTGCGTTTGTCTGCTGCTGGGCTGCAAGGCTCTGTTGATGAGCTTGCTGCTGGGCTGCAAAGTTCTTTTGCAAACCTGCATTTGTCTGCTGTTGATTGGCATTTGCTAGAGCCAGCTGCTTCAGTATCTCCTCCATGCTGGCTTAAAAAAAAACTGCCACTGGTTCTCCACCAACTGTGAGGGGGTTGGCTCGGCAGCGGGTGTGTGTGACCCCCGAGATGGGCTCCCCACACAAAAACAGGCCCAGCAAACGGAGGTTGTGGTTTTCAAAATCAAAAAGGTGCGGTTTATTTTCTATTTACAGTGACAAAACACAGCAAAGAAAAAGAAACATAAACAAAATAAATCCTGGTCAACTTGACCTCTGACTAAACATACAGGTTTCCTAACTAACAACTGGGATCAGCCTAGTGCTGTCCTAGTCCCTAAGTCCCTGGTTTTAAATGTCCAAGCAAATAGCCACACAGGCTTTGTCTCACCGCACAGGGGTTCACTCTCCCTAGACAGTCCACACAGGTCTGGGTCCAGGCATGAGCTAACATCTAATGAAGCTGGGAGTTCTTATAGAGGCCTAAATGAGCTGACAAGCTTCAGCTGGTCTCATCAACTCCCTGTCTGCACGACGCCCCACACTCTCCCTAGAGGTATGAGTCATCCATGAGCCCACTAGCCTTATACAACTCTCCACCTAGTTGTATAAGTCGGCGTAAAGCCTGAATCTGGGCGAAATATATCTACCCCCCTGGATGCAACCAGGTGACTTTACCTTCCTGCTGTCACAGTAGGAAGAGTGTCAGTTTCTTTCACTGTGATAATCCTTGTTTCTAGGGACAGGGAAGGACAGTGAGGGAAATTCTACTTGTGCTATAGTGTGCTTTAAAAAAACATTTTTTCTAGGGACAGAAAACTATAGGTAGGAAGAGTGTCAGTTTCTTTCACTGTGATAATCCTTGTTTCTAGGGACAGGGAAGGACAGTGAGGGAAATTCTACTTGTGCTATAGTGTGCTAAAGCATTCCTCATCAACCATCTTTGAAATCCTTGTTTTTTGGACAGTCAGGGAAATTGTTGTTGTGCTATTCTGTGCAAAAGCAATCATCCTCAACCATATTTAGAAATCCTTAAGTAAAGGGACAGAGAAGGACACCTGAAGGTAGCCCTTATTGCTTTTTTCCCATCTCCCTGCAGGCCATCTATTAGAATGTCTGGAAGGCAAACAAGGAGAGGCAGACAGTCAGGAGGCAATAAAAGAGGGCAAGCAGGCTCTGTGTCTGGGGGCAACAGTGCTGGTCGTGGACGCGGTGCATTGTCATCAGCACATGGCCATGGGACACGCTTGTCCTTCTTTTCGGCAGCTGGACATGTTGAGCCACATCATGCCGAAGACTTGGTAGAGTGGATGACCAAGCCCTCCTCCTCCTCCTCATCCTCTCTCACCCAGGCTCAGGGTACTGGCAAAGCAGCTGCCAAAGCGTCCTCTTCCCTGGTATCAATGTCAGACTCATCATCAGTCACTCCTTCCCTAGACCCACCATGTCCTCCTCCTGAGGAGTCCCCCGAACTGTTTGAGCACAGTGTTGGGTACATGCTCCAGGAGGATGCCCAGCGTTTCGAAGGGTCTGATGATAAAACCCAGCTACAGGAAGGCAGTAGCGTGAGAGCAGACAGAGGGGATGCTCAAGAAGGACACCAATCTGGCAGTCATGTTCCAGCAGCTGCAGCATACTGCCAGATTGGCTCCAGTGATGAGGAGGGAGGGGATGATGAGGTCACTGACTCCACGTGGGTGCCTAATAGGAGAGAGGAGGAGGAGGAGGATGAGGAGGAGGCACATCTCCAACGAGGCAGGATGCCCTTTGGTGGCCAGCGTAAGGGCAGTACACCGACGGAATCACACCGCAGAGCTCCGCCTGTGCAGGGCGCTGCCTCTGCCCGTCATTCAAAAAGTTCTTTGGTGTGGGCCTTTTTTGAGGCTAGTGCATCAGATCGCACAGCTGCTGTTTGCAACATATGTCTCAAGCGTATATCGCGTGGCCAAAACATCAGCCGCTTGGGTACCACATGCCTGACCAGACATATGTTGACCTGCCATGCAGCTCGTTGGCAAGCCTACCTTAAAGACCCACACCAAAGAACAAAGCGGACCTCTCCTTGCACCGCATCAGCTGGGATCTCCAACCCCACTATAACTTCAGTCCTCTCTGAAACATGCACTGAGAGGAATGAAGGTGTAGAATTAGGTGTGTCACAGCCAAGTACTTGCGGCCACTCTGCTAGCAGTACACCGACGTCCGATTCTAGCAGGCAAATTTCCCTGCCCCAGCTGCTGGACCGTCGAAAGAAGTTCACTCCCAGCCATCCACATGCCCAGCAGTTGAATGCTAGCTTGGCTAAATTGCTAGCGCTTCAACTGCTGCCTTTTCAGTTGGTAGACTCGGCCCCCTTCCGTGAGTTTGTGCAATGTGCGGTTCCTCAGTGGCAGGTTCCCAAACGCCACTTTTTCTCACGGAAGGCTATTCCGGCTCTCTACCGGCATGTGGAAGGCAATGTCTTGGCCTCGCTGGACAGGGCGGTCAGCGGTAAGGTGCATATTACCGCTGACTCATGGTCCAGCAGGCATGGACAGGGACGTTACCTTTCTTTCACGGCCCATTGGGTCACTCTTTTGGCAGCTGGGAAGGATGCAGGACAAGGTGCAGTAGTGTTGGAGGTTGTTCCACCGCCACGCCTCCAAAATGCTACTACTGGTTGTGACACACCTCTCTCCTCCACCCCCTCCTCTTCTTCTTCCTCCATGGCCTCTTCCTGTGGTTTGTCCTCTGAACCAGCGGTGCTCCGTAGCCGTTCAAGGGGCTACGCAAGTACGCAGGCAAAAAGATGCCATGCCGTGCTTGCGCTGGTGTGTTTGGGGGACAGAAGCCACACTGGGGCAGAGGTCCTGTCTGCTCTGCAGGGCCAGGCCGAGAGGTGGTTGACGCCACGCCAGCTTAAGCCAGGAATGGTGGTTTGCGACAATGGCACCAACCTCCTCTCCGCCCTCCGACAGGGACAACTGACCCATGTGCCCTGTGTGGCTCACGTCCTTAACCTGGTGGTGCAGCGGTTCTTGGGCAGGTACCCGGGCTTACAGGATGTCCTGAGGCAGGCCAGGAAAGTCTGTGTGCATTTCCGCAGATCTTATAATGCCAGTGCTCACCTGGCTGAGCTGCAAAAGGAGTTGAACCTGCCCAAGAACCGCCTTATATGTGACATGCCCACCAGGTGGAACTCAACGTTGGCCATGCTGCAGCGGCTGCACACGCAGCAGAGGGCCATCAATGAGTACCTGTGCGACTACGGCACCAGGACAGGGTCAGGGGAGCTTGGTTTTTTTTCTCCACGCCAGTGGGGCATGATCAGGGATGCATGCACTGTCCTGGCACCATTTGAGGAGACCACGAGGATGGTGAGCAGTGACAGTGCATGCATCAGTGACACTGTACCTCTTGTCCACCTGTTGGAGCACACGCTGCGTGGAATAATGGACAGGGCACTTGAGGCAGAACAGAGGCAGGAAGAGGAGGACTTCCTTGCCTCTCAAGGCCCCCTTTACCCAGACAGTGTTCCTTCTGTCCCACCCATCGCACAGGAAGAGGAGGAGGAGGAGGAGGAGGATTGTGTCAGCATGGAGGTGGAGGCTGGCACTCAGCATCATCAGCAGCAGTCTTTTAGGGATGATTTACAGTCCCAAGAAACCAGTGGACTTGTACGTGGCTGGGAGGAGGTGGCTGCGGATCATGTCGTCCTTAGTGACCGAGAGGACTCCGGAGCGAATGCCTCAGCAAACCTACGCTGCATAGCCTCCCTGATCCTGCAAAGTCTGCGGAAGGATCCTCGTATTCTTCGGATCAAGGAGAGGGACCATTACTGGCTGGCCACTCTCCTTGATCCACGGTACAAGGGTAAGGTTGCGGACCTTATGTTACCGTCGCAGAGGGAGCAGAGGATGAGACAACTCCGGGAGGCCTTGCAGAAAGGTCTGTGCAACGCGTTCCCAGAGACTGGGAGGTTACAAACTCCTGGTCCTGGACAACGAGTTGCTGAGGCTTCGGCCAGTCAAAGAAGGAGCGGTGGGGAAGGTGGCCGTCTGACCGATGCGTTCAGACAATTCTTTAGTCCGCAGCCCCAAAGTATGATCGGTTCCAGCAACCATCGCCAGCGTCTGATAAACATGGTGCAGGAATATCTAGGGGCAAGGTCAGACTTGGACACCTTCCCCACCGAAAATCCTCTGGCTTACTGGGTCTTGAGGATGGATCACTGGCCAGAGCTTGCACAGTATGCAATTGAGCTACTGGCCTGTCCTGCATCCAGCGTTCTTTCGGAACGCACATTCAGTGCTGCTGGAGGATTTGTCACGGATCACAGGGTGCGCCTGTCCACCGACTCGGTTGATCGACTGACTTTCATCAAGATGAACCAGTCTTGGATCACCACCAGCTACCACACACCTGATGCTGATATAACAGACTAATTGATTTTAACATGTCACATCCCTTCAAGACTGATGCTGATGCTGAGTGCCTGTGCTGTTATGTTGACTGGCTATCCTCCTCCTCCGAGTCCTCAATGATACGATTGATGATGATAGCTTGGAAGATCATTTTTGTTTATGGGTGCCGCCACCAGTGGCTAAGGCCCAATTTTTCAGCCCCTGTTTTACAGGGGCGTGTAATTACAATTTTTTTAGCAATAATTTGCCATAGGGCTCATTGCTGTGCTCCAAGTACAGTATCTGTGAGGGGTTGGAGTGTTGTGCCACCAGTGCCTAAGGCCCAATTTTTCAGCCCCTGTTTAACAGGGGCGTGTCATTACAATTTTTGAAGCAATACTTTGCAACAGGGCTCATTGCTGTGCTCCAAGTACAGTATCTGTGAGGGGTTGTAGTGTTGTGCCACCAGTGCCTAAGGCCCAATTTTTCAGCCCCTGTTCAACAGGGGCATGTAATTACAATTCTTGATCTAATAATTCACAGCAGGGCCCATTGCTGCACCCACCAAGAGTAACTCTGAGGGCTTACAGTGTTGTGGCAACGCCACCACCACCACGAAAGGCCCAATTTTTCAGCCCCTGTTCAAAAGGGGCATGTAATTACAATTCTTGATCTAATAATTCACAGCAGGGCCCATTCCTGCACCCACCAAGAGTAACTCTGAGGGCTTACAGTGTTGTGGCAATGCCACCACCACCACCACCACGAAAGGCCCAATTTTTCAGCCCCTGTTCAAAAGGGGCATGTAATTACAATTCTTGATCTAATAATTCACAGCAGGGCCCATTCCTGCACCCACCAAGAGTAACTCTGAGGGCTTACAGTGTTGTGGCAACACCACCACCACCACCACCACCACGAAAGGCCCAATTTTTCAGCCCCTGTTCAACAGGGGCATGCAATTACAATTCTTGATCTAATAATTCACAGCAGGGCCCATTGCTGCACCCACCAAGAGTAACTGTCAGGGCTTACAGTGTTGTGGCACCAGCACCACCATCAAAGGCCCAATTTTTACTACCACTGTTCAACAATTATATGTAATTAAAATTCCTGATATAATAGTTGACAGCAGGGCGTTCCAGCACCAACCAAGAGTAACTGTGAGTGCTTACAGTGTTGTGCCAACACCAACAACTAAGGGGCCTATTTCTGCAGAGTATATACGGCAGGTCCCTACTTTCAAACATCCAACTTACAAACGACTCCTACTTGCAAACGCAAGAAGACAACAGGAAGTGAGAGGAAATCTACCCCTTGGAAGGAAAATTCTCTCCTGTAAGAATTAATATGGGAGAAAGGTGTCTCCTCTGTACTGATGATTTATCAGCAATCCTTGTTTCAAGAAAAACACCACATTTCAAAAACAGTTGTCATTGGGACGGAAAGTGAGGTGAAATGTTCTGAACAGGGGCACAGACAGCAAAACAAATGTTACAGGGGTGATAACCCTTACCTATGTTTTCCAAAAAGTTTAAAAATAGATTTTTGGGCTGGAGCTACACTTAAACAATGTACCTGTTCAAAATTACAAACAGATTCTACATAAGAACAAACCTACAGTCCCTGTCTTGTATGCACCGCCTGTATAAGGCTGTTCAGAGTATATAGGGCCTTTTTTATTTTATGTGCGGGGTTCCCCTTAATATCCATACAAGACCCAAAGGGGCTGGTAATGGGCTGGGGCAGGGGGGGGGGTCATGGGGTAGCTATGCCATTTTTCTTAAAGATTTTCATCCATATTACCGGGACCAGACATTACATTAAAGCCGCAAGCAGTTTTAAATGGCTTTTTTTTCCTTTAGAAGTGTCATTTTGTGCAGGGACAGTTCTAAACACGGGAAACACGTGGCACTTCACAGGCATACTTTAGACACCCCCAGGTACGATATTTAAAGGAATATTTGACTTTTTTTTTTCACTTTATGCATCATTAAAATGACTGCTCCCGAAAAACGACCGTTTTTAAAACTTCTTTTTGCATTGATACATGTCCCCTGGTGCACAACCCGGGTTCCCAAACCCTTTTTAGGACAATAACATGCATAATAGTTGTTATAATTAGCACTTTAGAATTCGAACGTTCGCATCCATTGTATTTAATAGGGTTCTAATGTTCGTACGAACTTTCGGTCCGTTCGCGGGTTCTGGTGCGAACCGAACCCGGGGGTGTTCGGCTCATCACTACTCAAGAATTGTTGTGGAGCAACATGGAGGATCTTGCCTCAGTACATAGTCTTTCGGAGTTGACAGCCATGGATTCCGGGGAGACAACACCCAGAGTGGAAGCCCCGGTTGTTACTAGTGAGGTCCTGCCTAAAGTTACCAGTTCGTATGGGTCAGGAAAACTGTCTGCAAATCCCATGGTGCACAAGTCCGCAGTTTCTTGTATACCGCCTGGATATGGAAGTACCAGATCTTTGCCTAGGCTTGCCCGATCACAAAGATTGCTAAACAAACGGGTAGCCAGGGAGTATGGACTAAAGTTTCCCTACGTTACCAGGGAAACCATGCAGGAGATTGAGGCCAATAGAGCAGAATGGTACAGTGAAGCTGTGTGGGACTACCTTGAAGTACCTAAACTGTTCCAGAAAGTAGGCCATTCCTTTACCATGGATGAACGCTTCAGAGAATGTTTGTTGCAATGGAGCTATGGTCGGCACATCTATGCGGACAAGGTAGTCATCTGCCGGCCTGGAAAGGAAGAATACGTCTATTTTGTCACTACTTTGGTCAGGCAAAGGAAATCACTAACCCTGCCTGACCCTTACTTTTACTGGTGATCATCTATAGTGACTGTTCCAGTTTTGTCACTTTGCAAACTGCAAAGGAGAAGATTTTCTTTTATTTTTCTTCTTTGAAGGACTTGGGCTAACTAGCTAGTTAGTGCTAGGGCATTGGAAACTTTGAGTCAAGATTTCTCTACCCTGTCCAGTACTTGTACCAAAAAGGAACTTTGTTATGATGTTCTTCGATCACTAGGTGGCGGAGATGTGCTCAGCAGAAACTGGACTTTTCTGCACATAACTCTTTTGCACTAAGAGAAATATATATGTGAAAGAAAGTTTTATTTCTCAGGAAGTAAGGCTTTGCTTCCTGATTGTACAGTAATGTTTGCATTGTTGTCTGTGTGTGCTGTTTTGTTTTTCAGGTACTCTGGATTATCCTGCCAGACTACTACAGAGCTGGATGGGTTAGATAGAGATAGATAGGAACATTGTAATGTATAGTGATTTGATTACTGTGTGTTTATGCTAACTTTTATATTTTTCTTGCTACGCCACCTTTCCCTTCCCCATCCAAGTTTTTTTTGGACTCAGGAAACTGACCCTCAGGACTGAGGGTCATATTTTTTTCTCGACGATGGGGACATCGTCTTTTTGCAGTGAGGGGAGTATGTAGCGCCCTGCTCCCAATGAGTGGGCGCTATGTGTTAAAAATTATAATTGTCTGAGCAATAGTTTGGCTCAGAAGGATTGTGTTTCAAATTATACTCTGTTTCAGTTCAGCTGGTTGCATGATTTTCCTCCTGACAGTGGGTGTCGCTGTCACCACTGGTCAGGATTGGAAAGGCAACAGGCTGAATGCATTGGGTATCTCTTTCTCAGAAGCAGCTCAGGGGGCGTGGTCAACCCGCTGTGCATTCTGGGAGATGGTACTTAAGAGACAGTCACCATTTGGAGGGGTCGTCGTTGTTTGTTTGTGGTGGGCACCGCCCACCCGATCCCGACCTGAGGGCCCTCATGGCCTCAGGGATGTACTGGCAGTCTTCGCCTCAGGGCCACATTGGCCTGAGGCTCCGTTACTGAGATGTAGGCCCAGGAGTTACTGGGGCCTATTGATCCAGGGATGATCCTGTGTCGCCTTGCCTGTGGGAAGGGACCAAGCAATCGAGGACTCAATTGGAGGATGTATCCGGATCAGAATCTACCTCACAGTGTCGCCGGAAAGGCTGAAAGATCCTGGCACTGAGAGATGTGTTCTTTTCATCAGAAGGTAACCCAGGGAAGGGTTGCACCAAATCTGTGGCAGAGATTGTTTTATTTGCACCAAATCTGTGGCAGAGACTGTTTTATTTGCACCAAGTCTGTGGCAGAGACTGTTCTATTTGCACCAAGTCTGTGGCAGAGACTATAGGTGATCGAGCTACGCACCGGTTGCTAGGCCGGTGAGAGTGCACCTATCCGGTGGTGGCTGAGTCCAGCGTGGAGACAGTTGTTCCTCTGGACCTAGGAAAATTTCTGTGATCCGCAATTAAGGTACCTGAGTCCTCCCTATCCCTTCAACCCCTCTGTTGGAAACATTAATTAATAAAACCCTTGAAAGAGACTTTTTGTTGGTGCAACTTTCTTCTGGACAACTCTTCAAGGAGAACCCCTGAGACGAGCATATGGAACAGTAAGGTAATGGCAGGCCCAAATTTAAACCAGCAGCTCCCGCGGGGGTAGTGCTGCATATATATGAACACTCACATCAGGAAATTGATGGTCAGCTCATCTGGTGGAAGGAAACCCACGGGAACAGTCCACACACCTCAGTCTATTCCGGGGATGTACACAAACAGCGACCACCGTGGAGAAGCAGGAAGAAGCCGGCCAGTGCTGTCGTTGTTCCAGGTTGGCTGGAAGAATCAGCTTATAGCGCAGCGCCTGAAGACGTGTGACATCACCGTGGTGGAAGGGAGAAAACACAACGTTGTCAGGGCTGGGCTCAGCCTTTCCTTCTCTGAGCTGGCCGCTCAGCTGTTGGCTAATTGCTAGCTCCTTTCTCTCCACACCTGCTGATGATCTGCTCGTCAGTCCTGCCTACTTAAAGCCGTCCAGCTCACTTCATCTCTGCCTTCGCCTTGGTCAAACATCACAGAGACTTTCTCCTGCGTTCCTGTTGAAGACTTGCTCGGCTGGCGTTCCTTCTGGCTCCTGATCCTGCTTGCTGTACTACTACATTTATCTCTGGCTCTCTGACATTGGCTTGACTGACTACCCAATCCGGTTACTGAACTCTGGCTGTGTTTTGACTACGCTTACTCTGTTTACCTTTCTATTATTATTAAACAAGTGTGATTTAACTGTACTTCTGTCTCGGTCTGATTCATGGTTTCTGACAAACGTGTTTCAGAGCATACGCGAGGCTCGTACAGAGCATGCACGCTCCTTTCTCACCTACGGGCGCTGCGCTTCAAGCTGGTTCTTCCAGCCAACCCGGAACAACTACAACACTGGCTGGCTTCTTCCTGCTCTCTGGTGGTCGCGGTTTGTGTACATCCCCGGAATAGAGGCGTGTGCTGTGGGCTTCCTTCCACCAGATGAGCTGACCATCAATTTCCTGATGTGAGTGTTCATATATACTTGCCATTTGTAAAATAAATATTGCACTTAGAGGTGCTCTTTTGTCTTTTTTCTATGTAGCAAGATCCCAGGCCTCCTTTAGTCTATTGAGAACCTCCAGGGCCAAGAGCTGCTGAGATCCTTCTGTGTAGAGTTGCAAAACAAAGTGGGTGTAATGCAAAGTATATTCATGGGCACCAGACACTTCTTAAATGCAAAGAGATTTTATTTCTCTTGAACAGAACTGTGGGAGAGGGGGTTTAGGGCCAGGACACCCTTAGGTAGTTGCAATGTTAATTGGCAGACTCCGAGACTACCAGTGTTGCCAACCTACCAGAATAAAATTCACTGACACAACACATAATTTTTATGTCAAAGACACATTTTTACTGGCATTTTCAAAACTTACAAAAATTACAATTTAAAATGCAAATTTTAGTATTTATGCTACAATCAAATAAATATGCAATTAACAATGTCATATAGGAGGAGGTTTGAAGGTAAAAACAACATTTGTTATTTTTGATATAGTAAGAGCATTAGAGCAGGTTAATATAACCCATCCTTTTGTCACCTGCACTGCAGTGGGTATAGAAAATAATCACCCCCTTAAAAAAAATTCTTTTTTAGCTTTGCAGCCTGAAGAAACAGATGCAGTTTTAGCCAGCTGCATTTACTCTGTGCAACTTATACCATCCATGTGAAAGATATTGTAAGTGGTTTTTTGTTTTTTTTTTCACATCAGCATCCATCCTTGCTTCAAAGTACTCCCATCATTGCCCCTGTATAATTCCCTTACATTGGGGCCCCTTTACATTAAAGATTAGTCTTAAATCAAATTTCCCAAAGTAGCATCCCCATTGGCTGTCAGTGGGGGAAAAGCCCCAGTAACATCCCCATTGGCTGTCAGTGGGGGAAAAGCCCCAGTAACATCCCCATTGGCTGTCAGTGGGGGAAAAGCCCCAGTAACATCCCCATTGGCTGTCAGTGGGGGAAAAGCCCCAGTAACATCCCCATTGGCGGGAGGTGGGAAAAGCCCCAGTAACATCCCCATTGGCGGGAGGTGGGAAAAGCCCCAGTAACATCCCCATTGGCGGGAGGTGGGAAAAGTCCCAGTAACATCCCCATTGGTGGGAAAAGCCCCAGTAACATCCCCATTGGTGGGAAAAGCCCCAGTAACATCCCCATTGGTGGGAAAAGCCCCAGTAACATCCCCATTGGTGGGAAAAGCCCCAGTAACATCCCTTACATTGGCTGTCAGAGGGGGGAACCCCAGTAACACCCCCTTACCCAAAAATACCAACATGTCACCAATTTTTTTTTAAACAGAAGCACTGAGTTGGAAAAGGAACCACCCGTTTGTCATAATTTTGTTAAACCACCTTTTTTTGATTCATCTCCAGCCTTTGGTCTGTTGGGATATGTCTCTACCAACGTGGCTCTGACAAAGGTATGTGTGATCGTTTCCAACTCACCGATACTGTTTTTGCTTTATTTTCTGACATGGTGTTATATCCTACACTTGGATGCTATGAGTAAATACAGCGGGATAAAATGAAGACTGTTTTCATTTCAGACTAAGCAACAAAATGTGATTTTAAAGAGGGTTTATTTTCTATACAGCATATATGGTCACACAAAATTCTGAACATTCACCTCTATTCTGTTCTGAAATCAAGTTATCTTTTGGTGATAGACGTAAATAGGACAAAATTTGAGAATCAGGACAAAATTTGAGAATCACTCTCCCTGTTACAGACAGCAATAAAAAAAAAAAAAACAGTCTTTAACATAACTGACAAAATAGAAATGTTTTTAGAAAAATAGAAAGAATGTACTTCAACCTTGCAGCAGTGGACAATGGAACAGGCGTCCCCACGTGAAGGTTTTGCTTCACCTCCAGTTCCACTGACTAGTGCCGATTTGTAATTTGTCCCTTTGACAATAAAAGCGTAAACTTTCCTAACAGTGACAGACAACGGCTTCCAAAAACTGGAGCAACATTAACGTTTTTGGTAAAGACATTTAGCAGCTTTTGTGGAGACAGTTATCCCCCATCATTTTCACAACAGTAATCCATGTTTCAATATCATTTAAATGTAACAGAATATAACTCTTCTAAAATGCATTGTACAATTACATCAGAAAGGAATCAAATTTTCTCTAGTCATTCCTCTTCCTCCACCACCACCACCAGATCATCCTTGTCCTTGCCAGCAGCAGAAGACACACACAGTGGCTTATGTTTACGATTTGGTAAAGTTTCAAGCTTGTGGTCATACATTGTGACGTCAACCTTTTCAATCATGTGCTGAGTAATCATTCCTGGGCCACTCTTTACCGATAGCAGTCCTTCCAACATTGGAGTGGAAAGTTTGTTCCTGTGATCAGTTTTCATTAACTTTACAGAAGAGAACACACGTTCTACCTCAGCTGTCCCATGGGGAAGGGAAAGCATAGTTTTTGCAAATTTAACCAGATGTGGGAATTTAGGTACTTTCAGATTGTCCGGATCGATACTGCAACTTTGTCCTACCATGTGCCAATAAGAATCATAAGTGTGAGTCTCAAGATCACAACTAAAATCTGTCACTTGGTATTCTATAAATTCAGTATGCAGTGTGTCAAAATCAGATGGGGGGACAATTTGAGGAAAATGCTTGGCAAGTTCTAGAATATCCCCAGAATTTGCAGTAGACCTGTTTAAAGGTTTAAGTAAAGCCAACAGTTGAATGATTCGGTTTCCAATGGGCATTCGTTTTTTAATTGCAGTTACAGCTCTTGTGTAAAATGTTGTTACTTGCACCATGAACTGGTGAACAGCTAACAGATCATCTACTGTAGATAAATGTTCTCTTGTTTGGTATCCAATAAAAATTGAATCTGTCGATTTGAAGTTTGCACTATTAGTGTGGTCAAATCGAATCAGTGCATCATTTTGAAGGGAAACCAGTAGGTCTGGCCTCATAAAGTAGCCCATGAGACTTTTCAGCAGTTGGCAATACTTGAAGTACAAGTCAGGTAACATAGGTGAATTGCTCTGAAAAATTTTATTGAACTGTGTGAAATTTGGCAAAACTGCTTGAAGAAACAAAAAATAGCACTTAGTGATAGGATCCTGTAGCTTAATGCTTATTCTGTCAACAGTTACCAAGCGATCTGAATCATCACTTGACTGAAAATAACTTAAGAGGGCATCATATTGATTCAGAATGCGGTTGACACAATCAACCATTGAAAGCCACCTGGTAGAACAAAGTTGTAGAATGTAGACAGCCTTGCAGGAAAAAGCGTCCAGGGAGACACCACATCCGCATTTGTAGGAATGCTGTCTCCTATGGCAACAGTTCCTAACACAGGTTGTAACGAATTCCTTTACTTTTCTACAATCACTTCTTGTAGGTTCTCAACCCACTGAGCTCCCAGTCTTTCTCTCTAGACTTGCTGATTCACTGCCACTAAATCCCATGAGCTCTTCCAATCTTCACTTTAGTATCTTCCTCAAGCGTCACCCCCGTTTCTCTGCTGGGTTCCTAGCTTGGCACTCCAGATACCTCTCAAGCTTCACCCCACTGGCCTGTTTGGTCCCTGGCTTGACACACAAGGCTGCTCTGCAAGCATCACCTCCGCTGGCTGGGTCCCTGGCTTGACATCTGCTGAAGTTTCCCAATTCTTTACCGTCCCCGGTTGGTGAGAATACTGCTCTAATACTTGCTTTAGCTACTCACTGTGGTCCCTGGTAATAAGGTGGATGGTCCCTTAGTGGTGACAGCTTTCCCTCTACCTCCAACCACGACAGGTTCTCCGGCTGGCAGAACCGTCACTTCTGGCTGGACTGCAAGCCACAATCCCAACCCTGCGCCGCTCTCTTGCTTCTGGATAGGCCTTCAGACAGCCTAGCAGCCAGATGTGCCAAGGATAGGCCCAAACTATGGCCTAGTAGCCCAGGCAGTACAACACATGTCCACCCAGACAGCCGTCCAGGTGGCACAGAACCCTGATTACCTGACTCCACCCAAATATATAGGTTCTCCCAGCAGGCCAAGGAATTTAAGAAAACCCCTGCCCATTAGCTGAGATACCCCATACACTCCTAATCTGTCCTTGCTTTGCCCTTGTCTTATCTAATGTCACCAGGTCCCAGCCACCTAGCTGCAGAAGAGAGAAGTGCAGCAATTCCAGACTTAAAGCGGAGCTCCGCTGAAAATAAAATATTAAAAGCCAGCAGCTACAGCTACAGCAGCTGCTGACTTTTAATATTAGGACACTTACCTGTCCTGGAGTCCAGCGACGCCCGCAGCAGAGGACGAGCAATCGCTCGTCACTCTGCTGCCCCCACCGCCATCCTCGGTGAGGGAACCAGGAAGTGAAGCCTTGCGACTTCACTGCCCGGTTCCCTACGGCGCATGCGCGAGTTGCGCTGCGCCGTTCTGACTGGTCCCTGTGTGTTCTGGGAGCTGAGTGTCTCCCAGAATACAACGGGTACTCTGCGGGAAGTGACGTGCTTCCCGCAGATTTCCCGCAGAGAGGACTCCCGGAAGTGGGTGAAAATACCTGTTTTAGACAGGTATCTGCACCCCCCTCCCCCCTGAAAGGTGTCAATTGTGACACCAGAGGGGGGAGGGTTCCGATGAGCGGAAGTTCCACTTTAGGGTGGAGCTCCGCTTTAAGGTGAACTCAATTGATCCCTAACAGTAAACCATGGTAACTATAACTGGCAGGTACATTTAGGAGCAACCCTGCCTAAACATCAGGGTGCTACCTATATTGTACCTCAGAGTTGGCTTCACTCCAGAGAAGAGCTTTTTTCCCTTATTGCTGGTTCTCTTTTCAGAGATTTTCCTCATCAGCGTCATCATTACAAAGACTCTGGTATTGACTTTTTATTCCCCATATTCCCTGCCAAGGCCTTTTTGTAATTCACTTTCCTTTTAGTGTGTGGTTGATACACAAACATCCTGTGCGCTAGCATTTCTCCCCCCTCCCCCCGCTTAAGATCTAATATTCGGGCCTTGCATCTTACCAGAAGGTCCCATGTGGAAGATGTTTCCTTACCTGGTAAGTAGGGTGACCATGTGTCCCGGATTGCCCGGGACAGTCCCGCATTTTGCAGGTCTGTCCCGGGCATTTTCATTCCAGGACAATACAGTGTCCCGGAATGAAAGTGACACAGCCACCCCCCCGGGCCAATCTGATGCCCCCAAAAAAGGGCGCCTCATCACCGCTTTACTCTCTGACCGTACTTGTCCTGGCCGGGAATGCCTGGAGGAGCACAATCCCCGCCCCCTGCTTGTGATTGGAGAAATCATAAATCCCGCCCCTTGTGTCCAATCACTGTGCTGTGATTCGTTACAGCACAAGTTGATTTTTGGGAAGGGGGGTGTCCCTGAATGGTAGTTTGGAAATGTGGTCACCCTACAGGTAAGACGGCCAAAGCAGCAGAAACACGGGAGCTACAACATTTAATAAAAGTAAAAACAACTCTTTTGGCAGCAGACTACAAAACAGAATCCTGGCGGTGTTCATGCCGCCACCTCACTGTACGGAAATCTTAGCTCTCACAATCCACGTCTATTTTAGGATGTGAATCAGACCAATAATTGAAGAGTTGAACTTGGTGTTCTGTAGATTAAGGAACACTTTAAAAAAAAAAAGAACAAGACAGCCTGTTTTCTGGTTTGTTCCTCCGACGCACAAGGCAGACGCTTTGTTAGCCGCCTGCCAGACGAAGCTCTGAAACTGCTTTTAGCTTTTAGTGAAATTAAACAGCTAAACTGCCTGAAAAGACCAATTAACGGCTCCGAAGTGAAAGCTGACAATATGCAAAATATGAAGAGTCAGAGTGCGAGAAAAGCGATCACTCATCTTATTAGTGCCGAAAACAAGTCGTGATTTTGCTGGTCCGCGCCTTCAACACACGGGGGGGGGGGGGGGGGGCTGAATCCACCGCAATTTCTTGGAAAGGAAAAAGTACAAAGGTTTGCAGGTGTAAATTTTAGACCTGATTGAAGATCAGCTGGAGTAGGGTGACCAGACATCCCCGGTTTCAGAGGACAGTCCCCGGATTGAGGACACTGTCCCCGGACCAAGTCTGTCCCCAGTTTTGTCCCCGGATTGGATTTGAACAGGGGCTGGGGCAATTTCAAAGACAGTGCAGAATAAAAAAAAAAATCTGAATTACACCCCCACCCCCACCCCGCCACTCCTACTAGCTTAGGGGGGTGTATTTTTTTTCCATTATCTGTGCCCCTTTCTGATGGTCATATGCTGGTCGGCGCGGAGGGAATATTTCTTCAGTTTCGGGCGCCCATTTCGCTCCCGCTTACATGTTCTTCTGCCTTGGCTCAAGTCCCGGCCAGCCGCCTAACTGCTTATCTCCTTGCCTTCCCTGGCGGAGTGATCTTCCCAGTAGTAGCCGGGGCCGGGAGAGTCATGCCCTGTACACGCGATCGGTTTTACCGATGAAAACAGTCCGATGGATTCTTTTCATCGGACAAACCGATCGTGTCTGGGCCCCATCGGTCTTTTTTCCATCGGTGAGAAAAAATAGAACATGTTTTAAATTTATCTGATGGGGCAAAAAACCGATAGCAAATTCCGATCGTCTGTGGGGAACTCCATCGGACAAAAAACCCACGCATGCTCAGAATCAAGTCGACGCATGCTCAGAAACATTGAACTTCATTCTTCTCGGCTTGTCGGAGTGTTTTACGTCACGGCGTTTGGGACGGTCAGATTTTTGACTGATGGTGTGTAGGCAAGACTGATGGAAGTCAGCTTCATCGGATTTCCGATGGAAAAATCCATCGGATTTGAATCCATAGGAAATTCGATCGTGTGTACAGGGCTTAAGACTTGACAGGCTGCGAGGCGGGAGCGGCCACGGGCAAAGAGTCGCTGATCGCCGCCATTACTAGTAAAAAAAAAAATATGTCCCCGGATTTCATTTTAAAAATCTGGTCACCTTAAGCTGGAGGACACCTCATATGATTGGTCTGTGTGGGGGTGACAGATTCCTGGCAGGTTTGTACACGTGGGTTCGGATCCTAGTCTGAACATGCCTGAGCTCATCACTATTCAAGACGCTTTAGATCCACACCAACATTTTTTGAGGTTGCGCACCCAATGGTGCTTCCAAGTGAATTCTTCAGGAAGGTCAGTAGTTTATTGATCATAGGAACGGGTTAAAGTACACCATCAACGAGTTTACAGTGCCTTGAAAAAGTATTCATACCCCTTGACATTTTCCAAATTTTGTCATGTTACATCCAAAGACATAAATGTATTTCATTGGGATTTTATGAGATAGACCAACACAAATGCCTTGTTACCACTGAATGGAACGGTTTGGGTCGGTACAGTTTGGAACGGTTTGAATGGTCCGGTCTATTCTGGTGAGTGTTTCCACTGCAAGTCGGACCATCAGGGACCATTCAGGGTTTAGGAAAAAATGCCTAGCGTGTCCGCCAATGAGTGGAATGTATTGTAGCTCCGCCCTAACCGAACCGTTCCATTTTCTATGGCTCCACATCTGAAGCAGGACCCAGAATGGTGCGGTACGGTTCGGTTTTATGGTATGCTTTCATAATGGAAACACCCAAAATAGCGTAACGTACCGAACCGTACCGTACCGTACCGATCCGCTCAGTGGAAACGAGGCATAAGTGGCACATAATTGTGAAGTGGAAGGAAAATGATAAATGGTTTTCAAAATTGTTTACAAATAAATATTTGAAAAGTGTGTGTGGGGGGGGGGGGCATTTGTATTCAGCCCCCTTTACTCTGATACTCCCAACTAAAATCTAGTGCAGTGGTTCTCAACTCCTGTCCTCAGGACCCACTAACAGGCCAGATTTTAAGTATTACCTTGGGGAGATGCAGACTAGAATACTGCAATCACTGAGCAGCAAATGATATCACCTGTGATGTATTTCAGTTATCTTGCAAACCTGGCCTGTTGGTGGGTCCTGAGGACAGGAGTTGAGAACCACTGATCTAGTGGAACCAATTGCCTTCCGAAGTCACCTGATTAGTAAATAGAGTCCACCTGTGTGTCATTTAATCTCAGTATAAATACAGCTGTTCTGTGAAGCCCTCACAGGTTTGTTAGAGAACCTTAGTGAACAAACAGCACCATGAAGGCCAAGGAACACACCAGACAGGTCAGGGATAAAGTTGTGGAGACGTATAAAGCAGGGTTAGATTATAAGAAAATCTCCCAAGCTTTGAACATCTCACGGAGCTCTGTTCAATCCATCATGGGAAAATGGAAAGAGTATGGCACAACTGCAAACCTACCAAGACATGGCCGTCCACCTAAACTGACCGGGCCGGGCTAGGAGAGCATTGTTTAGAGAAGCAGCCAAGAGGTCTGTGACAGATCTAGCCGGGACAGAGGCTTTTGGAGAGGACTGAATGCTAGCCTCCTGCCTTCTGATTATGGGCCAGGGCCTCAAGACAGGAATGCGGTTGGGTTATCCCGGCAGACAGACCTGAAACCTTAAGACTACTTTTCCAACATCCTTGAGTTGACCCGTTCGGGGTCCCACTGTGGCTGTTGGACTATTTCCCAGGAGGGAATATTGTCATGAACCTTTGAATACTGAAGTATTTCTCCTTTGAATCTATTACACAGTGGGGGGGTCTTCTGCCCTGTCTTAAGGCTAACCCCCCCTCCAGATGGCTCCATGGTCTAGAAGAAAAGCATTGTTCTGTGTTAGACTGTTTGTTTATGTACTTTAATTACCCCCTGGGGCTTCCGTGTCAATTCACATCTCAGTTCTCCTATTTATGCTATCGGACCAATCCCTGCTGACCCTGTTTCAAGTCCTCATTTTCATGGCCAAGAGAACCTAATTGAAAACTACAATGTACTTTACAATTGACCAATAGGAAAGTGGTTGTTGGGGGCAGGGTGTTCAAAACTGCTGTATAAGAGTGTGTGTGTGCATCCAATAAAATGAGATTCCTGTTTGAACTTACATACAGCCTGCCTGGTGTTTGTTCTGAACTATCACAAATGGATTAGAATGTCACATAGCTGTAGTTTGAATCCTTGAGCATCGGATGACCGAACCATCAGACGTTGCGATCTGCAATATGATCCAATAGTAGCAGAGGAGTGTTGGGAGAGTGGAACCGAGCGAGCAAGTGGCTTGTTACATTGGTGGCAGCGGTGGGATTTGCTCTCCAGTTACTGGGACACTACAAAGCACCACAGTGAATGACCAGCTATGCAGCCTGCAGGAAAGCCACGCTGAAAGACTTACTTGAGAGCCGAGATGGACCAGAGGGACGGTGATGCAGGACCCCGGTCAGTTGAAGATTTGTTTCAGCAACGAGTTCGAGAGCGCTTGGCATTATATGGTGCTAACCCATCACAGACCGCCATACAGGAAGCCATTAGAGGCATCCAGCTGCAGGATGAGCGACAAGAGAAAAAACTACAGCGACAAAAGAGAGAACTAGAGCGACAAAAGAGAGAACTAGAGCGACAAAAGAGAGAACTAGAGCGACAAAAGAGAGAGCTAGAGCGGCAACATGAGTGGAGAATGGCGGAAATACGGCAATCGGAGACAACACCTAAAGAAGCAGCACCAACTGAAAGGAGAGGAGAGATACAGATACCAGCCGACATGGAAAAGGAATTCAGAAGGAGGTTGCGAGAGATGCAGATACAGCATAGAGGACCAGTATCAGAGGAGGTCCTGCTGGCATGGTCTGATTCAATCCGCTGCAAACTCTGGAAGAAAGCGCTAGCTCTCGAGCAGCAACACCAGGGAAAAGTTCTCCCCTCCATCCATGTAAGGTACTGGTCGCAGTATGAAGTACGAATGCTGTTATTGGGGGAACAACCGAAGCAGGAGTGGACAGCTGAGTTAAGCAGGCTGATCCGGGCAGAGATGCGGTTGGACGAGAGCTACAGAGCCCTCCGGTGGTATGTAGCCCAAGAGTGCCCGTGGTCAGCGGATGACAGCCCCTTGGAAGGCTTTGACTATAATGGCCGGGGACAGTGGCGGCTGGTGCTCAAATTTTTTGGGGGGGCGCAAACAAACTGAAAAAAAAAATCATCAATTGCCGCCACTGTGCCCATTAAACGCAGCCACTGTGCCCAAACGCCACTAGTTTGTCCCCAAATTCAGCCAGTTTCCCCCCATATACAGCCAGTTTCTCCCCCATATGCAGCCAGTTTCTCCCCCATAATGCAGCCAGTTTCTCCCCCATAATGCAGCCAGTTTCTCCCCCATATGCAGCCAGTTTCTCCCCCATAATGCAGCCATTTTCTCCCCTATATGCAGCCAGTTTCTCCCCCATATGCAGCCAGTTTCTCCCCTATATGCAGCCAGTTTCTCCCCTATATGCAGCCAGTTTCTCCCCCATATGCAGCCAATTTCTCCCCCATAATGCAGCCAGTTTCTCCCCTATATGCAGCCAGTTTCTCCCCCATATGCAGCCAGTTTCTCCCCCATAATGCAGCTAGTTTCTCCCCCATAATGCAGCCAGTTCTCCCCCATAATGCAGCCAGTTTCTCCCCTATATGCAGCCAGTTTCTCCCCCATATGCAGCCAGTTTCTCCCCCATAATGCAGCCAGTTTCTCCCCCATAATGCAGCCAGTTCTCCCCCATAATGCAGCCAGTTTCTCCCCTATATGCAGCCAGTTTCTCCCCCATATGCAGCCAGTTTCTCCCCCATAATGCAGCCAGTTTCTCCCCCATAATGCAGCCAGTTCTCCCCCATAATGCAGCCAGTTTCTCCCCTATATGCAGCCAGTTTCTCCCCCATATGCAGCCAGTTTCTCCCCCATAATGCAGCCAGTTTCTCCCCCATAATGCAGCCAGTTCTCCCCCATAATGCAGCCAGTTTCTCCCCTATATGCAGCCAGTTTCTCCCCCATATGCAGCCAGTTTCTCCCCCATAATGCAGCCAGTTTCTCCCCTATATGCAGCCAGTTTCTCCCCCATATGCAGCCAGTTTCTCCCCCATAATGCAGCCAGTTTCTCCCCTATATGCAGCCAGTTTCTCCCCTATATGCAGCCAGTTTCTCCCCCATATGCAGCCAGTTTCTCCCCCATAATGCAGCCAGTTTCTCCCCCATATGCAGCCAGTTTCTCCCCCATAATGCAGCCAGTTTCTCCCCCATATGCAGCCAGTTTCTCCCCTATATGCAGCCAGTTTCTCCCCCATATGCAGCCAGTTTCTCCCCCATAATGCAGCCAGTTTCTCCCCTATATGCAGCCAGTTTCTCCCCCATAATGCAGTCAGTTTCTCCCCCATATGCAGACAGTTTCTCCCCCATATGCAGACAGTTTCTCCCCCATAATGCAGCCAGTTTCTCCCCCATAATGCAGCCAGTTTCTCCCCTATATGCAGCCAGTTTCTCCCCTATATGCAGCCAGTTTCTCCCCTATATGCAGCCAGTTTCTCCCCCATATGCAGCCAGTTTCTCCCCTATATGCAGCCAGTTTCTCCCCTATATGCAGCCAGTTTCTCCCCCATAATGCAGCCAGTTTCTCCCCCATAATGCAGCCAGTTTCTCCCCTATATGCAGCCAGTTTCTCCCCCATATGCAGCCAGTTTCTCCCCCATAATGCAGCCAGTTTCTCCCCCATAATGCAGCCAGTTTCTCCCCCATAATGCAGCCAGTTTCTCCCCTATATGCAGCCAGTTTCTCCCCTATATGCAGCCAGTTTCTCCCCTATATGCAGCCAGTTTCTCCCCCATATGCAGCCAGTTTCTCCCCCATAATGCAGCCAGTTTCTCCCCCATATGCAGCCAGTTTCTCCCCCATATGCAGCCAGTTTCTCCCCCATAATGCAGCCAGTTTCTCCCCCATAATGCAGCCAGTTTCTCCCCCATATGCAGCCAGTTTGTCCTCATAATACAGCCAGCTTGTCCCCCCCCCCCCCCCCAGCCCTGCACTTACCTTCCTCGAGTCAGCGCCGTCCTTCTTCCGTCCTCGATGTCTTCTCCCGTCCTCGATGTCACTTCAGCCAATCAGGTTACCGGTAACCAGACCCGGTGAACCTGATTGGCCAGGGAACGCACCCCATGTGCGTCCTCTCATTAGATATTTAGAAGCCGATTACAGCCATCAGGCTGTAGTCGGGAAGCCTATCAGAGCCTGCTGGCTCTGATAGGCACTTCTAAAGGCCAATCAGACGCTGTGATTCAGATGGCCGGCGCTCAAGGGGCCGGCCATCTGAATAGTGGGCAGCAGCAATACATAGGTTCATGCAATGCATGAACCTATGTATTGTTGTGGTGAGTGACGGCCGGGCGCAGAAGCGAGCGGTAGCGGCGCTTCTGGGCCCACTATGGTCGCGCCGCCATGTGTGAAAAAAAGACATTAAAAAAAAAAAAAAAAACTCTTAAAGGGCCCGTTTTTTTTTTTTTTTGGTGACCACAGGAGGGGGGGGGGCGGCGCCCGGGCGCCCCTATGGACGGGCCGCCACTGGCCGGGGATTGTTGTATTGGAGGCTGTCCGAGGACCCTGACTTTGGGAGTGATCGGGAGTGGCGTTTGGAGGAAATAATGGAGCACAGAGAGCAAAGACTGAATGTCTCGGAAGGGCACTGGGCACCGGAAGATTTGGAGTTTCTGGCCGTTCAGGAATGGGAGCTGGAGATTGCCTACAAACAGCTGCTAGACTCTGCTCAGCAGCAGGGTGGGGCTCCCTTTGCCTGGGACTATCAGGAAATACCAGTTGACAACTATGAAATCCTGGCTGAAGAATCGGCAGTGGAAAATCTGGAGATTGCCATCCCTAAAGCCGAAGTGGATGATATGGAGTTCCAGGGAGCTAGGGCAGTTGGCTCATCTCCCCAGCCACAGATTTCAGAAGGTATGGACTTAAGGGACTGTTCAGAGGATGTTAGGGATTATGCATCGCCTGCTCAAGTACTGGCAGCAGGACAGAGTACTGCAGACCCCTGCTCTACACCCGTGGCAGTTTTGGAGGCCCGAGTTGAGAAGGTGATGGTTCCTCTTTCCCAGTGGATTTCAGAGATGCAGGGGGGAGAAGCAGCCCTTTTCCCTCCCCAACAGTTAGCCAGAGCAGATGGTGTGGAGTCCCCAGCAGAAGTGCTGGCAACAGGGCAGAGTGCTAGCAACCTCTGCCCAGCACCGGAAACAACTGTGGAGTTTCAGGGAGCCAGGGCAGTTGGCCCCTCTCTCCAGCAACAAGCTGAGGTGGTAAAGCTTTTACCCCCAGCTGAATCACTGGCAGCAAGGCAGAATGCTACTGGCCTCTGCACACAACTGCAACTTGAGCGGAGATCAGTGGATGGGACTGCGGTCTCCACGCACAGCAACCCAGCAGAAGAGCTGGCAACAGAGCAGAGTGCCGCTGGCCTCTGCTCTCAACTAACAGAAGAGGGAGTTCCTGTGGTAGTGGATGGGACTTCGGTCTTCACTGACAACCCCAGAAAATGGTGTGACACTGAGACAGGAGGATGTCAACCTTGCTTTGCAAGCACTAGGGGATTTTCACCTACCACAAGGGGATGGGAATTCAGTCTTCACTTGTATACCCCAGGAATGCTGGGCAGTTGGCCCAGATCCCCAACAGCATGACAGACTGAGCCCGGTCACCCTGTCTTCTCTCCAGCGGCTGAAAGGACTCCAGGGAGAAGGGCCAGTCCAGGCCTCTCCCCAGCGGCAGGTATGTTCTCTAAGAGAGGCAGAGGTTGGCTGGGTAAGTAATGCTCTGTGTGGAGCAATTTATTTGGGGGACTGTGTGGATACCGGCATTAAGGGAATAGAACTATGGACTAACTTCGGAGTCAACCCGTCTGGGGTCACCTCCTGTGTTAGTCTCCTGCCGAAAAGGGAGATGTGTGACAGATCTAGCCGGGACAGAGGCTTTTGGAGAGGACTGAATGCCAGCCTCCTGCCTTCCAATTATGGGCCAGGGCCTCAAGACAGGAATGCGGATGGGTTATCCCGGCAGACAGACCTAAAACCTTAAGACTACTTTTCCAACATCCTTGAGTTGACCCGTTCGGGGGTCCCACTGTGGCTGTTGGACTATTTCCCAGGAGGGAGTATTGTCATGAACCTTTGAATACTGAAATATTTCTCCTTTGAATCTATTACACAGTGGGGGGGGGGGGTCTTCTGCCCTGTCTTAAGGCTAACCCCCCTCCAGACGGCTTCATGGTCTGGAAGAAAAGCATTGTTCTGTGTTTGACTGTTTGTTTATGTACTTTAATTACCCCCTGGGGCTTCTGTGTCAATACACATCTCAGTTCTCCTATTCATGCTATCAGACCAATCCCTGCTGACCCTGTTTCAAGTCCTCATTTGCATGGCCAAGAGAACCTAATTGAAAACTACAATGTACTTTACAATTGACCAATAGGAAAGTGGTTGTTGGGGGCAGGGTGTTCAAAACTGCTGTATAAGAGTGTGTGTGTGCATCCAATAAAATGAGATTCCTGTTTGAACTTACATACAGCCTGCCTGGTGTTTGTTCTGAACTATCACAAATGGATTAGAATGTCACATAGCTGTAGCTTGAATCCTGGAGCATCGGATGACCGAACCATCAGACGTTGCGATCTGCAATATGATCCAATAGTAGCAGAGGAGTGTCGGGAGAGTGGAACCGAGCGAGCAAGGGGCTCGTTACAAGGTCCATGGTAACTCTGGAGGAGCTGCAGAGATCCACAGCTCAGGTGGGAGAATCTGTCCACAGGACAACTATTAGTTGTACTCTCCACAAATCTGCCCTTTATGGAAGAGTGACAAGAAGAAAGACATTGGTGAAAGAAAGTCATAAGAAGTCCTGTTTGCAGTTTGTGAGAAGCCATGTGGGGGACACAGCAAACATGTGGGGGACACAGCAAACATGTGGGGGACACAGCAAACATGTGGAAGAAGGTGCTATGGTCAGATGAGACCAAAATTAAACTTTTTGGCCTAAAAGAAAAATGCTATGTGTGGGGGAAACTAACACTGCACATCACCCTGAACACACCATCCCCACCGTGAAACATGGTGGTGTTGTGGAGATTTTTATGGAGATGTATTTAATATGTATTGTCATAGTGTCACCCAGTGTTAGTACTTCCGCAACCCGCTCTAAAAGAGCTGATTGGGGTAGTCTGAGGCTGGTTGAATCCCGTCTGATAGGGGAAAACGTCTTGAGGTTGGAGTGTGATGTTTGCAGGGTGCGGATATGTCCGCCAACGGGGGCCCTCTGTGCATTAGCATGGACGATCGTTAAGGAGGGGATATGCTCGCTCTGCAATGACATCATTGGTTATAGGCGGATGCGCGCTCTTGTCTCTGCTGTGTCTGATCAACATTAGTTGGAATTCGTAGCGTGCGTCTGCAGATAGCCTCCCTCCCCCATTCAATAATAGTATAATCTTAATATGCGTTATTCTATGGAATAGCGCAGAATAAGAATTCCAGGTATTGCCATTTTCCTGTGAGAAAGGGACATCCTGTGAGGTCCCCGTCCATGGGGGAGGGGATTGGTTGCTGCAGCCAATCACCTCCTGTGTGAGATCTTTTGAGTTTAATAAAAGCCTATGATTAGGCGTCGGCTAGTCAGTCTATGCTGGGATGGCCTGACGATAAGATCTTTGTGTGAGCCTTGCTTCTTGGATGAATGATGGAATGAACGGTGAGTGGATTTTAGCAAACTTAAAGATAGCATTATTGCAAAAAGATGAATCTGAAGTGTGCTTAGGTAGCACAGGAAATATAGGCTGTGTGCTCTGCATGCAACCAATAATTCCACCATAATGGCGACTCACGGTTGGGACCTGTTGTGGAATTCCTAGGCTGTTTGCAGAGCACACAGCCTATAATTCCTGTGCTATCTAAGCACACATCAGATTTCATCTTTTTGCAATAAGTGGTGGCAGCATCATGTGGTGGGGATGCTTTTCTTCAGCAGGGACAGGGAAGCTGGTCAGAGTTCATGGGAAGATGGATGGAACCAAATACAGGACAATCTTAGAAGAAAACCTGAAAAAGACTTGAGACTGGGGTGGAGGTTCACCTTCCAGCAGGACAACGACTCCAAACATACAGCCAGGGCTACAATGGAATGGTTTACATCAGGTGTCTTAAACTGGTGGCCCTCCAGCTATTGCAAAACTACAAGTCCCATCATGCCTCTGCCTGTGGGAGTAATGCTTGTAACTTTCAGCCTTGCAATGCCTCATGGGACTTGTCGTTTTGCAACAGCTGGAGGGCCGCCAGTTTGAGACCCCTGGTTTACATCAAAGCATATTCATGTGTTATGCCCCGTTCACACGACTGGTTTTCCTGACATGCCAAAAACCGTCATTTTTCCCAACGTGATTCCTCTCAGGCCTGCCTTGCATACACACGTTCATTAAAAAAAACGCTCGACCAAAGTGCGGTGACGTCCAACATGTACGACGGCACTATAAAGGGGACGTTCCATTCACATGGCACCACCCTTTGGGCTTGCTTTGCCTGATCTTGTGTTAGTAAAAGTTTGGTGAGAGACGATTCGCGCTTTTCAGCCTCGTACTTTTCAGTCCGTTACAGCGTGACGAATGTGATATCTCCATTACGAACGCTAGTTTCACCAGAACGAGCACTCCTGTCTCATACTTGATTCTGAGCATGTGCGTTTTTTTTTCCCCTCGGAAAAGCATACACACGACGAGTTTTCGCGACGAGAAAAAGACTGACGGGAAAAAATAGAGCAGGTTCTAAATTTTTTGCTAGCAGTTTTCTCCTTGGGAAAACTGCTATGGAGCGTACACACGACCGGTTTTCCCGACCAATCTAAAAAATAGCAGTTTACTCGTTGGGAAAACCGGTCGTGTGTATGGGGCATTAGAATGGCCCAGTCTCAGTCCAGACCTAAATCCCATTGAGAATCTGTGGCAAGACTTGAAAATTGCTGATCACAGACGCTCTCCATCCAATCTGACAGAGCTTGAGATATTTTACAAAGAAGAATGGGCAGAAATGTCCCTCTCTAGATGTGCAAAGCTGGTAGAGACATCCCCAAAAAGACTTGTAGAGAAAGGGGGTTCTACAAAGTATTGATTCCGGGGGGCGCCATACAAATGTACCCCCCACACTTTTCACATATTTATTTGTACCATTTAATATTTTCCCTGCACTTCACAATTATGTGTCACTTTGTGTTGGTCCATCACATAAAATCCCAATAAAATGCATGACAAAATGTGGAAAATTTTAAGGGGTATGAATACTTTTTCAAGTCACTGTGGTGTACACTTTAATGGTTGGGATCTGTGTGCAGCCTGTGACGTCACCAGCGAATGCGCTCTGAATGCCACCCGGGCTATTCCTTCAGAGTCCTGTGCCATAAACTGCAGCTCCCACATGCATGCGTGGGAGTGACGTCATTGCGTGTCTGGCCAATCACACAGCCGGAGTCCGTAAACCCGGAAGAAAGACTGGGTGAAGATGGAAGCGCCTTCAGCAGTGACAGCACATCGCTGTGGGGCTTTGTTCTAAGGTAAGTGTCACATAATGTGCTAGTATGCAATGCACTTTACCTTGCAGATTAATAAAAAATTGCCGGTGGTTTACTACCGCTTTAAAACGAAACCCTCCAGTGGTGCTCTGTCACCGATGACAGGGCTTCCATCTTCATCCAGTCTTCCTTCTGGGTTTGTGGGCTCCGGACCTTTAAATGGAGGAGCCGCAATGATGTCACTCCCGCGCATGTGCATGGGAGTTGCTGTTCACGGCACATGACTCTGAAGGAATGACACGGATATGCTGTTGTATCAGAGCGCATACGCCTGTGACGTCACAAGTATATATCTCCTAAAAGGTGCACGTTTAGGAGATATTTTATGTACCTATATGTAAGCCTATAATAATGTAGCGGGGGTGGCGGTTTGTGGTGTAATATAAGACTGTCATTAACCTTGTGAAGCAATGCATTGTGGAACTTGTGGTACCAGGAGAACGGGACTCCATTGACATAAGGAGATAATAAGACTATGGTACCCACAGTGCAGTTGTCCTCCCAAAGTGCATTGCATCCACGCACAGCTTTATGGGAGAGATTACTTAAAGGAGGGGAGGAGCTCTTGGGGACCTTCACCTCCTCCCTGCAAAACGTCTGTGTGAGGCCTGCTGCCAGAGGGACTAGGCCCGAAGCCTAGGCCTACAACCTTGCAGAGGGATCACCAAGCCAGGAGGGTGATCTCTCTCTGTGTGTCCAGCTCGCGCTTCCCAGAGACCGGGGTCGTCTGTCGGCTGACATCTACTGCTGCCGAGAGAGGGACCGGAGACTGCACGTTGCGGAGAGGCCACGGATCTAGGTGCCAGCAGCGAGGATACCCAGATGGACTAGGCCTGTTCGGGTGAGCGGGCACCTGCCCAGACTCTAAAACTGTTCCTAGGCCAGTGACTCTTCAGGGCTCACCCTCACCAGAGTAGTGTATCTCACACGCACCAAGTACATAGTGCAGCGCGTGATAACTACGCAGTTTAAGTTGGCGTTATACTAGCTGAGAGTTTTACTTCCATGAACATTGTATCTGCGGAAGTTTAGTTGCATCTTTAATTAACCTTGGATTACAAATATAAAGTGCACCAACGTTTGCTAGCGAAGACTCCCATCATTGAGGAACTCGTACAGTAATCTGTGTCAGGCCTGACTGGAACCAACACTTACGGGACACGGGGTGGTATTGCCCATTAGGGGGAGCTCGGGAGCATAGACTGTTTTCTAGATTGCAAGTAAATTTAACTTTGTTTTTGATAACCTTTTACCTTTTTTCATATTGACTCTTGCAGGGCCCTGCATAGTCAACTGTATACATAAGTGTATTGCTGTGTTTTTTTTTCTCACACCAAGTAAAGTTTGCCCTTGGTTAAGGGAAACATTCTGAAGTATCTTTGTTTCCTGAGGGACTGCTACCAGAGAAAGGTAATGCTACTTATACATGTTATTGTGTTATACATGCCAAATTGTGTTCCCAACATTCAGTGGGACTCACAATTACAATTTACACCAGTTGTGCCAAGGGAGGGTCTGAGCCAGTTAAAGGGGTTGCAAAACAGAGTACTGACCCAAACTAAACCAGCAGCTCCTTTCGGGGTAGTGCTACAATAAAAATCAGCCAAGGGAGTTTACTCCCACTTTACCCCACTATGGGTAAAACAAATGTTAATGCCTGAGCACAATTTTGCAACTTTGACATGTGTTAGTAAATATCATCAGTGTTGCCAACCTACCAGATTGAAATTTACTGGCACAACACCCACAATTTACTGGCACCACCACGTTTTTACTGACATTTCACAAAAGTTACAAAATTACATTTTTAGGTGCAAATTTCAGTATTTAAGCTACAAACAAGTACGCTAGGCAAATAGCAATGTGATTTAAGGTAGATATTAAGGTAAAAAAACATATTTTTGTTATTTTTGACATAATAAGGACAAATTATTTAGTCCAATCACCTCCTGCCTCCATCACCTGTCACCATCGCCCCCTGCCTCCAATCGCCCCTGCCTCCATCACCACCAACACCCCCTGCCACTAACACCCTCTACTACCATCACCCCCTGCCACCCTCGCCCCCTGCCTCCAACACCCCCTGCCACCATCCCCCTCTGCCATCATCGCCCCCTACCTCCAACACCCCCTGCCTCCATCCCCCTCTTCCACCATCACCCCCTGTCACCATCCCACCCCTGCCATCAGGACCACCTGCTCCATCCCCCTCTGCCTCCAACACCCCCTGCCTCCATTGCCCCCTACCTCCAACACCCCCTGCCACCATCCCCCTCTGCCACCATCACCCCCTGCCATCAGCACCACCTGCTCCATCCCCCTCTGCCACCATCCCCCTCTGCCTCCATTACACCCTGCCTCCATCCCCCTCTGCCACCAACACCACCTGCCACCAACACTACCTGCCATCATCCCCCTCTGCCAGGCTGCCACCATCACATCCTGCCGCCATCCCCCTCTGCCACCAGCACCACCTGCTCCATCCCCCTCTGCCACCAACACCACCTGCCTCCATCCCCCTCTGCCACCATCCCCCTCTGCCTTCAACACCCCCTGCCTCCATTGCTCCCTACCTCCAACACCCCCTGCCACCATCACCCCCTGCCACCATCCCCACCTGCCATCAGCACCACCTGCTCCATCCCCCTCTGCCACCATCCCCCTCTGCCTCCATTACACCCTGCCTCCATCCCCCTCTGCCACCAACACCACCTGCCACCAACACTACCTGCCATCATCCCCCTCTGCCAGGCTGCCACCATCACACCCTGCCGCCATCCCCCTCTGCCACCAGCACCACCTGCTCCATCCCCCTCTGCCACCAACACCACCTGCCTCCATCCCCCTCTGCCACCATCCCCCTGTGCCACCTTCTCCCTCTGCCACCAGCACACCTGCTCCATCCCCCTCTGCCACCAACACCGCCTGCCTCAATCCCCCCTCTGCCACCAGCACCACCTGCTCCATTCCCCTCTTCCACCATCCCCCTCTGCCACGATCCCCATCTACCACCACCCCCTTCTGCCACCAGCACCACCTGCTCCATCCCCCTCTGCCAGAGTGCCACCATCTCCCTCCGCCACCAACACCACCTGCTCCATCCCCCTCTGCCACCAACACCACCTGCTCCATCCCCCTCTGCCACCATCACCTGCTGTCACCGTCGGCTGGGCTTTCACTCCGTCCCCGACTCCCCCCGGTCCCTGCGGACTCTGGAATCTGGATTGCCTGGCCCTGCAAGCTCCAAGCCGGACCGGTCACGGCTATTTTTTACTGGCACATTCCCGCTACTACGGGCATTTACGGGTGGGGGGAAAACGTGCCCGTTTTTACGGGCTTCCCATAAAAATACGGGCGGATCGCAACACTGCATATCATCACAACTACTTTGTGCATCCAGGTGGATTATACCGTCTTCAAACAGCCACCCACCCCCCCAAGCGGCACCCACTCTCCCCTGCTGTTTGCCTGTCGGTCCGGCACTTTCCCCATCAGCAGCGGCGGGTGGCAGGCAACAGGCAGCTTGGTGCAGCGGCTCTGTGTCCTTTACTCCATGGCGGCTTCCAGCTTCTCCCCTCCTAGGCATTCAATAGGATCGCCTGTCCTTTCAGCCAATCGGGTGACCGATGTCAAAACCGGCTTCCTGATTGGCCAGGAGGAGGATCAGTGTTACAACAGCGAATATTCGTTGGAATCCATGCGCTGGTGTCCTGAAAGGGGCCGGACGTATGGATGGGCGGGCGGCGCCTGTGCGCCCTTAATGGAAGGTCCGCCCCTGTTTGGTTATCCTGTGATCACTTCTGATGTTCACCAGTATCCTTTTCCCATAATGGATTCTCGTGGCATAAGGAGTTTACCATAAAGAAAACAGAGAGAAGAACGGGACTCTCATAGTGTAAAGATTTTTTTTTATTATTAAAACTCAATCCGTAGCTGGTTACATACAGTAAAGTATTGCAACGATTAAAAATATGGGCATCCCAATGAACAGCGGTAGACGCGGGCTGCTCTGCTCCGGCGTGCGTTCCAGCTGTGTGCGAGTCTACGCACTGTGCGTTCCAACTTGACGCGTTTCGTCACCACGTAACATCTTCAAAACTTCTGCCCAAAATATACTGACCATGACCTTGAACTTTGACTCTTACTTGACCCAAACACTACAGTGCCTTGCAAAAGTATTCACCCCCTTGGCATTTTTTGTGTTTTGTTGACTTACAATCTGGAATTAACATAGATTGTTTGAGGATTTGCATCATTTCATTTACAGAACATGCCCACAACTTTGCTTCACAATAAAAAAAATATATAAAAAAAACATCTTCAAACAACAAATAGGACAAAATAACAGAAAAAGTCAATGTGCATAACTATTCACCCCCCTAAAGTCAATACTTTGTAGAGCCACCTTTTGCGGCTATCACAGCTCCAAGTCACTTTGGATAAGTCTCTATGAGTTTGCCACATCTTACCACTGGGATTTTTTCCCCATTCCTCCTTGCAAAACTGCTCGAGCTCCTTCAAGTTGTATGGTTTGTGCTTGTGAACAGCAATCTTTAAGTCTGACCACAGATTTTCTATTGGATTGAGGTCTGGGCTTTGTAGGCCATTCCAACACATTTACATGTTTCCCCTTAAACCACTCAAGTGTTGCTTTAGCAGTGTGTTTGGGGTCATTGTCCTGCTGGAAGGTAAACCTCCATCCTAGCCTCAAATCACAGCATTTTCTTTGATGGCCAAAAAGTTAAATTTTAGTCTCATCAGACCAGAGCACCTTCCTCCGTACATTTTGGGAGTCTCCCACATGCCTTTTCGCAAACTCAAAACGTGCCATTTTGTTTTTTGCGAAAAGTAATAGCTTTCTTCTGGCCACTCTGCCATAAAGCCCAGCTTACGGCTTATTGTCGTCCTATGTACAGATACTCCAGTCTCTGCTGTGGAACTCTGCAGCTCCTCCAGGGTTACCTTAGGCCTCTGTGCTGCCTCTCTGATTAATGGCCTCCTTGCCCGGTCCGTGATTTTGGTGTGCGGCCGTCTCTTGGCAGGTTTGCTGTTGTGCCATGTTCTTTCCATTTGGTTATGATAGATTTGATGGTGCTCTTAGGGATCATCAAAGATTTGGATATTTTTTATAACCTAATCCTGACTTGTACTTCTCAACAACATTGTCCCTTCCTTGTTTGGAGAGTTCCTTGTTCTTCATGGCAGTGTTTGGTTAGTGGTGCCTCTTGCTTAGGTGTTGCAGCCTCTGGGGCCTTAAAAAAGGTGTGTCTATGTAATGACAGATCATGTGACACTTAGATTGCACACAGGTGGACATCATTTCAATAATTATGTGACCTCTGAAGGTAATTGGTTGCACCAGAGCTTTTTATGGGCGTCATAACAAAGGGGGTGAATACATACGCACATGCCAATTATCATTTTTTTTATTTCTGAAAAATAGTTCTATGTATATATTTTTCTAATTTTACTTCACCAACTTAGACTATTGTGTTCTGATCCATCACATATAATTCAGATTAAAAAAACATTCAACTAAAGGCTGTAATGTAACAAAATAGGTAAAAAGCCAAGGGGGTGAATACTTTTGCAAGGCACTGTAACCCTAGATCTAGCAATTATTTTTTTTTTACAGTTTTTTTTTTCCTCTGCAGGGAGAGAGAGATACAATCTATCTTTCTCCTCCATTCACAGAAAGAGAAACACGGGGGCGGGCTTCAAAGTGGCTGATCGCTGTGATAGCCAATCAGAGGCTATCACAGCAATCAGGTGACCCAGACCCGGGAGTTCCAGATACCGATCTTTAGTACGGTCTCCAGGGCTCCCGCTGAGACCCCGGTCTCTAGGCTGGGAGTGCACTGTGTGGCGCGCCGTCAGAACAAATATACACATATATGCGGCCCTACAGGAAAAAAAAAAGCCCAGTCCATTGGGGCCGCTTATATACATACTGTCGCCATGAAGGAGTTAATGGGTGCCTCTGCTGACCACACATTGGTTCCATTTTGGGGCCTCATCTTTTTTACCAAATATTGACCGGTACATCAGGAACTGTCTGAAATTCACATATTGTACGGCCAGCGTAAATCTGGCTGCCACTGCCGACCTCCTTATGAAAACTCTCTACGCTGGGCTGTCTCTGACTTCAATACATTGCAGAATTGGAACACATTTCTGGAAGGTGAAGTCGTAACGAAAATTAAAAATCCTGGTCTGTAGATTTGTTTCTGGTCAGTGAAGAAAAGAAAGCCAAAGGATCAGCATGACAGTCAAGGGAGGCCCGGAATGAAGAGACAGGAAAGAAAATAATGGAGGGCCGTGCATGACTAGGTGGAGAGGACAGACAGGTAGGGGTTAACAGAAATAGGAAGGAGGGAGAGGGAGGAGATTGAGTTGTTTTTTAATGTGAGGGGAGAAGCGCTTTAAATAACAGGGGGCGGGTACTTCCGGGATCATTCTGTGTGGGGACTGATAGGGAGAGGAAGTTTTCCCACCCGCCCTCCCTGTTGTTTTGGTGTTTGTCTGGCTGTTGTTTTCTTGTCTTTCAGGTCGGAGGGAATAAGGTCGTCGTAACAGCTGTGTGATGGCGGTGTCTTTGGTCTTTGACGGTGGCAGAAAACAGATGGTATGGAAGTGGTGGGGGGCTCATCGGTGGTATGTGCCCCTCTGGTGTATTCCAGTGGAACGGTGTCCGCTGGAGTACGGGTATGGTTGCACTGCGGGAAGGGGTTGTCTCCGAGCTGTGGCACAGCTGGAGGCCTGGTATGGTTCCAAAATTTGATCCCGCAGTGTATTGGTGTAAAAAGGGGTTCAAAAGTTCGGGGGTACCGTCAGAGACCAACAGACTGGGCGTTATAATGTTTATATGTGTTAATAAAGTTATTGAAGAAATATAATTTTATATTGGAGTTTTTCTACCTAATATTGTTTTAATAAAAAAGGCTGTTGTGGCCAGTTATACTCCAACTCTGGTGTGGTCTTAGTTACTATAGATTGGCTAAGTTAAGGTATAGGTTAAATAAGGGTAACGGGTATAGGTAATGTGTGGGGAGGTATCTCGAGTACACTGGTCAGGCAACCGGCGCTTTCGGTTAGCAGAAGGTTAGCATCATCAGCCCATGTCTTTCTTTTTTGGACAATTTTCCTTTTACAGTCACAAAACTGTTCCGGCCATTGGAAGGTTAAGAGGTCCAACGTAATTGGGAAATAATTAAATTCCATGTGAACCGTTATCCTAGAGGCAATTTGTCAGGGAAGGAATAATGTGCCCGGGACCTCCGGATGAATTAGACATATTTCATTAAAATCCTGGTGATTAATGACGGAAGTGTATAGTCTCCTGCAAATATTAATGAATTATTTTTTTTTTTTTACTTTAACATTTCTCAAACAACAAAGCAGAATATGAAATATTTCGGATATACACTATATGGCCAAAAGTTTATGGATACCATTCCAAAACCATGGCCATTAATATGGTGTTCCTTCCTCCATGGCTATTTATATGGAGTCCCCCCCCCCCCCATTGGCTACTAATATGAAGTTGCACACCTCCTCCCCATGACTATTAATTTGGATTTTCCCCCCGCCCCCATGGGCATTAACATGGAATTGCCCCCTCATGGCCACTAATATGAAGTTTCACACCCCCTCCCCCATGACCACTAATTTAAATTCGCCCCCATAACCATTAACATGGAGATTCAACCCCCCCCCCACACAACCATGAACATTGAGTTGTCCCCATTGGCCATTAAGCTGGAACCCCCCCCCAGGGCAATTATAATGGAGTTGCCCCCCTCCCTTCATGGCCAATAATATGGAGTTGCCCATTTTGCGCCTGCAAAATCCTCCACCTTTCTGGGGAGGATTTTGGAGGGTATCTGTGGGAATTTGTGCCCATTTGTGAGATCAGGTACTGATGTTGGATGAGAAGACCGGTATCACCATTGTCATTCCAATTCATCCCAAAGGTGTTCAGTAGGGTTGAGGTCAGGGCTCTGTTCAGGACACTCGTGTTCCTCCACACCAAACTGGTCACACCATGTCTTTATGGAGCTGACTTTGTACACAGAAGACCTGGTTTGCAATTGGTGTTCCGGTTCGTCCTAAACGTGTTCAGTAGGGTTGAGGTCAGAGCTCATAGTTTGGTCATAGTGGAACAGAAAAGGGTCTTCACCAAACTGTTACCACAAGGTTGGAAGAGCACAATTGCCTACAATGCCTTTGTATAATGGAGTCTTACCACAACCCTTCAGGTACTGATTATGGATGAGAAGACCTGGCTCACCATCGGTGTTCCAGCTCATCCCAAAGTGTTCAGTAGGGATGAGGTCAGGGCTCTGTGCAGGACACTCAAGATCCTCCACACCAAACTGGTCAAACCAGATGACAAGATTTTGGGGGTGTCTGAGGGAATTTGTGTCCATTTGTAAGGTCAGGTACTGATGTTGAAAAAAAAAGACCTGGCTCACAATCGGTGTTACAATTCATCCGAAAGGTGTTCAGTAGGGATGAGCTTGGTGTTCGAGTCGAACATACGTTCGACTCGAACATCGGCTGTTCGATCGTTCGACGAAGATCGAACGATTTGGGCCGTTCGCGCCTAATTCGAGTGACGCGAACGGCCCACAATGCACTACGCCATCGCAGTGTCATCCAGGCGCTGTGATTGGCCAAGCATGCACTGTGACCCCGCATGCTTGGCCAATCACAGCGCCGGCAGCGAGGAGAGCAATGATTGGCCACAGGCAGGATGCCTGTGGCCAATTATTGCTGAGGGGGTTTAGTACACGCCCCACACTATAAAAGGCCGCCAGCACGGCGGCCTAGTGTAGTGTGTTCCGGAGCAGGGAAAGAGAAGCATAGGCAGGGACAGTGACATTTATTTTTTCTTGCTTAACCTGGATTCCTTTAGTTTAGGGAAAGAGAAGGATAGGTAGGGAGAGTGTCAGTGTGTTTTACTGTACGAATCCTTGTTTCTAGGGACAGGGAAGGACAGTGAGGGAAATTCTCCTTGTGCTATAGTGTGCTTTAAAAAAACCTTTTTTCTAGGGACAGAAAACTATAGGTAGGGAGAGTGTCAGTGTGTTTTACTGTACGAATCCTTGTTTCTAGGGACAGGGAAGGACAGTGAGGGAAATTCTCCTTGTGCTATAGTGTGCTTTAAAAAAACCTTTTTTCTAGGGACAGAAAACTATAGGTAGGGAGAGTGTCAGTGTGTTTTACTGTACGAATCCTTGTTTCTAGGGACAGGGAAGGACAGTGAGGGAAATTCTCCTTGTGCTATAGTGTGCTTTAAAAAAACATTTTTTCTAGGGACAGAAAACTATAGGTAGGGAGAGTGTCAGTGTGTTTTACTGTACGAATCCTTGTTTCTAGGGACAGGGAAGGACAGTGAGGGAAATTCTCCTTGTGCTATAGTGTGCTTTAAAAAAACCTTTTTTCTAGGGACAGAAAACTATAGGTAGGGAGAGTGTCAGTGTGTTTTACTGTACGAATCCTTGTTTCTAGGGACAGGGAAGGACAGTGAGGGAAATTCTCCTTGTGCTATAGTGTGCTTTAAAAAAACCTTTTTTCTAGGGACAGAAAACTATAGGTAGGGAGAGTGTCAGTGTGTTTTACTGTACGAATCCTTGTTTCTAGGGACAGGGAAGGACAGTGAGGGAAATTCTCCTTGTGCTATAGTGTGCTTTAAAAAAACATTTTTTCTAGGGACAGAAAATTATAGGTAGGGAGAGTGTCAGTGTGTTTTACTGTACGAATCCTTGTTTCTAGGGACAGGGAAGGACAGTGAGGGAAATTCTCCTTGTGCTATAGTGTGCTTTAAAAAAAACTTTTTTCTAGGGACAGAAAACTATAGGTAGGGAGAGTGTCAGTGTGTTTTACTGTACGAATCCTTGTTTCTAGGGACAGGGAAGGACAGTGAGGGAAATTCTCCTTGTGCTATAGTGTGCTTTAAAAAAAACGTTTTTCTAGGGACAGAAAACTATAGGTAGGGAGAGTGTCAGTGTGTTTTACTGTACGAATCCTTGTTTCTAGGGACAGGGAAGGACAGTGAGGGAAATTCTCCTTGTGCTATAGTGTGCTTTAAAAAAAACTTTTTTCTAGGGACAGAAAACTATAGGTAGGGAGAGTGTCAGTGTGTTTTACTGTACGAATCCTTGTTTCTAGGGACAGGGAAGGACAGTGAGGGAAATTCTCCTTGTGCTATAGTGTGCTTTAAAAAAAACTTTTTTCTAGGGACAGAAAACTATAGGTAGGGAGAGTGTCAGTGTGTTTTACTGTACGAATCCTTGTTTCTAGGGACAGGGAAGGACAGTGAGGGAAATTCTCCTTGTGCTATAGTGTGCTTTAAAAAAACTTTTTCTAGGGACAGAAAACTATAGGTAGGGAGAGTGTCAGTGTGTTTTACTGTACGAATCCTTGTTTCTAGGGACAGGGAAGGACAGTGAGGGAAATTCTCCTTGTGCTATAGTGTGCTTTAAAAAAAAACTTTTTTCTAGGGACAGAAAACTATAGGTAGGGAGAGTGTCAGTGTGTTTTACTGTACGAATCCTTGTTTCTAGGGACAGGGAAGGACAGTGAGGGAAATTCTCCTTGTGCTATAGTGTGCTTTAAAAAAACCTTTTTTCTAGGGACAGAAAACTATAGGTAGGGAGAGTGTCAGTGTGTTTTACTGTACGAATCCTTGTTTCTAGGGACAGGGAAGGACAGTGAGGGAAATTCTCCTTGTGCTATAGTGTGCTTTAAAAAAAACTTTTTTCTAGGGACAGAAAACTATAGGTAGGGAGAGTGTCAGTGTGTTTTACTGTACGAATCCTTGTTTCTAGGGACAGGGAAGGACAGTGAGGGAAATTCTCCTTGTGCTATAGTGTGCTTTAAAAAAACATTTTTTCTAGGGACAGAAAACTATAGGTAGGGAGAGTGTCAGTGTGTTTTACTGTACGAATCCTTGTTTCTAGGGACAGGGAAGGACAGTGAGGGAAATTCTCCTTGTGCTATAGTGTGCTTTAAAAAAAACTTTTTTCTAGGGACAGAAAACTATAGGTAGGGAGAGTGTCAGTGTGTTTTACTGTACGAATCCTTGTTTCTAGGGACAGGGAAGGACAGTGAGGGAAATTCTCCTTGTGCTATAGTGTGCTTTAAAAAAACCTTTTTTCTAGGGACAGAAAACTATAGGTAGGGAGAGTGTCAGTGTGTTTTACTGTACGAATCCTTGTTTCTAGGGACAGGGAAGGACAGTGAGGGAAATTCTCCTTGTGCTATAGTGTGCTTTAAAAAAACTTTTTCTAGGGACAGAAAACTATAGGTAGGGAGAGTGTCAGTGTGTTTTACTGTACGAATCCTTGTTTCTAGGGACAGGGAAGGACAGTGAGGGAAATTCTCCTTGTGCTATAGTGTGCTTTAAAAAAAACTTTTTTCTAGGGACAGAAATCTATAGGTAGGGAGAGTGTCAGTGTGTTTTACTGTACGAATCCTTGTTTCTAGGGACAGGGAAGGACAGTGAGGGAAATTCTCCTTGTGCTATAGTGTGCTTTAAAAAAACCTTTTTTCTAGGGACAGAAAACTATAGGTAGGGAGAGTGTCAGTGTGTTTTACTGTACGAATCCTTGTTTCTAGGGACAGGGAAGGACAGTGAGGGAAATTCTCCTTGTGCTATAGTGTGCTTTAAAAAAACCTTTTTTCTAGGGACAGAAAACTATAGGTAGTGTGACAGCAGGAAGGTAAAGTCACCTGGTTGCATCCAGGGGGGTAGGTATATTTCTCCCAGATTCAGGCTTTATGCCGACTTATACAACTAGGGAGAGAGTTGATGAAGCCCAGCTGAGGCTAGTGGGCTCATGGATGATTCATACCTCTAGGGAGAGTGCTGGGCGTCGTGCAGGCAGGGAGTTGATGAGACCAGCTGAAGCTTGTCAGCTCGTTTAAGGCCTCTATAAAAACTCCCAGCTTCATTAGGTGTTTGCTCATGCCTGGAACCAGACCTGTGTGGACTGTCTAGGGAGAGTGAACCCCTGTGCGGTGAGACAAAGCCTGTGTGGCTATTTGTTTGGACATTTACTAAACCAGGGACTTAGGGACTAGGACAGCACCAGGCTGATCCCAGTTGTTAGTTAGGGAAACCTGCATGTTTAGTCAGAGGTCAAGCTGACCAGGATTTATTTTGTTTATGTTTCTTTTTGCCTTGCTGTGTTTTTGTCACTGTAAATAGAGAAATAAACCGCACCTTTTGATCTTGAAAACCACAACCTCCGTCTGCTGGGCCTGTTTTTGTGTGGGGAGCCCATCCAGGGGGTCACACACACCCGCTACCGAGCTAACCCCCTCACAGTTGGTGGAGAACCAGTGGCAGTTTTTTTTTAAGCCAGCATGGAGGAGATACTGAAACAGCTGGCTCTAGCAAATGCCAATCAACAGCAGACAAATGCAGGTTTGCAAAAGAGCCTTGCAGCTCAACAACAGAGCTTCGCAGCCCAGCAACAAGCCCAGCAGCAATCTGAGGCCCGCTTCATAGACCTGTTGCAGAAGCAAGAGCAGAGACTACAACAACAGATGGAAGCAGTAATGCAGCAACGTCCGCAGACCAGTGAGGAAAGCCGTCCCACTAATACCGCGTCCTTTGGGGTGAGTCGTTTATTGACAAAAATGACTGGAGAGGATGATCCAGAGGTATTTTTGACCACATTTGAAAGGACTGCTGAAAGAGAAAAGTGGCCTGAGGAGCAGTGGGCTGGACTGGTGGCTCCTCTGTTAACTGGTGAATCGCAGAAAGCTTACTATGACCTAGAGCCTGACCAAGCAAAAGACTATGTGATGCTAAAAGCTGAAATATTGGCAAGGCTGGGTGTCACCCTGGCTGTCCGGGCTCAGCGTGTGCATAACTGGACTTTCCAGCTTGGAAAACCCCCCAGGTCTCAAATGTATGATCTCATTCTCCTGAGCAGGAAGTGGCTACAGCCAGAGACTTTGTCCGCACCGGAGATTGTGGAACGTGTTGTGATGGATCGTTTCTTGAGAGCTCTTCCTACCGCCATTCAAAAGTGGGTAAGCCATGGAGACCCAGAAACGGCCGGTAAACTTGTGGATCGTGTAGAGAGATACTTGGCTGCAGAGAACCTGACGGCCTCTTCCAGAGACTCTCGGACTTTCCACCCTAAGACCAGACCATCCCCAGGGGCGGATAAGATGATTCCAAGGGGTGAGGGTGGAGAGAGTGAGAGGGTGGGAGCTCTGCCCAGGGTTTGGCGAGAACAGCCTGGGAAGTCGGGGGCTCAAGAGGCAGCCAAAAGGATTGTTTGCTACCGCTGCCGGCAAGCGGGACATATTGCAGCAAATTGCCCGGTTGTGGAGGAACCCATGCAATGTGACTTTCTGACGGACAGACGTCAGTCGCTGTGTGCGACAGTCGCATGCACTGCCATTCGGGGAACTGAGAAACATTTATGCAAAATGTGTATTAATGGTAGAAATGTTGTGGTATTACTGGATTCAGGTAGCCTTGTGACCCTGATAAAGGCTGAATTAGTTAAAACAGAGGTCTCTGGGAATAGCAAGGTAGCTGTTATTTGTGTGCATGGGGACACCCGAGAGTATCCAGTGACTACAGTGTGTTTCAAGACCCCCAAAGGTACCCTCTCGCATCCAGTGGGGTTAGTATCTCAACTACCGCATGATGCCATTGTGGGAAGGGATTTTCCGAAGTTCTGGGAACTGTGGGATGATCCTGAGCCCCCCACTGGTGCCCCTATGTACCAGGAAGGTGATAGCCAGAACTCCTCTGAGAGTGGTGAGGACTCACCAGAATTTCCCTTGTCAGTATTGGCAGGCGAGACTCAAGAAACTGGAGAGGAGCCCACCTCCTCAGACGAAAACCTACCGTCTGTGGAGTTTTCTGATCTTGAGGTTCACAGGGAAAATTTTGCCACAGAACAGTTAAAAGACCCCGCCCTAATAAAGGCACGGGAAAACGTAGTGGAAATAGATGGCGAGTTAGTGAACCCAGATAATACCTGCACTTACCCATACTTCAGCGTAGAGAAGGACCTACTGTATCGGGTGGCAAAAAGGGCAGAAGAAACCGTTGAGCAGCTTGTGGTGCCCAAACCTTACAGGAAGTTGGTGTTGGAGTTGGCCCATGGGCACATTCTTGGAGGTCATCTGGGGACAGAGAAAACCCGAGAGAGGGTATTACAGAGATTCTATTGGCCTGGGGTGATGAAGGACATAGAAAATTATTGTTCCTCCTGCCCTGTGTGTCAGAGGTCGGCCCCGATGCCACATTTCCGTAGCCCGCTGGTCCCTCTACCCATCATTGAGGTCCTGTTTGAGAGGATCGCAATGGATTTGGTAGGTCCTATAATCAAGTCCGCTAGGGGGCACCAGTACATATTAGTTATAATGGACTATGCCACCCGTTATCCAGAAGCGATCCCTCTCCGAAATACCTCGGCCAAAACCATAGCCAAAGAGCTATCTCTTGTTTTTTGCCGGGTGGGTATTTGTAAAGAACTGCTTACGGACCAAGGTACACCCTTTATGTCCCGGGTTATGAAAGAGCTGTGTAAATTGTTCAAAGTGACGCAATTGCGTACGTCTGTGTATCACCCCCAAACCGATGGGCTGGTTGAAAGATTCAACAAAACCCTAAAACAAATGTTGAAGAAAGTGGTGGATAGAGATGGAAAGGATTGGGACTGTCTACTTCCTTATCTGATGTTTGCTATTAGGGAGGTGCCCCAATCCTCTACGGGATTCTCCCCCTTTGAGTTACTGTATGGGAGACACCCAAGAGGGCTGTTGGATATTGCCAAGGAAACTTGGGAAAGTGAGAGTTCTCCCCACAGGAGTGTGATTGAGCATGTCGCCCTGATGCAAGATCGAATTGCACAGGTAATGCCCATCGTGAAGGAACATTTGGCCCAAGCGCAGTTGGCACAGCAGAGAGTGTACAACCGTGGAGCCAAGACCCGTACCTTTTCCCCGGGGGATAGGATATTGGTACTTGTCCCTACGGTTGAAAGTAAATTCCTTGCCAAATGGCAAGGCCCCTACGAGATAATGGAAAAAGTGAGCGAAGTGAATTACAAGGTCAGACAACCAGGAAGGCGAAAGCCCGAACAGATCTATCACGTTAATCTGTTGAAAGCCTGGAGGGATAGAGAGTCCCTAGTCGCAGAAACTTGGTCACCAGCTCAAACTGGTTGCGTGATTCCGGAGGTTGGAATAGCAGCCACCTTGTCACAACCCCAACAACAGGAGGTTAAGGAGTTTGTGCTTCGCAACAAGGAGGTGTTCTCTGAGCTGCCGGGACAAACATCTGGGGTAGAGCATGATATTATTACCCCGCCCGGTGAAAGGGTGAAGTTAAAACCCTATCGGATCCCAGAGGCCCGACGGGAGGCAATACGGGAGGAAGTACAGAAAATGCTGAACTTAGGGGTGATAGAGGAGTCCCAAAGTGATTGGTCTAGTCCCATTGTGTTGGTGCCTAAACCGGATGGGAGCTGGCGATTTTGTAACGATTTTCGTCAGTTGAACAAAGTTACAAAATTTGACACCTACCCCATGCCACGTATAGATGAGTTGATCGACCGGCTGGGAACAGCCCGATACATGACGACTCTTGACCTCACAAAAGGGTATTGGCAAATTCCCCTGGCCAAGTCGGCCAAAGAGAAAACCGCATTTGTAACCCCAGACGGGGCGTTCCAATATAAGAGAATGCCGTTCGGGTTACAGAATGCGCCGGCCACATTCCAGCGGAAAATGGACCAGATACTGAGGCCCCATCGGAAGTATGCTGCGGCTTACCTGGATGACGTAATTGTCCATAGCACAGATTGGGCCTCACATCTGCCAAAAGTGCAAGCAGTCCTAGACTCTATCCGGGAAGCGGGGTTTACGGCTAACCCCAAGAAGTGTACCATTGGGCAGGAGGAGGCCAAATATCTTGGGTACACCATTGGCAGGGGAGTAATAAAACCCCAAATCAACAAAGTCGAGGCCATCCAGAGTTGGCCACGTCCCAACAGCAAGAAGCAGGTACGAGCCTTTCTGGGAATCGCGGGTTATTATCGGCGCTTCATTCCCCACTTTGCTTCTAAGGCTGTGCCCCTAACCAACCTGACGAAAGGGAAAGGGTCGGTCATGATTAAATGGACCCCCGAGGCTGAGGCAGCATTCCAATTCTTGAAACAAGCCTTATGTAGCCAGCCAGTGTTGTACTCACCCGACTTCTCTAAAGACTTTGTCGTACAAAGTGATGCGTCAGATGTGGGGTTAGGAGCAGTATTGTCCCAGGTCTGGAACGGGGAAGAGCACCCAGTCATTTACCTCAGCAGGAAGTTGAAGTCCCATGAGGTAAATTACGCCACGGTTGAAAAGGAGTGTTTAGCGGTGAAGTGGGCTCTAGATTCCCTTCGGTACTATCTGCTAGGTAGGCACTTTGACATGGTTACGGATCACGCTCCGTTAAAGTGGATGGCTCAAAACAAGGAGACAAATAGAAGAGTAAATAGGTGGTTCCTGGCCCTACAGGAATTCAACTTCACAGTAAAGCATCGCCCTGGCGTTCAAATGGGGAATGTGGATGCTTTGTCTCGAGTACATGAATGCCTGATTGCTGGTGTTCCAACCCCAAGGTTAAAACAAGAGGGGGGGGGGTATGTGACAGCAGGAAGGTAAAGTCACCTGGTTGCATCCAGGGGGGTAGGTATATTTCTCCCAGATTCAGGCTTTATGCCGACTTATACAACTAGGGAGAGAGTTGATGAAGCCCAGCTGAGGCTAGTGGGCTCATGGATGATTCATACCTCTAGGGAGAGTGCTGGGCGTCGTGCAGGCAGGGAGTTGATGAGACCAGCTGAAGCTTGTCAGCTCGTTTAAGGCCTCTATAAAAACTCCCAGCTTCATTAGGTGTTTGCTCATGCCTGGAACCAGACCTGTGTGGACTGTCTAGGGAGAGTGAACCCCCTGTGCGGTGAGACAAAGCCTATGTGGCTATTTGTTTGGACATTTACTAAACCAGGGACTTAGGGACTAGGACAGCACCAGGCTGATCCCAGTTGTTAGTTAGGGAAACCTGCATGTTTAGTCAGAGGTCAAGCTGACCAGGATTTATTTTGTTTATGTTTCTTTTTGCCTTGCTGTGTTTTTGTCACTGTAATAGAGAAATAAACCGCACCTTTTGATCTTGAAAACCACAACCTCCGTCTGCTGGGCCTGTTTTTGTGTGGGGAGCCCATCCAGGGGGTCACACACACCCGCTACCGAGCTAACCCCCTCACAGTAGGGAGAGTGTCAGTGTGTTTTACTGTACGAATCCTTGTTTCTAGGGACAGGGAAGGACAGTGAGGGAAATTCTCCTTGTGCTATAGTGTGCTTTAAAAAAAACTTTTTTCTAGGGACAGAAAACTATAGGTAGGGAGAGTGTCAGTGTGTTTTACTGTACGAATCCTTGTTTCTAGGGACAGGGAAGGACAGTGAGGGAAATTCTCCTTGTGCTATAGTGTGCTTTAAAAAAACATTTTTTCTAGGGACAGAAAACTATAGGTAGGGAGAGTGTCAGTGTGTTTTACTGTACGAATCCTTGTTTCTAGGGACAGGGAAGGACAGTGAGGGAAATTCTCCTTGTGCTATAGTGTGCTTTAAAAAAACCTTTTTTCTAGGGACAGAAAACTATAGGTAGGGAGAGTCTCAGTGTGTTTTACTGTACGAATCCTTGTTTCTAGGGACAGGGAAGGACAGTGAGGGAAATTCTCCTTGTGCTATAGTGTGCTAAAGCATTCCTCATCAACCATCTTTGAAATCCTTGTTTTTTGGACAGTCAGGGAAATTGTCGTTGTGCTATTCTGTGCAAAAGCAATCATCCTCAACCATATTTAGAAATCCTTAAGTAAAGGGACAGAAGGACACCTGAAGGTAGCCCTTATTGCTTTTTTCCCATCTCCCTGCAGGCCATCTATTAGAATGTCTGGAAGGCAAACAAGGAGAGGCAGACAGTCAGGAGGCAATAAAAGAGGGCAAGCAGGCTCTGTGTCTGGGGACAACAGTGCTGGTCGTGGACGCGGTGCATTGTCATCAGCACATGGCCATGGGACACGCTTGTCCTTCTTTTCGGCAGCTGGACATGTTGAGCCACATCATGCCGAAGACTTGGTAGAGTGGATGACCAAGCCCTCCTCCTCCTCCTCATCCTCTCTCACCCAGGCTCAGGGTACTGGCAAAGCAGCTGCCAAAGCGTCCTCTTCCCTGGTATCAATGTCAGACTCATCATCAGTCACTCCTTCCCTAGACCCACCATGTCCTCCTCCTGAGGAGTCCCCCGAACTGTTTGAGCACAGTGTTGGGTACATGCTCCAGGAGGATGCCCAGCGTTTCGAAGGGTCTGATGATGAAACCCAGCTACAGGAAGGCAGTAGCGTGAGAGCAGACAGAGGGGATGCTCAAGAAGGACACCAATCTGGCAGTCATGTTCCAGCAGCTGCAGCATACTGCCAGATTGGCTCCAGTGATGAGGAGGGAGGGGATGATGAGGTCACTGACTCCACGTGGGTGCCTAATAGGAGAGAGGAGGAGGAGGAGGATGAGGAGGAGGCACATCTCCAACGAGGCAGGATGCCCTTTGGTGGCCAGCGTAAGGGCAGTACACCGACGGAATCACACCGCAGAGCTCCGCCTGTGCAGGGCGCTGCCTCTGCCCGTCATTCAAAAAGTTCTTTGGTGTGGGCCTTTTTTGAGGCTAGTGCATCAGATCGCACAGCTGCTGTTTGCAACATATGTCTCAAGCGTATATCGCGTGGCCAAAACATCAGCCGCTTGGGTACCACATGCCTGACCAGACATATGTTGACCTGCCATGCAGCTCGTTGGCAAGCCTACCTCAAAGACTCACACCAAAGAACAAAGCGGACCTCTCCTTGCACCGCATCAGCTGGGATCTCCAACCCCACTATAACTTCAGTCCTCTCTGAAACATGCACTGAGAGGAATGAAGGTGTAGAATTAGGTGTGTCACAGCCAAGTACTTGCGGCCACTCTGCTAGCAGTACACCGACGTCCGATTCTAGCAGGCAAATTTCCCTGCCCCAGCTGCTGGACCGTCGAAAGAAGTTCACTCCCAGCCATCCACATGCCCAGCGGTTGAATGCTAGCTTGGCTAAATTGCTAGCGCTTCAACTGCTGCCTTTTCAGTTGGTAGACTCGGCCCCCTTCCGTGAGTTTGTGCAATGTGCGGTTCCTCAGTGGCAGGTTCCCAAACGCCACTTTTTCTCACGGAAGGCTATTCCGGCTCTCTACCGGCATGTGGAAGGCAATGTCTTGGCCTCGCTGGACAGGGCGGTCAGCGGTAAGGTGCATATTACCGCTGACTCATGGTCCAGCAGGCATGGACAGGGACGTTACCTTTCTTTCACGGCCCATTGGGTCACTCTTTTGGCAGCTGGGAAGGATGCAGGACAAGGTGCATTAGTGTTGGAGGTTGTTCCACCGCCACGCCTCCAAAATGCTACTACTGGTTGTGACACAGCTCTCTCCTCCACCCCCTCCTCTTCTTCTTCCTCCGTGGCCTCTTCCTGTGGTTTGTCCTCTGAACCAGCGGTGCTCCATAGCCGTTCAAGGGGCTACGCAAGTACGCAGGCAAAAAGATGCCATGCCGTGCTTGCGCTGGTGTGTTTGGGGGACAGAAGCCACACTGGGGCAGAGGTCCTGTCTGCTCTGCAGGGCCAGGCCGAGAGGTGGTTGACGCCACGCCAGCTTAAGCCAGGAATGGTGGTTTGCGACAATGGCACCAACCTCCTCTCCGCCCTCCGACAGGGACAACTGACCCATGTGCCCTGTGTGGCTCACGTCCTTAACCTGGTGGTGCAGCGGTTCTTGGGCAGGTACCCGGGCTTACAGGATGTCCTGAGGCAGGCCAGGAAAGTCTGTGTGCATTTCCGCAGATCTTATAATGCCAGTGCTCGCCTGGCTGAGCTGCAAAAGGAGTTGAACCTGCCCAAGAACCGCCTTATATGTGACATGCCCACCAGGTGGAACTCAACGTTGGCCATGCTGCAGCGGCTGCACACGCAGCAGAGGGCCATCAATGAGTACCTGTGCAACTACGGCACCAGGACAGGGTCAGGGGAGCTTGGTTTTTTTTCTCCACGCCAGTGGGGCATGATCAGGGATGCATGCACTGTCCTGGCACCATTTGAGGAGGCCACGAGGATGGTGAGCAGTGACAGTGCATGCATCAGTGACACTGTACCTCTTGTCCACCTGTTGGAGCACACGCTGCGTGGAATAATGGACAGGGCACTTGAGGCAGAACAGAGGCAGGAAGAGGAGGACTTCCTTGCCTCTCAAGGCCCCCTTTACCCAGACAGTGTTCCTTCTGTCCCACCCATCGCACAGGAAGAGGAGGAGAAGGAGGAGGAGGAGGAGGAGGAGGAGGATTGTGTCAGCATGGAGGTGGAGGCTGGCACTCAGCATCATCAGCAGCAGTCTTTTAGGGATGATTTACAGTCCCAAGAAACCAGTGGACTTGTACGTGGCTGGGAGGAGGTGGCTGCGGATCATGTCGTCCTTAGTGACCCAGAGGACTCCAGAGCGAATGCCTCAGCAAACCTACGCTGCATGGCCTCCCTGATCCTGCAAAGTCTGCGGAAGGATCCTCGTATTCTTCGGATCAAGGAGAGGGACCATTACTGGCTGGCCACTCTCCTTGATCCACGGTACAAGGGTAAGGTTGCGGACCTTATGTTACCGTCGCAGAGGGAGCAGAGGATGAGACAACTCCGGGAGGCCTTGCAGAAAGGTCTGTGCAACGCGTTCCCAGAGACTGGGAGGTTACAAACTCCTGGTCCTGGACAACGAGTTGCTGAGGCTTCGGCCAGTCAAAGAAGGAGCGGTGGGGAAGGTGGCCGTCTGACCGATGCGTTCAGACAATTCTTTAGTCCGCAGCCCCAAAGTATGATCGGTTCCAGCAACCATCGCCAGCGTCTGATAAACATGGTGCAGGAATATCTAGGGGCAAGGTCAGACTTGGACACCTTCCCCACCGAAAATCCTCTGGCTTACTGGGTCTTGAGGATGGATCACTGGGCAGAGCTTGCACAGTATGCAATTGAGCTACTGGCCTGTCCTGCATCCAGCGTTCTTTCGGAACGCACATTCAGTGCTGCTGGAGGATTTGTCACGGATCACAGGGTGCGCCTGTCCACCGACTCGGTTGATCGACTGACTTTCATCAAGATGAACCAGTCTTGGATCACCACCAGCTACCACACACCTGATGCTGATATAACAGACTAATTGATTTTAACATGTCACATCCCTTCAATACTGATGCTGATGCTGAGTGCCTGTGCTGTTATGTTGACTGGCTATCCTCCTCCTCCGAGTCCTCAATGATACGATTGATGATGATAGCTTGGAAGATCATTTTTGTTTATGGGTGCTGCCACCAGTGGCTAAGGCCCAATTTTTCAGCCCCTGTTTTACAGGGGCGTGTAATTACAATTTTTTTAGCAATAATTTGCCATAGGGCTCATTGCTGTGCTCCAAGTACAGTATCTGTGAGGGGTTGGAGTGTTGTGGCACCAGTGCCTAAGGCCCAATTTTTCAGCCCCTGTTTAACAGGGGCGTGTCATTACAATTTTTGAAGCAATACTTTGCAACAGGGCTCATTGCTGTGCTCCAAGTACAGTATCTGTGAGGGGTTGTAGTGTTGTGCCACCAGTGCCTAAGGCCCAATTTTTCAGCCCCTGTTCAACAGGGGCATGCAATTACAATTCTTGATCTAATAATTCACAGCAGGGCCCATTGCTGCACCCACCAAGAGTAACTCTGAGGGCTTACAGTGTTGTGGCTACGCCACCACCACCACCACCACGAAAGGCCCAATTTTTCAGCCCCTGTTCAAAAGGGGCATTTAATTACAATTCTTGATCTAATAATTCACAGCAGGGCCCATTCCTGCACCCACCAAGAGTAACTCTGAGGGCTTACAGTGTTGTGGCAACGCCACCACCACCACCACCACGAAAGGCCCAATTTTTCAGCCCCTGTTCAACAGGGGCATGCAATTACAATTATTGATCTAATAATTCACAGCAGGGCCCATTGCTGCACCCACCAAGAGTAACTGTCAGGGCTTACAGTGTTGTGGCACCAGCACCACCATCAAAGGCCCAATTTTTACTACCACTGTTCAACAATTATATGTAATTACAATTCCTGATATAATAGTTGACAGCAGGGCGTTCCAGCACCAACCAAGAGTAACTGTGAGTGCTTACAGTGTTGTGCCAACACCAACAACTAAGGGGCCTATTTCTGCAGAGTATATACGGCAGGTCCCTACTTTCAAACATCCAACTTACAAACGACTCCTACTTGCAAACGCAAGAAGACAACAGGAAGTGAGAGGAAATCTACCCCTTGGAAGGAAAATTCTCTCCTGTAAGAATTAATATGGGAGAAAGGTGTCTCCTCTGTACTGATGCTTTATCAGCAATCCTTGTTTCAAGAAAAACACCACATTTCAAAAACAGTTGTCATTGGGACGGAAAGTGAGGTGAAATGTTCTGAACAGGGGCACAGACAGCAAAACAAATGTTACAGGGGTGATAACCCTTACCTATGTTTTCCAAAAAGTTTAAAAATAGATTTTTGGGCTGGAGCTACACTTAAACAATGTACCTGTTCAAAATTACAAACAGATTCTACATAAGAACAAACCTACAGTCCCTGTCTTGTATGCACCGCCTGTATACGGCTGTTCAGAGTATATAGGGCCTTTTTTATTTTATGTGCGGGGTTCCCCTTAATATCCATACAAGACCCAAAGGGGCTGGTAATGGGCTGGGGTAGGGGGGGGGGGTCATGGGGTAGCTATGCCATTTTTCTTAAAGATTTTCATCCATATTACCGGGACCAGACATTACATTAAAGCCGCAAGCAGTTTTAAATGGCTTTTTTTTCCTTTAGAAGTGTCATTTTGTGCAGGGACAGTTCTAAACACGGGAAACACGTGGCACTTCACAGGCATACTTTAGACACCCCCCAGGTACGATATTTAAAGGAATATTTGACTTTTTTTTTTTCACTTTATGCATCATTAAAATGACTGCTCCCGAAAAACGACCGTTTTTAAAACTTCTTTTTGCATTGATACATGTCCCCTGGTGCAGAACCCGGGTTCCCAAACCCTTTTTAGGACAATAACATGGATAATAGTCGTTATAATTAGCACTTTAGAATTCGAACGTTCGCATCCATTGTATTTAATAGGGTTCTAATGTTCGTACGAACTTTCGGTCCGTTCGCGGGTTCTGGTGCGAACCGAACCCAGGGGTGTTCGGCTCATCACTAGTGTTCAGTAGGGATGAGGTCAGGGCTCTGTGCAGGACATTCGAGTTCCTCCACACCAAACTGGTCACACCATGTTTTTTTGGAGCTGGCTTTGTATGTAGCAGACCTGGCTTGCAATTTGTGTTCCAGTTCATCCCAAATGTGATAAGTAGGGATGAGGTCAGGGCTCTGTACAGGGCACTCAAGTTCCTCCACCCCAAATCCTTCAAACCATGTCTTTTTGGCGGTGGCTTTGTACACAGGAGGCAGTCATGGTGGAACAGAAAAGGGTCTTCACCAAACTGTTACACACAGAAAAGGGTCTTTGCCAAACTATTACCAGAGGGTTGAAAGAACACCATTGTCTATAATACCTTTGTATGTTGGAGTATTACCAGGACCCTTCAGGTACTGATGTTGGATGAGAAGACCTGGCTTAGCGTTCAAATTGATCTCAAAGGTGATCAGTAGGGATGAGGTCAGGGCTCTGTACAGGACACTTGAGTTCCTCCACACCAAACTGGTCACACCATGTCTTTATGGAGGTGACTGTGTACACAGGGGGACCAGTCATGCTGGAACAGACTGGTGGGACTATTGGTTTGACCAGTATGGTATGGGGCCTTTACCAAACTGTTACCACAAGATAGGAAGAGCATACATGTCTATGTACAGTATGTAGTAATATTAACAGTACCCTTTATTACTGATGGAGTTCAGGTTCACAACAATGCAGGGTTTGCACCATGCCTGTTAGTGGTTTGTGGACCGACCCAATCATTAACCTGTTTGCCTGTCCAAAGTCATTCATTTATTGATGGCATCCTCGCTTGGCACAGAGATGCCAGTGCCCAGCCCCCATGATCTTTATTTGTCAATCCCTTGCCTATTTGTCTTGAAAATGGAGAGAATTGATTTTCAAGAGTCTCCCTTTGACGCCAATGGGGTTCTAACTCTTGCAATTCCTGTATTTTTTCATCAGTTTTGCAAATTGAACCCAAGCTCATTTAAAACATCACAACCCTTCACTGAAAACAACTGAACTCAATAATTTAAAGGACTGTCCACATACTTTTGCCCTTTCGGTGTGATGGTAAAGCTTTCTGAGTGAGAGAGTCAATTTATCTACATTTACAGCCCTGTGAATGGAAATTCCCAAAGAAGGGTTACAAGTTTCCATAATGCTTTGTTCCACCCTTCCGCCAACCTTTTCTATGTTTGTGCCATGAGACTTTTCGGTAATTAGTGCATAGCTTCTGCATTGGACAGTTGTGAGTAATTATGAGGTTGATAGAAACATAGAATGGCGGCAGAAGAAGACCATGTGGTTCATTGAGTCCTCCCATATTTGACCATTTGTTGCTTTATTTTTTCATTTTTGTCTAGAATCTGTTTGTCCCAAGTGTGTTTACATCTACTTACTGTAAATGATTCCCTACCTATCACGTACCTGACCGTGGAGCCCGAAGGGTGGCCTCTTGTGAAATGCTTGCCCAAGCATCCCTGGTGGTGGAGACAGGGACTGCTAGGGAAGTTGAAGGGCGCAGGTGCCAGGAAACTGGAACTTGGAAACACAGGAATTCTTTCCAGTGGTAGTATGGAGCCTGACCTGGTCACAAGTTATGTTGAGCAGCAGCCAGGCAAACAGGTGCAGGGTCAGGATCAAGTTCAAAGTCAGGAACAGGCAGGACACAGTAACATGCTGGCAGAGAGGTACCAAGTCAGAAGGCGGTTTTGTGGTCAGAAGTCCAAGCCAAGGTCGTTAATACAAGCGAGCAGCAGACATAACAGGCAGGGTTGATCCAAGAGAGCAGTCAGGCATAGTTGGGTCAGGAACAAGTGTAGCAAACAGGCCCCTCTTCCCTACCTTTGGCTCACTTATAGGAAAAGGGGCACACCGTACCACATGCCCGTACCCTCCTGTGTGAAGAGGTTGAGCAGTGTAATGTACCTGGGTCTCCACGGTTAGGTTCTCCAGAGTATGGTTCTCATCTCTAGTGCAATAAAGACAAGTCTCTATTTCCCCAATAACTCCAAGGTCCACACCAGTTGCAACTCCAACGTAGAGTTTATTTTCTCATATGCACAGACGCTAGATATAAAAGGGTGGATGGAGAACAGGACAGCAAAAGGTGTTGGAGTAGGTCCAGGCACAAATGAATATACTATTCACTACCCGTATCTTCAAGTAGGCTCAGCTCACCCGGATAGTCTCCCATTAGAGTGGATCCTAGCAGCCGGAGTGATGCTCGAATTAGATTATAAACACAGTCTCTGCATAAACTGTTACGGGTGAATTTGGGTCTCTGCCACAGACCTGGTGAACTTTGAGTCTCTGCCACAGACCTGGTGAACTTTGGGTCTCTGCCACAGACCTGGTGAACTTTGCTTGTGGTATTAGGCCTCTTTCAGGGAGATGACATCCCTCCAGAGAGTTACCGGGCCCTTTCCTTCACTGTGATCTCTCACCAGTCCCTCGGAACGGTCCTCCCCCAGCCTCCTCTTCTAGATACGGGTCTCCTCGCAAGGCAGCACCCTGGGATTCCTCTTCCCTCCGTGGGCTCCAGCCGAAGGTGCTGGACCCAAGGCCTTCAGTTGCAGCCCCAGGGCTAAAGGTGCCTGGGACCGATCCGTCAATGTACCGGGCCAGGAACCCCACCCCTAAAGGTGCCTGGGGTGGCCAACGAACAGAACAGCACCCTCCCCGGGGTCGGACCCCCGGGAATTCACCCCCTACAGGCAGTGTCCGCCCCTTTTATATCCTCTCCCGACATGCACAGCAGGCCGACACGCCCACCACACCACCGTCGAGAGGGGACATCCAAGGCACAGCACTATACCAGTGGTTCAACCCTAGCTTCCAATGGCAGCACCACCCACAGGCCACAGGGAACTATACACCAGTATCCTACCTGCGGTATAAAATGGTTTAGCAAAGCCCTATCAAATAAGGTGTTTGAGTACAACTACCACTCAAACATTCCCCTAAATTTAAAGACCCCGCTACACAAGGTAAGCAGATGTTAAGGAGCTAGGAATGCAGGAACCAGAGCTGAAGACAATCCAGCACTGAGGTCAGGCAGACCCTGGGTTTTAGGCTGCCAGGCGCCAAGACCTGTGGGCACGCACGGGCACGTAGGCACCAATGATTGTGTGCATTCTTATCCTTTTAAGTCTAGTTAGGCTTCTATGCTCATGACCCTACATTTACACATGAAAATCAGCTGCCTGGGAATGTGCATTTTCTGTACGAGAATCACTGACACTACCTCTGCTGGAAGTCTGTGCCAAACATAAACTACTCTTTCTCTAAAAGAAAATACTTTCTACTTCGTTTGAGGTTGCGTGGAAATCACTACAATGCTACGCCAGTAATCTCCACTAGCTTCTGCATCCTGTGCTCATCAGCTCCCCTGATGCATTGTGAGCACAAGAGGTCTGCTGCTTGAGTACTATTCAGAGAATGAATGCAAAGTGATTTCCGATTAGACGAGCTAGAGACGTGGGGCATTGATGTCACATGCTTCACCTTGTCCAATCAGAGAATGCTTTGCATCCATTCAGAAAATACAAAGCATTCTTTGAATGGCGCCCATATCAAGTGGCTGACCTCCTGTGTTCAGAATGCAGCAGGGCGGCTGCTTAGAGCTGGACCCAGAGACTAGTAGAGATCACTTCAGTAGCAGTGTCTGCTTCAGGCATTTCCAGCTTCTAGAGCAGGGGTCTCAAACTGGCGGCCCTCCAGCTGTTGTGAAACTACAAGTCCCATCATGCCTCTGCCTGTGGGAGGAGTCATGCTTGTAACTGTCAGCCTTGCAATGCCTCATGGGACTTGTAGTTTCGCAACAGCTGGAGGGCCGCCAGTTTGAGACCCCCTGATCTAGAGGGATCCCACGAGTAAGGCATATATACATAATATTATTGGTCCAAGCTGAATTGCTTCTCCTAGACCTGTGATTCTATTTCTAAAATACAGACAAACAAATCCCAACACATTTACCAGACAGCCTGCAACAAACCCGATTGGCCCTGTCTAGCAATTCATGTTAAAATCAAAGGGTTTTATTTGCACGCATTTACAAATATATGCCTAAGCTGCAGTGGCCACTTCACAGCACCCCAGTGTACTGCAGTACTAACTCTAGAATTTTGAGAGTCTCCCAAATTGGAGCACAGATATAGTAATGGATAGATCAAGGGCAGGTATGCCTGTGTTCCATCAGATTAGGCAACCAGTCAGATTTCGTAAACAGAAGTGATGTTCCGTCACGGCCATCTTGGTACACCCCGCACTGGTCCACACTAAGCCTACAGTAAGCCTACAGTCTGAAGTCGCCAAGCGGACATCTTTATACACCCACCAAAGTCTAGCATTTCACACTTCTTTTTACCACTAAACTGAGCTTATATAATGAAATACAGGATTTAGAAGTCTGTGACATTGTTTTGATGTTGAATTTTAAAAGCAGTGGCAAGCCTGCTGATCTCACATGTTTGCTTGTGTAGCGGGTGGTTACATTTAGGGGGAAGCATCTGAGTGGTAATTAGGCTCAGATGCACTGATTGTTGGGTTTCATGGAACATTTCTGTCCCTGGGAGATGGTACTGGTGTGTATTTCCCTGGGGCCTATAGGTGGCGCTGTTGCCATGGGCCCGGGTTGAACCGCAGTACAGGGTTGTGCCTTTTTTGTCCCCACTTGGCAGTAGTACGGCGGGGCGGGGAACCTGCTGTGCCTGTTGGGAGCGGATATAAGAGGGGGCGACCATCTTCCAGAGGGGTCGGTTCCGCGCTCAGGCACCTTAGGCCTTGGTGCGTGTATGTCGCCTCCGGGTGCCCTAGGCCTGGAGGCCTGGTCGGGTTGTCTCCAGGTGCCCTAGGCCCAGAGACGGAGCTGCTGTTCCATCTCAGACACCTTCAGTCTGGGGTGAGGTACTTTGAAGAAAGGCCCGGAGCCCAGCAGACTTCGGCTGGGATCTGCCGGGGACCGAGACTCCCAGGGATCTGCCTTGCGAGGGGACCCTTATCCAGGACGAGGAGGCCAGGAAGGTGACCCTTTCTGAAGACCCAGCGCAGAGTCGTGGTGACAGATGGGGCCTCTGGTAACTCTCCGGAGGGATGTTCTTGTCCTATAAAGGGCTAGTTCACTAACGGAAGGAAGTGCGTGTTCTTTAGGTCACAGTGGCAGTGACACTACGCACCCAAGGTCAGTAGCAATGACTTTCATCTTTTTCACCCGGTCAGTGGCAGTGACCAACTTCATGGTCTGTGGCAGAGACCGTGCGCCAAGCCTATTCGTGCTAATCGGAAAAGGAGAAAACCCAAATTCAAGTTTGTACCTGGACCTCCTTCCGCCTTATCTGACCTGTGTCTTGTCCCAACCTGTCTGCTCTCAAAGAGACTGTTTATTGTGCTGCAAATAATAAATAAGAGTTGGACCTTTCAGTTGGTGTGGACAGTTGCTTACTGGGGAGAACTAAAGACTTGTTTCTGACTACCGCAGAAGCGAGGTCAGCACTGGAGGTTTTTAAACACTGGCTGCAGGCAGGCCCGAGAAACTAACACCGCTCAACCTCCCTATTCAGGAGGGTACAGGCTTGTGGTGCGGTGTGCCTCATTCTTTCCTGCGGAGGAGCCAAGCAGAAGAAAAGCAGATAAAGTCTGGGGTTGGTGCGCTACACGTGGGGGCTCGAGTCCGGGATGTGTTTGCGGCCACAGAGTGAAACCCCCCCAGAAGCTGAACTTTTATTCCCCAGTGAAGTTCCATGGAGGTCGGCCATGTTTAGAACTGCGCCACGAGGAGAACCCTGCGTAGTTCGTGGGCGTGTCTATTCAGAAAAGCCCGCAAGCGATGTAGGAGATGGGAGGAGTCTGACCATGTATGGAGTTACACGTGGGGACTTTGGTGCGAAAAGGTCAGTGCACGATGGAGCAGCAGATGATCAGCATGTCGTCTCATGCATCATGGGTTCTAGCTTCTACAACCGTGAAAATGACCTCATTCGCTGCTTCGCTTACGGATACAGGGATTCGGCTCAAGCCCCGGGGAAGATTTGCCCTCTACGTGTGCAAGGACGTGGAGGCCCTCAGTGTGATTTGTCCCGGCTGCTCAGGGCTGGTGGTTCATCTGAAGCCATTCGGGCGATGCAAAAGCTGTAAGGAGTTTCTGTTCGAGGTGGAGCAACCTACACAGAGGCCTCGGGCCTTCCACCTCAATTGCCTTACGGCCGCCACCACTCTGGAAGGAGGAATCGAAGCTTGTACAGCCACCCCTGCGCGCACTGACGAGACTTCGGAGGAAGTCACAGAGGAGATCGCTTTAGTGAGTGAGAAACCGGAGGATGCTGCCTCGGTAACAACGGAGTCTTTTCTCCCACCGCCCAAGAGGAAGATGGGTCTTGTGAAGGCTTTCCGTGGCCGTGGTGGAGCAATGCCCCAGCGCTTACCCAGGACGGATGTATCTGAAGGGAAAAGTCCCGGACGTCCGAGTCCTTCTTCAAGCCGAGGTAAGCCAGGGGGAGAGACTTTGTTAAAGGCCCCTAGCCCTGGGGATTCACATGCTAGTGAGTTGGCCAGAGGGGGTGAATCGTCCTTCACCAGGAATTACTTCCCTGCGGAGGAGTACGATACCTCTGACCTAGAGTCCGTCTCAGATGCGGGTGATGATGCCGCAATTGACAAACTATTTGAGAGGAAGGGATGGGATAAGATGCCCCTGTTCTTGTTCCGTAAGCCTAGGAACCCACCCATGTCTACTGGGGAAAGTACACCCCGGGTGGTGGCTTCCGAGCCTGAGAAGGGATCTGTCCCCTTGCCTGCCCTTCCACCGTCGGGAGTACCTGCTTCCTCCACTACTGCTACTGCGAGACAGGTGTCACTGCGGGCCCATGCAACTGGCCCGGAGGCAGTTAAAGTGCCTCGACACCCGGATGCTGTTGTTTTGCCTGGCGCAGGAGACCGTGCCACTATGCCACTGCTGTCCCGCTTACAGAGACTCTTCAACCAGAAGGTTGCCAGTAAATATGGGTGGGAGTATCCGTACCTACCCAAAGAACTTCTGTTTGAGGTTGAGGCCTGTAGAGATCAGTGGTACTCGGAGTTTGTGTGGACACACATTAAAGTACCCCAGGCCAGAAGGTATTTTTTGTGTTCACCTGCCGCCACTCTGCGGTTTAAGGATTGCAAAGCGGCTTGGATGTTGGGTCGGCACATTCATGCGGACAAAGTGCTTATCTGCCGGAAGGACAAGGACAATGGGGAGTATCACATAGATACCTTCGATAGACATTGGAAGCCGCTGGTGTTGCCTGACCCACACTACTATTTGTGAGAGACCAGACTCTTGTGTTTTGCGTTTGAACTTTTTTTTTCTTTTTCAGGAACTTTGCCCCATGTTAAAGGGTATTTTACTCTTTAGAGGAGCGGAAGCTGTTGCTGTTTGTTGTTCTCCCTTCTCTTCCCACCGCAAAGATAACAAGGACTTTTGGGGTTGTAGTTAGTTGAGGGCCACAGTTCACAGAGAAGAGAATTTCCACGCCATGAACAGGTGTTCTGACTGCGGCACTACCACTAGGTGGCGGTGTTGCGCAACTGTTATATCGTAAGCCTTACACTGCGCTTACTTTTAGAGCGAAGAGGTTGTTTTCTTTAGGGAGGAACCTGTTCATTCTAAATTACACATTGTTAGATTATGTGTTTTCTTCTTCCTCTGCAGGTGAACGACAAGCAAGACTGCTGAGTATGGGGTGGGTCTTAGCTAGTTCTGTGGGAGGGAATTGTACATTTTTACTGTAATATTTGAGTGATCTTAAAATATTTTATACACGTGTACACCCTCATTCCCATCTGTGTTTCTTTCTTTTCCCATGTTAGGTTCCGGCACAAACAAACAGAATTTTAAATTGTAATTTTTTTTAGTTTGTCTCTGAATCTGATTTATGTTGAGGAGGCATAAATTTGTTTCAGACACTGGAGACCAGTGTTCACAAGTGAGGGGGATGTGTAGCGGGTGGTTACATTTAGGGGGAAGCATCTGAGTGGTAACTAGGCTCAGATGCACTGATTGTTAGGTTTCATGGACCATTTCTGTCCCTGGTAGATGGTACTGGTGTGTAGTTCCCTGCACCAAGCCTGTTCGTGCTAATCAGAACAGGAGAAAACCCAAATTCAAGTTTGTGCCTGGACCTTCTCCCGCCTTATCTAACCTGTGTCTTGTCCCAACATGTCTGCTCTCAAAGAGACTGTTTATTGTGCTACAAAGAATAAATACGAGTTGGACCTTTCAGTTGGTGTGGACAGTTGCTTACTGGGGAGAACTAAAGACTTGTTTCTGACTACCGCAGAAGCGAGGTCAGCACTGGAGGTTTTTAAACACTGGCTGCAAGCAGGCCCGAGAAACTAACACCTCATTCTTGTGCCTCATTCTTTCCTGCGGAGGAACCAAGCAGAAGAAAAGCAGGTAAAGTCTGGGGTTGGTGCGCTACACTAATATGACAGAACACCTCTGCTTTTAAAATTCAACATCAAAACAGTGTCACGGACTTCTGTATTTCACTATATAAGCTCAGCTTAGTGGTAAAAGAAGTGTGAAATGCAAGACTTCGGTGGGTGTAAAAAGATGTCGGCTTGGCGACTTCAGACTGTTGGCTTAGTGTGGGCGAGTGCGGGGTGTACCAAGATGGATGTGGCGGAACGTCACTTCCATTACAAGATTTGACGGGTCGCCTAATCTGATGACACACCTGCAAAATTATAGAGTTGAGACCGCAGTAATCTGTGGTGCTGTGACATGGCCACTAAAGCTTACACATATATTTGCAAATATGTGCAAGCTTAAACCCCTGTGATTCCATGCATATATGTTGTTTGGCTTCTGTGCTCACCTACTGTATGTGCGTCCCCTGCTATATTGTAGGATTATATTTTCATTCCCTTCTATCACTCCCTGGCCCGCCTTCCAGTTTGCTTCCCTATATAAGACTCATGCCTCGTACACACGACCGATTTTCTCGTCCAAAACCGGCAAGAAAAGTGCCACGAGAGCTTTTTTCTCGAGAAAAACGTTTGTGTGTATGGTTTTACGACGAGAAAATTGCCGTGAATCTCGACGAGAAAATAGAGAACCTGCTCTCTATTTTCTCGTCAGGATTCCTGATTTCCTCGTCGTGTTTCTCGTCGGCCCCTTTTGTGACGAGAAAATGGTTCGTGTGTATGCTTTTACGACTCTTCCAAAAGCGTGCATGCTCACAAGCAACTATGAGACGGGAGCGCATCTTCTGGTAAAACAAGCCTTCGTAATGGGGATAGCACATTCGTCACGCTCAAAATTTTTGCATCGTTTAAATGTTGTGCATTGAAATCTTCGTTAGAATGTGACATTAATCCAAACGAATGAACTTCTTTTGCTGCTGATATTCACACAGAGTTATGACTATCTTTTTTTAACCTTTTTCATGCTGCTCTTAAGAAGATTTATGTGTATTATATCGTGCAAGTTTTTAGGAATATTTAAAAATTAGTTATTTTTCTAACTGATGTTAATTGTAATTTCGCTATGTTTTGGTAGTGATCTCCCATTGAATCTTTTAATATATATGATTTAAATTTTACACACTTTTTTGGGAAACACGATTTAGTTATTTTTTGGGGGGGTTGATATCTGTCCCTTTTTTTGTCAGTCAAATGTATCTGCTTACTCCAAAGCTAGATTTTACATTTTTACAAATACACATAGTCAAGTATGAACTTAAAGAAAAACACCATTTATTCATGTTTGAACTAAAATAAAGAGAAGGCAGCGCTGCAGAAGCTGCTGCCATTTGTGCATCCCAGGGACCCCAGAGCACACAGCAACCCTGTGTGGACACTAAAATTGGGAGCTTGAGAAGGCCAACATTTCTGAACACAATCTGATGCTGGCCTCCCAGAGGTCAGGAACAGCAGCAGGTGATATATATGTCCCAAGTGTGTGGTACTACAACAGGCTGCCTTCTGTCCGACCACAATGAAGCAAGGCCATCACTTCCTCGTCTTCCTGGCAACCTTCCCTGCAACCTTTCCTGAAGCCTTCCCTGCAGCCTTCCTTATTCGTTTGGCTGGAGGCTGGGCCACTGGAGCGGTACTCCTGTCAGGAGGAGGAGGAGGAGGTGGAGGAGAAGGGGGTGGCGCAGAAGAACAAGGTGGAGGTGGAGGAGAAGGGGGTGGGGCGGAAGAAGAAGGTGGAGGTGGAGGAGAAGGGGGTGGGGCGGAAGAAGAAGGTGGAGGTGGAGGAGAAGGGGGTGGGGCGGAAGAACAAGGTGGAGGTGGAGGAGAAGGGGGTGGGGCGGAAGAACAAGGTGGAAGTGGAGGAGAAGGGGGTGGGGCGGAAGAACAAGGTGGAGGTGGAGGAGAAGGGGGTGGGGCGGAAGAAGAAGGTGGAGGTGGAGGAGGAGGTTGAGGTTGGGACAGTTGTGCCACCTCACAAATGGCGGTATTGGGGGTAATTTTTTCCATCACCCCCTTGTTGAGCAAGGTGATGAGCAGGGGCTCGCATAGGAGGCGTTGCTCCATGCTCATCACCTTGAACTTTGCCTCCACTAGGCCGGCAATGGCCTCTTCAGGGGATGTGGGCTCTTTGAGGGTGGCATGGGCCTCTTTAATAAGGGCCATTGCTGCCTCACTGGTGGTCCTGTCCCTCCTGCCTCTTTTGGTAAGCCGGATGGGAGGCACCTGGGATCTGGTGCTTCTCCTTTGCCCTGCCACCTCCTGGCTGTCACTGGGCCCTGCCACCTCCTGGCTGCCACTGGGCCCTGCCACCTCCTGGCTGCCACTGGGCCCTTCCTCCTCCTGCCTGACAGTTTCCAGACCCTCCTCCTGGCTGATTTCATCCTGTGTATGAAAAAGGGACATAGTTTAATATGTTGTTTTATTTTTGCATCAAACTTTATAAACATGATTGAAGCAATTAGAATGTAAATCCAGAAATCATTTTTTAGAATTTACACCTACATCAGATTGACTATTTAGCACCCAATTAAGTGCAGACTAATGTCTCGAGATCTTGATTTCACTTGTGGAACCCAAAATATTGTATGTTTCTCATCCTGACATATTTGTCAAACATTAAGTTTATCCCAATACATTTTCAATAAATACTATACCTGGCTCCAGATGGCCAAATCAGGATCATCCAGGATGGCTGCCTCCTCTTGCTCCAGAGAAGGCTCAGGTTGGCTGCAGGGAAGTCTGGGGGGAAGAGTGGAGAGTGATGGCCTTGGCTCAATGTGGTCATCCAGGAAGGACATCCTGCTGTAGTACCACAAATACGGCACATACACATCATCTGCTGCTGCTCCTGACCTCTGAGAAGCCAGCACCTTAGAGCGTTCAGTCCTGTAGGTACCTCTCAAGCTCCCAATTTTAGTTTCTCCGAATGTTTTTCTACTTTGTTCACCCGGAGCAAACAGGGAGTTGGGACTATAGACTGTTTTTTCTATTTTTTCTATTTTTAATTTTTTTGGTTCTGTTTCAGTTTTTGGGGATTTTTGTTTGGTTTTTGAGTCTTGCCCGGAGGGTTTATGCTGCTAGACCTACCGTGTGCCTTGCACAGTCTATACTGATTTTATGCTGCTGTCTGGGGAGGTGTGGTTCTCTGCATCTGGGTTCCCTCCCCCCCTACCTCCCCTCCAATTTCACTTATCCTGTCTACATGCCTTACAGACCACTACTGTATGAATGATTTAAAAATTATCTCATGGAACGTCCGTGGGTTGAATTCAAAGTTTAAAAGATCGATGGTCCTTCAGTACCTTAAATCCCAAAACCCTCATGTGGTCCTTTTGCAAGAGACCCACTTGACGGGTAGTAGAATTCTCTCCCTGAACAGAAACTGGCTGCAGAGAACTATACACTCTACATACTCTACTTATGCTAGGGGGGTGGCTATATAACTTCACAAAAAATTGGTTTGCTCTATTGAACATGTGGTTACAGACCCTCAGGGGCGCTATGTGATTGTAGTGCTTGACATTGACTCCCAGTTATTGGCTATAGCAAACATTTATGTCCCACCCCCTTTCAAGAGTGAGGTTCTGTACACTGTCCTGGCAAAAGTCGCCACCTTTGGCCCATTGAAGCTACTGGTGGCTGGTGATTTTAACAATATCCTGGACTACGCACTGGATACCTCCAATCCGACGCGGGTGCAGAACCTTGACTTAACACACTGGGCAGACTCTCTGGTGCTGGAGGAGCTCTGGCGTTGGAAGCACCCTGGAGAGCGAGGTTTCTCCTATCTCTCCCATGTCAGTACCTCTTCCTCCTGCATTGATATGGCCTTTGCCAACCCAGCTCTACTTCCCCTGGTTTCAGAGGTTAGATATCTGGCTGGGGGGATCTCTGATCACACCCCCCTACAGGTTACACTCAGTTTCCTACGGGACCGTCCTGCAGGGGTTTGGAGGTTGCACCCGGGGTGGATGGGGGAGTCCACGGTGGAGGCCTTGGTCTCGCCACACCTGAAGGACTTCTGGGAGTTCAATGAGGGATCAGCGGACTCAGCAGTAGTGTGGGATGCCTTTAAGGCGTCAACTCGGGGGGTGTATGTGTCTGCCATAAAAGCTGCTAGGGTGGAAAAGAATGCCAAATCTCAGGAACTCCAGGCTCATGAACTTAGATGTGCAAAATCTAATGCTGATTCACCCTCTCCCTCTACTGTGGTTGAGTTACAGAAGGCTAGACGGGAATTACTGGTTCATTTCCAGGGCCTCACTCAATGTGTGTTTAAAAATAGGGCTGAGGAATTATTTGAGAAAGGAGACAAAAATGGAAAGTTATTGGCCATCCTGACAGCAGATTCCCGGGCACATACAGTGGTACCATGTATCCGCTCATCAGAAGGCAATTTGGTAAAAGATAGAGAGGGTATCATGAAGGAGTTTGTCTCCTTCTATTCAGGATTATACTCTTCTATCCCACCATATGACCTCAAGGTTTTGACGGACATGCTGGACTCCCTCCATATCCCGGTGTTGCCAGAGGAGGTGGCTGATAGTCTTGAGGCCCCCTTTACGGAAAAAGAATTGGCAACTGCAGTTGCCTCCTTCCCTAATGGTAAATCGCCGGGCCCTGATGGGATTCCTGCAGAGTGGTACAAAACTTATCTGGAGCTGCTGTCATCTAGGCTTTTGCGACTCTATGGGGATTGTCTTGATGCTGAGACCCTTCCGGTATCATTTTATGAGGCTCATGTTGTGCTGCTGCCCAAGCCAGACAAGGATCCTCTTTCCTGCTCCTCTTACCGGCCCATAGCACTGCTCAACATGGACCTCAAAATACTTACCAAGATGATCGCCAACAGATTAATGAAAATACTTGACCACTTGATTTCGCCAGACCAAACGGGGTTCATGCCTAAAAAAGCCACGGACATTAACATCCGGAGGGTATATACTCATACTCAACTGACCGCTGAAAGTTCGTCGGGGGGAGCTCTGGTGTTTTTTGACCTGGAGAAGGCTTTCGACTCCATTGATTGGAGGTACATGTCAACTGTGCTGCAACGTATGGGATTTGGCCCCACGTTCCTTAAGTGGATATCGCTGCTCTACGACCATCCAGTAGCTGCTCTCCGCCTTAATGGCGGGGTATCGGAAGCCTTCCCGGTGTCCAGGGGCACCAGACAGGGGTGTCCCCTTTCACCGGGGCTATTTGCACTGGTCATGGAGCCCCTCGCGATTGCGTTGCGCTCGTCCCCCCAAATTCAGGGGATCAGCGTGGGTACTCTGACTGAAACAACAGCCCTTTATGCAGACGACCTGGTACTGTTTATTCGTGACACGGGACCTTCCCTGCAGGCAGCACTGTCACTCCTAGGTAATTTTACTGAGGTCTCTGGCCTCAAGGTTAATTGGACTAAGTCCAAAATACTTCCCCTGCGTTCCCATCCCATGTCTGGGCCGGCGGACCCTGATAATCCCCTACAGTGGGTCACTCAAATTAAATACTTAGGACTCACAATAACCAACTCAGTCACGGACTTCATAGGTCTCAACGTTTCACCGTTGCTGGCCATTCTTAAAAAGAAACTACATGCTTGGAAAAACCTCCCTTTGTCACTTATTGGGAGGATAAATTTAATTAAAATGAAAATTTTACCCTTATTCTTGTATGTCCTTAGAAACTCCCCAGTATGGATCCCCAAATCGATTTTTAAATTAATTGATAGCTTGCTCTCCTCCTTTTTGTGGCACGGGGGATCCCGCGCCTGAGATTGGCCATACTACAGCAGCCCTGGGGGGAAGGGGGCTTAGCGGTGCCAAATTTTTATAAATATTTCCTTGCTGGCCAGTTGACAGTGGCTCGCCGCTGGCTAACTACCCCCACAGATGATGCCTCGGTATCACTGGAAGCTGCCTGTGTGGGATCGTACGAGGCGCTGTCCCTCTTGGTATACAGAGGACCGAAGGCTCCATACTTGCTCACTTCTTCCATGCGCTCAGTTATCAAGGCATGGTCCGTGGCTCAGGGGCTCAGGCCCTCCGGGCCCAGCAGATTTTCCCCTAACCTACCCCTATGGAGAAATCCAAACTTAACGCATTTCTTCGACTACACAGACCCGGTAGTCTGGACTAAATTTGGGATTAAGACTTTGCACCACATAGTGTCGAATGGCTCTCTGATGACTTTTGATGACCTGAAAGAGCGGTATGGTCTACCAAACTCACACTTCTTTAGATATATTCAACTAAGACATGCTTTTTGCTCTCAATTCGGTGGGGATCCTCTTGACCTTGACCCCAGTGACTTAGAACTACTGACACGCAGCGACTCTTTGTCTAAGCCGGTCTCCAGTCTGTACAGGGACCTTTTTCCTGACACGGTCATGTTGATGGGGGCTTGCAGGCTGGCCTGGGAGGTGGAGGCCCCTGGGTTGGATGGAGATGATTGGGATGATATTTGGGGGGCACCATTCCGGTCTCTCATCTCTACTAGGGATCGTCTGATCCTATATAAATTTTTGCACAGAATTTATCTTACTCCAGCTAGGTTAGCTAGGATGTTCGGGAGCCACCACTCTGTCTGTTGGAGGTGTTCGGCGCCCCTTGCGAACTTCATGCACATTTTTTGGGACTGTCCTCATATCAAGCCCTACTGGCAGAATATTTCAGAATGTGTCCGGTCGGTCACATCCCTTTCAGTCCCCCTTACGGTTGAGGTGTGCCTGCTAAGCTTGGTTGAGACCTTGGCTACCACTAGGGCTATACGAACTCTACTCACCCTCCTGCTGTTCTACGCCAAAAAACTCATTATCCTGTCCTGGAAAAAGTCCGCTGCCCCGACTCTGGCTTCTTGGAAGTCCCTGATCAACAAGGCAATTCCTTTTTATAAGGCAACTTATTTGAGTAGGGGGGTAGAGGCCAAGTTTGAAAAGGTTTGGGGGGGTTGGATGGCATCCACAGACACAGTTTCTGATTAAACACATAGGTAACTTGGTGAGTGATCCTTATTAAACTTTCATGAACAAGTGGATTGAGATCCTGGGGTGGCGGTGATTTTGACATAAATACACTATAGATCAATAATGTACTGATGGCTGTGGGGTCCATATTTCTCCTGATGGGGTATGGGGTGGGGGGGGGGGGGATGGAGCTGTAATATGTACAACGCCTCCTCTGGTGGGCGGCGGCATCATTGCCCTGCCGGATTATGTATCTGTCTCCTTCGGGAACTCGAAGTCTGTGCATTCCTTTGTTTTCCTCCTATGGGGGGGCTCTCTTTTTTTTTTTTTTTTTTTGGGGGGGTGGGGGGTTGATTGGGTTTTTATTTTTTTTATTTTATTTTTTTTGTTTGTTTAGGGACATTGGTTCCACCTAACGGAACCTGGTTCGTTGTGTTGCTGCGTTGTGCGGCTTATGTTTGTATGTCTGTATTAAAATCTTCAATAAAAAGAAATTTACAAAAAAAAAAAAGTCAACCTTCAAATAATTATGTTCAGTTATGCACTCAATACTTGGTCGGGAATCCTTTTGCAGAAATGGCTGCTTCAATGCGGCGTGGCATGGAGGCAACCAGCCTGTGGCACTGCTGAGGTGTTATGGAGGCCCAGGATGCTTCGATAGCGGCCTTAAGCTCATCCAGAGTGTTGGGTCTTGCGTCTCTCAACTTTCTCTTCCCAATATCCCACAGATTCTCTATGGGGTTCAGGTCAGGAGAGTTGGCAGGCCAATTGAGCACAGTAATACCATGGTCAGTAAACCATTTACCAGTGGTTTTGGCACTGTGAGCAGGTGCCAGGTCGTGCTGAAAAATGAAATCTTCATCTCCATAAAGCTTTTCAGCAGATGGAAGCATGAAGTGCTCCAAAATCTCCTGATAGCTAGCTGCATTGACCCTGCCCTTGATAAAACACAGTGGACCAACACCAGCAGCTGACATGGCACCCCAGACCATCACTGACTGTGGGTACTTGACACTGGACTTCAGGCATTTTGGCATTTCCCTCTCCCCAGTCTTCCTCCAGACTCTGGCACCTTGATTTCCGAATGACATGCAAAATTTGCTTTCATCCGAAAAAAGTACTTTGGACCACTGAGCAACAGTCCAGTGCTGCTTCTCTGTAGCCCAGGTCAGGCGCTTCTGCCGCTGTTTCTGGTTCAAAAGTGGCTTGACCTGGGGAATGCGGCACCTGTAGCCCATTTCCTGCACATGCCTGTTCACGGTGGCTCTGGATGTTTCTACTCCAGACTCAGTCCACTGCTTCCGCAGGTCCTCCAAGGTCTGGAATCGGTCCTTCTCCACAATCTTCTTCAGGGTCCGGTCACCTCTTCTCGTTGTGCAGCGTTTTCTGCCACACTTTTTCCTTCCCACAGACTTCCCACTGAGGTGCCTTGATACAGCACTCTGGGAACAGCCTATTCGTTCAGAAATTTCTTTCTGTGTCTTACCCTCTTGCTTGAGGGTGTCAATGATGGCCTTCTGGACAGCAGTCAGGTCGGCAGTCTTACCCATGATTGCGGTTTTGAGTAATGAACCAGGCTGGGAGTTTTTAAAAGCCTCAGGAATCTTTTGCAGGTGTTTAGAGTTAATTAGTTGATTCAGATGATTAGGTTAATAGCTCGTTTAGAGAACCTTTTCATGATATGCTAATTTTTTGAGATAGGATTTTTGGGTTTTCATGAGCTGTATGCCAAAATCATCAATATTAAAACAAGAAAAGGCTTGAACTACTTCAGTTGTGTGTAATGAATCTAAAATATATGAAAGTCTAATGTTTATCAGTACATTACAGAAAATAATGAACTTTATCACAATATGCTAATTTTTTGAGAAGGACCTGTATATATGCTGTATTACATATGTTGCTTGGTGTTATGTTACACCACTTTGATGTTTTTAATTTCTACATATTAATAAATTTCATATTTTTATAAAATATACTGTGTACAAAAGTTCGCCCTTAAAGTCCCACCCGGGGGGTACTCTTTCCTTTTTTGGTTTTCTAGAAACCTGACAGTAAGGCCCCTTTCACACGGCCGTTCCATACGTCAGTTTTTTCATCCATCTGTTGACGGATGAAAAACGGGCATACATGTATCTCTATGATATAGCGGACGTTTGGGGATGATAATCTGCTGACATCCGTCTCCGCTAAGCTCTGTTTTTTATGACGGAAGAAAACCCTATTTTTTTATCCGTAAAAAAAAAAAACGGAACGGAAGAAAAACAGATGTAAGCAGACGATCCGCTTACATCCGACCTGCTGACATCTGTTATTAAATCCTTTTTTTCTCCCTAATTAAACACACTGTATACAGCTGGTTGCTAAGGAGCTGGCCGGGAAGCCGGCCGCCGCACCCTTAACAACCGATGAGTCATCTGCTGCCAGGGGGATTCCCCACTGACAGCTGCATGTAAAAAAAAAAAAAAACATAAAAAGTTGCTTACAAAAAGAAAACCACAAAAAAAATTGCCTGGGGTCCCCCCCAGGTCTATACCAGGCCCTTAGGGTCTAGCGTGGATTCAGAGGGGGACCCCCGCACGCCAATTTAAAAAGAATTGGCATGGCCCCCTCCCAAAAAAAACATACCAGACCCTTATCCAAGCATGCTGCCCGGCAGGTCAGGTAAGGGAGGGGACGAGCGAGCGCCCCCCCTCCCAAACCATACCAGGCCACATGCCCTCAACATGGGGGGGTGGGTGCTTTGGGGCAAGGGGGCTCTGTGCCCCTCCACCCCAAAGCACCTTGCCCTCATGTTGATGGGGAAAAAGGGCCTCTTCCTAACAACCCTAGCTGGTGGTTGTCTAGGTCTGTGGGACAGGGGGCTTATCGAAATCTGGGGGTCCCCTTTAACAAAGGGGCCCCCAGATCCCGCCCCCCCCATGTGAATGGGTATCAGGTACACCCATTCACCAAAAAGGCAGTGAAATGTGAAAAAAAAAACACCTGATGACTCATCGGTTGTTAAGGACGCAGCGGCCGGCTTCCTGGCCCCCTCCTTAGCAACCAGCTATATACAGTGTTTGAAGTTCAGTCACTTTTTTTTTTTTTTTTAAATGGATGTCAGCGGATATGAAAACAGATGTAAAAATTGACATCCATATCTGTTTTTTTTTTTACAAAAAAAAAACCGTGACTGAACTGAACAGAAAAAAACGGAACGTCCGTGTCAAACCAGCCTACCGTAAATATGTAAAAATATCCAGTCCAGGAATTCTTCTAAAGGTTTGAGTTATGACCCCCCCTTTCCCTTCTTTTCTCCAGACGGTACATACTGTACTAAATCCCTTTGGTCCCTCCTGGCGTGTTTCGTCCCTCAGATCTTGCTCTATGATTACAGAACATTGTAAGGAAGTGAATAGGGAAGAAGTTGGAGTAATTGATCATGGGGGATTATGGTTTATACAAAGGAAGATCCCATTACATGAACGAAGTTCTATTTCTCAAGAGATTTTTTTCCTCGGTAGTTGTTAGTGACTGCAATGTATTTAGAATTATTCCTACAGGGAGAATTTACAAATCTACATATGTAATATAATTATGGAAATATGATAGAGCCAGCTTGTAGAAAAACTGAATTATGCCTAAAATTACAAACATGGAAACATTCCAAAAGTGATTAAAACGATATTCTCATTGCAAGCACCCTATACTGTATATTTATGTTAACTACAATGCACCACACAAGAGGCCCCCTGAGAACACCCGGTGGGAACTTTTTGTTTCTTCATTGTACATTTATGAAAAAGAAAACTGTTGACTGTGAAAGAGATCTATGAAGGATATTATCTAACAGAATGAAAACATTGTGTTATTTGTATTTTCTAATTATTTTCTGGTAAAAAGCATAAAAGATAGTAAAGTGCACATGAAGAATGAAAAGGTTTCTTGGGAGGGTTTTCGGGTCTCTGAAGCACCAACGAGATCTTCATATTGGGAACATTATAATCCAGCTGATTCCTAGAAGTGACAGATGGTCCGGACGCTGGCTGGTCTGCTAAATGGTATCGTAATAAAGCCCGTGGATGACCCTCTGGAGACGCGGCATCTAAAATTCCAACAACTTAATTGCTACAACAAATATCCTCGTGTTTACTGAGCTCCAGGCAAACTATCCTTCAAGACAAAACAATATCCCTATCAGAGACATTGTAGACAATTGTGTTCTTCCATCCTTGTGGTAACAGTTTGGTGAAGACCCTTTTCTGTTCCAGCCTGACAGTTCCCTGTGTACAAAGCCACCTCCATAAAAGGCATGGTGTGACCATTATGGTGTGTAGGAACTCGGGTGTCCTGCACAGAGCCCTGACCTCATACCTACTGCATACCTTTGGGATGAATTGGAACACGGATAGCAAGCCAAGTCTTCTCATCCAACATCAGCCCTGTCCTTGGAGGTTTATGATTAAAGAACAATACCCATAATAGGGTCATCTCACTCCTAAAGGGAAAACTATCTAGCCAAAAGGATGCAGACACCCCTGCCCCCTTCAAAATGATGGAGTTCATGTGTCCCCAGTCAAGGGTTCTGGTAATACTCCATCTTACAAAGACATTGTAGACGATTGTGTTCCGGGCAAACAATCCTTCAAGTAAACTATCTTCCTGGACAATATCTGCAAAAGCAGGGCTTTTTTTCTCAGACAATAGGTGCAGGAACTCCCCCGTTCCGAGTCACCCCTTTTCTCCACCCCTACCCACCTCCCAGTACCGCCCCTTTTAGACAATATAGTACCAACCCAGGGTGCACTTAGCCACCGCAGAGACTCATGGGAGGGGCTATATAGGAAGAGGGCGAGGCTGAGCTCGGCCTCTTTGGACACCGCGCTGCAATCAACAGGTCTTCCTGTGCGGATCTGCTGCAGTGTAGGGCCTGAAGCCTGGGGCCTTGCACAAACTTCCAGAGAGCCTTCCACCCCACTGCGGAGCCTGGGTGGCACCTGACTTGTCGAGTTTGGACATGAGTTGGACCGGAGACCCGACCGTTGCGAACGCTGTGTAAGGAGACACAGTAGGTGGAAGTCCCGGACTGGGATCGCGTCCGGAGTGGTGAGCGAGCACCTGCTCATTCATTAACTGTACTTTGACTAGGCCTAGAGACTGCCTTGGCCCTCCTGGTTCCATTTACTGTCCCACAGGAGACTCGTGGCGGGACTGAGTTTAGTAGTCTCCTGTGAGTGGTCCATTTTCCCGTTTTTCCCTCACTATTGGATTACAAAATTGCTGTTCCTGTTGTGCACCACTGATAAATTGCATGCGAAGAAATAGATCTTTCAGAGACTGAGTCTAAAGCTGGGTCAGGCCTGATCCGTAGTTAGAACTTTGTTGCTGCGCCATAAGGGCGCATAGATAGAGATAGCTGTAGTTGGCGAGTAATTGCCTGTGCTATATTTTCTGCTGTAGGGCTCTACAGATATACATGTGTTATGTGTTTACCTTGTGCCATTTACCTAAAGTAAAGAACCATTATACTTTATCACTTGCTACCGGTGTGTTATCTTTATGCAAGGAGGTTATCCTCGCAAAACTGTTCGATTGTGATATTAGGATAACCCCTAGACTAGCTGTGCCAGAGTGGGTCGAGATAGATTGCCGGGGGTTGGCGGGGCTGTATACAGGGCCCGAAACAAATCCAGCGGCTCTCTTAATTGGGGGGTAGCGCTACATATCATATTGTGGTGCTAAGTAATTTGTATGGAATTTGGTAATGATATCAAGAAAAGCAGTAAAATAGATCCCCTGCAGCCAGCAACAATAGATCCCCCTAACAACAATGGACCACCCACAACAAAATTTCCCCACCAGCAACAATGGACTCCCGGCAGCATCAACAGATCTCCGCACAGCCAGCATTAATAGTCTCTCTGGCTGCCATCAAAAATAGATCCCTTCCCAACAGTAGATCTCTTTCAGCAACAACTGACCCGCCAGTAACATAAGACCCCCCCAGCAACAATAGGTCCCCCACCAGCAACAATAGACCTCCCCAGCAACAATAGACCCCCCTGCAAAAATAGATCCCCAGCAGTGAGCATCAATACCCTGCAGCACACCCCAGCACCCCTTGTCATTACATACAGTCAGTCCAGAAGGGGCCGGAACTGCGTTCCCCCGCGTTCCCGCTGAAAAAAAGCCCTGTGTAAAAGAAATTGTAGACAATTGGGCTCTTCCAACCCTGTGGTAACAGTTTGGTGAAGACCCTTTTCTGTTCCACCATGACTGCCCCCTGTGTACAGAGCTCCGGCTCCATAGAGACATTAGTATGGGAAGTTCCTGCGCTGTCTGTGCTTATAGTGAAATATATAGAATCATTAGGAAAAGTCTACAATATGTACCATATAATCAACAATATCTGCTATAACAAATGACAAAGCATAACAATAATGCCCTGTACACACGATCGGAATTTCTGATGGGATAAAATCCAATGGAATTTTCCGTCGGAATTCCGTTCAAGCTGTCTTGCACACACCCTGTCAGACCAAATTCCGACCGTCAAGAACGCGGTGACGTACAACACTGCAACGAGCCGAGAAAATCTAAGTTCAATGATTCTGAGCATGCGTGTTTTTTTTCTCCGTTGGAGTTCCACATAAACGATCGGAATTTCTTCGATTTTTTTCCTTGTTCTATTTCTAAACTCCGACGGAAAAAAGTCCGATGGGTCCCCACACAGGGTCGGAATATCCGATGAAAAATATTCCTTCAGACTTTTTTCATCCGAAATTCCGATCGTGTGTACAAGACACGGCGTATTACAAGGGCTTTAGTATAGTGGACCTCTCCTTGAATGGGTTTCCAGGCCTCTCCCGAGACATCGGCGCCTTGCCAGTCTCCTCCGGGGCAGGTCCTCCCCTGGCTCCCCTCCTCAAGAGCTTCCTTCCCACGGATGGACAGCTTAGGATACCTTTTTAAAATGTAGGCCCGAACCGGCAGAGCCGGACCTAGCGAGCAGAGATGTAGCCTCGGGCTGAAGGTGCCTGGGGCTAGAACACACACACACACACGCACCCCATGCCATGAGGGCCACGAGGCGCACCAGGAACTACCACTCCCCACAATGACGTCTGCCCCTTATGTACCCCTCCCCAGCATGCACAGCGGGCTAACCACCCCCACCGCACGGCTGCTGAGAAGGGTCACCCAATACTGCTGTGATACACCTGTATTCCGACATGGGCCAGCGGTGGCAGTGCCACCTATGGGCGAACAGGGAAAATAACTGACAGGCAGTATCACAACCAGAGCAGAAGCAAAATTTAAAGAAATCAGCAAGTCGGAGCCCAACTATTAGCCCAGACTATCCCCTAAATTTAAACATAGCGTGGACCATTTTGGGCCGGCGCTACATATCAATAACCCCTCCCAATGCTCCCTCTGGCCCTCCTACTACACCCATTGTGAGCTTCCACTTATCTGAATGGTGGCCACTACTATATGGGCCCTTAACCGCTCGCGTAGATATACGTCGGCAGAATGGCACGGGCAGGCAAAGCAACGTACAGGTACGTTGCTTTGAATCTGCCGCCTAGCGGGCGTGCGCGCGCGGCACGGTCACCGTGACCCTTATCTGAATGGTGGCCACTAGTATATGGGCCCTTAACCGCTCGCGTAGATATACGTCGGCAGAATGGCACGGGCAGGCAAAGCAACGTACAGGTACGTTGCTTTGAATCTGCCGCCTAGCGGGCGCGCGCGCCCGGCACGGTCACCGTGACCGTGCCCACTTGACCCGCAGACTCGATGTCACGGAGCGGCACAACGGGGGAGGCCTTTGTAAACAAGGCATTTCCCTGTTCTGCCTAGTGACATGTTAGGGATCTACTGCTCCCTGTAATCCGGAGCAGTGATCAGTGTCGTGTCACTTGTAGCCCAGCCCCCACACAGTTAGAATCACTCCCTAGGACACACTTAAAGGGGTTGTAAAGGTACATGTTTTTTCACCTTAATGCATTCTATGAATTAAGGTGAAAAAACATCCGAGCATTAGCGGCCCCCGCGAGCCCCCGTTTACCTACCTGACCCCTCGAAAGTCCCGCGCCGTGAACGCGCAGGCTTCTTGGCCGGGCTTCTGGCTCATTCATTGGTTGATTGAAAGCAGCGCAGCTGTCAATCACATCCAATAACGCGGGGGGCGAGGCCGAGTGATATGGTGAACGGCTATGGCCGCCGGCTGTATCATAGGAGCGCGCCCCCAAGAACTTTCCACCATGCGAGAGAGCTTGCATGAACGTGGAAAGTTCTTGCGGGGGGAGCCGAGACAGCCACCGAGGGACCCCAGAAGATGAGGTTCGGGGCCACTCTGTGCAAAACGAGCTGCACAGTGGAGGTAAGTATAACATGTTTGTTATTTTACAAAAAAAAATGTTTTCCTTTAGTGTTCCTTTAACCCCTTCACTGCCAGTGTCATTTTCACAGTAATCAGTGCATTTTTATAGCACTGATCGCTGTATAAATGACAATGGTACCAAAATGGTGTCAAAAGTGTCCGATATGTCCACCATAATGTCGCAGTCACGATAAAAATCGCAGATCGCCGCCATTACTAGTAAAAAAAATAATAATAATAAAAATGCCATCAAACTATCCCCTATTTTATAGACGCAAACCAATCAATAAACGTTTATTGCGATTTTTTTTTTTATTACCAAAAATATGTAGAAGAATACGTATCGGCCTAAACAGAGGAAAAAAATATAGATTTTTATATATTTTGGGGGATATTTATTATAGCAAAAAGTTAATAGCTTTTTTTTCAAAAATTGTCGCTCTATTTTTGTTTATAGCGCAAAAAATAAAAACCGCAGAGGTGATCAAATACCACCAAAAGAAAGCTCCATTTGTGGGGGAAAAAAGGACGTCAATTTTATTTGGGAGCCACGTCGCACGACCGCACAATTGTCAGTTAAAGCGACGCAGTGCCGAATCGCAAAAAATGGCCTGGTCATTCAGCAGCCAATTCTCCCGGGGCTGAAGTGGTTAAAACCAACTTTAACCACTTCTCCACCAAGGACGTCATATGACGTCCTTGACTTTGTGGGGGGATATCTGAATGATGGGTGCAGCTAGAGGCATCATTCAGATATACTTCTGTCGGCTTGGCAATTCTGCGCACCATAAGAATGATCATAGCAGCGGTTCCGCCGCTTGATCGTTCTTATAGGCGGCGGGAGGGGACATCACCCCCCCCTCCCGCCGCCATCCGGTGCTTCTCCGGGCTCTCCCATGCCATCGGGGGCCCGGAGAACGAATCGACCGGCGCCGGATGACGAGCATAGAGATTTCCGGTGACCAGATGGTCACCAGTCATCTCTATGACTGTCGGAGTCCCGGGCGCGACGTACCCGGAAGTAAACAAAGCCGCGATCTCATGCTTTTAAGCCTGGAGGAGAGATGTGGGGGGAGGGGGAGGTCTTATTGACCCCGCCTCTCTCCATAAAGAGGACCTGTCACACACCATTCCTATTACAAGGGATGTTTACATTCCTTGTAATAGGAATAAAAGTGATAAAAAAGAAAAATATGTAAAAAAAAGTGTCAAAATAATAAAAAATTTGTAAAATAAAAAAAAAAAATTAAAACGCCCCTGTCCCCGGTAGCTCGCGCTCAGAAGCGAACACGCATGTAAGTCCCGCCCACATATGTAAACGCCATTCAAACCCCACATGTGAGGTATCGCCACGTGCGGTGGAGCGCGTGCAACCATTTTAGCACTAGACCTCCTCTGTAACTAGAAAATAGTAACCTGTAAAAAAAATTAAAGCGTCGCCTATGGAGATTTTTAATTTACCGAAGTTTGGCGCCATTCCACGAGGGTGCACAATTTCATAGCGTGACATGTTAGGTATCTATTTACTCGGCGTAACATCATCTTTCACATTATACAAAAAAATTGGGCTAACTTTACTGTTTTGTTATTTTTTAATTCGTGAAACCGTTTTTTTTTCCCCCCAAAAATATATATAATGTTTGGGGGGTTCTGATTAATTTTCTAGCAAAAAAAAATGATGTTTTGTACATGAAGGAGAGAAGTGCCAGAATAGGCCCGGTGGAGAAGTGGTTAATTCAACTTCATTTCCGACTCCATTGTTTTTTTGCAGAATGGATGTCGTGGCAAAATTGAAAACAAAAAGAGATATTTTCTGTACATTTCTGCATCACATACATATTTCCCCATGTTTTTTTTTTGTTCTCTTTATAAATGCTAAAGGTACAGAAAAATAGCTGTTGATCCCCCCCATGCCTCGTACACACGGCCGGGATTTCCGACAAGGAAAAAGTCCGTTGGGAATCCCGACGGGTAAAAAGAGAGCTGGTTCTCTTTTTTTTTTTTGCCGGCGGTTTTTGGTAGTTTTCCCGTCGGAAAAACTGCGAGGGAGCATACGCACGTCCGGGATTCCCGGCCAAAAGCTCTCATCGCAGTCTTCCCGTCGGAAAACCCGGTCGTGTGTACGAGGCGCCAGAAATCCTGTGAGCTTGTAACTTCCTCTGCTGCACTGAAATCTCAGGCAGTATAATCAGCTGTGAGGTTCTCCAAAGGAGGAATTCAGAACACCTTCCTCCTATATAATGGAGTTGAGGAGACAACATGTTCTGTAGTCCTGTCCTAGGGTGGCAACGCTGCTCCTGCATTGAAATAGTAGTCTGTAAGTGAAAGTTGTCACCCTTATAAGACAGGGGGTGTCAATCTCAATTTCATTGTGGGTCACATCAGCATTATAATTGCCCTCAAAGAGTCGGTTGTAGCTGTAAAGCCTCGTACACGCGGCCGAGAATCTCGTCAGGAAAAAACACGTCGTTTTTTCCTGACGAGATTCTTGGACAAGAAACTTGTCCCGGCCGAGTGTACACACGCTCCATTCTAAGAACCCGCGGTTCTTTGAATGGAGCGAACGCGGTCACATCATCGACTACGACGAGCGTGCGCTCGTCACATTCGATGCCGTCGCCGCCATCTTGCTACACCCTACCTATGCCTAGGAAGCTATGAGTAAGCATCATACCCTGATGTGAAACGCGTTAGCCTTTGCCCTGCATGTCCCTTCATGTTAGATTGCTGTTTTGATGGATTTTGTTTATTTTTCTTTGGATTTTTTGGCATTTTAATAATTTCTCTTTTGTTAATAAAGCGCTTAACCAGAGTGCGGCAGTCCAGATAATTTTCTCTCTTCATGCATCAAAGCACAGCCAGCACGTGGGAGTGGAGCAGGGCGGGAGCTAATTGAAGGAACCTGGAACCTTAGAGCGGTACACCTTTTTCTTATGCCTAGGAAGGTACCGCGCATGCGTCAAAGTCATTACCAGCATGCGCGGGTTTCCACGGCGACAGGTAAGTGTACACACACACACACTTTTCTCGTCGAGAAACATGCTGATGAGAATCTCGACGAGAAAATGGAGAGCAGGTTCTCTATTTTTCTCGTCGAGATTCTTGTCGGTTTTCTTGAGGAGAAACCTGATAGCCGCGTACACACGACCGATTTACTCGGCAAGAAAGCTCTGCCAGCAAGTTTCTTGTCGTTTTTTGACGAGAAACTCCGTCAAAATCAGTATTTCTCAAACTTTTTTGTCTTGCGGCGCACCAAAAAGATCTAAAGATTTTTAGCGCACAACCAGAAAAGATTTAACAATTTTTGTGGTAAAGAACTTCACATCTACAGTGCCTTGAAAAAGTATTCATACCCCTAAACATTTTCCCACATGTTGTCATGTTACAACCAAAAATGTAAATGTATTTTATTGGGATTTTATGTGATGGACCAACACAAAGTGTCACATAATTGTGAAGTGGAAGGAAAATGATAAATGATACAAATAAATATGTGAAAAGTGTGGGGGGGGGGGGTATTTGTATTCAGTCCCCTTTACTCTGATAACTAAAATCTAGAGGAACCAATTGCCTTCAGAAGTCACCTAATTAGTAAATAGAGTCCACCTGTGTGTAATTTAATCTCAGTATAAATACAACTGTTCTGTGATGCCCTCAGAGGTTTGTTAGAGAACCTTAGTGAACAAACAGCATCATGAAGGCCAAGGAACACACCAGACAGGTCAGGGATAAAGTTGTGGAGAAGTATAAAGCAGGATTAGGTTATAAAAATCTCCCAAGCCTTGATCATCTCACGGAGCTCTGTTCTCTCTCCATCATCGGAAAATGGAAAGAGTATGGCACAACTGCAAACCTACCAAGACATGGCCGTCCACCTAAACTGACCGGGCCGGGCAAGGAGAGCATTCATCAGAGAAGCAGCCAAGAGGTCCATGGTAACTCTGGAGGAGCTGCAGAGATCCACAGCTCAGGGGGGAGAATCTGTCCACAGGACAACTATTAGTCGTGCTTCTCCACAAATCTGCCCTTTATGGAAGAGTGACAAGAAGAAAGACATTGGTGAGAGAAAGTCATAAGAAGTCCTGTTTGCAGTTTGTGAGAAGCCATGTGGGGGACACAGCAATCATGTGGGGGACACAGCAATCATGTGGGGGACACGGCAATCATGTGGGGGACACAGCAAACATGTGGGGGACACAGCAATCATGTGGGGGACACGGCAAACATGTGGGGGACACAGCAAACATGTGGGGGACACAGCAATCATGTGGGGGACACAGCAATCATGTGGGGGACACAGCAAACATGTGGGGGACACAGCAATCATGTTTGGGACACGGCAAACATGTGGGGGACACAGAAAACATGTGGGGGACACAGCAATCATGTGGGGGACACAGCAATCATGTGGGGGACACAGCAAACATGTGGGGGACACAGCAATCATGTGGGGGACACAGCAATCATGTGGGGGACACAGCAAACATGTGGGGGACACAGCAATCATGTGGGGGACACAGCAATCATGTGGGGGACACAGCAATCATGTGGAAGAAGGTGCTCTGGTCAGATGACACCAAAATTGAACTTTTTGACCTAAAAGCAAAACGCGATGTGTAGAGGAAAACTAACACTGCACATCACCCTGAACACACCATCCCCACTGTGAAACATGGTGGTGGCAGCATCATGTGGTGGGGATGCTTTTCTTCAGCAGTGACAGGGAAGCTGGTCAGAGGTGATGGGAAGATGGATGGAGACAAATACAGGACAATCTTAGAAGAAAACCTGTTAGAGTGCAAAAGACTTGAGACTGGGGGGGGGGGGGGGAGGTTCACCTTCCAGCAGGACAACGACCCGAAACATACAGCCAGAGCTACAATGGAATGGTTTAGATCTTAGCTCCAGCCCTCCTCTGGTCCTCCTCAAGACCCTTACTTTCTGCTTTTAAGCAATGCATCCAGCTTCTTCCCAGCAGCAGCATAAAGAATGGGGAGTGCACTGTGATGTAAGGGAGGGTGGGGACTCCTGACAGTGGGGTGGCTCTTAACATCTAATGTAAGGGGAGGGGATGCGCTGGACATCTAAACTTAAAGATACAACCGGCCCTTTTGAGGGCAATCATAATGCTGATACGGCCCGCGATGAAATTGAGTTTGACACCCCTGGGTTTAGATCAAAGCATATTCATGTGTTAGAATGGCCCAGTCACAGTCCAGACCTAAATCCCATTGAGAATCTGTGGCAAGACTTGAAAATTGCTGATCACAGACGCTCTCCATCCAATCTGACAGAGCTTGAGATATTTTACAAAGAAGAATGGGCAGAAATGTCCCTCTCTAGATGTGCAAAGCTGGTAGAGACACCCCCAAAAAGACTTGTAGAGAAAGGGGGTTCTACAAAGTATTGACTCCGGGGGGGCGCCATACAAATGCCCCCCCCCCCACACTTTTCACATATTTATTTGTATCATTTATCATTTTCCTTCCACTTCACAATTATGTGACACTTTGTGTTGGTCCATCACATAAAATCCCAATAAAATACATTTATGTTTTTGGTTGTAACATGACAAATTGTGGGGAATTTCAAGGGGTATGAATACTTTTTCCAGGCACTGTATATTAATTGCCTCTGCCTTTGATTATTACTGGTTTTAGTAATAACTTGATACTTCAGCTGTGAAGGGCGGGGCAGAACGGGGCGGAGTCACTCACACTCCTGTAGCAGATGATGGAAGTCTGAAAAGGAGGGTCACACCTCTTTATTGGAGAACAGGGTCCTGCCCATGGTGTTCTGTCTCCAATCAGGTTTCTTGTGGATGATGCCAGCGGTGGGCGATCCTCCTTTCCAACTGGCACAGAATTGTATTATTCTCATATTTATTAAAAAGCAGATGTCCAGAGCACCCCCCCCCCCCCCATCAGAAGTCAAAAGTCCTCCGCCCTCTCTTACATCACAGTGCACCCCATTATACTGTTGCTGGGAAGAAGCTAGGGGGCAGACCTGGAAAGCAGAAACAGCAGGGTCTGGAGGAGGACCAGAGGAGGGCTAGAGTCAGCTGCCGGAGTCTGCTGAATGCTGAGACCAGGGGAGGCGGAGATGAGGGGGGTGCTGCCGCTGCACAGAGAGGCACCGGATCTGTGGGAGGAGTTCTGTCCTCCTCTCTGCAGCCGACTGCTAAGATGTGGGAAGGGGGGGCAGAGACGAGCGTCTTCCCAGCTGCACATAGAGGTGCAGGATCTGACGGAGGAGTTCTGTCCTCCCCTCTGCTGTCGACTGCTAAGATTGAGGGGGGGGGGGCAGAGACGAGCATCTCCCCAGCTGCACATAGTGGTGCAGGATCTGGTGGAGGAGTTCTGTCCTCCCCTCTGCTGCCAACTGCTAAGATTGGGGAGGGGGGAGGAGATGAGGGGGTGCTGAGGCTGCACAAAGAGACACAGGATCTGTAGGAGGAGTTCTGTCTTCCCCTCTGCTGCCGACTGCAAAGCTGGGGGGCAGAGACAAGCTTCTCCCCAGCTGCACATAGAGGTGCAGGATCTGGCAGAGGAGTTCTGTTCTCCCCTCTGCTACTGACTGCTAAGATTTGGGGGGGGGGAGATGAGAGGGGTGCTGGGGCTGCACAAAGAGGCACAGGATCTGTGGGAGGAGTTCTGTTCTCCCCTCTGTTGCCGACTGGAAAGATAGGGGGCAGAGACGAGCGTCTCCCCAGCTGCACATAGAGGTGCAGAATCTGGCAGAGAAGTTCTGTCCTCCCCTCTGCTGCTGACTGCTAAGATGTGGGGGGGGGGGGCAGAGAAGAGCGTCTCCCAAGCTGCACATAGAGGTGCAGGATCTGGCGGAGGAGTTCTGTCCTCCTCTCTGCTGCCAACTGCTGAGAATCAAGGTGGGGGTGGAGATGAGGGGGGTGCCGCAGCTGCAGGAGAGGTGGGAGAGCCACAGAATATGGCCTGGAAGGCCCACGGGCCTTGTGTTTGACACATGTGCCATAAGACAAGCAGTCTCAGGACAAGTTCCTTTAACACACAAGCCAAAGAGGCCAAAGTGTGCCCCTCTATGAGCTGCGAGCAAATTGAGCAGCAGCGTAGGTTGCAGGTTCTGACTTTTCTGCTCCACTTTCCTCCTGAAGCACCCAAGTCGGCAACTTCTTCTGCCAACCGCTCGACCTGACCCCCTGACTTGAAGTGTGTTATTGGCAGGATCACCAGGTGAATATAAAGGGGGTGTAGCGGGGTCCTAAATTTAGGGGAAGTGTTTGAGTGGTAGTTATGCTCAAACACCCCAATTGTCAGGATTCTATCAACCATTTTTGTCCGCAGGGAGAGTATTGGTGTACAGTTCCCTGTGGCCTGCAGGTGGCGCTGCCATGGCAGGCCAGGGTTGAACCGCTGATACAGTGCTGTGCCTTGTGTGTCCCCTCTAAGCAGCCATACAGTGGGTGTGGTAGGCCTGCTGTGCATGCTGGGAGAGGATATAAAAGGGGCAGACGCTGCCTGTTTGGGGTTTTGTCGTTGTTGGGGGGTCCTACCCCAGGGAGTGTTTTCCTGTCCGCCCTGGGCACCTTTGGCCCAGGGGCGGAGGTCGGTGAATCAGTCCCAGGCACCTTTAGCCCTGGGGCTGCAGCAAAGGCCTTGGGCCCAGCACCTACGGCTGGGGCCCATCAAGAATCAAGGAATCCCAGTGTACCGCCTTGCGAGGGGACCCGCATCTTAGACGAGGAGGCCGGGGGGAGGTCAAGCTTAAAGAAGGAACCAAGTTCACCAGGTCTGTGGCAGAGACCAAGTTTACCAAGACTGTGGTTGAGTTTGAGCACCATTCTGGCTGCTAGTCCCTATCTAGGGAGACTATCCAGGTGGGCTGAGTCTGCTTGAGAATCAGAGCAGTGAAGTGTTTTACGTTTGTGCCTGGACCTCTCCCACACCTTATGCTGTCCTGTTCTTACTCCAACCTTTCCTATCAGAGACTGTTATTTACGAGAAATAAACTCTATGTTGGAGTTACAGCTGGTGTGGACATTCAAGTCACTGGGGGAAAACAAGGACTTATCTCTAGTAACTATAGAGGTGCTAATCATTCTCTGGAGGATTCTGGTTTTCTGGCTGTGGAGACCCACCAACAACACCGCTCAACCTCTTCACACAGGTGGGTACGGGCTTGTGGCCTGGTGTGCCCTCTCGCCCTGCGAGGAGCCAAAGGCAGGTGAAGGGGTTGAGTGCGCTTCACGTGGGGGCTCAGAGTCCGGGATACCTGTACGCTGCAATCAAGCCCGCCAGAAGCACCGGCATGGATCCGTTAACGGTGACCCAGTGGTGCTTATCCGTCAATGCCTCCCTGGACATGGCTGCAGTGATTGAACTCCCCGGAGAGGATTGGTCGGGGAGTGACATAGAACAGCTCATAGAGCTATTGTCCCCGGACCATAAAGGATGGTTAATTGACCTCAGGTCAGAGGAAGAGAATTCCCGCAACTTCGCGCTGATAGAGTGAAGGGATGAAATGAGTGTGCAGTCCATGGGCAATAAGACGTACCGCTTGGCGCATGCGAAGGCTATAAAGAAGGATCCTCCGCAGTCACCCAAAATTCCAAAGAGTTCCAAAGAGATGACAGCCTCGGGGACACCTCTAACCACTATAGGCCCTGAACTTTTAAATGCTTTAGGGGACCTTGTCACGAAGTGCCAGAAGAGGAGTACGGTACATGTAGAGGCCGGGTACCGGAAGCTCAGGATCTTTTCAGGGAAACAACCTGTACCACTCGGGGAAGAGGATTTCGACACCTGGATTGAACAAGCGATGCAGGCTGTGGAAGGATGGGAAATTCCCGGAAGCCCAAAAGAAGCAGTGCATAAGGGAACGTTTAGAGGGTGCTGCTGCTGAAGCCGTGAGGAACCTTGGGTTCAGCAATGCTGCTTGTACTGCCTATGACTATTAACTATGTTGCAGGAAGGGTTCGGCCAATTGGAGAAAGTGGTCGATTTAGTCTATCAGTTTGAGCATACCCTTCAACTTCCAGGAGAAAGACTGTCTGAATATGTTCGCAGATTAAACAAGATGCTGTGTAAAATTGTCCTTAAGAAGGGGATGCTGCCGCAAGCCATAGATGCGGCTAGAATGAAGCAGATTTTAAGGGGAGCATTGCGTTCTGATCCAGTCTGGCTCCATCTGAAAACCCACTGGAGGGGTCATGTCCCTGAACTACCCGGACCTTGTGCGAATAATAAGGGATGAAGAGGCTCTGCTGAAAGACCAACAGGTGACCGAGAAACCCACTACTCCTCCCTCAGTTGGGGTCAGATCCGCCATGGCCACTGAACGGGACTCGGAGGTGGCGGTCTTAAAGTCACAGATGACCCACGTATTAGAGATGCTGACCTCTTTAATGGCCAAGAACTCAGGAGTTGGAGAAAAGAAGAAGTCAGGAAAGAGCTGTACCAGAGCGTTTCAACACCAGTCTCCCCACGGGATAGAGGAGAAGCTGTTTGCTTTAACTGTGGAGAAGTTGGCCATTTTGGGTGAGTGTTCCCCAAGTCCAAGGAAGACCTGAGGCAACTACCGCCAGCCGGCGGAAAACTCCAGAGGGCCCCGGTGAAGGAGTCAACGGGGTGCCCATCATTTCCAGCAAGCTCCATTGGAATTAGAAAGCAAGAAAAGCCAAGAAGTGAGGGGAATAATTCCCCATCAAAAGCACTTAATACCCCTCACTTGGAGGTAAAACCCCAAAAATCGCAAGAAATCAATGCATACCAGGCCCAACAGGGATTAAGATCCAGGAAAAGATGGAAAAAATACCCCACCAAAGGCCAAAACCATGGGCCCAGGGAAAGAGGCCTCCCCGAAGAAGTTTCCAGCCAAGTTAGTGGGACCCTCCCCAGTGGTCCCCATTCAAGTGGAGGGAGTCTACACGAAGGCCATTCTGGATACAGGGGCTCAAGTAACCCTCCTGTATCGGGATTTCTACCAAAAGCATCTGAGACATTTGCCCTTGCAGAAGTTAGAAGACTTGGAAATATGGGGAATTGGCATCCAGAGTTTTCCTTATGACGGTTAACTCCCGATTAGATTGGCTTTCGACCCCTCAGTAGCAGGAGAGGCAGAGGTCTTTGACACCCTGGCAGTAGTCTGTCCCCACCCACCAGGGGCCAACAAAAGTTCTCTGATAATAGGAACAAACACTGACCCGGTCAGGAGACTACTGGCCCCTCTAGCACAAGAGCAGGGCGTCTCAACAGCCAGAATCCACCCCATGTTGCAGTTGGCCTATCAGCGACTGATTTTGGAGCAGAAGGCCCCAGAAGAGGGTGTGGGGAAAGTTTGGAGACTGGAGAAGAGAGAGAGAGTGTTGCAGCCTGGTGAAGTAGCCTGCTTGAGGGCCACTGTGAAGCTCACCTGGGAACAACCTGGCCCCTTTGTGGTCCTGGAACCAGACCCTCTGGGTACCCACCCAGGACTGGAGGTAATCCCCGAAGAAGTCCCACTGAGAGTCCTGAAGAAGGCAAACGGCAGGGTGCCAGTGAGCATCAGAAACACCACTGACTCGCCTGTGAAGATTCCAGCCCGGATGCTGTTGGGCCAAGTGAATCCTGCTACCCCAGTTGCATTGCCCGACTTGGAGAAGGAAGAAGGAGGGGAACCCACTTTGGAGAACCCGGCTCTACCCCCGGCATGGAAGGAGAGGGCCAGGGCCCAGTTGACGAAGTGGCGGAAGATCTTCTCCAAGGATGAGTTTGATGTAGGATGTGCGAGCTCAAGAGAACTGGTGTTATCCGGGAATCCAGGAGCCCCTATGCCTCTCCAATCATGGTAGTCAGGAAGACTCTGTATAGACTACAGGACCCTCAACAGGAGGACAATACCTGACCAATACACCACCCCAAGAATAGAGGATGCTCTGCAGAGTCTGTCTGGAGCCAAATGGTTCAGTGTAATGGACCTGAAGAGTGGGTATTACCAAATCCCAATGCAGCCAGAAGACAGAGAGAAGACAGCCTTCATTACCCCGGTGGGGTTCTATGAATTCGACCGTATGCCTCAAGGTCTGTCGGGAGCCCCTGCCACTTTCCAGCGGTTGATGGAGAAGACGGTGGAAGACATAAACCTCATTGAAGTCCTAGTATACCTAGAGGACATCATTGTCTTTGGGAAGACTCTGGAGGAGCATGAGGAGAGGCTAGAGAAGGTCTTGAAGAGACTCAGTGATGAGGGACTCAAGCTCTCCCGGGAGAAGTGCCAGTTCTACCAGTCTTCAGTCCATTACCTGGGACACATAGTGTCTGAAGAAGGAGTATCTACAGATCCCGACAAATTGGAGGCAGTCACCTCCTGGCCCTGGCCCACCACAGTGACTGAGCTTAGGTCATTTCTGGGGTTCTGCTCCTACTATCGCAGGTTTGTGCTGTTGTAGACAGATGAAGAGGAGGATGACTCAGGCCCCAGGAAACCGGGGGAGTCAGGGGAAGACCAGTGGACTGAAAATTGTGAAGAGGCTTTCACTAAGCTGAAGGAGAGTTTGACCACTGCCCCTGTCCTGGCCTATGCGGACACCCAAAAGCCCTATAAATTACACGTGGATGCCAGCCATGATGGTCTGGGAGGAGTATTGTATCAGGAGTATGAAGAGCAGCTAAGACCCGTTGCTTATGTGAGTAGGAGTTTAACCCCAGCTGAGAAGAATTACCCCACCCACAAGTTGGAGTTTTTGGGCTTGAAGTGGGCTGTGGTGGACAAACTGAAGGACTACTTATATTGAGCTAGCTTTGTGGTTAAAACAGACAATAACCCACTCACTTACCTTCTAACTACGGGAGAATGTATATTTAAACTAAAGGTGGACTTTAAACGGCACACAGATAGATATTGTAAAAATTCTAAGGGTTTTATTGTTGGTAGAAAAATATAATTGAATTTAGGTAAAAAGTACATTAATACAAGACACTGACATTATGTAACAGTTATCAATAGTTGATATAGGGTCCCATTTACAAGACTCGACACATCTCCCAGGAATTACATTGACATGTAAAATACACAAAGTAGAATGGAATAATGTATAGCCAACAAACACAAATGAGGAGTTGGACGGTATGCACGAGAGATGGCTGGTCTTATTGATGGGTCCGGTAAATTCAAAGATAAAGATCTTGCTTTCGCTCGACTAGTTTCGCGTTCCAAAACGCTTCGTCGGGAGCATAATATTCTGTCAAGATTATACATAAACAGTTCAAAAGAGATACTTCAGTTAATATAATTTTAATACTTGTATCTAGAATAGAACTAATAAAAAAACATTTTAAAGAAGAAGCTGATATACATTGATTAAAAGTTTTCGATTGACCACAGAAGGATAAAACACCCACCACCTATACATTGCCAGCACCGAAACCAATCACACAACAGATGGGGCATGAAAGTAGCTGTGCAAAGTTGTAGAAAAAACATGAAAAAAGGGGGGGGGGGGGGAAGGGGGGGGAAAAAGGGGAGGGGGAAAAAAAAAAAAAAAAAAAAACGAAGAAGAAAAGAAACAAGGAAAGGGGCTGCCTTTTTAGAAGGCTTTGCCTATCACTGGCAATTGCCATTTCAGAATCGTGGTCCCAAGAAAACTAGGTTCAGAAAATCCAAAGCAGGTAGGGGTAATGGGATGGGTGTGACTGATGATGACGATGTTGAGTCTGACTCATCTGTGTCTACGTTTTCTTCCCAACAGTCGACTACGAGAGGACAACTGAATGCACACGGTAACAATGGTGGACGAAAAAGGACCTATGGTGGTGGGCAATTCACCCCCTACCCCAAAAAAAGACCTGACAATCATAATACAAGACCTACTGACCCTGCGACCCGACATGATCTGACACCGAGTAAAGGTAATGAAAGTAATTCACTCACCTATATAGGCCCTATCGCACAAAAGGCCCTACAGATGATGACCCAACAAAATGGAAATACCAGTACTCCATCAACCTCATTCCCTGCAGGGTTGGGACCTACCAATATGCAAGTATCCAATACAGCAGTGGAGGCTAGCTCGCAAGCTCCATTTCCCAGCCTGTCCCAAACACCCACATTACACCCATCAATTCAATTACAAAATTTTAAGAAGCAAAGTACCCTTGACTGCCATATTAATCAAGGCAATACGCAGATCCTAAATTTTCAGACACTAGGAGTGCATCAGCATCCAACGTAGAGATGGATGTACTGAATCTCACTCCTTACCGATTTTTCTAGGGACGAACTTAGTGTACTCAAATTTGGGTTAAGTTTTTGCCCCACACAAAACATAGATAGGTACGAATTTATTAAGGACATCCACATGTTCGTTAGAAATCTTACTTTTAAATATATATTTGATAGGGACCGTATCCGCACAAAAAACGAGAAAGATTTTTCTGAAAGTATCAAGCACTTCAAAATGGAAGAGTTTAGGGCGTTACGGGATTTGATACTACTCCTGGACGAAAACGACAGTGGGGATGTGCAGGAAAGTCACGCCTGTACCAATTAAGCCCCTTGTAAGGAAGTTTAAACCTAAATCCAAGAATTTCCCAGACCTTGCTACTAGCCCACAAGCCTGGGCTTTTCTATGTAACGTTATCAGTGATACAAAACGCCTTAAGATATTGCCCAAGCACAGTAATCTTACTCGTGCGCAACGATTGGGCATTTCCAAAATACAGAATCACCCTGACGTGGTTGTTAAGGGAGCTGACAAGGGGGGTAACATCGTTCTTATGACTAAAGATTTTTATGAAAACATGTGCCTCAAGATTTTGTCAAATCTTGAATGGTACCGGCCCATTACTGTTGCACACACTGCACCTTATAAAATCCAATTCCTGGGTATCATCAATGATGCCTTCACCAAGGGGCTAATTAACCAAGATGTCTACGATTACCTGAATACTCGGTCCCCCAGGGTGGCGACATTTTATGCACTACCGAAGGTGCATAAGAGTCCGGTGTCGCCCCCTGGGAGACCGATTATTTCAGGGATTGGATGTTTAACGGAAAATGCCAGCAAGTTGGTTGATTCAGTGTTAATGCCACATGTCATGGCTCTTCCTTCTTACATTAAGGACACGCTAGCTCTCCTGAAACAAATAGAGGGTATGGTCGTTCCTCCAGGCTCCCTCCTCGTGACATTGGATGTGGAGGCTTTGTACTCTAGCATCCCTCACGAGCAGGGAGTCGGGATGATACGTACCTTCCTCTATGAAGAAGACCACCACCAGTGGCCCTATAACGATTTCATTGTTGGACTATTACAGTTCATTCTTACCCATAACTGGTTCAGCTTTAATAACTCCCACTACCTCCAGGTGCAGGGCGTAGCCATGGGCACCTGCTGTGCCCCTGGCTACGCCAATCTGTACCTGGGGGGGTGGGAGAGGGACTTGTTTTCGAACGAGTCTATGACTAGATTTACTGACAGTGTTCTCGTCTGGATGCGCTACATCGATGACGTGTTCATCGTGTGGACAGGTACGGGAACACTGTTCGATGAGTTCATCCAAGAGTTAAATGTAAATCAATACAATCTAAAATTTACATTCAGTCGTGATCCTAATGTAACTACCTTCCTGGACTTGACAATTTCTAAGAACATAGACAATGTGCTCTTCACGAGCCTGTTCCGCAAAAGTACAGCAGGGAACACGCTACTGCATGCAAACAGTGCTCATCCACCAGCCTTGATACGTAGCATTCCTTATGCCCAATATATCAGGCTGAGACGAAATTGTACACTGTCATCCGACTTCCAAATACAGGCTAAATTACTAAGGAATAGGTTACTAGCCAGAGGCTACAGTAAATCTCTATTACGCCAAGCGTATAACAAGGCCAATAGCCAAACCAGAAATGAACTCCTGTATAAAGTAAAAAAATACCCCCTCTCAATCCACCGTTAAAGTAATTACTAGGTTTTCCAACCAACATACGGACATACGGTCCCTACTCAAGAACCATTGGCACCTAATACAAGATGATCCCACCCTGGGCAAATATGTAGGGGCACAACCCGAGATCATTTTCAGGCGGGCAACCTCACTTAGAGACAAACTTACCGCTAGCCACTATGTTCGAAACTGCAATAATGTTACTAATCGAACTATAGGGACGTCACAATGTGGGAAATGCTCCTTCTGTAAATGGGTTTTACCCTGTCAAAATACTATACTCCCCAATGGTGAGGTGTTTTTCCCAAAATTTTCTGCTAACTGCCGCACTGAAGGCGTGGTTTATCTCATGACCTGCAAATGCGGTAGTTTCTATGTGGGTAAAACAGCCAGACAGTTAAGACAACGTATCAACGATCACATTTACTACTCGGGCAACGGGAAGATGTTGACACCCATTAGTCGACATCTGGACCTCTACCACCGTTTTGATACCTCAGTTGTGTCTTTTTCTGTTCTGGCCGTTGTTCCCAAAAGTCCCAGAGGGGGTGAGTGGGATAAAATCATCCTCCAGAGAGAAACTATCTGGGTTGAGAGGTTGAATGCCACACACCCCCCTGGTCTAAACGAAACTCAGTCATACAGACCATTTCTGTAAATGACTGATCTAAACCACTTTTAACCATTTGGAACATGATTTCTGTCACTGACATATATACCACTCTGATCGACATCTAGAATATCTTACGGGCTATGGATGGGGGTGAATATTTACTGCCACACTAATGCTATACATACTTTTCCACATATGTTATGTGCCTACTCATGTTAACACACCCTTTTTCTCTCCCCCCATCCCCCTTCCCTATGTATTACTATATGTCTATTTTATTTAATGCCTGATTGCATCTTGATTTGATGTTTCATCTAATTGCATAATACTATAAAAACAATCCTTCTTCAGGATAAGCTGCACAATGAATGCCATATATTAGTTTCATCAGTGTCACTAAATTCACCTTGTATGATAACTTTACCCCCCACTACAGCCGACAGATCGAATATGTCACTAAAAAAGACACACAGAATACACATTCTAAATCATGTTCCTAAATGGTTAAGCTGCTGTATTGGAATCCCTGTACTTAAATTAGATATTGTTTACTAGTTTAAAGGTACTATTCCTGGATGTATATATAAATGTAGAATATGTATTTTTGGTTATTTATATGCCTTCAGCATTTTTATTTAGCTCTGTATATTATGTCTGGATCTTCTTTTCGATGACCACAGGTGGGTGTATTCACCCTCTTTCACCCCCTGTTCTTGCTGTGCCCCGAAGCCTATGTGCCCACACTGATGGCTGCAATGGTGGGCGGACTTACTGACCACTGCTGGTATTTAGAACACGATCCTTTGACCTGCTTTAAGGGAGCAATCGGCTCCCCCTGTGGTATGCTTTGTCACTGCCGCACTGGTCATGGGCTTTTGTGATGGCAGTGATCACGGCGCACATATATGGGCTGCTTGATCCCCTACGATGACGTGTCTGCTAGCTAGAGCGATGTGACATACTGTAGGCTCCCGGAATACTTCCTGGGTTTCGCCCTGTCACTCTCTCATTGGCCCCAGGTTGCTGCGTGAGCAGCGCCTACGGCGCATGCGCATGACCGTCCGAACTCGCGCACCAGCGTCACTTCCGGATGTGATGACGCCTTCCTGTAGGGACACATAAAAACGGTGCACAATGCACTGTGAGGCTGTCCACAGGAGAGGTTCCATCCAGGTCTACCAGCATATAATCCCTGTCAAGCTATAAGGTAAGAACCATCCATCTGGGATACGAGCAGATAGATCTAGGGAAGCGGGTCCTTTCTAAACTTCCTTTTTTGTATTTATGTTTTTCAGCTGGGTCAGTCTATCATTAGGGGTCACCCTAACAGATTACCATTGTGTGGCTCGAGCAAGTGCTCCTGACTGACACACTCCTCTACAGTATTGTCTGGCCTGTTATACCTGGATTTACGTTCCCTACCTATCAGTAGCCTGTGCATAGTTACTTTTTTACTTAAATCACGCATGATTGTTTACCACGGTGAGCCCTTGGATAATAATATATACATGAATAAATTCCCCTCCCTTTCCCCCCCCCCCCCTTCCTTCCCCCCCCCCCCCCACACCTCCACTCCCCTCTCTTTAGTTTGTTTCGAAACACCTACTTTTGACACTTATGGGTCACGTTATGTGTTTTACTTTTAGAATGTGTTTATATAATACTGGCACCCTGTGATACACGGATTGCCAGGTAAAAATACCTAGGCTGGTTTCACTACTTAACACGGCCTTGTTCGTAAGTATAGAAACTATTATATATATATATATATATATAATTTTTTTTTTTTCTTTTCTTTTCTTTCTTGTTCTCCCCTTCTTGTTCTTGGTTTGCCTCGATGGTGATTATTGACACATTATTTCACTTACGGTTTTATAAGAATTTTTGCACCTGCTATCTAACTTGCTCAATTTTCAAAAAAAAAAAAATTTTTTAATAGTACCTATGGATATGGACTAATTCATATTCCAGTCCTTCTTCTTTCTTTTTTCCCCCCCTTCCCCCCCCCCCCCCCTCTATTCCCTTCCCCCATTCCTTGTTTCTTTTCTTCTTCGTTTTTTTTTTTTTTTTTTTTCCCCTCCCCTCCCCTTTTTCCCCCCCTTCCCCCCCCCCCCCCCTTTTTTCATGTTTTTTCTACAACTTTGCACAGCTACTTTCATGCCCCATCTGTTGTGTGATTGGTTTCGGTGCTGGCAATGTATAGGTGGTGGGTGTTTTATCCTTCTGTGGTCAATCGAAAACTTTTAATCAATGTATATCAGCTTCTTCTTTAAAATGTTTTTTATTAGTTCTATTCTAGATACAAGTATTAAAATTATATTAACTGAAGTATCTCTTTTGAACTGTTTATGTATAATCTTGACAGAATATTATGCTCCCGACGAAGCGTTTTGGAACGCGAAACTAGTCGAGCGAAAGCAAGATCTTTATCTTTGAATTTACCGGACCCATCAATAAGACCAGCCATCTCTCGTGCATACCGTCCAACTCCTCATTTGTGTTTGTTGGCTATACATTATTCCATTCTACTTTGTGTATTTTACATGTCAATGTAATTCCTGGGAGATGTGTTGAGTCTTGTAAATGGGACCCTATATCAACTATTGATAACTGTTACATAATGTCAGTGTCTTGTATTAATGTACTTTTTACCTAAATTCAATTATATTTTTCTACCAACAATAAAACCCTTAGAATTTTTACAATATCTATCTGTGTGCCGTTTAAAGTCCACCTTTAGTTTAAATATACATTCTCCCATTGAATATCGGGACGTTGGCGCATTTATACTAGGTGCATCCACAGTGTCACCCTGTGGTGATGCACAATTTAGCAATTTCCTTCTAAATACCTTCTAACTACAGCAAAACTGGATGCCACGGGACACCGTTGGTTAGCAGCCCTCTCAGGGTTCAATTTCAGCCTGAAGTACAGGCCTGGGACTGGAAACTGAGATGCTGATACTTTGTCCCGAAGATCTCATGCTCCTACTTGCATGGCAGAAGACTGGACCCAGGTAACCCCAGAGGGGGTACGGCCTTTGTGTCAGGGAGCGGAGCTCCGGGCTAGTGGAGGACCCAGAGCAGAAGAAATTGGAGTCTCAGTTGTTGGAGTGCCCAAATATTACTGTGATGTAACTCAGATTGGTGAAGAGGACTTGCCCAAACTATCAAAGAAGGATATAAGACGAGACCAGCTGGAAGACCCATTGGGAAGGTTGGCTTTGGAAGCCTTAGAAGACCAGGATCCGGACAGACTCTTGCATGATCCCTCAAAGGAGGCCCGCTTACTGCGCAAGGAATGGGACAGGTTGCAGGTGCATCAAGGGGTGGTCTACCGAAGGGGCCCCTCTGGTGACCTGGAAGACAAGTGGCAACTATTCCTGCCGGAAAAACACTGAAAGACTGTTATGATTGCTCTACATGACAACCATGGCCACCTAGGAGCAGAGAGAACCTTCCAGCTCATAAGGAGCAGATTCTATTGGCCCTGTATGCGGGCTGAAGTGGAGGAATACTATCACTCATGTGCTCGCTGTATACAAAGGAAAACACTGCCCCATCAAGCTGCCCCAATGGGCCACCTGCAAAGCCAAGGGCCCTTGGACTTGGTATGCATTGATTTTCTTTGTCTGGAACCTGATTTGGGTGGACATGGAAATGTTCTGGTAATAACCGACCATTTCACCCAATACGCCCAGGCCTTTCCAACTAGAGACCAGAAGGCTTCCACTGTGGCCAAGATACTCGTAGAGAAGTATTTCGTACATTACGGATTACCTCAACGCCTTCACTCGGATCAAGGGAGGGACTTCGAAAGTCGACTGATCCGGAAGTTATTGGATTCCCTAGGCATAAAGAAGACTCGCACAACCCCTTATCACCCACATGGAGATGCCCAACCAGAAAGGTTTAACAGAACTTTGTTGAATATGCTGGGGACCCTGAGTAGCGAGGAAAAACAACATTGGGGCAAGCATATAGCTGCCATAGTGCACGCTTATAATAGCACAACTAGTGATGTCACCGGATACTCCCCTTACAGATTAATGTTCGGAGAGAAGCGAGACTACCTGTAGACCTGGCCTTTGGTACTTCAATAGACCACACATTGGCTGCTTCACACAAGGGATACGTGGACAGGCTGCGGAAAAGCTTAAGACTGGCATATGAGAAGGCACAAGCCACTTCTGACCAGAGAGGAGCCCGGAACAAACAAAATGTTGACCTCAGAGTCCGGATCCATGACTTGCAACCAGGAGACAGAGTGCTGTTGCGGAATCTTGGTGTTCCAGGGAAGCATAAGCTTGCTGACAGATGGAAATCACAGCCGTATATAATCTGTAAAAAATTGCCTGGTTTGCCAGTGTACCAGCTGAAACCTGAAGGAAAAGTGGGACCCTTGAAAACCTGGCACAGGAACCACTTAATGGCTCTCTCCAAAGCAGTCCAGATACCTTCTACTCCGGATTCTCCTGAATCACCTTCAACCTCCAATACCCCTAGACCCAACACCAGATCTCAAACCACTCAGTTAGGAGAGATGAATGCCACAGACCAGAGTGAAGATGAGGAAATGGAACTGAACTGGCTATGGCCCACTCAGACAACTGAACCCATGGTCATGGATCCTTCACCCTGTGAAGTTACCATCGATGGCACCCTGAATGCTGAAGCTGCTGATTTCATCCATCGTGTACTCTAAATGAGGAATGGGAATATGCCCTAGAGTCGGTCCCAGCTGAAGACCCAAGACACTCTTTGCACCTCTCTGCACCAGAGTTGGATGCCCCTGGAGCATCAGAATCCACTACACCTGTCCCAGTGGAAGGAAGAATGAAAGAATCCATTGTACCTGATACCTCAGCCCCCATGGAACAAAGAGTGAAAAGAGCTATTCACCCTCCCCGAAAACGAACTTACACTCAGATGGGAGAATGTTCTGAAGATACTGTAGTGACTGCGAGAAGGACAATAGAGAAACCTGGCCCCTCCACTGTGCATTTGGTGGAGGGCAACCCCAGCTCACTCTCTGGCACAGTTAGGCAGGTCACTTCCACCAATATGACCTGTAGACAAGACAATCTCCCTTACCAAGTTTGGTGGGAGGTTCCCTTGCCCAGCTCTTTTGCAGCCATCAACTGTATTGTTTGTAAATAATGCTAATTTTATCTTTGGGGACCAAAGATTTTAAGTGGGGGGAGTGTGTAGCGGGGTGTTGCTTGACGAACCCAGAGACTACCATACCCAGGGTGCATTGCCCCGCGCAAGGACTGCTGGGGTGGGCTATTTAACCGAGGGGTGGACCGGAGTACGGGCTCTTTGGACATCGCCCGCCCAGCAAGTGGAGCTCTCTGCTGAGTCTGTTGTTCTGGTCAGGGCCTGAAGCCTAGGCCCTGTGTTTCCAAAGAGCCTTCCATTTCCACCAAAGGAGCCTCAGGGACGTCGCATCTGGCTACCCATCCACTACTTCCAGGAGGACCGAAGACCCGGGTGTCGTGGAACCTGTGTACCGAGACACAGCAACGGAAGATACGGACGTGGACTGGTCCGGTTGGGTGAGAGAGCACCTGCTCAGAGATTAGTTTAGGATCTCTAGGCCCAGTGTTTGTTGTTCGGGACTCACCTGTTAGAGTTTACATACGCACGCCGGAGAGACAGTGCATTGAGTAGCATTAGTGACTTTATCCTTGTTCACTAAGTTTGTCAACCTTTATTCCTGTGGATTACAATTTTGTCTTCAAAAGTGCACCACCATTTGCTAGCGAAGATTCTTCTCTATGGAACTTACACATATAGGTACAGTCAGGCCTGACTTATCAGTGTAGACATTGCTGGGCGCCATCTTGCCCACGAGGGAGGAGAGCTGCAAGGGGGGTCTGTTAGTTATCTTTGTACAGGATTGTATATCTGTCTATTGCTGAACACCTTTTATTGCAGGGCTCTGCATATACTAAAGTGTACTGTTTTAATCTGTTTAATCATTTCCTTCAGTAAAAGTACCAGGATTAAGGAGACTAGTTGTTGGTGTTATTACTGTGCAGAAGAAACGGTCAGTGTCTGCTATATCACTGTGTGTGTTTTTGTTGCTGGATTGTGTTGCCTAAAGTTGCAGGTCTCACAATCCTATCATCCCCTACTAACTGTGCCGAGGGAGGGTAGAGCCAATTGCTGGGGGTTGACAGCGGTGTGTTAACTGCCCGAAAATCATGCCAGCGGCTCTCTTAGCTGGGGGTATCGCTACAGGGGAAAAAAACCTGAAAAAAAAAAGAAAACTAATTTGGCAACCTCTTCTAAGAACTAGTAAAGTACAATTCATGACATATTTTCTCTTAGGTTTAGATGCGCTTTCATTTCATAGTTAGGAAGTAGTACTCTATATAAGCACTGTGTTTTTTGGACTGGAAGTTGTAGGTAATAAAACCATTATGGGACTTTGCTTATTTTCTCTCTATACCGGCGGGATAAAACATTGGAAATAAAGTTTCGAGCTGCGCCCTGGCTCATTTGCATTCATGACTATTTTTTTTTTTTACTTAGTGCCTTCTCCTCTCACCGTTATTGCCGTCATTACATTGCTGGAAGAAAGGCAAAATTCTCCTTTCTCCATCTGCAAAGTTTTATTGGCGTCTCTCTTCCATTTTCCACCTTCTTTATTATACCGGCGTTAACACAAAAAAAGATTGTTAAAGCGCCAAGCCCATTCACACGCTAAACGCAAGATGACTTCCTAATTAAGAGAAGTTATGCGCTTAATTTTCTATCCAGGAGGTTGTTGCCGGCTTGTTTTTAGTGGAACAATTTCTGAGATTCCCTGAAGTGGAGTGAAAAATCTGAGCTTTTTGTGATACTTAAACAGAGACTGTCCGTGAAGGTTCTCATTGCATCCGGTTATGGTAGAGAAAGTAATAGTCACATTTAGCTGGACTGTCACGTATCTGATAGGAGACTGACATGTGAAGTGTAGCACACTCCCTAAAGAGCCGCTCGTGAATTTTGATCCTATTTACCCCTCAGAGCACACACAGCCAGGCACAGAGCATTTCTTGCACTCTTCCACTGGCTCCAATAACAGTCTAGGGTTTATTTTTATTTTTTATGGGAAGAATGAACTTGGATAGGGAGCATGGGATACCTCGGAAAGCTGTAGAGCTGAACAACTTGAGGGCTTCTAATTCCTGGCTGCACTGTACAAAAATGTAGAAAAATGTAAAATAATGCATTTGGGTGGCAAAAATATGAATACAATCTATACACTGGGGGGAGAACCTCTGGGGGAATCTAGGATGGAAAAGGACCTGGGGGTCCTAGTAGATGATCGGCTCAGCAAAGACATGCAATGTCAAGCTGCTGCTAACAAAGCAAACAGAATATTGGCATTAAAAAGGGGATTAACTCCAGAGATAAAAGGATAATTCTCCCGCTCTACAAGACTCTGGTCCGGCCGCACCTGAAGTATGCTGTCCAGTTCTGAGCACCAGTCCTCAGGAAGGATGTACTGGAAATGGAGAGAGTACAAAGAAGGGCAACAAAGCTAATAAAGGGTCTGGAGGACATTATTTATGAGGAAAGGTTGGGAGCTCTGAACTTATTCTCTCTGGAGAAGAGACGCTTGAGAGGGAATATGATTTCAATGTACAAATACCGTACTGGTGACCCCACAATAGGGATAAAACTTGTTCGCGGAAGGGAGTTTAACAAGACACGTGGCCACTCATTAAAATTAGAAGAAAAGAGGTTTAACCTTAAAGAGTGCAGTATTGTTTGGAAACAGGGCGGTGCTAGCCAGCTTGCTCTGTGTCTATTAGTATGGGCAGGGGGCGGAGCTTGGCATTCGGGTGCGGGAAGAGGAAGAGGTAACACATAGCACTGATTTTTCCCTCCCTCCCTCCCTTTAGGCAGATGTGTGGTATGAGTGTTTGTGTTTTTTATGTTTTTTGTTGCTTCAGGTGCTGGTGGCAGGGGTCTCTGGTTCCTGAAGGTCGGATGGTGGTTGGTATATATATGTATATATATATATATATATATATATATATGTGTGTAGTGGAGTGTCACATTTAGGGGGAGCATCTGAGTGCTAACTAGGCTCAGATGCACTAATTGTTAGGTTTTGTGGACCATTTTAGCTTGTGTAGGATATCAATGGTGTCCAGTTCCCTGTGGCATACAGGTGGCGCTGTCGCCTTGGGCCGGGGTTGAACCACCATTGGAGGGCTGTGCCTTTTGTGTCCCCTCGTGGCAGTAGTACAGCGGGGGGGGTGAACCTGCTGTGCCTGCCGGGAGAGGGTATAAAAGGGGCAGACATCTTCCATTCGGGGTCCACTACCCTGCCCATGGGGGTGCTGCGTCCACGTCCAGGCACCTTCAGCCTGGGGGTGAGGAAGAGTCATGTCCGGGTGCCCTAGGCCCGGAGACGAAGCTGCTGTTCCATCTCAGACACCTTCAGTCTGGGGTGAGGTACTTTAGAGAAGGCCCGGAGGTCCGTAACCTTCGGCTGGGGTCCGCTAAGGATCGAGAGCTCCCAGGGATTCGCCTTGCCAGGGGACCCGTATCCAGGATCGAGGAGGCCAGGGAGGTGACCCTTTCTGAAGACCCAGCGCAGAGTTGTGGTGACAGAGCGGCCTCTGGTAACTCTCCGGAGGGATGTTTTTCTCCTTGACATGGGCCAAGTTCCAAGAAGGAAGTTCATGTTCTACAGGTCAGTGGCAGTGACTTCAACCATTCACCAGGTCAGTGGCAGTGACCAACCTCACGGTCTGTGGCAGAGACCGTGCGCCAAGCCTGTTTGTGGAAATCAGAACAGGAGAAAAGCTAAATTAAGTTTGTGCCTGGACCTCCTCCCACCTTATCTGACCTGTGCTTGTCTCAACCTGTCTGCTCTCAAAGAGACTATTTATTGTTTGCATAAATAAATAAGAGGTTGGACTTTTCAGTTGGTGTGGACAGTTTCTTTACTGGGGAGTTCTAAGGACTTGTTTCTGGCAACCGCAGAAACGAGATCAGCTACGGGAGGATTTAAACACTTGCTGCAGGCAGGCCCGAAAAACTAACACCGCTCAACCTCCCCATCCGGGAGGGTACGGGCTTGTGGTGCGGTGTGCCTCAGTCTTTCCTGCGGAGGAGCCAAACAACAGAAAAGCAGGTAAAGGCTGGGGTGGGTGCACTACATATATGTATATATATCATATATGGTTGGTACGGGTTGGGGCCTATCTCGGTATGGGCACCTCCCTACCTGGTAATATGGGCTACTGGTCATCGAGCTGAAAGGTGAAAGAAGGTTCTAATCATTTGTCTCTGAGCTGGTGGGATCACGGCTAGAGGCCAGGATGCTGTGGTGATGGTGGACAGCAGATGAGATAGCATTTACCTTTTTTTTAGGAACCTCAGACGCAGCAGTCAAAAATTGTTTGGGTTATATGTTTATATGTGTTAGATAAATATATTTATTTAAAGATATATATATTTATTAAAAAGGCTATTTTTATAGAGTTATTTTTGGAATTAATAAAGAGGCCTTTGTTGGTCATTTAATCCAGAAGGTGTCAAATGTTTAATTTAATAAGTTAAGGTTAAGTAGTGGGGGGGGGGGGGGTGTAGGGTGGTTTAGGGCAACAAGCACACTAGCCTTACACCAGTCATGTTCTTCATGCCATTCAAATTGAAGGATTAACACCTGCACAGACTCACTGACAAGGATGAGATCATGTAACTAGAACAAGGGGTTTACACAACTCTCACTCCTCCTGTTCTGTTCTTAGACAACCAATAGCTGCCTTGGCATATTCCATGGTGATTGGATGAAGGTGTTGGGGCTCCCTATGTGGATATAAATGTTGGGGGTCTTTTCCTGACACTCATTAGAACTAAAGAAGTGGGTTTGAGAAGTTATAAAACATCATCAACTTTACAGAACAAGTCCTGCTGATCGTGACCAACTAATACCAGATAATGTTGAAGACATTTCATAGACAATTTGTAGTTACCTCTTCAGTTCTATTGAGTGTTAGGAAGTTACCCCAGCGTAGCATGACTAAGCTCCTTCCCTACGCGTTGCATCACACGTCACATGACTTATTCATGGCTACCCATGAATATGTCACGTGACGTGTGACGCAACGCACAGGGGGCAGAGGTTAGTCACGCTATGCTACCAGCGGTATTCTGAGGGTTCAGAAGCCGGGGCAGTGAGGAAGATTGCTCAACTGAGCTAAATTGTGGCTGCCTATGCTTTAACCAATATCGCGGTCACGTGAGTGCAAGCAAAAACGAATTATCATTGCCTGTAGGATACACAGTGTTGCGCAATGATTTTTTTTCCTTTCTTTTTATGCTTTACCTACCTGAAATAAGCTCACCGCTCAGATTATCTGTGTGAGACAGCTGACACCCGTCCCAGGCTTTGATCAGTTGGATGTGAGGGACAAGTCGGGGAACATCAAGTTGTCATCCATTTGGTACTGAGTACTATGTGTTGGTGTTTCTCACATAGCTACTAAGAAGCATTGACTTTGTTAGTGTCTGTCCATATGCTGCTTGTATATCACAGGACCGCACATATATGTATGTAGGGTCTCTATACAGCACTTTGGTTCAATTTGCACTGATATATATGTACACTGGTTGAAATTGCACATGGTTCTCAGTTTGCACTTTATTTTTGGTCTATATATATTTATGCATGTATTGGTTTATTTGTAGTCTTAACAGGGTTGATTTATAGTGCATCATTATCTATATTTATATTTATTTTTTGGTATCAGAATATCATTTGAATGATTGCAGCAATTATCATTTAGGGATCCGTGTTGATTGGTTCACTATTTATAGTTTTACACATCATTGTGCACCATTTTAGCGCTTTAGTACACATATTCACATTCCTCTTGTCAAGCCGCCACTCCTGAACAACAAACAACCTCAGAAGCGTCTTACCTGGGATAGGGAAAAACATACCTGGTCTGGTGCTCAGTGGTCCAAAGTCCTCTTTTCTGATGAGAGCAAATTTTGCATCTGATTTGGAAAGCAAGGAGCCGGAGTATGGAGGAAGAATGGAGTGGCACACACTGCAAGATGCTTGAGGTCCAGTCTGAAGTTTCCACAGTCTGTGTTGATTTGGGGAGCCGTGTCATCTGCTGGTTTTGGACCCCTGTGCTTCATTAAGTCCGGGGTCACTACAGCCGTCTACCAGGAGATTTTGGAGCACTTCATGCTTCCTTCTGCAGACAAGCTCTATGGGGATGCCGACTTCATTATCCAGCAGGACTTGGCACCTCCCCAACACTGCCAAAAGCACCAAAACCTGGTCACATGACCGTGGGATTACTGTGCTTGATTGGCCAGCAAACTCACCTGACCTGAACCCCATAGAGAATCTATGATAGAGAATCTATGGGGCATTGCCAAGAGAAAGATGAGAGACATGAGGCTGAACAATGCAGAAGAGCTAAAGGCCGCTTATGAAGCATCCTGGTCTTCCATAACACCTCAGCAGTGCCTCCATAACACCTCAGCAGTGCCACAGGCTGATCTCCTCCCTGCCACGCCACAATGAGGGGCCCAAACCAAGTACTGAGTACATATGCAGCTTCTACTTTTCACAGGTCCCATATTGTTCTATGTACACTCCTTGTTTTATTGATTAAATGAACTATCTTGCTTTGCATGTAATGAGTCTCTCTCATATATTACTTTCACCTTTTAAGTTGCATTAGTGAAATAAATTAACTTTTGCACCATATTCAAATTTTTGGAGTTTCACCTGTACTTCATTACAGGTAAGTGATGTGACTGCAGATATAGCAAAAAATGAACAGACCATTTGCTTTTGCTGTCTTTGGCCATATTTGAGAATGATTTCTCCCAATCCCTAATCTCCCAATTTGTTTGTCACGGTAACTATACAAAAACATATTTTTGTACAGATATGAAATGAAACTTGCGATTCCAGTTTTATGCATTTAAAAATGCTAAAATAATGGTTGTTGCGTCACAAATATAGTGTACGCCTATGCAGGGCCGCCATCAGGGGGGTACAGGCAGGACACATGTAAGGGGCCCGGAGGTCCCCAGGGGCCCGAATGGCAACACCCCTCTTTTTTATCCTTGTAAGGGGCCCGGGAGGCAACCCCCTTTTTTTTCTTGTAAGGGGCCTGGATGGCAACAACCCCCCTTGTTTTTTTTGTTCGTCAGCACCCAAAGCCCCCCCCCGACCTCAATTCTCGGGGGGGACATACGGCAGCACCCCCCTTCCCAATTTGTGGCACCCCCTTCTCAACTTGCGGCACCCCCCCGGTTTTCAATTAGCAATTCGCGGAAGCCCCCCCCCAGCTCTCAATTTGCGGCGGCAGCACCCCCCGGTGCTCTGCTCCAGTTCTCCAGGGGGCCCATGCCTGAAGCTGTGTAAGGGGCACCAAAATTCCTGATGGCGGCCCTGCGCCTACATTACTCCTTGGCGCCTACGTTACTCCTTGACATAACTACATGGTGTATTTTTGGCTCTGAATTCCAAAGTGCGTGGTGTCAGCCCTGCTTACATAATTTCTGATACACTATAAAGAACTTGGGTCCGTCCTCATCTCCTTCCCTCTCCTTATCTCCATAACCCCTCTTTGTGCATAGACAGAGAGCACAAGAAGTTATGAGCTCACAAGATTTCTGGCAGGATGAATAGGTATTTTTTTTAGACTTGTAAAACAAATGCAAATCACTTTTAATTTGTATATCTGGTAGTAGTTGGTCACATTCAACTAGACTTCTTCTGTAATGTTGAAGATGTTTCATAGCTTATCCTAGACACTTTTTCATTTCTAATGAGTGTCAGGAACAGTGGTGGCCCATCCATAGAGGGCTCACGGGCCCCGCCCACCCCTATCCATGCATCCGGCCCCCTGATCTACATATCAGTGGCGCCAGACCATGAATTCTAATGTGGCAGTTTTTTTTTTTTGAAGCACCCGATTAGAGCCAAAGGCTCTAATAGGCTTCAAAAAAGGATGAGCTCGGAGCGCAGAGCATTTTGCTCCGAGCCCACCCAGTTGTGTGACCATAGTAAATACACCCGCCTCTCCAGCCCTCTGCTTTACCGCTCATGCCTACTGTTTTTAACACGAATGCTAATGAGCAGAGGGCTGGAGAAGCGGGGCGGTATAAGAAGCATTTGCATTCGTGAGGAACAGTAGGAGGGAGCGGCAATGTACAGGGCTGGGGGGGGGGCGGAGTTCCGATAGGAGCCGAGAGTTAGGGGGAACAGAATCCGGCGGGGGGAACCATTCTCGGCACAACAGGTATTATTTTTTCTTTAAAGTAAAAGAGATATTATACTTACAGTACCTGCTGATCTCCTGTAGCATATCCGCAGTCACCGACCATCTCCTGTAGCATGTCCGCAGTTACTGACCATGTCCTGTAGCATGTCCGCAGTCTCTCTGACCATGTCCTGTAGCATGTCCGCAGTCTCTCTGACCATCTCCTGTAGCATGTCCACAGTCTCTGGCCATCTCCTGTAGCATGTCCGCAGTCTCTCTGACCATCTCCTGTAGCATATCCACAGTCTCTGGCCATCTCCTGTAGCATGTCCGCAGTCACTGGCCATCTCCTGTAGCATGTCCGCAGTCACTGACCATCTCCTGTAGCATGTCCACAGTCTCTGGCCATCTCCTGTAGCATGTCTGCAGTCTCTCTGACCATCTCCTGTAGCATGTCCGCAGTCACTGACCATCTCCTGTAGCATGTCTGCAGTCTCTCTGACCATCTCCTGTAGCATGTCCGCAGTCTCTCTGACCATCTCCTGTAGCATGTCCGCAGTCTCTGATCATCTCCTGTACTAGGTCTGCACTCTCTGACCATCTCCTGTACTATGTCTGCAGCCTCTGACCATCTCCTGTACTACATCTGCAGTCTCTGACCATCTCCTGTACTATGTACAAGTTGTTGTCTGCTTTGTTTAGACTTTGCTACATGCAGGGAGTGTTGTCTTTTTTTTAAAAGAACAGATATAATAAAAAAAATGGAGTTCTCCTGACTGCTTGAATTTTTTTGATGAAAACAATGCGCACTTGCGCTGTAATCGTGATGCATCGCGGAATCGAATCAAATCGAATTGTGAGGCCAGTGAAGATACGCACCTCTAGTGTCCATACGTCTGCATATGTGTTGATCCTTTGAGTCACATGGCTAAAGGTGTGAATTGTTAATCAAATCACGAGGGTAGAGATGTTAAAGTGGCATTATACATGGGGGACAGATGGTGTTGAAGCCCTCACTCCTGTTCAGAGATTAGGGTTGCCACCTGTCCAGAATTCACCCGGACAGTTTGGGTTTTGAATCATGTGTCACTGACCATCTCCTGTAGCATGTCCGCAGTCACTGGCCATCTCCTGTAGCATGTCCGCAGTCTCTCTGACCATCTCCTGTAGCATGTCCGCAGTCTCTCTGACCATGTCCTGTAGCATGTCCGCAGTCACTGACCATCTCCTGTAGCATGTCCGCAGTCTCTCTGACCATCTCCTGTAGCATGTCCGCAGTCTCTCTGACCATCTCCTGTAGCATGTCCACAGTCTCTGACCATCTCCTGTAGCATGTCCGCAGTCTCTCTGACCATCTCCTGTAGCATGTCCGCAGTCTCTCTGGCCATCTCCTGTAGCATGTCCGCAGTCTCTCTGACCATCTCCTGTAGCATATCCGCAGTCTCTCTGACCATCTCCTGTAGCATGTCCGCAGTCTCTCTGACCATCTCCTGTAGAATGTCCCCAGTCACTGGCCATCTCCTGTAGCATGTCCGCAGTCACTGACCATCTCCTGTAGCATATCTGTAGTCTCTCTGGCCATCTCCTGTAGCATGTCCGCAGTCTCTCTGACCATCTCCTGTAGAATGTCCCCAGTCACTGGCCATTAGTGATGAGCCGAACACCCCCGGGTTCGGTTCGCACCAGAACCCGCGAACGGACCGAAAGTTCGAACGAACATTAGAACCCTATTAAATACAATGGATGCGAACGTTCGAATTCTAAAGTGCTAATTATAACAACTATTATGCATGTTATTGTCCTAAAAAGGGTTTGGGAACCCGGGTTCTGCACCAGGGGACATGTATCAATGCAAAAAGAAGTTTTAAAAACGGTCGTTTTTCGGGAGCAGTCATTTTAATGATGCATAAAGTGAAAAAATAAAAGTCAAATATTCCTTTAAATATCGTACCTGGGGGGTGTCTAAAGTATGCCTGTGAAGTGCCACGTGTTTCCCGTGTTTAGAACTGTCCCTGCACAAAATGACACTTCTAAAGGAAAAAAAAGCCATTTAAAACTGCTTGCGGCTTTAATGTAATGTCTGGTCCCGGTAATATGGATGAAATTCTTTAAGAAAAATGGCATAGCTACCCCATGACCCCCCCCCCCTACCCCAGCCCATTACCAGCCCCTTTGGGTCTTGTATGGATATTAAGGGGAACCCCGCACATAAAATAAAAAAGGCCCTATATACTCTGAACAGCCGTATACAGGCGGTGCATACAAGACAGGGACTGTAGGTTTGTTCTTATGTAGAATCTGTTTGTAATTTTGAACAGGTACATTGTTGAAGTGTAGCTCCAGCCCAAAAATCTATTTTTAAACTTTTTGGGAAACATAGGTAAGGGTTATCACCCCTGTAACATTTGTTTTGCTGTCTGTGCCCCTGTTCAGAACATTTCACCTCACTTTCCGTCCCAATGACAACTGTTTTTGAAATGTGGTGTTTTTCTTGAAACAAGGATTGGTGATAAAGCATCAGTACAGAGGAGACACCTTTCTCCCATATTTATTCTTACAGGAGAGAATTTTCCTTCCTAGGGGTAGATTTCCTCTCACTTCCTGTTGTCTTCTTTCGTTTGCAAGTAGGAGTCGTTTGTAAGTTGGATGTTTGAAAGTAGGGACCTGCCGTATATACTCTGCAGAAATAGGCCCCTTAGTTGTTGGTGTTGGCACAACACTGTAAGCACTCAGTTACTCTTGGTTGGTGCTGGAACGCCCTGCTGTCAACTATTATATCAGGAATTTTAATTACATATAATTGTTGAACAGTGGTAGTAAAAATTGGGGCTTTGATGGTGGTGCTGGTGCCACAACACTGTAAGCCCTGACAGTTACTCTTGGTGGGTGCAGCAATGGGCCCTGCTGTGAATTATTAGATCAAGAATTGTAATTACATGCCCCTTTTGAACAGGGGCTGAAAAATTGGGCCTTTCGTGGTGGTGGTGGTGGTGGCGTTGCCACAAGACTGTAAGCCCTCAGAGTTACTCTTGGTGGGTGCAGCAATGGACCCTGCTGTGAATTATTAGATCAAGAATTGTAATTGCATGCCCCTGTTGAACAGGGGCTGAAAAATTGGGCCTTAGGCACTGGTGGCACAACACTACAACCCCTCACAGATACTGTACTTGGAGCACAGCAATGAGCCCTGTTGCAAAGTATTGCTTCAAAAATTGTAATGACACGCCCCTGTTAAACAGGGGCTGAAAAATTGGGCCTTAGGCACTGGTGCCACAACACTCCAACCCCTCACAGATACTGTACTTGGAGCACAGCAATGAGCCCTATGGCAAATTATTGCTAAAAAAATTGTAATTACACGCCCCTGTAAAACAGGGGCTGAAAAATTGGGCCTTAGCCACTGGTGGCGGCACCCATAAACAAAAATGATCTTCCAAGCTATCATCATCAATCGTATCATTGAGGACTCGGAGGAGGAGGATAGCCAGTCAACATAACAGCACAGGCACTCAGCATCAGCATCAGTCTTGAAGGGATGTGACATGTTAAAATCAATTAGTCTGTTATATCAGCATCAGGTGTGTGGTAGCTGGTGGTGATCCAAGACTGGTTCATCTTGATGAAAGTCAGTCGATCAACCGAGTCGGTGGACAGGCGCACCCTGTGATCCGTGACAAATCCTCCAGCAGCACTGAATGTGCGTTCCGAAAGAACGCTGGATGCAGGACAGGCCAGTAGCTCAATTGCATACTGTGCAAGCTCTGGCCAGTGATCCATCCTCAAGACCCAGTAAGCCAGAGGATTTTCGGTGGGGAAGGTGTCCAAGTCTGACCTTGCCCCTAGATATTCCTGCACCATGTTTATCAGACGCTGGCGATGGTTGCTGGAACCGATCATACTTTGGGGCTGCGGACTAAAGAATTGTCTGAACGCATCGGTCAGACGGCCACCTTCCCCACCGCTCCTTCTTTGACTGGCCAAAGCCTCAGCAACTCGTTGTCCAGGACCAGGAGTTTGTAACCTCCCAGTCTCTGGGAACGCGTTGCACAGACCTTTCTGCAAGGCCTCCCGGAGTTGTCTCATCCTCTGCTCCCTCTGCGACGGTAACATAAGGTCCGCAACCTTACCCTTGTACCGTGGATCAAGGAGAGTGGCCAGCCAGTAATGGTCCCTCTCCTTGATCCGAAGAATACGAGGATCCTTCCGCAGACTTTGCAGGATCAGGGAGGCCATGCAGCGTAGGTTTGCTGAGGCATTCGCTCCGGAGTCCTCTGGGTCACTAAGGACGACATGATCTGCAGCCACCTCCTCCCAGCCACGTACAAGTCCACTGGTTTCTTGGGACTGTAAATCATCCCTAAAAGACTGCTGCTGATGATGCTGAGTGCCAGCCTCCACCTCCATGCTGACACAATCCTCCTCCTCCTCCTCCTCCTCCTCCTCTTCCTGTGCGATGGGTGGGACAGAAGGAACACTGTCTGGGTAAAGGGGGCCTTGAGAGGCAAGGAAGTCCTCCTCTTCCTGCCTCTGTTCTGCCTCAAGTGCCCTGTCCATTATTCCACGCAGCGTGTGCTCCAACAGGTGGACAAGAGGTACAGTGTCACTGATGCATGCACTGTCACTGCTCACCATCCTCGTGGCCTCCTCAAATGGTGCCAGGACAGTGCATGCATCCCTGATCATGCCCCACTGGCGTGGAGAAAAAAAACCAAGCTCCCCTGACCCTGTCCTGGTGCCGTAGTCGCACAGGTACTCATTGATGGCCCTCTGCTGCGTGTGCAGCCGCTGCAGCATGGCCAACGTTGAGTTCCACCTGGTGGGCATGTCACATATAAGGCGGTTCTTGGGCAGGTTCAACTCCTTTTGCAGCTCAGCCAGGCGAGCACTGGCATTATAAGATCTGCGGAAATGCACACAGACTTTCCTGGCCTGCCTCAGGACATCCTGTAAGCCCGGGTACCTGCCCAAGAACCGCTGCACCACCAGGTTAAGGACGTGAGCCACACAGGGCACATGGGTCAGTTGTCCCTGTCGGAGGGCGGAGAGGAGGTTGGTGCCATTGTCGCAAACCACCATTCCTGGCTTAAGCTGGCGTGGCGTCAACCACCTCTCGGCCTGGCCCTGCAGAGCAGACAGGACCTCTTCCCCAGTGTGGCTTCTGTCCCCCAAACACACCAGCGCAAGCACGGCATGGCATCTTTTTGCCTGCGTACTTGCGTAGCCCCGTGAACGGCTACGGAGCACCGCTGGTTCATAGGACAAACCACAGGAAGAGGCCATGGAGGAAGAAGAAGAGGAGGGGGTGGAGGAGAGAGGTGTGTCACAACCAGTAGTAGCATTTTGGAGGCGTGGCGGTGGGACAACCTCCAACACTACTGCACCTTGTCCTGCATCCTTCCCAGCTGCCAAAAGAGTGACCCAATGGGCCGTGAAAGAAAGGTAACGTCCCTGTCCATGCCTGCTGGACCATGAGTCAGCGGTAATATGCACCTTACCGCTGACCGCCCTGTCCAGCGAGGCCAAGACATTGCCTTCCACATGCCGGTAGAGAGCCGGAATAGCCTTCCGTGAGAAAAAGTGGCGTTTGGGAACCTGCCACTGAGGAACCGCACATTGCACAAACTCACGGAAGGGGGCCGAGTCTACCAACTGAAAAGGCAGCAGTTGAAGCGCTAGCAATTTAGCCAAGCTAGCATTCAACCGCTGGGCATGTGGATGGCTGGGAGTGAACTTCTTTCGACGGTCCAGCAGCTGGGGCAGGGAAATTTGCCTGCTAGAATCGGACGTCGGTGTACTGCTAGCAGAGTGGCCGCAAGTACTTGGCTGTGACACACCTAATTCTACACCTTCATTCCTCTCAGTGCATGTTTCAGAGAGGACTGAAGTTATAGTGGGGTTGGAGATCCCAGCTGATGCGGTGCAAGGAGAGGTCCGCTTTGTTCTTTGGTGTGGGTCTTTCAGGTAGGCTTGCCAACGAGCTGCATGGCAGGTCAACATATGTCTGGTCAGGCATGTGGTACCCAAGCGGCTGATGTTTTGGCCACGCGATATACGCTTGAGACATATGTTGCAAACAGCAGCTGTGCGATCTGATGCACTAGCCTCAAAAAAGGCCCACACCAAAGAACTTTTTGAATGACGGGCAGAGGCAGCGCCCTGCACAGGCGGAGCTCTGCGGTGTGATTCCGTCGGTGTACTGCCCTTACGCTGGCCACCAAAGGGCATCCTGCCTCGTTGGAGATGTGCCTCCTCCTCATCCTCCTCCTCCTCCTCTCTCCTATTAGGCACCCACGTGGAGTCAGTGACCTCATCATCACCTCCCTCCTCATCACTGGAGCCAATCTGGCAGTATGCTGCAGCTGCTGGAACATGACTGCCAGATTGGTGTCCTTCTTGAGCATCCCCTCTGTCTGCTCTCACGCTACTGCCTTCCTCTAGCTGGGTTTCATCATCAGACCCTTCGAAACGCTGGGCATCCTCCTGGAGCATGTACCCAACACTGTGCTGAAACAGTTCGGGGGACTCCTCAGGAGGAGGACATGGTGGGTCTAGGGAAGGAGTGACTGATGATGAGTCTGACATTGATACCAGGGAAGAGGACGCTTTGGCAGCTGCTTTTCCAGTACCCTGAGCCTGGGTGAGAGAGGATGAGGAGGAGGAGGAGGGCTTGGTCATCCACTCTACCAAGTCTTCGGCATGATGTGGCTCAACATGTCCAGCTGCCGAAAAGAAGGACAAGCGTGTCCCATGGCCATGTGCTGATGACAATGCAACGCGTCCACGACCAGCACTGTTGCCCCCAGACACAGAGCCTGCTTGCCCTCTTTTATTGCCTCCTGACTGTCTGCCTCTCCTTGTTTGCCTTCCAGACATTCTAATAGATGGCCTGCAGGGAGATGGGAAAAAAGCAATAAGGGCTACCTTCAGGTGTCCTTCTCTGTCCCTTGAAACAAGGACTTTGACAGTGAAAGAAACTGACACACTCTCCCTACCTACAGTTTTCTGTCCCTAGAAAAAATGTTTTTTTTAAGCACAATTTAGCACAAGGAGAATTCACTCACTGTCCTTCCAGGTCCCTGGAAACAAGGACTTTGACAGTGAAAGAAACTGACACACTCTCCCTACCTACAGTTTTCTGTCCCTAGAAAAAATGTTTTTTTTAAGCACAATTTAGCACAAGGAGAATTCACTCACTGTCCTTCCAGGTCCCTGGAAACAAGGACTTTGACAGTGAAAGAAACTGACACACTCTCCCTACCTACAGTTTTCTGTCCCTAGAAAAAATGTTTTTTTTAAGCACAATTTAGCACAAGGAGAATTCACTCACTGTCCTTCCAGGTCCCTGGAAACAAGGACTTTGACAGTGAAAGAAACTGACACACTCTCCCTACCTACAGTTTTCTGTCCCTAGAAAAAATGTTTTTTTTAAGCACAATTTAGCACAAGGAGAATTCACTCACTGTCCTTCCAGGTCCCTGGAAACAAGGACTTTGACAGTGAAAGAAACTGACACACTCTCCCTACCTACAGTTTTCTGTCCCTAGAAAAAATGTTTTTTTTAAGCACAATTTAGCACAAGGAGAATTCACTCACTGTCCTTCCAGGTCCCTGGAAACAAGGACTTTGACAGTGAAAGAAACTGACACACTCTCCCTACCTACAGTTTTCTGTCCCTAGAAAAAATGTTTTTTTTAAGCACAATTTAGCACAAGGAGAATTCACTCACTGTCCTTCCAGGTCCCTGGAAACAAGGACTTTGACAGTGAAAGAAACTGACACACTCTCCCTACCTACAGTTTTCTGTTCCTAGAAAAAATGTTTTTTTTAAGCACAATTTAGCACAAGGAGAATTCACTCACTGTCCTTCCAGGTCCCTGGAAACAAGGACTTTGACAGTGAAAGAAACTGACACACTCTCCCTACCTACAGTTTTCTGTCCCTAGAAAAAATGTTTTTTTTAAGCACAATTTAGCACAAGGAGAATTCACTCACTGTCCTTCCAGGTCCCTGGAAACAAGGACTTTGACAGTGAAAGAAACTGACACACTCTCCCTACCTACAGTTTTCTGTCCCTAGAAAAAATGTTTTTTTTAAGCACAATTTAGCACAAGGAGAATTCACTCACTGTCCTTCCAGGTCCCTGGAAACAAGGACTTTGACAGTGAAAGAAACTGACACACTCTCCCTACCTACAGTTTTCTGTCCCTAGAAAAAATGTTTTTTTTAAGCACAATTTAGCACAAGGAGAATTCACTCACTGTCCTTCCAGGTCCCTGGAAACAAGGACTTTGACAGTGAAAGAAACTGACACACTCTCCCTACCTACAGTTTTCTGTCCCTAGAAAAAATGTTTTTTTTAAGCACAATTTAGCACAAGGAGAATTCACTCACTGTCCTTCCAGGTCCCTGGAAACAAGGACTTTGACAGTGAAAGAAACTGACACACTCTCCCTACCTACAGTTTTCTGTCCCTAGAAAAAATGTTTTTTTTAAGCACAATTTAGCACAAGGAGAATTCACTCACTGTCCTTCCAGGTCCCTGGAAACAAGGACTTTGACAGTGAAAGAAACTGACACACTCTCCCTACCTACAGTTTTCTGTCCCTAGAAAAAATGTTTTTTTTAAGCACAATTTAGCACAAGGAGAATTCACTCACTGTCCTTCCAGGTCCCTGGAAACAAGGACTTTGACAGTGAAAGAAACTGACACACTCTCCCTACCTACAGTTTTCTGTCCCTAGAAAAAATGTTTTTTTTAAGCACAATTTAGCACAAGGAGAATTCACTCACTGTCCTTCCAGGTCCCTGGAAACAAGGACTTTGACAGTGAAAGAAACTGACACACTCTCCCTACCTACAGTTTTCTGTCCCTAGAAAAAATGTTTTTTTTAAGCACAATTTAGCACAAGGAGAATTCACTCACTGTCCTTCCAGGTCCCTGGAAACAAGGACTTTGACAGTGAAAGAAACTGACACACTCTCCCTACCTACAGTTTTCTGTCCCTAGAAAAAATGTTTTTTTTAAGCACAATTTAGCACAAGGAGAATTCACTCACTGTCCTTCCAGGTCCCTGGAAACAAGGACTTTGACAGTGAAAGAAACTGACACACTCTCCCTACCTACAGTTTTCTGTCCCTAGAAAAAATGTTTTTTTTAAGCACAATTTAGCACAAGGAGAATTCACTCACTGTCCTTCCAGGTCCCTGGAAACAAGGACTTTGACAGTGAAAGAAACTGACACACTCTCCCTACCTACAGTTTTCTGTCCCTAGAAAAAATGTTTTTTTTAAGCACAATTTAGCACAAGGAGAATTCACTCACTGTCCTTCCAGGTCCCTGGAAACAAGGACTTTGACAGTGAAAGAAACTGACACACTCTCCCTACCTACAGTTTTCTGTCCCTAGAAAAAATGTTTTTTTTAAGCACAATTTAGCACAAGGAGAATTCACTCACTGTCCTTCCAGGTCCCTGGAAACAAGGACTTTGACAGTGAAAGAAACTGACACACTCTCCCTACCTACAGTTTTCTGTCCCTAGAAAAAATGTTTTTTTTAAGCACAATTTAGCACAAGGAGAATTCACTCACTGTCCTTCCAGGTCCCTGGAAACAAGGACTTTGACAGTGAAAGAAACTGACACACTCTCCCTACCTACAGTTTTCTGTCCCTAGAAAAAATGTTTTTTTTAAGCACAATTTAGCACAAGGAGAATTCACTCACTGTCCTTCCAGGTCCCTGGAAACAAGGACTTTGACAGTGAAAGAAACTGACACACTCTCCCTACCTACAGTTTTCTGTCCCTAGAAAAAATGTTTTTTTTAAGCACAATATAGCACAAGCACAAAACACACTGACACTCTCCCTACCTATCCTTCTCTTTCCCTAAACTAAAGGAATCCAGGTTAAGCAAGAAAGAAATAAAAGTCACTGTCCCTGCCTATGCTGCTCTATCCCTGCTCCGGAACACACTACACTAGGCCGCCGTGCTGGCGGCCTTTTATAGTGTGGGGCGTGTACTAAACACCCTCAGCAATAATTGGCCACAGGCATCCTGCCTGTGGCCAATCATTGCTCTCCTCGCTGCCGGCGCTGTGATTGGCCAAGCATGCGGGGTCACAGTGCATGCTTGGCCAATCACAGCGCCTGGATGACACTGCGATGGCGTAGTGCATTGTGGGCCGTTCGCGTCACTCGAATTTGGCGCGAACGGCCCAAATCGTTCGATCTTCGTCGAACGATCGAACAGCCGATGTTCGAGTCGAACGTATGTTCGACTCGAACACGAAGCTCATCCCTACTGGCCATCTCCTGTAGCATGTCCGCAGTCACTGACCATCTCCTGTAGCATATCTGTAGTCTCTCTGACCATCTCTGACCATCTCCTGTAGCATGTCTGCAGTCTCTCTGACCATCTCCTGTAGTATGTCCGCAGTCACTGACCATCTCCTGTAGCATGTCCGCAGTCTCTCTGGCCATCTCCTGTAGCATGTCCGCAGTCTCTCTGACCATGTCCTGTAGCATGTCCGCAGTCTCTCTGACCATGTCCTGTAGCATGTCCGCAGTCTCTCTGACCATCTCCTGTAGCATGTCCACAGTCTCTGGCCATCTCCTGTAGCATGTCCGCAGTCTCTCTGACCATCTCCTGTAGCATGTCCACAGTCTCTGGCCATCTCCTGTAGCATGTCCGCAGTCACTGGCCATCTCCTGTAGCATGTCCGCAGTCACTGACCATCTCCTGTAGCATATCTGCAGTCTCTCTGACCATCTCCTGTAGCATGTCTGCAGTCTCTCTGACCATCTCCTGTAGCATGTCCGCAGTCACTGACCATCTCCTGTAGCATGTCTGCAGTCTCTCTGACCATCTCCTGTAGCATGTCCGCAGTCTCTCTGACCATCTCCTGTAGCATGTCCACAGTCGCTGATCATCTCCTGTAGCATTTCCGCAGTCTCTGATCATCTCCTGTACTAGGTCTGCACTCTCTGACCATCTCCTGTATTATGTCTGCAGCCTCTGACCATCTCCTGTACTACATCTGCAGTCTCTGACCATCTCCTGTACTATGTCTGCAGCCTCTGACCATCTCCTGTACTACTGTACATCTGCAGTCTCTGACCATCTCCTGCTCTATGTACAAGTTGTTGTCTGCTTTGTTTAGACTTTGCTACATGCAGGGAGTGTTGTCTTTTTTTTAAAAGAACAGATATAATAAAAAAAATGGAGTTCTCCTGACTGCTTGAATTTTTTTGATGAAAACAATGCGCACTTGCGCTGTAATCGTGATGCATCGCGGAATCGAATCGAATCGTTGACCTGATAATCAAATCGAATTGTGAGGCCAGTGAAGATGCGCACCTCTAGTGTCCATACGTCTGCATATGTGTTGATCCTTTGAGTCACATGGCTAAAGGTGTGAATTGTTAATCAAATCACGAGGGTAGAGATGTTAAAGTGGCATTATACATGGGGGACAGATGGTGTTGAAGCCCTCACTCCTGTTCAGAGATTAGGGTTGCCACCTGTCCAGAATTCACCCGGACAGTTTGGGTTTTGAATCATGTGTCCGGGTTTCAGTCCACCTGAAACCCGGACACAATATTCAGACCAGGCTGTGGCTCCCCAAGTAATCGGGGTAGTCATACACAAATCTATTGCTGCCTGGGAGCTGCGGGCAGCTGTTTGGGGGCAGGTTCGACTGAAGGGTGGGGTGATAATGTCAGCAGGAGCAGTTTGACCACACCCACTGTTTGCCAAGGTGCTCTCTGCGCGCTACATTACTACTCCCCTTGTGGCACCCAAATGTATCCAAGGCCTTTTATAATCCTATAGTGTTTACTGCAAAAAAAAAAATTGCCCTGTGCTGCAAAAGTGTTCGGGTTTGGCGTGAAGAAAAGGTGGCAACCCTACCAGAGATGGTTGTCCCAGTTTGACGTAGATGGCCTCTTTTATGCCTCTTATGAACCAAGTGTCCTCTTTGTCCAGGATGTGCTCCTCACTGTACCCAGGTGAAGGTTCCTTCTCCTTAACGTGTAGGAAGACTGCTGAATCTTGACCTATAGAAGTTACCCTCCTGTGTTGGGCCTTTTATTTGTTGGGTGGTTGCCTCATCTCCCCATTGCTCGGGTCTTTGCATTCCCATTCACTTTCATAGTCATCAGTCAGTCAAGATTTTCCATCATTTTATGTCATAGGGAGAAGCCTACTGAGCATGTAAATCTCCCCAGCAAAAAAAAAAAAAGCGACAGAGGTTTTGGCTCTTCCCTATTTGTGAAGAGTGATCTTTTCTCCTATGTAAACTACCTCTGACTGAGATGCCTTGCTTGCATATTCATAAGATCTGTCCTCATAGTCAGTTCACGAGACGTTGATGTCCAGCAGTGTATGGATCGATTGCCTGCTAAGCACATGGAGCAATATTTTGCAGTATAAATGGGTCGTGCCGTATACGGCAAACATTTGAGAGGCATTTCATTAGAACGTATTAAAACTGACCCAGCATGCAATGTTCCCTGGTGGTCTGCTGCTTACTAATGCATAGAACAGCCAAGAAATGCCCTTGTTTGATCTTAAGAAACAGCATGGTAAGGGATTATTGAGCGTTTTTAAAGCGAAGCAGCTAGGCAGACTGGAAAAATAAGAAAACAAAATATCAGCCGGTTATTTAAAAAAATATATATATATTTTTAAGAAAAGCTTGTTCCTCTGTAATCCTCTGTAGGGCTAGTCCGGGAGGGGCAGCACTGCGATCAAGGAAGGCTCTAGTGCAGGGGTCTCCAAACTTTCCAAACAATAGGCCAGTTTACTGTCCTTCAGACTTTAAGGGGGCCAGTGTCAGAAATGTGTTGTTCTCATTCCAGCATCCTGGCTTTGTTTGTGGTACATTCTTTCTGCCTGTCCACCTGCAAGGTGATTGATGTTGTACGTCTATGGGTGGAGACCAAACCTGATTTAAGCCAGCCAAGCCTGCAGTCTCATGCTTGTGATATTGCATTTGTGACATGTATTCCAAGCTCTCTGTTTGTCTGCCCTGATCTGCTAGATTGGATTCCCTCGTTGACAAATTTGGAATATCAACTACTCTGTGAACTCTGCCTGCCTTTTGACTTTGGATGTGGACCCTGACACCTCTGAAACTTGCCTGTCTTGTACCTGGACTGTCATTGTACCACTTTGCTTGTCTGCCAACTGCAAGTACCTGTATGCTTTGCTAAGTTCGTGCCTGCCCTGGCATGATGGCCAGGCACCATAACATTGTGTATAAGCATTGGTGGCAATCAAGTACTGGTAGGCCTGCTTGCCTTATGGGAAAGGGGGCTGCTATATGTGAAGAACACAGAAGCCAGCTATAGTGTCTGACCACCTGCGTTAGGGGTAAGCGTGACACAGCCGTACTGTGGCCAGTGTGAGTAGCATCATTGGTATAGGTGGGAGGAATACTGCCCCATTGTTGGTATCAGTGTTAGAAATAGTGCCCCATAATTGGCATCTGTGGGAGGAATAGTGCCACTTCACTGGTGCCCCATGGTTGGTGTCAGTGGTAGAAATAGTGCCCCATTGTTGGTGTGATTGGGAAGAATAGTGCCCTATTGCTGGTGTCATTGGGAAGAATAGTGCCCCATTGTTGTTGTCATTGGGAAGAATAGTGCCCCGTTGCTGGTGTCAGTTTGAGGAATAGTGTCCCTTTGTTGGTGTCAGCGGGAAGAATAGTGCCCCATTCCAGCCATGCTGGAACAGAAGAGGGTCTTCCCCAAACTGATACCACAAGGTTGAAAGAGGAGGGTTGTCTACAATGTCTTTGTATGATGGAGTATAAACAGGGCCCATTATTGGAGATAGACACACACATTTGGCCATATAGTTGGTGTGATGGTCAGGTGTCCATAGGCTTGTGACCATATAGTGTATTGCAAATGTATAGTAATTCTTTGTCTTTGACTTTATGTGTTTTAAGATTTTTTATGCATTTGAGAGGCATTTAATATTAAAGCTGAAATCCAGGTATGGTTAATTTTACATTGTTTCATTCAAGCTTGGACCAATATACTGTAAATACAGTATATACTGTGTAACAGAACCCCAAGTATGAAAGGGGTTAACGCCGTTTAGGATATTCCCTCTCTGAACACACATCAGCTACCGACACTCCACAGTCAGGCAACCGAGACCCATAGGAATAATTTTTCCAGAAATACGAGACAAACGCTCTGTATGAGGTTTCCAACTGGTCTGACAATCTTTAATGAGAGCAGGCTCTTTTTATACACCAAAATAATACTGCATTAATCTAAATGAACAATGGTCCAACTCCACCCACAACATAACGAGGCCCAATACACATTATTTTGACATCTCTTAGCAGACAACAGGTGAGGTCTTTAGCTAATCCCTTTTCAGTTTAAATGACTATGCATGACCTTTATATTCCCCAGACTGCTAATTTACAATACCCACAATTACAGAGTTAACTATTACATCCCACAATGAAAAGATCTTTAGAATAGTTGGGATTCATTAACATTACACAAGCAGACAGGTGATTGAAGATGAACACATCAGCCCTTTCAATTAATCTGTTGAGTTCAGGACCAACAACCAGTAAATATTGTGGATTAATATTACTATCCCATTTTAGGTAGTCCAAGATATATTTCCTCAGTCACCCTATGCCCAAAGTGACCCCTGTCACATACTGTTTATTCCATACCTGTGGGATCCCTGTGGAAGCTGGGGATCACTGTAGTAGAAAAGGTGGAAAAGATGGTGACTTGCATTGGGGAAATCTTTATGGCTATGTGACACGCAACCAACCCTTTGGAAAGTCTAGTTGAATGACAGAAAACTTTTGGAGGTGTATCATAAGCATTAGGTAGAACTTGGAGAACTTTTCCAAGCTTTCCCTATAGGCATATATAAATGTATTATTTTAAGAAGAGTCGAGATCAGTTATTTTGTTCCCCCCTCAATCCATCTTTTTTTGGAAGAAGAGGTGAAGAAGATGGTGACTTGCATTTAGAAAATCTTTGTGGCTTTGGGAAATTCAGCAAACCCTTCGGAAACCTCTGAAAGTGTATGATAAGCATTAGGTCGGATTTGGAGAACCTGTTCAAGCTTTCCCTATGGAAACATATAATTTATAAATCAAGAAGACTCAAGATCAAGTACAGTATTTTGTAGACCCTTCATTCAATCTTTCTTGAAAGAAGATGTTGACTTGCATTTAGGAAATTTTTGTGGCATGCGGCCAACCCTTCGAAAAGTCTAGTTGAATGAAAAAAAAAAAACCTCTGGAGGTTTATGATAAGCTTTAGGTAGAACTTGGAGAACTTGCCCTAGTTTTTCCCTATGTGAACATGTAGTTTATAAATCAAGAAGAGTCAAGATAAGTTATTTTGTACCCCCCTCAATCCATCTTTCTTGGAAGAAAAGGTGAAGAAAATGGTGACTTGCATTTAGGAAATCTTTGTGGCTTTGTGGCATGCAGCCAACCCTTTGGAAAAGCTGGTTGAATGACAAAACACTTTTAGAGCTATATGATAAGCATTATGTCAATTTTTAAAAACCTTTCCAAGCTTTCCTTATGGAAACATATCATTTATAAATCAAGGAGACTACAGATTAGTTATTTTGTAGCCCCCTCAACCTATCATTCTTGGAAGAAGATGGTGACTTGCATTTAGGAAATCTTTGTGGCATGCGGCCAACCCTTCGGAAAGTCTAGTTGAATGAAAGAAAACCTCTGGAGGTGTATGATGATTCATTAGGTCGAACGTGTAGAACCTGTCCAAGCTTTCCCTATAGAAGCACACCATTTATAAATCAAGAAAACTCAGGATCAGTTATTTTGTAGCCCCCTAAATCCATCTTTCTTGGAAGAAGACGTGAAGAAGATGGTGACTTGAATTTAGGAAATCTTTGTGGCATGCAGCAACCCCCTTCGGAAGGTCTAGCTGAGTGAAAAATACTTCTGTAGGTGTATGAAAAGCATCGAGTATAACTTGGAGAACTTGTCCAAGCTTTTTCCTATAGGAACATATAATTTATAAATTATAGAAGAGTAAAGATCAGTTATTTTGTAGCCCCCTCAATCCATCTTGGTTAGAAGAAGCGGTGGAGAACAAGGTAACTTGCATTAGGGAAATCTTTGTGGTATGCGGCCAACCCTTCGGAAAGTCTAGTTGAATGACAGAAAACCTCTTGAGGTGTATGATAAGCACTAGGTGGAAAATGCCAGCCATGTGTGCGGAGGTTTTACAATTCCACTTTCACTGAGACCCTTTGATTGCATATTCACAAGTACCAAATAAGTTCTCTAAGAAGAATGCGCTTAAATGTCAAGACTGACTTAACAGGCTCGGCGGCGAAGGCTTTTCAGCTGTATCAGCCCGGTGAAATGCAGAAAAGATTAACATTCATTTCGGTATTTTGCCGCCTTCCACAATGAAATGTCTGGTCTCGGTAGAACGTCTGGAAGGCTGGAGGTCAACGATGTAAAAAATACGGCAGACTGACACCGACATGTTTCAGCTTTGAAAAATTTCCCCAGAATTTACCAAGTGACATTTTATAGAGCTAAAACAGTACAAGATTGCAGGCTTGTTGTCAGGTTTATATTTTTAAATTACCCCCATGCAAACGCAAAGTCCACTTACAGCCCCCACTCACCCCCCCTTTTCTCCTAGATCAGGGGTACCGAGTTCAATTTCACAGAAGTCCCGTCAGTAAAATTTTCTTCCTGCAGAGGTCCGAATCTCATTTTTGCTCTTACTCAGGTTCTTCACATCACAGCCCCTCCCTCCCCTTTACATGAGTGTCCTCAGTCCCCCCTTTCACATCACAGTCCCCTTTACAACACTGTCTCCCTTGCAATCACAGCTCCCCTTGGAATCACAGACTCCCCCTCACATCACAGTCCCTCTTTGCAATTGCAACCCCCTCCTCACATCAAAGTCCCCCCTTACATCACAGTCCCCCTTACAATCACTGACCCCGCTCCTCACACCACAGTCCCACCGTACGTCACTGCTCCCACATTCTCACATCACAGCCCCCTTACATCACAGTCCCCCCCCCTACTCACATCACAGTCCCCCTTCCCCCCTCACATCAGTTCCCCTTCCCTCCTCACATCACAGTCCCCCTTCCCTCCTCACATCACAGTCCCCCTTCCCTCCTCACATGACAGTCCCCCTTCCCTCCTCACATGACAGTCCCCCTTCGCTCCTCACATGACAGTCCCCCTTCCCCCCTCACATGACAGTCCCCCTTCCCGCCTCACATGACAGTCCCCTTTCCCGCCTCACATGACAGTCATCCTTCCCGCCTCACATGACAGTCCCCCTTCCCTCCTCACATCACAAGCCCCCTTCCCTCCTCACATCACAAGCCCCCTTTACATCACAAGCCCCCTTTACATCACAAGCCCCCTTACAATTACAAACCCCCTCCTCACATCATAGACCCCCCCTTACACCACAGCCCCCTTTGAAAACACAGACCCCCCATACATCACCACTCTTTACCATACACAGTCCCTCCTTGCAATAACAGACCCCCCATTAAACTACAGTCCCCCACTGCAGTTACAGCTCTTCTTCCTTCATAGTCTTACCTTAACACAAAAGGGAGGCATGGCAGGGTGGCCACTCTTCTGTATGTACATGCCTGCCACTGCTGTTAAACTCACAGCAGGACGGGAGGCACGCCAGATCTACCCTGAGGGCAGGAGCTGCTCAGCTTTTCAAATTAACAAGCAGGTAACGGGCCGCTACAATGCAAGGACGCTTGTTACCAAGAGGAGTTGGGCAGCTCCCACCCTCAGTGCAAACCCGTTGTACCTCCCACCCTCTGCCCTGACGTGAGTTTAACAGCAGCAGCAGGCAGGTGAGTTTATACAGAAGAGGAGTCCACCCAGGCTGTTAAGTGGTGCGGCCGCGGTCCAGAAAGGACTGTCACTCGGTCTGTGTCTGGACCGCGGTACACCATTTAGTGACGCCTGTCCTAGATTCAAATGGCTTTAACCCTTTTACTTCCAGAGCTGATTGAACTTTTTTTGCACACGTGTTTAAACATTATTTTAGGGCTGAAGATTAGATAAAACCCCCCCAAATACTATATGTTTACTGACAGCAGAGGAATAAAATAGTTCTAATTATTTATTTTTTATGTCACATTGGTTTATTAAGTTTCAATTTTCTGTGAGAAACGCACTGAAGTTAATTTTAGGGCACGCAAATGCAACATGTTACCCAATTGTTTTCAAAAATATAAAAGATGAGGTTACGCTGAGTAAATGGATACCCAACATGTCAAGCCTTAAAATTGCAATTGGGGATCATAAGTCGATTGAAGCTCATGGTGTGCAGATTGTGTTCCATTAGGTTCTCCAAACAGACATTCAATGGTCTCCCTCCCCTCTACCTGGTGGCATCCACCATGAAGATCCCAGGTCTGCAGATAGGAGTGCAGATCCTAGGAAACATGACAAGAAGCCCAAAGGGTGTGGGGGGGGGGGGTCAGATGTTCGTGGGGTGTGTGGAAGTGATTGGGTGGCTGTAAAGCCACTCAATCGCTTCCACCTATCAGCTGACAGTTGGCTTGTCCTGGCTGCTGTAGCAGCTGCAAGTGTGTGTCAGTTGGGATGCAGGGGCTGCTCACCAGCACCATTTTCGATAAAACAAAGCCAATGCGTTTCAGGGGAACAAGGACTTCCCCTTCCTCAGGGCGGCTGCTAATTGCTATTGGAGAGGCCACCTCTGAAGTCACAGCCGGCACTCGCATACCAATCCGTCCGATCTTTGCGCCACAGGCAGACCCGATTAGGGTTCTTCTCCAAATGCATTCAGTAGCAGCCCTGGGGAAGCCCCCTTGTCCTTTTTCCACCTCCAAAATGCATTGGCTTTATGTTGTCATTGTTACCGTAAATAAAACTTTTTTTCAAACCTACATTTACTGGACATCAGGTGCTCCCACTTTTCTTGAATACATGCGGAATCGACCAGTAGGCCGTAACCCGAGGTAACAGCCCAGGCCCCCATAGGGCCCACCACCCTCTTTCAAGCCGGGTACTAATCTCTGAAAGAAAATTCTTCCTACCTGCCCACACTTTCACTTATCTACAAGCAGCGACTGATTGAGTTAGTCCAGCGTGATCTCCACCCCCAAAGAGCTGCTCCCAATTTAAACATCCTTGTGGGTAAAGGGGCCCCAAACTCACACTGTCTGCATTGGGGCCTGTGCACCCGCACGGCTGTCAAATTAGGGAGCAACAGTTGTGTCTGTGCAGCCGCTGCATCCCAATTGACATGAATGGGACTGCCTGCATGGGCATAGCCATTTTTAAGCTGCAAAAAAAAAACAGGATTAGTGCGTTCTGAAGCTCCAGCGTTAGAGCTGTAAAGACGTCAGATGCCGGCATTGATTTGAATAGAGGTCGTACCAGAAGTTGGATCAAGATGATCAGACTTGCGGGGCGACTCGTGTGTGGAGAATCTTAAAGGGGAACCCCGCGAAACGTTAAAAACAATTAGCGTGAGGTCCCCCCCAGGAAGATACCAGACCCTTCGGTCTGATATGGATCTTGAAGGGAACCCCCACACCAAAAAAAATAAAAAAATGGCGTGGGGGTTCACCCAGGATCCATACCAGACCCTTATCCACGCATCCCGGCAGGTTAGGAAAGGGGGGTGAGCGAGCGCCCCCCCCCACTAGACCATACCAAGCCATATGCCCTCAACATGGGGGGGTTGGTGCTTTGGGGCAGGGGGGCACTGCGCCCCCCCACCCCAAAGCACATTGTCCCCATGTTGATGAGGACAAGGGCCTCTTCCCGTCAACCCTGGCCGTTGGTTGTCGGGGTCTGCGGGAGAGGGGCTTATCGGAATCTGGGAGCCCCCTTTAATAATAAGGGGGCCCCCAGATCCCGGCCCCCCACCCTATGTGAATGAGTATGGGGTACATCGTACCCCTACCCATTAACCTGGGGGGAAAAAAGTGTCAATAAAAAAAACACACTAGACAGGTTTTCAAACTAATTTATTAGGCAGCTCCGGGGGTCTTCTTCCGACTTCGGGGGTCTCTTCCGACTTCGGGGCTCTATTCCGCTCTCCGGTTCTTCTGCCGGGCTCCTCAGGCTATCTTCTGCCGCTCTTTTGCTAGCATTGGCCGGGTCTTCTACGTCGTCTTCTTCCCTCTTCTCTTCTCCGATGTTCACACGACACTCTCCCCCGCTGTAATGCAGTGTGTGTGGTTCGCAATGACTTATATAGGCATGGGGCGGGTGACCAAACACTTTAGGCTATATTGATTAGGGCCTATAGAGGACTAAAATATAGGCTATTTCCCTAACCAATATATCCAATGTCAGGTCTGCCAGGAGATCTCAACCGTCACTCGGCTTTCCTGACTGGTAGTCTTGTCATCCCAGTATCAGGTGGAGGGACAGTTGAGATCCTGCAGCCAGATTAGGGAACCACAATAGATGGTGCAAACAGCCTAACTAGGAACCACCAGCAAACAACTCATGGTTAGTAGAGGCCAAAGACAGGAACCAGGTGGGAGAAAGGACAATCCTAAATGATCCAAGTAGCGAACCAAAGCAGAAGTACACGGGGTGTCAACCAGAAGGCGGCGTCTGGAACAGGCAGGGTCGGCAACAAGATCAGCGTAAATCCAAGGGGTGGAGTCAGGCACGAGCACCGTCAGCAATCAGAAACACAAACAGGAACCTATACTAGGGCAAAGACAGGAAGGGGAAGTGATGATTTATAGGGTCACTGATCAGGTGACTACCAACAGCTGGTCCCAGGGTGAAGCCAACATCCAAACTCAAGAATCAGAACATAACAAGGATTCTACTGTACCTTACAGGAAGTATCCTGGTGGTTCAGGCAATAGGAAAATGTCCACAGAACACCAGGTCCCAGGATCAAATCCTGGGCACGGTGTGACATCCAACATATAATGCCCAAGTTGAATGATTAAAACACAAAAACCCCACCATTATGCCGAAAGTGGAAAAACAAATAAAGCAGAATTTACCTGAGTTGAGTTGCATCTTGATATAGTAGGATCCCAACGCGCTTACATACACATACTAGGGCCAATTTTAGACAGGATCAGATTAACCTACCAGCATGTCTTTAGAGTGTGGGAGGAAACCGGAGCACCCAGAGGAAACCCACACAGGCACAGCAAGAACAGGCAGATGGTGTCGTGGTCGGAATTTGAACCAGCGACCCTATTGCTGCTAGGTGAAAGTGCTAACCACAACACCACTGTGTTGTCCCTGGATCCACTTCCTCCCTTTGGGTCCGCTGGGAAGGAAGTTCTGTTGGCTCCGAAAAGCCTGGCTCGCCATACTGTTGTGGAAATTTTATTTACACTATGCGCAATCAACTTTGCGATAAACAGGGCACTTTTCAGCTCTTTTGGATAATGCAATTGAGCGCACTCGTGTTTACCCAGTAAAAACAGACACAGCGGTTGTTAACACATTAGAAGCTCCTCAGACAGTCCTGGGTATCAATGGGAGCTCCATTTATTTATAGGACTTTGAACAGGGGTAAAAAAAGGGACTTGGTGACTATTCAGTTCAGCCAATCACGCCCCATGTATTCCTTCAAACAGTAGGTGTTATACAAAACTCAACCAATGAATACACATGTGTATATTCAAACAGACAATTACTAGAGGATTGTCTGGTCGTGTCCGTGAAGAACAGTGTGCACGATTTCCTGCCGTTTGTACTTGAAAACTGTGCTTCTACAGTTAAAGAAACCCACATGTAGTGAAATTGGCGCCTAAGAAATCGTGAATGCTGTTCTGACCAAGCTTGCGCACATTCCCACTTCTACCATTGGTGCGAATCCTTATTCTGCATTGTTCAGTGAACAACACATAGCCAGATTACACTACCGTTCCTTTGGACGCGAGGCCATCTGCAGGGACACGCTACGGCCCTTCCACGTGGTGATCAGAACCATAGAAAGACACAAACGTACATCCTTCCACAAAAGCAGATAGGTATAAAACCGATCATGTCTTCATGTCTTCGCAGAGCGAACATATCCCCACAAAATGAACAAATCTGCGCATGTTGCAGGGTCCCTCGCTGGCGGATCTATCTTTGTAAAGTGAACACCGCTCCACATCCACAGGAAGCTTTTCACTACCAATGGTCCTTCACCGGTGCCGGTTTGCTCCGGTTCACTCTTATGAGCGAGCCGCAAGTAGAACTAACACTGGGAGACACTGTGACAATACATATTGAATACATCTTAATAACATTTTTACAACAATATTTACTGCTGATTGGAGAAGTCTAGCTCTGACTCTGCAGATGGTATGTCGAACCTCTGCAGAGAGACCACTGATAGATAGATAGATAGATAGATAGATAGATAGATAGATAGATAGATAGATAGATAGATAGATAGATAGATAGATAGATAGATATAGATAGATATAGATATAGATAGATAGATAGATAGATAGATAGATAGATAGATAGATAGATAGATAGATAGATAGATAGATAGATAGATAGAGTGCCTTCATACCCCTTGAAAAAAAAAAATCCCACATTTTGTCATGTTACAACCAAAAACGTAAGTGCATTTTATTGTGATTTTATGTGATAGACCAACACAAAGTGGCACATAATTGTGAAGTGGAAGGAAAATGATAAATGATACAAATATGTGAAAAGTGTGGGGTATTTGTATGGCGCCCCCCGGAGTCAATACTTTGTAGAACCGTCTTTCTCTGCAATTACAGCTGCAAGTCTTTTTTGGGGATGTCTCTACCAGCTTTGCACATCTAGAGAGGGACATTTTTGCCCATTCTTCTTTGTAAAATATCTCAAGTTCTGTCAGATTGGATGGAGAGCGTCTGTGATCAGCAATTTTCAAGTCTTGCCACAGATTCTCAATGTGATTTAGGTCTGGACTGTGACTGGGCCCTTATAACACATGAATATGCTTTGATCTAAACCATTCCATTGTAGCTCTGGCTGTATGTTTAGGGTCATTGTCCTGCTGGAAGGTGAACCTCCGCCCCCCCCCCCCCCTAGTCTCAAGTCTTTTGCAGACTCTAACAGATTTTCTTCTAAGATTGGCCTGTATTTGGCTCGATTCATCTTCCCATCAACTCTGACCAGCTTCCCTGTCCCTACTGAAGAAAAGCATCCCCACCCCATGATGCTGCCACCACCATGTTTCACGGTGGGGATGGTGTGTTCGGGGTGATGTGCAGTGATAGTTTTCCCCCACACATAACGTTTTGCTTTTAGACCAAAAAGTTCAATTTTTGGTCTCATCTGACCAGAGCACCTTCTTCCACATGTTTGCTGTGTCCCCCACATGTTTGCTGTGTCCCCCACATGTTTGCTGTGTCCCCCACATGATTGCTGTGTCCCCCACATGTTTTCTGTGTCCCCCACATGATTGCTGTGTCCCCCACATGTTTGCTGTGTTCCCCACATGTTTGCTATGTCCCCCACATGATTGCTGTGTCCCTCACATGTTTGCTGTGTCCCCCACATGATTGCCGTGTCCCCCACATGACTTCTCACAAACTGCAAACAGGACTTCTTATGGCTTTCTTTCACCAATGTCTTTCTTCTTGTCACTCTTCCATAAAGGGCAGATTTGTGGAGAGCACGACTAATGCTGCGTACACACGAACATGCTCTAATTTTTCTTGTCGTGATTTCCGTAGTTTTTTGCCGCGGCAGTTTTCCCTTAGGGAAACACTGCCGAGGAGCCCACACACGGTCGTTTTTTTCGACCAAAAAAAAAATGTCATTTAAAACGGCCGTGTGTGGGGGGAACAAGCTGTTCCTCGTTTTTCACGTCGATCTTCTCGACGGTGTTTTCACCGTTGAAAAAATCGATCGTGTGTACGCGGCATAATAGTTGTCCTGTGGACAGATTCTCCCACCTGAGCTGTGGATCTCTGCAGCTCCTCCAGAGTTACCATGGACCTCTTGGCTGCTTCTCTGATGAATGCTCTCCTTGCCCGGCCCGGTCAGTTTAGGTAGACAGCCATGTCTTGGTAGGTTTGCAGTTGTGCCATACTGTTGTGGAGAATTTTATGAAGATGTATTTAATATGTATTGTCATAGTGTCACCCAGTGTTAGTACTTCCGCAACCCGCTCTAAAGAGCTGACTGGGGCAGTCTGAGGCTGGTTGAGATAAACTTCCTGATTTGGAGAAGGGTGTTTGCGGCGTGAGGCCTCTCTGCAAACACATTATCGGTTTAGCAGGTGTGTGCTCTTGTCATCTCTGTATGCCTGATCAGCATTTGAGGTGATGGCGTGAGCGCACACCTGCGGATAAGCTCCCCTCATCAGGAACTGTGTTCATTGGTTATTGTATTATTATTGTATTAATGTATTGAATCCTTTAAGCTATATTTCTTGTGTTGTATTCTGAGTGGAGCTCCTGTGAGCTCACTTCCTGTGGAGGAGGTCACATGTTGTGACCTCACTTCCGGCTGGGAGTTTAATAAAAGGCTTTTATGGGCGTCGGCATGGGAGTCATGCTGGGATGCTGAGATGAGAACACAACTGTCTGGTGATGTCTGGGCTTTGGATGAATGGGACGAATGAATGCTGAGTGAATTTTAGCCTAGGATAGCATTATTGCAATAAGATGAAATCTGAAGTGTGTGCCTATTTAGCACAAGGCAAGATGGTGTGTGCTATGCATACAACCAATCTTGCCACTACAGATGGCGGGCCAGGACTTTAGGAATAGATGGGGCCCCCTTAGGCATCGGGTCGAGATGGGGGAGAGTGGATCTACGTTCCGATGTGTGGGGGGGCTCTGCTCTGTAAAAGAACAAATTTTTCATCTTTTTGAAATAATGCTGTAAGTTTGCAGTATGTGTGTGTGTGATTTTGTTGGGAGAGAGATCGTATGCCTGTGAATCCGATCATGTGGGCCTGTGTGTGGATGTCTGTGAATCCGATCATATGTGTGTGATTTTGTCATTGATCGTTTTTGTCTGTGTGTCTGTGGTATGAGAGATGTCTGTTGTGTGAGAGTGTAGCTGATGGTTAAAATGTTTGCTGCCATGTGCTTTGGTGGGGGAGGGGAGCCAGCATGGCCATCTACAATAGTGAAAGTTGGTGACTCTGTAAATAGCATGCAGGAGTTTTGTGCTGGAAGGGCTACGCCATGAGGGATGATAATCTGATGTACAAGCAACAATATACTGTATGTGTGTGGTGTTTGTGATTTCTATGACAAATAGAAATGGATAGATTGTGATTTTTGCCTTTGTATGGGACAAAGACACATGTCCTCATAAGTGTACAAATATTTTAAGTAAAGGGATTGGTTTTAAGTTGAAACTTCCTGCCGCATATTCAAGTGGCCAGGCATTGTTGGAAGCCAGACAATAGTAGCTGTTTTGTTGAAAGGAATACGCCCTTTGAATGGTTGCAGGCTGTTTTGGATGCTAGCACTGAGGAGTTATATTTCTCAATGGCTAGTTATGGAAGCTGATGCCACAGTGTGTATGTGTAGAGAAAAGTGTTGTTTTAATGTTGTGCATGTATAACATTTTTGAATGTGCTGTTTAGTGGCCAAAGGGTCTTAAAATGTTTGTAAGTGCTCATGTGGTGTCTCAGGTGTGAGGCTTTGTGGAGATGGCATGAGCCTTGTGGAATGTAGCTGACTCAAGACACACATTTTTCAGTGGATTTTGATGGTCATTTAGAAAAGTTTCAATGTTTGTCAGTGTTTGTGGAGATGTTTTGGCTAGTAGTGAAGAGATGCTGGTTTTGGCGGGAAAAAGTACATGCGTTAATGGCGCCATTCCTGGCTTTTGTTGTTGGCCATGTGGTTTGTCTGCCATCTTGAGGCGCAGTGTTTCCTTAGCCTGTGGGTATCCTATAGGGGAACGCACAGCCACTTTTCCTTTGGGTGTGATATCATGTGACCATGCTGTGGCATTCGTTGGCTATTTTGCTGGTGGAATTTCTCAGCTTTTGGGGCAGATTTTGATGTTTGGTGCGAATTGAGTAGTGCGGACTTTTCTGTGTTGGAATCTGGTGGAGACCATTTTTGTTTTCCTTTGTGTGTGGGAACCCGTGTGGTCTTGTGTTTTTATATTTAAGTGTTCATTTAATGTCCCATGTTTGTCAGTTTTTGGCTGGTAGGGAAGTTTGTGCTGATTTTGGCGAAATCAAAAACTGCATTGCATGCGTTATTGGCGCCATTTTGTTGTTGTGGCCTGGCTTGTCGGCCATCTTGAGAGGCAGTTTAAGGATTTTGTGTAGTTTGTCCTGTGGGTCGTCCTAGAGAGGAAGCTGCTCCAATTCCTTTGTGTGTGTGTAGTGCAGTCTGTTCTGTTTTAAAAAAGTGATTTAGAGGCGCAGTTCTTAACGTTTTTATCTGGGGGAAACCCACATTTTGAGGGATTTTTAGTTTGGCCTGTGGGTCGTCCCAGAGTAGTGAGACACCAGGGTGACATACTGAGAGGCTCTTTTTGTTTAATGTTAAATTTGCTAGATTAAATAGTTTTTCTAAGCATCGCCTTTTGAGTTGAGTAGAGTGGCATCTTGATATAGTGCGGTCTTACCCCGAGGGGTCCCGATGCGCTTGTGGACACACGCACATGCTGGGGCCTATTTATGGATGGGATCTGGTTGACCTACCAGCATGTCTTTGGAGTGTGGGAGGAAATCGACGCAGACACAGGGAGAACATGCAAACTCCATGCAGATGGTGTTGGGATGGGGATTTCTCTGTTTTCATGTAAGTGAATGTAAACTATTGCAGGGTCAGCTGACTTTGCAGTATATGAGCGGCGGTTTTTGTATTGGATTTCGTTTTTAAGTGAAAACTCCACTTTACACTGAATTTTGATAGATTGTAAGACTAACTGAGTTTTTGTACAATGATGTGTTTTTATGTTTAAATATTTGGGAGTTTCCCAGAGAGCAATTCATTGTTTTTGAAGCTTGTACTGTATAGCCATCTTTTGGCAGGAGTTTGTATTTGTATCTGACAACTTGTGGTTTGACTTCCAGGGGATGTGTGGGTCGGGGGGATTCCCACCCATTTGAAAAAGGGGGGTTTATTCCATAATTTCCTTGACAAAGGTTTTTTTTAATTGTTGAAATATATATGATGTTTAGCCATGGATTTGTTTTAGTGTCTTAATAGACAAGGTGATGGGGCTAGGCTCCCCCCCCCCCCCTCTTCCTGTACGTTGATATGTAAATAAACCATTTTTTTTTTTTTTTTTTGGAGAGCTGAGCATGCCATAGGAAGTTCTTTTTAGCATTTATGTATCAGAAGAAAGTTGACGGGAGGAGTTTGGGGTTTTCTGAAAGGTTAAGCAATGAGATTTGTGTTTGGAAGGAAAATGGAAAGCATTTTGGCGTTTAAAAGTGTTTTATATTTTGTTCCAGTTTTGTGAAGTTTTGTACTGTAATACAGTTTTGAGTAGAGAGCAAACAGGGGGGCATCACCATTATTTTATCATCTAGATACAGAGAGAAGCCACATTGTTCTGCAGGTGGTAAACTGGTGTAATTGTTCTGTGAGGTTTAGTCTGACAACGCAGTGTATGGGTGTATAGTGGAAAATGCTTGTGTATGCATACACTGTGAGGGGTAGAGGCCTAATTCAGGGGTTGATCTGTGGTTGTTGCTGTGGTTCCAAAAGTGTTGGGACAACAAGCCATAGAGTTGATGCCTCGGTTAGGGTTTCTAGTTGGGGGACTGGTTGTAGTCCGTCAATCCACCGTAGAAGAAGACACCGGGCGGTGATCTCCGAAAATGGGTGCAACGGTTTAACCTGGACGCAGGTTTAAGACGATAAGCCGATTCGAATCGCCATGGACACAAGGAGGTCTGTACAAAGGGAAGGAATGGAGGCTTCCCATAGTCAGACGGTCACACAGTGCACGAAGCCTAGTTTTGGGGCAAAGGCCTTTGAACCCCAAAAAGATTAACATAGGTGGTCCAAGGATACTATTTTGGGTATCCCTCTGGAATGAATGTAGTTAAGCTGCGGCTTCAGAAATCTGTAATGATGAGTGTTGATGGAGGTGTAGTCTCATGCCCGTTTGTTTGAACTTTGTATGGCTGGTCCATGCAAGCTTCTCGAGCTGCTCTCATATTCCCATTGTATTTTTTTCTATTGCTGAAAGAGTGAAGGTAGAATTCTGGCTGTTTTTGTTTTTTTCATTTGTGGTTTTGGAAACTGGGAAGTATTTCCCCCACGTTTGTATCGGAATGTTTGTATGTAGTAACGTGAATATGTTCGAACTTACCGCGGCGATCCTCTGATGCGTCGCGGCTGTTGTATTTTTGTAGGAACGGGAAAAGTAAGGGTTACAGAAGGTTTTCATTGAATCAGTTTTGAAAGAATGTCATTGACAATTTACCAATGTACAGGAATGTCATTATTATTTTTCCATTCTTTGCAGGTTAAATATGAAGGATAGAGTAATGATTTTGCTTATAAATATTTTTCAGGTCCAAGGAGTTTGTACACAGAGAACAGGTGTATGTAGACAGCGGTACATATGGATAAATATGAGTCTAAGGGAGGTAAAAGTATCACAGGCTATGTCATTGTTTCTTTTTTCCTGCACCACGCATTTCTTCCTTCAGTCTGTAATGAGGAAGAAAATGGGGGGGGGGGGGTGATAAATGTAAGAATGACAGTTTTTTTCAAACTAATAATAACCTCTGTAATTCTAACCAAGTTTGTGCCAAGACTGTCTTTCTTTTGATAGAATTTGAATCGGCAAGCAGCAGTCTGGTGAAGTAGGTTCCCATCCCAGAGGCTAAGAACCTTATCAATGGCTCCAGGTATTGTAAACCACGCCCAGGTTATGCAGTGACCACAGTCCCGATGTCTGGGTTATTGTCATATGAGGGTTGTTTGGAGGTCAATCAAAATCAGGGTCGTACTCTCCTCATTAGCTGTCACTTATATTCTCGGCTGATGGGGGAGGTGCGATCGTTGTGACATGAACTTCAAAATGTCCACCAAAAGGTTTTCACGAGTCCCTCCTGGACCCGACTCAATAATCAGTTTACATTCTTTCCAACCAGGTGACTGGGTCGTTGTAAAGAAGCTTGAGGGATGAGACCACGCCAGCCACTGCAAGAAGCGGCTCAACCACACCAAAGAATGAGGAGTATCTTTGTTTATTTATATTTTTGTTGTTTAGTAAATTTTAGCAAGGGTAACGATGAAGCATCCCAAGTTATTATGTAAAGTGTATGTCCTGACTAGCTCAGAAAGCGAACAGGACCGATGGTCTGTTCTGAGTCTTCACCGAGTTTTAGTCCTCAGCGATGACAGCGGTACATGACATTTATGATGTTATTATGGGTATGAGGAGTTTTAGTCCCCAGTGATGACAGAGGTACATGACATTTATGATGTTATTATGGGTATGAGGAGTTTTAGTCCCCCAGTGATGACAGAGGTACATGACATTTATGATGTTATTATGGGTATGAGGAGTTTTAGTCCCCAGTGATGACAGAGGTACATGTCATTTATGATGTTATTATGGGTATGAGGAGTTTTAGTCCCCCAGTGATGACAGAGGTACATGACATTTATGATGTTATTATGGGTATGAGGAGTTTTAGTCCCCCAGTGATGACAGAGGTACATGTTATTTATGATGTTATTATGGGTATGAGGAGTTTTAGTCCCCAGTGATGACAGAGGTACATGACATTTATGATGTTATTATGGGTATGAGGAGTTTTAGTCCCCCCGTGATGACAGAGGTACATGACATTTATGATGTTATTATGGGTATGAGGAGTTTTAGTCCCCAGTGATGACAGAGGTACATGTCATTTATGATGTTATTATGGGTATGAGGAGTTTTAGTCCCCAGTGATGACAGCGGTACATGACATTTATGATGTTATTATGTGTATGAGGAGTTTTAGTCCCCCAGTGATGACAGAGGTACATGTCATTTATGATGTTATTATGGGTATGAGGAGTTTTAGTCCCCAGTGATGACAGCGGTACATGACATTTATGATGTTATTATGTGTATGAGGAGTTTTAGACCCCAGTGATGACAGAGGTACATGTCATTTATGATGTTATTATGGGTATGAGGAGTTTTAGTCCCCAGTGATGACAGAGGTACATGCCATTTATGATGTTATTATGGGTATGAGGAGTTTTAGTCCCCCAGTGATGACAGAGGTACATGACATTTATGATGTTATTATGGGTATGAGGAGTTTTAGTCCCCCAGTGATGACAGAGGTACATGACATTTATGATGTTATTATGGGTATGAGGAGTTTTAGTCCCCCAGTGATGACAGAGGTACATGACATTTATGATGTTATTATGGGTATGAGGAGTTTTAGTCCCCAGTGATGACAGAGGTACATGACATTTATGATGTTATTATGGGTATGAGGAGTTTTAGGCCCCCAGTGATGACAGAGGTACATGACATTTATGATGTTATTATGGGTATGAAGAGTTTTAGTCCCCAGTGATGACAGCGGTACATGACATTTATGATGTTATTATGTGTATGAGGAGTTTTAGTCCCCCAGTGATGACAGAGGTACATGTCATTTATGATGTTATTATGGGTATGAGGACTTTTAGTCCCCAGTGATGACAGAGGTACATGCCATTTATGATGTTATTATGGGTATGAGGAGTTTTAGTCCCCAGTGATGACAGAGGTACATGTCATTTATGATGTTATTATGGGTATGAGGAGTTTTAGTCCCCAGTGATGACAGAGGTACATGCCATTTATGATGTTATTATGGGTATGAGGAGTTTTAGTCTCCAGCGATGACAGAGGTACATGACATTTATGATGTTATTATGGGTATGAGGAGTTTTAGTCCCCAGTGATGACAGAGGTACATGACATTTATGATGTTATTATGGGTATGAGGAGTTTTAGTCCCCAGTGATGACAGAGGTACATGACATTTATGATGTTATTATGGGTATGAGGAGTTTAAGTCCCCAGTGATGACAGATGTACATGACATTTATGATGTTATTATGGGTATGAGGAGTTTTAGTCCCCAGTGATGACAGAGGTACATGACATTTATGATGTTATTATGGGTATGAGGAGTTTTAGTCCCCCAGTGATGACAGAGGTACATGACATTTATGGTGTTATTATGGGTATGAGGAGTTTTAGTCCCCAGCGATGACAGAGGTACATGACATTTATGATGTTATTATGGGTATGAGGAGTTTTAGTCCCCAGTGATGACAGAGGTACATGACATTTATGATGTTATTATGGGTATGAGGAGTTTTAGTCCCCAGTGATGACAGAGGTACATGACATTTATGATGTTATTATGGGTATGAGGAGTTTTAGTCCCCCAGTGATGACAGCGGTACATGTCATTTATGATGTTATTATGGGTATGAGGAGTTTTAGTCCCCCAGCGATGACAGAGGTACATGACATTTATGATGTTATTATGGGTATGAGGAGTTTTAGTCCCCCAGTGATGACAGAGGTACATGACATTTATGATGTTATTATGGGTATGAGGAGTTTTAGTCCCCAGTGATGACAGAGGTACATGACATTTATGATGTTATTATGGGTATGAGGAGTTTTAGTCCCCAGAGATGACAGAGGTACATGACATTTATGATGTTATTATGGGTATGAGGAGTTTTAGTCCCCAGCGATGACAGAGGTACATGACATTTATGATGTTATTATGGGTATGAGGAGTTTTAGTCCCCAGTGATGACAGAGGTACATGACATTTATGATGTTATTATGGGTATGAGGAGTTTTAGTCCCCAGTGATGACAGAGGTACATGACATTTATGATGTTATTATGGGTATGAGGAGTTTTAGTCCCCAGTGATGACAGAGGTACATGACATTTATGATGTTATTATGGGTATGAGGAGTTTTAGTCCCCAGTGATGACAGAGGTACATGACATTTATGATGTTATTATGGGTATGAGGAGTTTTAGTCCCCAGTGATGACAGATGTACATGACATTTATGATGTTATTATGGGTATGAGGAGTTTTAGTCCCCAGTGATGACAGCGGTACATGACATTTATGATGTTATTATGGGTATGAGGAGTTTTAGTCCCCCAGCGATGACAGAGGTACATGACATTTATGATGTTATTATGGGTATGAGGAGTTTTAGTCCCCAGCGATGACAGAGGTACATGCCATTTATGATGTTATTATGGGTATGAGGAGTTTTAGTCCCCAGTGATGACAGCGGTACATGACATTTATGATGTTATTATGGGTATGAGGAGTTTTAGTCCCCAGCGATGACAGAGGTACATGTCATTTATGATGTTATTATGGGTATGAGGAGTTTTAGTCCCCAGCGATGACAGCGGTACATGCCATTTATGATGTTATTATGGGTATGAGGAGTTTTAGTCCCCCAGTGATGACAGAGGTACATGACATTTATGATGTTATTATGGGTATGAGGAGTTTTAGTCCCCAGTGATGACAGAGGTACATGACATTTATGATGTTATTATGGGTATGAGGAGTTTTAGTCCCCAATGATGACAGAGGTACATGACATTTATGATGTTATTATGGGTATGAGGAGTTTTAGTCCCCAGTGATGACAGAGGTACATGACATTTATGATGTTATTATGGGTATGAGGAGTTTTAGTCCCCAGTGATGACAGAGGTACATGACATTTATGATGTTATTATGGGTATGAGGAGTTTTAGTCCCCAGTGATGACAGAGGTACATGACATTTATGATGTTATTATGGGTATGAGGAGTTTTAGTCCCCAGTGATGACAGAGGTACATGTCATTTATGATGTTATTATGGGTATGAGGAGTTTTAGTCCCCAGTGATGACAGCGGTACATGACATTTATGATGTTATTATGGGTATGAGGAGTTTTAGTCCCCCAGCGATGACAGAGGTACATGACATTTATGATGTTATTATGGGTATGAGGAGTTTTAGTCCCCAGTGATGACAGAGGTACATGACATTTATGATGTTATTATGGGTATGAGGAGTTTTAGTCCCCAGAGATGACAGAGGTACATGACATTTATGATGTTATTATGGGTATGAGGAGTTTTAGTCCCCAGCGATGACAGAGGTACATGACATTTATGATGTTATTATGGGTATGAGGAGTTTTAGTCCCCAGTGATGACAGAGGTACATGACATTTATGATGTTATTATGGGTATGAGGAGTTTTAGTCCCCAGTGATGACAGAGGTACATGACATTTATGATGTTATTATGGGTATGAGGAGTTTTAGTCCCCAGTGATGACAGAGGTACATGACATTTATGATGTTATTATGGGTATGAGGAGTTTTAGTCCCCAGTGATGACAGAGGTACATGACATTTATGATGTTATTATGGGTATGAGGAGTTTTAGTCCCCAGTGATGACAGATGTACATGACATTTATGATGTTATTATGGGTATGAGGAGTTTTAGTCCCCAGTGATGACAGCGGTACATGACATTTATGATGTTATTATGGGTATGAGGAGTTTTAGTCCCCCAGCGATGACAGAGGTACATGACATTTATGATGTTATTATGGGTATGAGGAGTTTTAGTCCCCAGCGATGACAGAGGTACATGCCATTTATGATGTTATTATGGGTATGAGGAGTTTTAGTCCCCAGTGATGACAGCGGTACATGACATTTATGATGTTATTATGGGTATGAGGAGTTTTAGTCCCCAGCGATGACAGAGGTACATGTCATTTATGATGTTATTATGGGTATGAGGAGTTTTAGTCCCCAGCGATGACAGCGGTACATGCCATTTATGATGTTATTATGGGTATGAGGAGTTTTAGTCCCCCAGTGATGACAGAGGTACATGACATTTATGATGTTATTATGGGTATGAGGAGTTTTAGTCCCCAGTGATGACAGAGGTACATGACATTTATGATGTTATTATGGGTATGAGGAGTTTTAGTCCCCAATGATGACAGAGGTACATGACATTTATGATGTTATTATGGGTATGAGGAGTTTTAGTCCCCAGTGATGACAGAGGTACATGACATTTATGATGTTATTATGGGTATGAGGAGTTTTAGTCCCCAGTGATGACAGAGGTACATGACATTTATGATGTTATTATGGGTATGAGGAGTTTTAGTCCCCAGTGATGACAGAGGTACATGACATTTATGATGTTATTATGGGTATGAGGAGTTTTAGTCCCCAGTGATGACAGAGGTACATGTCATTTATGATGTTATTATGGGTATGAGGAGTTTTAGTCCCCAGTGATGACAGCGGTACATGACATTTATGATGTTATTATGGGTATGAGGAGTTTTAGTCCCCCAGCGATGACAGAGGTACATGACATTTATGATGTTATTATGGGTATGAGGAGTTTTAGTCCCCAGCGATGACAGAGGTACATGCCATTTATGATGTTATTATGGGTATGAGGAGTTTTAGTCCCCAGTGATGACAGCGGTACATGACATTTATGATGTTATTATGGGTATGAGGAGTTTTAGTCCCCAGCGATGACAGAGGTACATGTCATTTATGATGTTATTATGGGTATGAGGAGTTTTAGTCCCCAGCGATGACAGCGGTACATGCCATTTATGATGTTATTATGGGTATGAGGAGTTTTAGTCCCCCAGTGATGACAGAGGTACATGTCATTTATGATGTTATTATGGGTATGAGGAGTTTTAGTCCCCAGTGATGACAGAGGTACATGACATTTATGATGTTATTATGGGTATGAGGAGTTTTAGTCCCCAGAGATGACAGAGGTACATGACATTTATGATGTTATTATGGGTATGAGGAGTTTTAGTCCCCAGTGATGACAGAGGTACATGACATTTATGATGTTATTATGGGTATGAGGAGTTTTAGTCCCCCAGCGATGACAGAGGTACATGACATTTATGATGTTATTATGGGTATGAGGAGTTTTAGTCCCCAGCGATGACAGCGGTACATGTCATTTATGATGTTATTATGGGTATGAGGAGTTTTAGTCCCCAGCGATGACAGCGGTACATGCCATTTATGATGTTATTATGGGTATGAGGAGTTTTAGTCCCCAGTGATGACAGATGTACATGTCATTTATGATGTTATTATGGGTATGAGGAGTTTTAGTCCCCAGCGATGACAGAGGTACATGACATTTATGATGTTATTATGGGTATGAGGAGTTTTAGTCCCCAGTGATGACAGATGTACATGTCATTTATGATGTTATTATGGGTATGAGGAGTTTTAGTCCCCAGCGATGACAGAGGTACATGACATTTATGATGTTATTATGGGTATGAGGAGTTTTAGTCCCCCAGTGATGACAGAGGTACATGACATTTATGATGTTATTATGGGTATGAGGAGTTTTAGTCCCCCAGTGATGACAGAGGTACATGTCATTTATGATGTTATTATGGGTATGAGGAGTTTTAGTCCCCAGCGATGACAGCGGTACATGACATTTATGATGTTATTATGGGTATGAGGAGTTTTAGTCCCCCAGTGATGACAGAGGTACATGACATTTATGATGTTATTATGGGTATGAGGAGTTTTAGTCCCCAGCGATGACAGAGGTACATGTCATTTATGATGTTATTATGGGTATGAGGAGTTTTAGTCCCCAGTGATGACAGAGGTACATGTCATTTATGATGTTATTATGGGTATGAGGAGTTTTAGTCCCCAGTGATGACAGAGGTACATGCCATTTATGATGTTATTATGGGTATGAGGAGTTTTAGTCCCCAGCGATGACAGCGGTACATGACATTTATGATGTTATTATGGGTATGAGGAGTTTTAGTCCCCAGCGATGACAGCGGTACATGACATTTATAATGTTATTATGGGTATGAGGAGTTTTAGTCCCCAGTGATGACAGAGGTACATGACATTTATGATGTTATTATGGGTATGAGGAGTTTTAGTCCCCCAGCGATGACAGCGGTACATGACATTTATGATGTTATTATGGGTATGAGGAGTTTTAGTCCCCCAGTGATGACAGAGGTACATGACATTTATGATGTTATTATGGGTATGAGGAGTTTTAGTCCCCAGTGATGACAGAGGTACATGACATTTATGATGTTATTATGGGTATGAGGAGTTTTAGTCCCCCAGCGATGACAGAGGTACATGCCATTTATGATGTTATTATGGGTATGAGGAGTTTTAGTCCCCAGTGATGACAGAGGTACATGCCATTTATGATGTTATTATGGGTATGAGGAGTTTTAGTCCCCAGCGATGACAGAGGTACATGACATTTATGATGTTATTATGGGTATGAGGAGTTTTAGTCCCCCAGTGATGACAGAGGTACATGACATTTATGATGTTATTATGGGTATGAGGAGTTTTAGTCCCCAGCGATGATAGAGGTACATGACATTTATGATGTTATTATGGGTATGAGGAGTTTTAGTCCCCAGTGATGACAGAGGTACATGCCATTTATGATGTTATTATGGGTATGAGGAGTTTTAGTCCCCAGTGATGACAGAGGTACATGACATTTATGATGTTATTATGGGTATGAGGAGTTTTAGTCCCCAGTGATGACAGAGGTACATACCATTTATGATGTTATTATGGGTATGAGGAGTTTTAGTCCCCAGCGATGACAGCGGTACATGACATTTATGATGTTATTATGGGTATGAGGAGTTTTAGTCCCCAGCGATGACAGAGGTACATGACATTTATGATGTTATTATGGGTATGAGGAGTTTTAGTCCCCCAGCGATGACAGAGGTACATGACATTTATGATGTTATTATGGGTATGAGGAGTTTTAGTCCCCAGTGATGACAGAGGTACATGACATTTATGATGTTATTATGGGTATGAAGAGTTTTAGTCCCCCAGCGATGACAGAGGTACATGTCATTTATGATGTTATTATGGGTATGAGGAGTTTTAGTCCCCAGTGATGACAGAGGTACATGACATTTATGATGTTATTATGGGTATGAGGAGTTTTAGTCCCCAGCGATGACAGAGGTACATGACATTTATGATGTTATTATGGGTATGAGGAGTTTTAGTCCCCAGTGATGACAGAGGTACATGACATTTATGATGTTATTATGGGTATGAGGAGTTTTAGTCCCCAGTGATGACAGAGGTACATGACATTTATGATGTTATTATGGGTATGAGGAGTTTTAGTCCCCCAGCGATGACAGAGGTACATGACATTTATGATGTTATTATGGGTATGAGGAGTTTTAGTCCCCAGTGATGACAGATGTACATGTCATTTATGATGTTATTATGGGTATGAGGAGTTTTAGTCCCCAGCGATGACAGAGGTACATGACATTTATGATGTTATTATGGGTATGAGGAGTTTTAGTCCCCCAGTGATGACAGAGGTACATGACATTTATGATGTTATTATGGGTATGAGGAGTTTTAGTCCCCCAGTGATGACAGAGGTACATGTCATTTATGATGTTATTATGGGTATGAGGAGTTTTAGTCCCCAGCGATGACAGCGGTACATGACATTTATGATGTTATTATGGGTATGAGGAGTTTTAGTCCCCCAGTGATGACAGAGGTACATGACATTTATGATGTTATTATGGGTATGAGGAGTTTTAGTCCCCAGCGATGACAGAGGTACATGTCATTTATGATGTTATTATGGGTATGAGGAGTTTTAGTCCCCAGTGATGACAGAGGTACATGTCATTTATGATGTTATTATGGGTATGAGGAGTTTTAGTCCCCAGTGATGACAGAGGTACATGCCATTTATGATGTTATTATGGGTATGAGGAGTTTTAGTCCCCAGCGATGACAGCGGTACATGACATTTATGATGTTATTATGGGTATGAGGAGTTTTAGTCCCCAGCGATGACAGCGGTACATGACATTTATAATGTTATTATGGGTATGAGGAGTTTTAGTCCCCAGTGATGACAGAGGTACATGACATTTATGATGTTATTATGGGTATGAGGAGTTTTAGTCCCCCAGCGATGACAGCGGTACATGACATTTATGATGTTATTATGGGTATGAGGAGTTTTAGTCCCCCAGTGATGACAGAGGTACATGACATTTATGATGTTATTATGGGTATGAGGAGTTTTAGTCCCCAGTGATGACAGAGGTACATGCCATTTATGATGTTATTATGGGTATGAGGAGTTTTAGTCCCCAGCGATGACAGAGGTACATGACATTTATGATGTTATTATGGGTATGAGGAGTTTTAGTCCCCCAGTGATGACAGAGGTACATGACATTTATGATGTTATTATGGGTATGAGGAGTTTTAGTCCCCAGCGATGATAGAGGTACATGACATTTATGATGTTATTATGGGTATGAGGAGTTTTAGTCCCCAGTGATGACAGAGGTACATGCCATTTATGATGTTATTATGGGTATGAGGAGTTTTAGTCCCCAGTGATGACAGAGGTACATGACATTTATGATGTTATTATGGGTATGAGGAGTTTTAGTCCCCAGTGATGACAGAGGTACATACCATTTATGATGTTATTATGGGTATGAGGAGTTTTAGTCCCCAGCGATGACAGCGGTACATGACATTTATGATGTTATTATGGGTATGAGGAGTTTTAGTCCCCAGCGATGACAGAGGTACATGACATTTATGATGTTATTATGGGTATGAGGAGTTTTAGTCCCCCAGCGATGACAGAGGTACATGACATTTATGATGTTATTATGGGTATGAGGAGTTTTAGTCCCCAGTGATGACAGAGGTACATGACATTTATGATGTTATTATGGGTATGAAGAGTTTTAGTCCCCCAGCGATGACAGAGGTACATGTCATTTATGATGTTATTATGGGTATGAGGAGTTTTAGTCCCCAGTGATGACAGAGGTACATGACATTTATGATGTTATTATGGGTATGAGGAGTTTTAGTCCCCAGCGATGACAGAGGTACATGACATTTATGATGTTATTATGGGTATGAGGAGTTTTAGTCCCCAGTGATGACAGAGGTACATGACATTTATGATGTTATTATGGGTATGAGGAGTTTTAGTCCCCAGTGATGACAGAGGTACATGACATTTATGATGTTATTATGGGTATGAGGAGTTTTAGTCCCCCAGCGATGACAGAGGTACATGACATTTATGATGTTATTATGGGTATGAGGAGTTTTAGTCCCCAGTGATGACAGAGGTACATGACATTTATGATGTTATTATGGGTATGAGGAGTTTTAGTCCCCCAGCGATGACAGAGGTACATGACATTTATGATGTTATTATGGGTATGAGGAGTTTTAGTCCCCAGCGATGACAGCGGTACATGTCATTTATGATGTTATTATGGGTATGAGGAGTTTTAGTCCCCAGCGATGACAGCGGTACATGCCATTTATGATGTTATTATGGGTATGAGGAGTTTTAGTCCCCAGTGATGACAGATGTACATGTCATTTATGATGTTATTATGGGTATGAGGAGTTTTAGTCCCCAGCGATGACAGAGGTACATGACATTTATGATGTTATTATGGGTATGAGGAGTTTTAGTCCCCAGTGATGACAGATGTACATGTCATTTATGATGTTATTATGGGTATGAGGAGTTTTAGTCCCCAGCGATGACAGAGGTACATGACATTTATGATGTTATTATGGGTATGAGGAGTTTTAGTCCCCAGCGATGACAGCGGTACATGCCATTTATGATGTTATTATGGGTATGAGGAGTTTTAGTCCCCAGCGATGACAGAGGTACATGACATTTATGATGTTATTATGGGTATGAGGAGTTTTAGTCCCCAGTGATGACAGAGGTACATGACATTTATGATGTTATTATGGGTATGAGGAGTTTTAGTCCCCAGAGATGACAGAGGTACATGACATTTATGATGTTATTATGGGTATGAGGAGTTTTAGTCCCCAGCGATGACAGAGGTACATGTCATTTATGATGTTATTATGGGTATGAGGAGTTTTAGTCCCCAGTGATGACAGAGGTACATGACATTCATGATGTTATTATGGGTATGAGGAGTTTTAGTCCCCCAGCGATGACAGAGGTACATGACATTTATGATGTTATTATGGGTATGAGGAGTTTTAGTCCCCAGCGATGACAGCGGTACATGCCATTTATGATGTTATTATGGGTATGAGGAGTTTTAGTCCCCAGTGATGACAGATGTACATGTCATTTATGATGTTATTATGGGTATGAGGAGTTTTAGTCCCCAGCGATGACAGAGGTACATGACATTTATGATGTTATTATGGGTATGAGGAGTTTTAGTCCCCAGTGATGACAGAGGTACATGCCATTTATGATGTTATTATGGGTATGAGGAGTTTTAGTCCCCAGTGATGACAGAGGTACATGACATTTATGATGTTATTATGGGTATGAGGAGTTTTAGTCCCCCAGCGATGACAGAGGTACATGACATTTATGATGTTATTATGGGTATGAGGAGTTTTAGTCCCCAGTGATGACAGATGTACATGTCATTTATGATGTTATTATGGGTATGAGGAGTTTTAGTCCCCAGCGATGACAGAGGTACATGACATTTATGATGTTATTATGGGTATGAGGAGTTTTAGTCCCCCAGTGATGACAGAGGTACATGACATTTATGATGTTATTATGGGTATGAGGAGTTTTAGTCCCCCAGTGATGACAGAGGTACATGACATTTATGATGTTATTATGGGTATGAGGAGTTTTAGTCCCCCAGTGATGACAGAGGTACATGACATTTATGATGTTATTATGGGTATGAGGAGTTTTAGTCCCCAGCGATGACAGAGGTACATGTCATTTATGATGTTATTATGGGTATGAGGAGTTTTAGTCCCCAGTGATGACAGAGGTACATGTCATTTATGATGTTATTATGGGTATGAGGAGTTTTAGTCCCCAGTGATGACAGAGGTACATGCCATTTATGATGTTATTATGGGTATGAGGAGTTTTAGTCCCCAGCGATGACAGCGGTACATGACATTTATGATGTTATTATGGGTATGAGGAGTTTTAGTCCCCAGCGATGACAGCGGTACATGACATTTATAATGTTATTATGGGTATGAGGAGTTTTAGTCCCCAGTGATGACAGAGGTACATGACATTTATGATGTTATTATGGGTATGAGGAGTTTTAGTCCCCCAGCGATGACAGCGGTACATGACATTTATGATGTTATTATGGGTATGAGGAGTTTTAGTCCCCCAGTGATGACAGAGGTACATGACATTTATGATGTTATTATGGGTATGAGGAGTTTTAGTCCCCAGTGATGACAGAGGTACATGTCATTTATGATGTTATTATGGGTATGAGGAGTTTTAGTCCCCCAGCGATGACAGAGGTACATGCCATTTATGATGTTATTATGGGTATGAGGAGTTTTAGTCCCCAGTGATGACAGAGGTACATGCCATTTATGATGTTATTATGGGTATGAGGAGTTTTAGTCCCCAGCGATGACAGAGGTACATGACATTTATGATGTTATTATGGGTATGAGGAGTTTTAGTCCCCCAGTGATGACAGAGGTACATGACATTTATGATGTTATTATGGGTATGAGGAGTTTTAGTCCCCAGCGATGATAGCGGTACATGACATTTATGATGTTATTATGGGTATGAGGAGTTTTAGTCCCCAGCGATGACAGAGGTACATGTCATTTATGATGTTATTATGGGTATGAGGAGTTTTAGTCCCCAGCGATGACAGCGGTACATGCCATTTATGATGTTATTATGGGTATGAGGAGTTTTAGTCCCCCAGTGATGACAGAGGTACATGACATTTATGATGTTATTATGGGTATGAGGAGTTTTAGTCCCCAGTGATGACAGAGGTACATGACATTTATGATGTTATTATGGGTATGAGGAGTTTTAGTCCCCAATGATGACAGAGGTACATGACATTTATGATGTTATTATGGGTATGAGGAGTTTTAGTCCCCAGTGATGACAGAGGTACATGACATTTATGATGTTATTATGGGTATGAGGAGTTTTAGTCCCCAGTGATGACAGAGGTACATGACATTTATGATGTTATTATGGGTATGAGGAGTTTTAGTCCCCAGTGATGACAGAGGTACATGACATTTATGATGTTATTATGGGTATGAGGAGTTTTAGTCCCCAGTGATGACAGAGGTACATGTCATTTATGATGTTATTATGGGTATGAGGAGTTTTAGTCCCCAGTGATGACAGCGGTACATGACATTTATGATGTTATTATGGGTATGAGGAGTTTTAGTCCCCCAGCGATGACAGAGGTACATGACATTTATGATGTTATTATGGGTATGAGGAGTTTTAGTCCCCAGTGATGACAGAGGTACATGACATTTATGATGTTATTATGGGTATGAGGAGTTTTAGTCCCCAGAGATGACAGAGGTACATGACATTTATGATGTTATTATGGGTATGAGGAGTTTTAGTCCCCAGCGATGACAGAGGTACATGACATTTATGATGTTATTATGGGTATGAGGAGTTTTAGTCCCCAGTGATGACAGAGGTACATGACATTTATGATGTTATTATGGGTATGAGGAGTTTTAGTCCCCAGTGATGACAGAGGTACATGACATTTATGATGTTATTATGGGTATGAGGAGTTTTAGTCCCCAGTGATGACAGAGGTACATGACATTTATGATGTTATTATGGGTATGAGGAGTTTTAGTCCCCAGTGATGACAGAGGTACATGACATTTATGATGTTATTATGGGTATGAGGAGTTTTAGTCCCCAGTGATGACAGATGTACATGACATTTATGATGTTATTATGGGTATGAGGAGTTTTAGTCCCCAGTGATGACAGCGGTACATGACATTTATGATGTTATTATGGGTATGAGGAGTTTTAGTCCCCCAGCGATGACAGAGGTACATGACATTTATGATGTTATTATGGGTATGAGGAGTTTTAGTCCCCAGCGATGACAGAGGTACATGCCATTTATGATGTTATTATGGGTATGAGGAGTTTTAGTCCCCAGTGATGACAGCGGTACATGACATTTATGATGTTATTATGGGTATGAGGAGTTTTAGTCCCCAGCGATGACAGAGGTACATGTCATTTATGATGTTATTATGGGTATGAGGAGTTTTAGTCCCCAGCGATGACAGCGGTACATGCCATTTATGATGTTATTATGGGTATGAGGAGTTTTAGTCCCCCAGTGATGACAGAGGTACATGACATTTATGATGTTATTATGGGTATGAGGAGTTTTAGTCCCCAGTGATGACAGAGGTACATGACATTTATGATGTTATTATGGGTATGAGGAGTTTTAGTCCCCAATGATGACAGAGGTACATGACATTTATGATGTTATTATGGGTATGAGGAGTTTTAGTCCCCAGTGATGACAGAGGTACATGACATTTATGATGTTATTATGGGTATGAGGAGTTTTAGTCCCCAGTGATGACAGAGGTACATGACATTTATGATGTTATTATGGGTATGAGGAGTTTTAGTCCCCAGTGATGACAGAGGTACATGACATTTATGATGTTATTATGGGTATGAGGAGTTTTAGTCCCCAGTGATGACAGAGGTACATGTCATTTATGATGTTATTATGGGTATGAGGAGTTTTAGTCCCCAGTGATGACAGCGGTACATGACATTTATGATGTTATTATGGGTATGAGGAGTTTTAGTCCCCCAGCGATGACAGAGGTACATGACATTTATGATGTTATTATGGGTATGAGGAGTTTTAGTCCCCAGCGATGACAGAGGTACATGCCATTTATGATGTTATTATGGGTATGAGGAGTTTTAGTCCCCAGTGATGACAGCGGTACATGACATTTATGATGTTATTATGGGTATGAGGAGTTTTAGTCCCCAGCGATGACAGAGGTACATGTCATTTATGATGTTATTATGGGTATGAGGAGTTTTAGTCCCCAGCGATGACAGCGGTACATGCCATTTATGATGTTATTATGGGTATGAGGAGTTTTAGTCCCCCAGTGATGACAGAGGTACATGTCATTTATGATGTTATTATGGGTATGAGGAGTTTTAGTCCCCAGTGATGACAGAGGTACATGACATTTATGATGTTATTATGGGTATGAGGAGTTTTAGTCCCCAGAGATGACAGAGGTACATGACATTTATGATGTTATTATGGGTATGAGGAGTTTTAGTCCCCAGTGATGACAGAGGTACATGACATTTATGATGTTATTATGGGTATGAGGAGTTTTAGTCCCCCAGCGATGACAGAGGTACATGACATTTATGATGTTATTATGGGTATGAGGAGTTTTAGTCCCCAGCGATGACAGCGGTACATGTCATTTATGATGTTATTATGGGTATGAGGAGTTTTAGTCCCCAGCGATGACAGCGGTACATGCCATTTATGATGTTATTATGGGTATGAGGAGTTTTAGTCCCCAGTGATGACAGATGTACATGTCATTTATGATGTTATTATGGGTATGAGGAGTTTTAGTCCCCAGCGATGACAGAGGTACATGACATTTATGATGTTATTATGGGTATGAGGAGTTTTAGTCCCCAGTGATGACAGATGTACATGTCATTTATGATGTTATTATGGGTATGAGGAGTTTTAGTCCCCAGCGATGACAGAGGTACATGACATTTATGATGTTATTATGGGTATGAGGAGTTTTAGTCCCCCAGTGATGACAGAGGTACATGACATTTATGATGTTATTATGGGTATGAGGAGTTTTAGTCCCCCAGTGATGACAGAGGTACATGTCATTTATGATGTTATTATGGGTATGAGGAGTTTTAGTCCCCAGCGATGACAGCGGTACATGACATTTATGATGTTATTATGGGTATGAGGAGTTTTAGTCCCCCAGTGATGACAGAGGTACATGACATTTATGATGTTATTATGGGTATGAGGAGTTTTAGTCCCCAGCGATGACAGAGGTACATGTCATTTATGATGTTATTATGGGTATGAGGAGTTTTAGTCCCCAGTGATGACAGAGGTACATGTCATTTATGATGTTATTATGGGTATGAGGAGTTTTAGTCCCCAGTGATGACAGAGGTACATGCCATTTATGATGTTATTATGGGTATGAGGAGTTTTAGTCCCCAGCGATGACAGCGGTACATGACATTTATGATGTTATTATGGGTATGAGGAGTTTTAGTCCCCAGCGATGACAGCGGTACATGACATTTATAATGTTATTATGGGTATGAGGAGTTTTAGTCCCCAGTGATGACAGAGGTACATGACATTTATGATGTTATTATGGGTATGAGGAGTTTTAGTCCCCCAGCGATGACAGCGGTACATGACATTTATGATGTTATTATGGGTATGAGGAGTTTTAGTCCCCAGCGATGACAGAGGTACATGCCATTTATGATGTTATTATGGGTATGAGGAGTTTTAGTCCCCAGTGATGACAGCGGTACATGACATTTATGATGTTATTATGGGTATGAGGAGTTTTAGTCCCCAGCGATGACAGAGGTACATGTCATTTATGATGTTATTATGGGTATGAGGAGTTTTAGTCCCCAGCGATGACAGCGGTACATGCCATTTATGATGTTATTATGGGTATGAGGAGTTTTAGTCCCCCAGTGATGACAGAGGTACATGTCATTTATGATGTTATTATGGGTATGAGGAGTTTTAGTCCCCAGTGATGACAGAGGTACATGACATTTATGATGTTATTATGGGTATGAGGAGTTTTAGTCCCCAGAGATGACAGAGGTACATGACATTTATGATGTTATTATGGGTATGAGGAGTTTTAGTCCCCAGTGATGACAGAGGTACATGACATTTATGATGTTATTATGGGTATGAGGAGTTTTAGTCCCCCAGCGATGACAGAGGTACATGACATTTATGATGTTATTATGGGTATGAGGAGTTTTAGTCCCCAGCGATGACAGCGGTACATGACATTTATGATGTTATTATGGGTATGAGGAGTTTTAGTCCCCAGTGATGACAGAGGTACATGTCATTTATGATGTTATTATGGGTATGAGGAGTTTTAGTCCCCAGCGATGACAGCGGTACATGACATTTATGATGTTATTATGGGTATGAGGAGTTTTAGTCCCCAGTGATGACAGATGTACATGTCATTTATGATGTTATTATGGGTATGAGGAGTTTTAGTCCCCAGCGATGACAGAGGTACATGACATTTATGATGTTATTATGGGTATGAGGAGTTTTAGTCCCCAGTGATGACAGATGTACATGTCATTTATGATGTTATTATGGGTATGAGGAGTTTTAGTCCCCAGCGATGACAGAGGTACATGACATTTATGATGTTATTATGGGTATGAGGAGTTTTAGTCCCCCAGTGATGACAGAGGTACATGACATTTATGATGTTATTATGGGTATGAGGAGTTTTAGTCCCCCAGTGATGACAGAGGTACATGTCATTTATGATGTTATTATGGGTATGAGGAGTTTTAGTCCCCAGCGATGACAGCGGTACATGACATTTATGATGTTATTATGGGTATGAGGAGTTTTAGTCCCCCAGTGATGACAGAGGTACATGACATTTATGATGTTATTATGGGTATGAGGAGTTTTAGTCCCCCAGTGATGACAGAGGTACATGACATTTATGATGTTATTATGGGTATGAGGAGTTTTAGTCCCCCAGTGATGACAGAGGTACATGTCATTTATGATGTTATTATGGGTATGAGGAGTTTTAGTCCCCAGCGATGACAGCGGTACATGACATTTATGATGTTATTATGGGTATGAGGAGTTTTAGTCCCCCAGTGATGACAGAGGTACATGACATTTATGATGTTATTATGGGTATGAGGAGTTTTAGTCCCCAGCGATGACAGAGGTACATGTCATTTATGATGTTATTATGGGTATGAGGAGTTTTAGTCCCCAGTGATGACAGAGGTACATGTCATTTATGATGTTATTATGGGTATGAGGAGTTTTAGTCCCCAGTGATGACAGAGGTACATGCCATTTATGATGTTATTATGGGTATGAGGAGTTTTAGTCCCCAGCGATGACAGCGGTACATGACATTTATGATGTTATTATGGGTATGAGGAGTTTTAGTCCCCAGCGATGACAGCGGTACATGACATTTATAATGTTATTATGGGTATGAGGAGTTTTAGTCCCCAGTGATGACAGAGGTACATGACATTTATGATGTTATTATGGGTATGAGGAGTTTTAGTCCCCCAGCGATGACAGAGGTACATGACATTTATGATGTTATTATGGGTATGAGGAGTTTTAGTCCCCCAGTGATGACAGAGGTACATGACATTTATGATGTTATTATGGGTATGAGGAGTTTTAGTCCCCAGTGATGACAGAGGTACATGTCATTTATGATGTTATTATGGGTATGAGGAGTTTTAGTCCCCCAGCGATGACAGAGGTACATGCCATTTATGATGTTATTATGGGTATGAGGAGTTTTAGTCCCCAGTGATGACAGAGGTACATGCCATTTATGATGTTATTATGGGTATGAGGAGTTTTAGTCCCCAGCGATGACAGAGGTACATGACATTTATGATGTTATTATGGGTATGAGGAGTTTTAGTCCCCCAGTGATGACAGAGGTACATGACATTTATGATGTTATTATGGGTATGAGGAGTTTTAGTCCCCAGCGATGATAGAGGTACATGACATTTATGATGTTATTATGGGTATGAGGAGTTTTAGTCCCCAGTGATGACAGAGGTACATGCCATTTATGATGTTATTATGGGTATGAGGAGTTTTAGTCCCCAGTGATGACAGAGGTACATGACATTTATGATGTTATTATGGGTATGAGGAGTTTTAGTCCCCAGTGATGACAGAGGTACATACCATTTATGATGTTATTATGGGTATGAGGAGTTTTAGTCCCCAGCGATGACAGCGGTACATGACATTTATGATGTTATTATGGGTATGAGGAGTTTTAGTCCCCAGTGATGACAGAGGTACATGACATTTATGATGTTATTATGGGTATGAGGAGTTTTAGTCCCCAGTGATGACAGAGGTACATGACATTTATGATGTTATTATGGGTATGAAGAGTTTTAGTCCCCCAGCGATGACAGAGGTACATGTCATTTATGATGTTATTATGGGTATGAGGAGTTTTAGTCCCCAGTGATGACAGAGGTACATGACATTTATGATGTTATTATGGGTATGAGGAGTTTTAGTCCCCAGCGATGACAGAGGTACATGACATTTATGATGTTATTATGGGTATGAGGAGTTTTAGTCCCCAGTGATGACAGAGGTACATGACATTTATGATGTTATTATGGGTATGAGGAGTTTTAGTCCCCAGTGATGACAGAGGTACATGACATTTATGATGTTATTATGGGTATGAGGAGTTTTAGTCCCCCAGCGATGACAGAGGTACATGACATTTATGATGTTATTATGGGTATGAGGAGTTTTAGTCCCCAGTGATGACAGATGTACATGTCATTTATGATGTTATTATGGGTATGAGGAGTTTTAGTCCCCAGCGATGACAGAGGTACATGACATTTATGATGTTATTATGGGTATGAGGAGTTTTAGTCCCCCAGTGATGACAGAGGTACATGACATTTATGATGTTATTATGGGTATGAGGAGTTTTAGTCCCCCAGTGATGACAGAGGTACATGTCATTTATGATGTTATTATGGGTATGAGGAGTTTTAGTCCCCAGCGATGACAGCGGTACATGACATTTATGATGTTATTATGGGTATGAGGAGTTTTAGTCCCCCAGTGATGACAGAGGTACATGACATTTATGATGTTATTATGGGTATGAGGAGTTTTAGTCCCCAGCGATGACAGAGGTACATGTCATTTATGATGTTATTATGGGTATGAGGAGTTTTAGTCCCCAGTGATGACAGAGGTACATGTCATTTATGATGTTATTATGGGTATGAGGAGTTTTAGTCCCCAGTGATGACAGAGGTACATGCCATTTATGATGTTATTATGGGTATGAGGAGTTTTAGTCCCCAGCGATGACAGCGGTACATGACATTTATGATGTTATTATGGGTATGAGGAGTTTTAGTCCCCAGCGATGACAGCGGTACATGACATTTATAATGTTATTATGGGTATGAGGAGTTTAAGTCCCCAGTGATGACAGAGGTACATGACATTTATGATGTTATTATGGGTATGAGGAGTTTTAGTCCCCCAGCGATGACAGCGGTACATGACATTTATGATGTTATTATGGGTATGAGGAGTTTTAGTCCCCCAGTGATGACAGAGGTACATGACATTTATGATGTTATTATGGGTATGAGGAGTTTTAGTCCCCAGTGATGACAGAGGTACATGTCATTTATGATGTTATTATGGGTATGAGGAGTTTTAGTCCCCCAGCGATGACAGAGGTACATGCCATTTATGATGTTATTATGGGTATGAGGAGTTTTAGTCCCCAGTGATGACAGAGGTACATGCCATTTATGATGTTATTATGGGTATGAGGAGTTTTAGTCCCCAGCGATGACAGAGGTACATGACATTTATGATGTTATTATGGGTATGAGGAGTTTTAGTCCCCCAGTGATGACAGAGGTACATGACATTTATGATGTTATTATGGGTATGAGGAGTTTTAGTCCCCAGCGATGATAGAGGTACATGACATTTATGATGTTATTATGGGTATGAGGAGTTTTAGTCCCCAGTGATGACAGAGGTACATGCCATTTATGATGTTATTATGGGTATGAGGAGTTTTAGTCCCCAGTGATGACAGAGGTACATGACATTTATGATGTTATTATGGGTATGAGGAGTTTTAGTCCCCAGTGATGACAGAGGTACATACCATTTATGATGTTATTATGGGTATGAGGAGTTTTAGTCCCCAGCGATGACAGCGGTACATGACATTTATGATGTTATTATGGGTATGAGGAGTTTTAGTCCCCAGCGATGACAGAGGTACATGACATTTATGATGTTATTATGGGTATGAGGAGTTTTAGTCCCCCAGCGATGACAGAGGTACATGACATTTATGATGTTATTATGGGTATGAGGAGTTTTAGTCCCCAGTGATGACAGAGGTACATGACATTTATGATGTTATTATGGGTATGAAGAGTTTTAGTCCCCCAGCGATGACAGAGGTACATGTCATTTATGATGTTATTATGGGTATGAGGAGTTTTAGTCCCCAGTGATGACAGAGGTACATGACATTTATGATGTTATTATGGGTATGAGGAGTTTTAGTCCCCAGCGATGACAGAGGTACATGACATTTATGATGTTATTATGGGTATGAGGAGTTTTAGTCCCCAGTGATGACAGAGGTACATGACATTTATGATGTTATTATGGGTATGAGGAGTTTTAGTCCCCAGTGATGACAGAGGTACATGACATTTATGATGTTATTATGGGTATGAGGAGTTTTAGTCCCCCAGCGATGACAGAGGTACATGACATTTATGATGTTATTATGGGTATGAGGAGTTTTAGTCCCCAGTGATGACAGAGGTACATGACATTTATGATGTTATTATGGGTATGAGGAGTTTTAGTCCCCCAGCGATGACAGAGGTACATGACATTTATGATGTTATTATGGGTATGAGGAGTTTTAGTCCCCAGCGATGACAGCGGTACATGTCATTTATGATGTTATTATGGGTATGAGGAGTTTTAGTCCCCAGCGATGACAGCGGTACATGTCATTTATGATGTTATTATGGGTATGAGGAGTTTTAGTCCCCAGTGATGACAGCGGTACATGCCATTTATGATGTTATTATGGGTATGAGGAGTTTTAGTCCCCAGTGATGACAGATGTACATGTCATTTATGATGTTATTATGGGTATGAGGAGTTTTAGTCCCCAGCGATGACAGAGGTACATGACATTTATGATGTTATTATGGGTATGAGGAGTTTTAGTCCCCAGTGATGACAGATGTACATGTCATTTATGATGTTATTATGGGTATGAGGAGTTTTAGTCCCCAGCGATGACAGAGGTACATGACATTTATGATGTTATTATGGGTATGAGGAGTTTTAGTCCCCAGCGATGACAGCGGTACATGCCATTTATGATGTTATTATGGGTATGAGGAGTTTTAGTCCCCAGCGATGACAGAGGTACATGACATTTATGATGTTATTATGGGTATGAGGAGTTTTAGTCCCCAGTGATGACAGAGGTACATGACATTTATGATGTTATTATGGGTATGAGGAGTTTTAGTCCCCAGAGATGACAGAGGTACATGACATTTATGATGTTATTATGGGTATGAGGAGTTTTAGTCCCCAGCGATGACAGAGGTACATGTCATTTATGATGTTATTATGGGTATGAGGAGTTTTAGTCCCCAGTGATGACAGAGGTACATGACATTCATGATGTTATTATGGGTATGAGGAGTTTTAGTCCCCCAGCGATGACAGAGGTACATGACATTTATGATGTTATTATGGGTATGAGGAGTTTTAGTCCCCAGCGATGACAGCGGTACATGCCATTTATGATGTTATTATGGGTATGAGGAGTTTTAGTCCCCAGTGATGACAGATGTACATGTCATTTATGATGTTATTATGGGTATGAGGAGTTTTAGTCCCCAGCGATGACAGAGGTACATGACATTTATGATGTTATTATGGGTATGAGGAGTTTTAGTCCCCAGTGATGACAGATGTACATGTCATTTATGATGTTATTATGGGTATGAGGAGTTTTAGTCCCCAGCGATGACAGAGGTACATGACATTTATGATGTTATTATGGGTATGAGGAGTTTTAGTCCCCCAGTGATGACAGAGGTACATGACATTTATGATGTTATTATGGGTATGAGGAGTTTTAGTCCCCCAGTGATGACAGAGGTACATGACATTTATGATGTTATTATGGGTATGAGGAGTTTTAGTCCCCCAGTGATGACAGAGGTACATGACATTTATGATGTTATTATGGGTATGAGGAGTTTTAGTCCCCAGCGATGACAGAGGTACATGTCATTTATGATGTTATTATGGGTATGAGGAGTTTTAGTCCCCAGTGATGACAGAGGTACATGTCATTTATGATGTTATTATGGGTATGAGGAGTTTTAGTCCCCAGTGATGACAGAGGTACATGCCATTTATGATGTTATTATGGGTATGAGGAGTTTTAGTCCCCAGCGATGACAGCGGTACATGACATTTATGATGTTATTATGGGTATGAGGAGTTTTAGTCCCCAGCGATGACAGCGGTACATGACATTTATAATGTTATTATGGGTATGAGGAGTTTTAGTCCCCAGTGATGACAGAGGTACATGACATTTATGATGTTATTATGGGTATGAGGAGTTTTAGTCCCCCAGCGATGACAGCGGTACATGACATTTATGATGTTATTATGGGTATGAGGAGTTTTAGTCCCCCAGTGATGACAGAGGTACATGACATTTATGATGTTATTATGGGTATGAGGAGTTTTAGTCCCCAGTGATGACAGAGGTACATGTCATTTATGATGTTATTATGGGTATGAGGAGTTTTAGTCCCCCAGCGATGACAGAGGTACATGCCATTTATGATGTTATTATGGGTATGAGGAGTTTTAGTCCCCAGTGATGACAGAGGTACATGCCATTTATGATGTTATTATGGGTATGAGGAGTTTTAGTCCCCAGCGATGACAGAGGTACATGACATTTATGATGTTATTATGGGTATGAGGAGTTTTAGTCCCCCAGTGATGACAGAGGTACATGACATTTATGATGTTATTATGGGTATGAGGAGTTTTAGTCCCCAGCGATGATAGAGGTACATGACATTTATGATGTTATTATGGGTATGAGGAGTTTTAGTCCCCAGTGATGACAGAGGTACATGCCATTTATGATGTTATTATGGGTATGAGGAGTTTTAGTCCCCAGTGATGACAGAGGTACATGACATTTATGATGTTATTATGGGTATGAGGAGTTTTAGTCCCCAGTGATGACAGAGGTACATACCATTTATGATGTTATTATGGGTATGAGGAGTTTTAGTCCCCAGCGATGACAGCGGTACATGACATTTATGATGTTATTATGGGTATGAGGAGTTTTAGTCCCCAGCGATGACAGCGGTACATGTCATTTATGATGTTATTATGGGTATGAGGAGTTTTAGTCCCCAGTGATGACAGAGGTACATGACATTTATGGTGTTATTATGGGTATGAGGAGTTTTAGTCCCCAGTGATGACAGAGGTACATGCCATTTATGATGTTATTATGGGTATGAGGAGTTTTAGTCCCCAGTGATGACAGAGGTACATGACATTTATGATGTTATTATGGGTATGAGGAGTTTTAGTCCCCCAGTGATGACAGAGGTACATGACATTTATGATGTTATTATGGGTATGAGGAGTTTTAGTCCCCAGTGATGACAGCGGTACATGACATTTATGATGTTATTATGGGTATGAGGAGTTTTAGTCCCCAGTGATGACAGAGGTACATGCCATTTATGATGTTATTATGGGTATGAGGAGTTTTAGTCCCCAGCGATGACAGCGGTACATGACATTTATGATGTTATTATGGGTATGAGGAGTTTTAGTCCCCAGTGATGACAGAGGTACATACCATTTATGATGTTATTATGGGTATGAGGAGTTTTAGTCCCCAGCGATGACAGAGGTACATGACATTTATGATGTTATTATGGGTATGAGGAGTTTTAGTCCCCAGCGATGACAGAGGTACATGACATTTATGATGTTATTATGGGTATGAGGAGTTTTAGTCCCCAGCGATGACAGCGGTACATGACATTTATGATGTTATTATGGGTATGAGGAGTTTTAGTCCCCCAGCGATGACAGAGGTACATGACATTTATGATGTTATTATGGGTATGAGGAGTTTTAGTCCCCAGCGATGACAGCGGTACATGACATTTATGATGTTATTATGGGTATGAGGAGTTTTAGTCCCCAGTGATGACAGAGGTACATGCCATTTATGATGTTATTATGGGTATGAGGAGTTTTAGTCCCCAGTGATGACAGAGGTACATGTCATTTATGATGTTATTATGGGTATGAGGAGTTTTAGTCCCCAGCGATGACAGAGGTACATGTCATTTATGATGTTATTATGGGTATGAGGAGTTTTAGTCCCCAGCGATGACAGAGGTACATGACATTTATGATGTTATTATGGGTATGAGGAGTTTTAGTCCCCCAGCGATGACAGAGGTACATGACATTTATGATGTTATTATGGGTATGAGGAGTTTTAGTCCCCAGTGATAACAGCGGTACATGACATTTATGATGTTATTATGGGTATGAGGAGTTTTAGTCCCCAGCGATGACAGAGGTACATGTCATTTATGATGTTATTATGGGTATGAGGAGTTTTAGTCCCCAGCGATGACAGAGGTACATGACATTTATGATGTTATTATGGGTATGAGGAGTTTTAGTCCCCCAGCGATGACAGAGGTACATGACATTTATGATGTTATTATGGGTATGAGGAGTTTTAGTCCCCAGTGATAACAGCGGTACATGACATTTATGATGTTATTATGGGTATGAGGAGTTTTAGTCCCCAGCGATGACAGAGGTACATGACATTTATGATGTTATTATGGGTATGAGGAGTTTTAGTCCCCAGCGATGACAGAGGTACATGCCATTTATGATGTTATTATGGGTATGAGGAGTTTTAGTCCCCAGCGATGACAGCGGTACATGTCATTTATGATGTTATTATGGGTATGAGGAGTTTTAGTCCCCAGCGATGACAGAGGTACATGACATTTATGATGTTATTATGGGTATGAGGAGTTTTAGTCCCCAGCGATGACAGCGGTACATGACATTTATGATGTTATTATGGGTATGAGGAGTTTTAGTCCCCAGTGATGACAGCGGTACATGACATTTATGATGTTATTATGGGTATGAGGAGTTTTAGTCCCCAGTGATGACAGAGGTACATGCCATTTATGATGTTATTATGGGTATGAGGAGTTTTAGTCCCCAGTGATGACAGAGGTACATGACATTTATGATGTTATTATGGGTATGAGGAGTTTTAGTCCCCAGTGATGACAGAGGTACATGCCATTTATGATGTTATTATGGGTATGAGGAGTTTTAGTCCCCAGCGATGACAGCGGTACATGCCATTTATGATGTTATTATGGGTATGAGGAGTTTTGACAAACTAGTGAAGACTCCAGACAGACACTTGTCAATGGAACCTAACGATGTATTTTTAGAGGGTAAAATTGGTTTTAGTTTTAATGGCTCTGTCTCTTGTCGGTTTGGGTATCTAGGCAGCCCACAAGTGTGTTTGAACTTTAGTTTGGTGTTTATGTGGATCTGCAGCTTATAAAGGTAATTCTCCCAATGCAAGAGGTTCATGCGTAATGGTGAAGCTGTCCCCAACATTTTAGGTCGCGGCCGATCGCAAGGATCTGATGGCACGAGAAATTAAGAATGGCAGGGACAGCTAGAAGGGATTTGTTCACCAATCCCGACCAGGTCTGGGCATGGGGTCCTGCATGTACAAGGTGGGGGGGGCTCGGGCTTGGGATACAATTGAACAATTCTCATCCGTTAAGGATAGGGTTCTTCATGTAACTGTTGAAGCCAGAGCTGTAGCTAAGTGAAGGTTGGGAGTCCTTTTAAGGGTCTGGGAATCTTTGGGGATCTAATTTTTATTTTACAGCGGATCGTGGTTAAAGGAAGTGGGAATATATATACTCATGTCGGTTTATTTCTATTCTTTCTATGTCGTGACGAGGTGCTCCTGTTGCCTGATTTGACGCGTGACCAGAGTTTCCTTGATGAGACGCCCCGAAGCCGGACCCACATACAAGACAGAGAATCACAGACAGATCGGCGATTACTACAGCTCACCATGTCGTGTCCTCCTTTATAAGTCATGCCCCTGAAGAACAGAGTCTACATGTCAAGCCGTGTTTTCCTTTTTATGGACTCGTATGGACTGTAAGGACTGATTAATTTCTAGGTGTAAGAAGGATATCAAGTTTCATCGATGGACATGGGGTGCATCTGACAAAAAAGGGAGGACTGTTGTGGAGAATTTTATGAAGATGTATGTAATATGTATTGTCATAGTGTCACCCAGTGTTAGTACTTCCGCAACCCGCTCTAAAGGGCTGACTGGGGCAGTCTGAGGCTGGTTGAGATAAACTTCCTGATTTGGAGAAGGGTGTTTGCGGCGTGAGGCCTCTCTGCAAACACATTATCGGTTTAGCGGATGTGTGCTCTTGTCATCTCTGTATGCCTGATCAGCATTTGAGGTGATGGCGTGAGCGCACACCTGCGGATAAGCTCCCCTCATCAGGAACTGTGTTCATTGGTTATTGTATTATTATTGTATTAATGTATTGAATCCTTTAAGCTATATTTCTTGTGTTGTATTCTGAGTGGAGCTCCTGTGAGCTCACTTCCTGTGGAGGAGGTCACATGTTGTGACCTCACTTCCAGCTGGGAGTTTAATAAAAGGCTTTTATGGGCGTCGGCATGGGAGTCATGCTGGGATGCTGAGATGAGAACACAACTGTCTGGTGATGTCTGGGCTTTGGATGAATGGGACGAATGAATGGTGAGTGAATTTTAGCCTAAGATAGCATTATTGCAATAAGATGAAATCTGAAGTGTGTGCCTATTTAGCACAAGGCAAGATGGTGTGTGCTATGCATACAACCAATATTGCCACTACAATACTCATTCCATTTTCGGATGATGGAATGAACAGAGCTCTGTGAGATGTTCAAAGTATGGGATTTTTTTTTATAACCTAACCCTGCTTTATACTTCTCCACAACTTTATCCCTGACCTCTCTGGTGTGTTCCTTGGCCTTCATGATGCTGTTTGTTCACTAAGGTTCTCTAACAAACCTCTGAGGGCTTCATAGAACAGCTGTATTTATACTGAGATTAAATGACACACAGGTGAACTCTATTTACTAATTAGGTGACTTCTGAAGGCAATTGGTTCCACTAGATTTTAGTTGGGGGGTATCAGAGTAAAGGGGGCTGAATACAAATGCCCCCCCCACACTTTTCACATATTTATTTGTATCATTTATCATTTTCCTTCCACTTCACAATTATGTGCCACTTTGTGTTGGTCTATCACACAATAGGGATAAAACTTTTTCACGGAAGGGAGTTTAACAAGACACGTGGCCACTCGTTAAAATTAGAAGAAAAAAGGTTTAACCTCAAACTACGTAGATCAGGGATATGCAATTAGCTGACCTCCAGCTGTTGCAAAACTACAAGTCCCGTCATGCCTCTGCCTCTGGGTGTCATGCTTGTGGCTGCTATGCCTCATGGGACTTGTAGTTCTGCAACAGCTGGAGGTCCGCTAATTGCATATCCCTGACCTAGAGGGTTCTTTACTGTAAGAGCGGCAAGGATGTGGAATTCCCTTCCACAGGCGGTGGTCTCAGCGGGGGGCATTGATGGTTTCAAGAAACTATTAGATAAGCACCTGGACGACCACAACATACAGGGATAAACAATGTAATACTGACATATAATCACACACATAGGTTGGACTTGATGGACTTGTGTCTTTTTTCAACCTCACCTACTATGTAACTGTGTAACATAAAATCCCAATAAAATACATTGATGTTTTTGGTTGTAACATGACAAAATGTGGAAAATTTCAAGGGGTATGAATACTTTTTCAAGCACTGTATATCAGTGTTTCTCAACTCCAGTCCTCAAAGCGCCCCAACAAGTCATGTTTTCTGGATTTCCATTATTTTGCACAGGTGATTTGATCAGTCTCACTGCCTTAGTAATTGCCAAAGCCATTTCATCTGAGGGGAAATCCTGAAAACATGACCTGTTGGGGCGTCTTGAGGACTGGAGTTGAGAAACACTGCTGTAGAGAGATAGATAGATAGATAGATACTGTAGATAGTGGGGGACACATGGTTGTGGCAGGGACCTCTCTCTCTCGGACTGATGAACTGGCCGCATTTTCGTGTCATCACGTTGAATCTCGCTCGCCCTCCTCTGATCTCTCCTCTTCACAAATGTCAGTTTATTCTTCACAGAGAAGCTTCCTGACCTTTCCCGCTCCTCCATCCCTCAGAGAGATGTTCCCGGTAAAAGCCTTCTAGTCGGCACAGAAGGCGATAATATGCAAATCAAATTATTTTTTATTGTGCAAAGTACCTGCAGTAATGACAGGGGAGCCGGGGAGATGATGCGGCTGTACAGGAAAGACAAGAAGCCGCAATTAACGCGCAAGACAAAGGCGTGCATTACCTCCGCAGGAAAGGGATTTTCACATCCCGCTAAGTGCTTGTCTAGAAGTAGTTTGTGATTATGTCTATTTATTACGTTGATTATATAGTTTGATATAAAACAGATTGTAAAAAAAAAATGGAGGAGAGGGGGAGATGAAATCAGACGAGGACATGAGAAGAAGGGGCGGTGTCATGGTTGTTGTGGACCTTCAGAGTCGCCAGGCCGTAATTGGGCCCAGAGTCTAAGGAGCTGCCAGTTATACATCAGCGCACCCAGATAGGGATGATGGGCTTTGCTATGTTATGATTGTAGCCACCCTGCCCTATGCAGTTCAGTCTGTATTACATTTAGAGTGTATTACTGCTAGGGTAGGGTGACCAGTATGAAGGAGCTGAAACTTTTGGGAGCGGAAGAAGAATTTAAGGATTTGAAGCATGCTCTCATTGACTTCAATGTTAAAAAAAAAAGTGATAAAAAGCTTAATATTTTAAAAAGTATAAATAGTACAGAAAAAAATTAAGAAGTCCCATCATTAGCTGATAGAGCTGAACAAAAAGTTGAATGGTTTTAATAGCTGAAAGTATGCAGAAGTTATGCAGAGCCAAAAAAACCTACGGAATAATAAAAATGATAAAAATAATAAAAATCCGAATAACAATACTGGGAATGCTTGGAGAGCATTCCCACTAATCAAGAGCAAAGATGGGTTATCAACATGAGTCAAAACCTGGAAACTGGATCAGAAAGAACACAGAAACTAAAGACTGGAGGACACAGAATGAAGTGCCATAGAACATAATGGGCTTACACACACATGAGCAAGTACTGTTACTGCAATTTTACAAACATGCCCACTATGATAGCAATACAGATGCTCTTCATTTAGGCAGGTCCACCCTCCAAAACCCTTTCTCTTAAAGGAGTCTATAAAACACCTTGTCCGGTCCATGCCTCTGTACTCCCCTTGGATATGGAGATGCTGTAGCGTGCCCATAAGGTTATTCTTTTTCTCCCTTACTAAGAGTTCTTGCCATGCTGAACAAGACCCACATCCACCAGCAGGTGGTCCTTTTCTACTGATTGGAGGACCTCTCTCCACCAATCAGTGGACAGAACTCCTACAGCAAAGAGAAAAGGCTTGAATTCTTTATGGGTCCCTTACATGTACTGTACAGGTGAAACTCGAAAAATTGAAATATGGTGCAAAAGTTCATTTATTTCACTAATGCAACTTAAAAGGTGAAACTAATATATGAGATAGACTCATTACATGCAAAGCAAGATAGTTCAAGCCGTGATTTGTCATAATTGTGATGATTATGGTTTACAGCTCATGAAAACCCCAAAATCCACAATCTCAGAAGATTTGAATATTGTGAAAAGGTGGAATATTCTAGGCTCAAAGTGTCCCACTCTAATCAGCTAATGAAGCCATAACACCTGCAAAGGGTTCCTGAGCCTTTAAATGGTCTCTCAGTCTGGTTCAGTAGGAATCACAATCATGGGAAAGACTGCTGACCTGACAGTTGTGCAGAAAACCATCATTGATACCCTCCATAAGGAGAGAAAGCCTCAAAATGTAATTGCAAAAGAAGTTGGATGTTCCCAAAGTGCTGTATCAAAGCACATTAATAGAAAGTTATGTGGAAGGGAAAAGTGTGGAAGAAAAAGGTGCACAAGCAGCAGGGATGAGCGCAGCCTGGAGAGGATTGTCAGAAAAAGGCCATTCAGAAGTGTTGGGGACTTTCACAAGGAGTGGACTGAGGCTGGAGTCAGTGCATCAAGAGCACCACACACAGACGGATCCTGGACATGGGCTTCAAATGTCGTATTCCTCTTGTCAAGCCGCTCCTGACCAACAAACAACCTCAGAAGCGTCTTACCTGGGCTAGAGAAAAACACACCTGGTCTATTGCTCAGTGGTCCAAAGTCCTCTTTTCTGATGAGAGCAAATTTTGCATCTCATTTGGAAACCAAGGAGCCGGAGTATGGAGGAAGAATGGAGCGGCACACACTGCAAGATGCTTGAAGTCCAGTGTGAAGTTTCCACAGTCTGTGTTGATTTGGGGAGCCGTGTCATCTGCTGGTGTTGGTCCACTGTGCTTCATTAAGTCCGGGGTCACCGCAGCCGTCTACCAGGAGATTTTGGAGCACTTCATGCTTCCTTCCGCAGACGAGCTCTATGGGGATGCTGACTTCATTTTCCAGCAGGACTTGGCACCTCCCCCACACTGCCAAAAGCAACAAAACCTTGTCACATGACCGTGGGATTGCTGTGCTTGATTGGCCAGCAAACTCGCTTGACCTGAACCCCATAGAGAATCTATAATAGAGAATCTGTGGGGCATTGCTAAGAGAAAGATGAGAGACATGAGACCCAACAATGCAGAAGAGCTGAAGGCCACTATTGAAGCCTCCTGGTCTTCCATATCATCTCAGCAGTGCCACAGGCTGATCTCCTCCATGCCACACCACATTGAGGGGCCCAAACCAAGTACACTGAGTACATATGCAGCTTCTACTTTTCAGAGGTCCGATATTCTTCTATGTACAATCCTTGTTTTATTGATTGCATGTAATATTCTCATTTTCTGAGATTGTGGATTTGGGGTTTTCATGAGCTGTAAGCCATAATCATCACAATTATGACAAATCACGGCTTGAACTATCTTGCTTTGCATGTAATGAGTCTCATATATTAATTTCACCTTTTAAGTTGCATTAGTGAAATAAATGAACTTTTGCACGATATTCGAAATTTTCGAGTTTCACCAAAAGGTGGGGGGAGTGAGACCCTTACGGAAACTAAAGTGGCCTCGAACTGACTTATCCTACCCATGAGGGGATGAGAGGCACCGCACACCACTAGCTCAACAGGTGGTGAAGAATGTTAATGGCCTCAGCCTTGAACTTCTCCCAAGCCACGCCTCTCTGATGCCTTTTACCCCACCCACTGGGGCTTAGCCATAGGTACTTTTCCTACCCAGTTACCATCTGGGGTGAGGACAGAGCCCTAATTTATTGTTTGCAAACTGATAATATATGTCCTGCTTCGGGTTTGCCTTTAAAAGTTGATTTTATTCTTATTTATTTTTTTAACGGCGTGGTGTAAATGGTAAAATTTAGACACTTTTCCTTCTCATCCTGAGCCTGAGCCAGCGTCTGTTATCCAGTTGTCACGTCTGGCATATTTTGTTTGCGAGATCCCTTATTTACTTTGGGAAGCAAGAGCATCATGCTTCGAATGTGACTCATCTACTTTTGCATTCGTTATCTGATCCATCTCTAATAAGATGCCAATTAGCGATCATATGTTCCTATTTATCAGAGTCAGGTACAGCTCACGTCTATTCATTTTATCAGTATACGGGGGCCGAGTCCCTAGACTGTGGATAAAAGTGATGCATGCAGTTCAGTTACTGACATTAGTTAATATGAAGTATTTATTCTTTATCATATTCTAGGTGGTAATTGTTTTTTTTTAACTTTGCTTGGCTTATTACTAATAAGTATACAGTATGTGCCGGCCATTCCTTGTAAATTAAAGTGTGAGTGGATGGAGTCGTGAGTCGATATCATTGGTGTGGTTATGGAGCTTCTGCACCCAGTATGAACTGAAGCACTAGGAGCAGGATTGGGTAAACCATACTGTACTTAGTATTTGTGGAAGACATGGGGTTCTGAGAGCCCCAGATTTCCTGGAAGGAGGTACCTTCCAGCTGAGACTGAACATTTACCTGTCAGGATTACTTAGTGCTCCTGCTCCTTATCCCAGCATCCGGGGTTTTGGCTATGGCACTCTCCTTGTCTGTCTGTCCACCTGCAGGCTGATTAATGTGGTCAGTCTCTGGGTGGAAACCAAGCCTGTTATAAGCCAGCTAAAACCTAATTTGGGTGCTTGTGATAGAGAGTGATATGTGTGTTGTTCCTGATCAAGCTCCCTGTCTGTCTGTCCTGCTTTGCTAGTTTGGATTTCCCTGTGTTTGACTTTGGACCGGATTATTGGACCATTCCTTAAACTCAGCCTGCCTTTTACCTGGACTGTCATAAAACCATGTTATCTGTCTGCTAACCGCAAGTATCTGTTTGCTTTGCTCAGTTCGCATCTGCCCTGGCGTGGTAGCCAGGCACTGTAACATTGTGTAGACATCCTGGGGGCAACCAAGTACCAGTAGGCCTGCTTGCCTTATGGGAAAGGGGGCTGCTATAGGTGAAGAAACACAGTAGCCAGCTATAGTGTCTGACCACCTGCGTTGGGGTAGACATGACATTACCAATAGGGGTAAGGTAACGTAACTTTGAGATGCATACTGGAGTTTTCAGTATTACACCTCCCTACTACTGGATGTCCCATGTCCCATGTCTCCAACACATTCTAAGTGCTTCCAATCCCGCTCCTAGTGCTTCAGTTTATAATGGGTGCAGGAGCTTCATAACCACATTAATGATATTGTTTCAAGATTCTGTCCACTTACACTTCAGTTGCTTCCCTGCCTCCAGCTTGTCAAGGGTAGCTCAATATTTCCTGTGGTTGGTAGCTGGCAGGTCACAGGCAGCAAGCACTTGACAGGCCGGCAGATGGCAGACAGCAGGTACTTGGCAGGCTGAAGGAGTAGGGAGTAAGGGTAGCCTCCGCAGGCTGGACACAGAGCAGGTCCAGGCATGCCGTTTAACTGGAAGGCAGAAGAGTAGTCAGGTTCAGGCTGGAGTTGGCAAGGGTAAGCAGATAGGCAGAAGGATCAGGCAGGGACGTGGTCGGAAAGTAAACCAGGGGTCTGTTTCGGGAGAGTTCTAGCATGGTCAGACGGATAGCAAAATGGCAACAGGAGATCAAGCACAGGAACAAGCAGCAGGTAGCAGAACACTGTAGACCATAATGTAAGGTCCTAGTGTAGCAGAGGTGTTTAAATAGCCCACTTTCCAATCTAGCATGCGTGCACCGGCGTGCACAGGTGTTGGGCATGTGCATGAACACGGGTCTGGCTCATGACAATGGGTCTGGCTAATAGGAATTCTCTGTCTGCACATATCTATGCACCTGGGCATATTTCATCTTTCCTGACACTGGTAGAGGAAGAGCACACACAACAAGAAGGTCCAACTACATGACTGTCCACTTCTGGGCTCACGTAAAACATGATTGGCGAACTGTGAGTTGTGTAGTGATGCTGAGACCAGCACAGGGGCAGCTGGGAGTGGGATCCTAGCTTCAGAAGGTGACTGGATGCTCACTTACTCATGCATAAATAAAATCTGGGGAAAGTGGGATGCAGATTGGCATCTTTGCCTTGAGTACTAGATGATCTTGCACTGGCTACACCTCCTGAGATGTTACACTCTATGACACAAGCCCAGAGAACACAGTGGTGACAATTTCTTGAGCAGAACTTTTAGTGCTGAAAACTAGTGAAACAAAAGTGTTGGACCGCTACCACCACAAACTCAGCCAAACACCTATAGGTAAACCTTGTAAATGTATCCTCCCCCAACCTAAAGTGTATCTCCATTCTAATAAAAAATCAACATGGAGTAAGGACAATATAATGCATATTCAGTGATACTACCCATTGATTTTCCTTAAAAGAGAAGTACGGGGGGGGGGGGTTCCCTTTTTATACTTACCTAGGTGGATGTAGCATGGGACGGAGGCTGCATCTGTCCCCCGGCATCTCTATTCTCTACACTGAGAACCGAGCCATTGAACACCGCCGATGACTTGGTTCTCACAGATCCCCGAGAGGAGAGCTGCTGACTGTCATCATCTTGGAATTCTCAATTCTGGCAATTTTCACTTGCGACAATGGGGTCTCCTAAATCTGCTGTAGCAGATTAGTAACTTTAGCAAAAGAAGGACATGAATTACTGTTTTATTAACTGTCGTACATTGTTACCCAGGCAACTAAGTGACATTTGCTTTTCTTCATCGTGAGGGTCTTCTGTGTGGGATGCACTGGGTCACGATAGCCATTTATATAAGGAAGTGGTGATATGAGATCGTGTCTATGTGGCCTGAACATCACTTTTTAGCCAACACACCGACTGTTAGCTAAGAGTTCACCAGTGTAGTTTTAAAGTGTATTTCAAGCTAGATAAATGTTGGGTATGTAGCGGGTGTTTAAATTTGGGGGAGCATCTGGGTGGTAGTATGACCCGGATGCACCGATTGTTAGGGAATTTGGGACCATTTATTGTTCGTGGAGGATCCCAGTGGTGTGCGGTTCCCTGCGGCCTGTGGGTGGCGCTGTCGCCCTGGGCCGGGGTTGAACCATCACTGCAGTGCTGTGCCCTTTTTGTCCTCTTTCGGCAGTAGTATGGCGGGGCTGGGAACCTGCTGTGCCTGTTGGGAGAGGAGATAAAGGGGGCGGACGTCCTCAACACGGGGTTCAGAGTCGGAGGTCAGAGTCGCGCCCAGGCACCTTCAGCCTGGGTGCTGGCATTCCGGAGTTCCCGGCCCAGGTGCCCTTGACCTGGCCGGAGCGGGAGATGGAGTCCATCCCAGGCACCTTCAGCCTGGGATGAGGTACTACTGAGGAGGCCTGGGGCCCCGTACCTTCGACTGGGTTCCGCAAGGGTGGAAGAGTCCAAGGGGCCCTAAGGTGTTGGGCGCCCGAATCTGAGACGAGGAGGCCAGGGAGCGTAACCCTTCCGAATAGTCCGGTGCAGCATTTGCCGGTGACGGCGGGGCCTCTGGAAACTCTCTTGGAAGGATGTCTTCCCTCTGACAGGGGCTGCACTTAGCGAAGGTAATTCTGTTCCTATTCTACACGGTCGGTGGCAGTGGCTGTGCACCATAACCGTTGGTGACACCACAATGGTTAGTTCTATTTAAGAATTGTGCCTCGACCTACTCCCCACCTATACTGAACTGTTCTTTGGGTCACAACCTGTCTGCTGTTAAAGGACGATTTATTGCTGTCAGAGAATAAATAAGAGTTGGACCTTTTCAGTGGTGTGGAACTCCAGTTACTGGGAGCAGAGGGGGGTCATCTACAGAACGGACTTGGCTCTGGGTTATGCACACGACCCGAAGGTAAACAGGTGTTGGCTTTCACATCTACACATTAGAGGACATAGGCCGTAGTATACCGCACCCCCCCTCCCTGATCCCCCCCTAGACGAGACAACAAGCCGAAAAGAAGAAGGGGTGAGAGGGGTGAGGCCGCTACAGGTACAACAGATTTCTACATCAAATCCATTACAAAGCCTTTAGCCTGGCTTTGCTTTAGCAAGGTTGCAGTTCTTCTTGTACAGTTGTTCTTCATAATTGATTTTACTTGCTGCCAGTCAGATACTGAATAGCAATGTGAGTCATTCTGTGCAGATTAAAACCAAAATAGCCTAATTACACCATAATTGGCACCGTAATAAAAGCAGGCATTCAAGCGGCGAGCCGTCAAAGGATGGGCCACCTTGATCGGATTTCATAGTGAAGGATTGGGCTTTTTTCCTTAAATTAAGGTCAATTATGTTTTAAAAAAGGTTAATAATTGGTTTTAAATAAAATGTAAAAAAAAAAAAAAGGAATAGCTTTAAAGCCAGTTTCTTATTAAAGTGAAATCACATTACGTAATGTATAATGTTGACTTTTCTGTAAGGACCCCCATGGGGAAATTGCTAAGTTTCTAAGTGCTTACCTGTTGTCCTGATTGAACTTTAACCGATTGCGACCAGCGCACGGCGATATACGTCGGCAGAATGGCACGGACAGGCAGATGGGCGTACAGGTACGTCCCCTTTAAGAAGCGGCATTGTGGGCATGCGCGCGCGCCTGCTGCGGGCTCCGTGAGTTCGACTGCGGGTCCCGCGGATTCGATGTTTGCAGGGATACCTGCGATCGTCTCACAGAGAGGAAGAACGGGGAACTGCTGATGTAAACAAGCATTTCCCCATTCTTCCTAGTGACAGGACACTGATCACAGTGATCGGGAGCGGAGATCAGTGTCGTGTCACACGTAGCCCATCCCCCCTACAGTTAGAACACATCCCTAGGACACACTTAACCACTTCAGTGCCCCCTCCTGGTTAACCCCTTTACTGCCAGTCACATTTACACAGTATATTTATAGCACTGATCACTGTATAAATGTGAATGGTCCCAAAATAGCGCCAAAAGTGTCCGATGTGTCCGTCCATTATGTCGCAGTCACGATAAAAATCGCTGATTGCCGCCATTACTTATTATTAATAAAAATGCCATAAAACTATCCCCTATTTTGTAGACGCTATAACTTTTGCGCAAAAAAATCAATAAACGCTTATTGCGATTTTTTTACCAAAAATATGTAGAAGAATACGTATCGGCCTAAACTGAGGAAAACATTTTTTTTTTATATATATTTTTTGGGGATATTTCTTATAGCAAAAAGTTAAAAATATTGAATTTTTTTACAAAATTCTCGCTCTTTTTTTGTTTATAGCGCAAAAAATAAAAACCGCAGAGGTGATAAAATACCACCAAAAGAAAGCTCTATTTGTGGGGAAAAAAGGACATAAATTTTGTTTGGGAGCCACGTCGCACGACCGCGCAATGGTCAGTTAAAGCGACGCAGTGCCGAATCGCAAAAAGTGCTCTGGACTGGTCTTTGGCCAGCCAAATGGTCCGGGTCTTAGAACCTCGCGCCATAAAATAACTAGAAATAGTACCAATATATATATTATAGTGAAAGCTGCTCCCCTCAAAGTATTGAACTGCAAACTTTGTGAAATGTGGGGTGTGTATTGGTTGGGGGCACTAAGTCAATTCCGTGGGTTGCATACATTGTCCTGATTGACAACCCAACCTGATTATGAAGGAACATGTGACCCTCTTCCCGCCTTGCCCACAATGAAGCTCTTGGTGTTTAAATCAGCATTTCTCAACCTTTTTTTTAGGTGGCGGCACCTTTTAGAAGTATGCAAAATCTTTAGACACCCCTGTAAAATGTAAAAAACGATAAAAGTTACTTATCAATGGGAAACTTCAGCCTGGGACGATGCACTCAACCACCTTGATGAAATTAACTTCACATTAGAGGCCCCCCTTCATATCAGAGGTTATCCCATCACATCAGAGGTCTCCGTTTGCAGCTCCCCTTCACTTCAGAGACCCCCACATCACATCAAAGGTCCCCATCCCATCAGGGTCCCCCCTTTACATAAAAAAGTCACCCCTTCACGTAGATGAGCCCCATCACATCAAAGGCTACCTATACATCAGAGGACCTCCTATACATGGGAGCCCTCCAACACATCAGCGTCAGCCTTATACATCAGAGGTTCCCTATACATGAGTCCCTATATCTCATCAGAGTCTTGTCATCATATCAGAGTCGTTGTCCCCTTCCCCCCTTTACAGAGCCCTACCAGCAGGGATGAGCCGAACACCCCCCTGTTCAGTTCGCACCAGAACCTGCGAACAGACAGAATGTTCGCGTGAACTTTAGAACCCCATTAAATACAATGGACTCGAACGTTCGAAATCTAAAGTGCTAATTATAAAGGCTTATATGCAATTTATTGTCCTAAAAAGTGTTTGGGGACCGGGGTCCTGCCCCAGGGGACATGTATCAATGCAAAAAAAAGTTTAAAAAATTGACGTTTTTACGGGAGCAGTGATTTTAATAATGCTTAAAATGAAAAAATAAAAGTGAAATTTTCCTTTAAATTTCGTACCTGGGGGGTGTGTATGATATGCATGTAAAGTGGCGCATGTTTCCCGTGCTTAGAACTGTCCCTGCACAAAGTGTCATTTTTGAAGGAAAAAAAGTCATTTAAAACTCACTCGCGGCTATTAATAATTTGTCGGCTCCTGGCAATACATAGAAAAGTCATTGATAAAAAAAAAAGCGTGGGGTCCCCCCAAATTCAATTACCAGGCCCTTCAGGTTTGGAATGGATATTAAGGGGAACCCCGCCGCAAATTTTAAAAAAAATGCGTGCGGTTCCCCCCAAATATCCATACCAGACCCTTATCCGAGCACGCAACCTGGCAGGCCGCAGGAAAAGAGGGGGGGACGAGAGAGGATGTCCCCATGTTGATGGGGACAAGGGCCTCATCCCCACAACCCTTGCCCGGTGGTTGTGGGGGTCTGCGGGCGGGGGGCTTATCGGAATCTGGAAGACCCCTTTAACAAAGGGGACCCCCAGATCCCGGCCCCCCCTATGTGAATTGGTAAGGGGTACATTGTACCCCTACCATTTCACAAAGAAAGTGTAATTTTTTTTTAAAAAAAACACACAAACACCTTGGAAAAGTCCTTTATTTAAAAAAAAAACAAAAAAAATTCCAGCGATGAAATCCAGTGTCCCGCGGCGTTCCGATGTCCAGCGCTGTCTGTCATTGGCTGAGCCTGAGCGGACCTGATGGGGAACTTCCTCCGCAGTCTATTAAATGTATAGACCCACCCCTTCTAAAGTTCCCCATCAGGTCCGCTCAGCCAATGACGTAGGTGTAAGGCTAAGCGGACCTGATGCGGAACATGAGAAGGGGCGGGTCTATTCATGAATTACACAGTGAAGGAAGTTCCCCATCAGGTCCGCCCCCTCGGTATGTCAGACCCCGCCTATGTCATTGGCCTGAGCGGACCTGATGGGGAACTTAACTTCACTGTGTAATACATGAATAGACCCGCCCCTTCTCATGTTCCGCATCAGGTCCGCTTAGCCTTACACCTAGTCATTGGCTGAGCGGACCTGATGGGGAACTTTAGAAGGGGCGGGTCTATACATTTAATAGACTGCGGAGGAAGTTCCCCATCAGGTCCGCTCAGGCTCAGCCAATGACAGACAGCGCTGGACATCGGAACGCCGCGGGACACTGGATTTCATCGCTGGAATTTTTTTTGTTTTTTTTTTAAATAAAGGACTTTTCCAAGGTGTTTGTGTGTTTTTTTTTAAAAAAAAATACACTTTCTTGGTGAAATGGTAGGGGTACAATGTACCCCTTACCAATTCACATAGGGGGGGGGCCGGGATCTGGGGGTCCCCTTTGTTAAAGGGGTCTTCCAGATTCCGATAAGCCCCCCGCCCGCAGACCCCCACAACCACCGGGCAAGGGTTGTGGGGATGAGGCCCTTGTCCCCATCAACATGGGGACATCCTCTTTCGTCCCCCCCTCTTTTCCTGCGGCCTGCCAGGTTGCGTGCTCGGATAAGGGTCTGGTATGGATTTTTGGGGGGACTCCACGCCATTTTTTTAAAAATTTGGGGTGGAGTTCCCCTTAAAATCCATGCCAGATCTGAAGGGCCTGGTATGGATATTTGGGGGGAACCGCAAACATTTTTTTTTAAATTTGCGGCGGGGTTCCCCTTAATATCCATTCCAGACCTGAAGGGCCTGGTAATTGAATTTGGGGGGACCCCCACGCTTTTTTTTTTTATCAATGACTTTTCTATGTATTGATAAAAGCCGACAATTCATTAATAGCCGCGAGTGAGTTTTAAATGACTTTTTTTCCTTCAGAAATGACACTTTGTGCAGGGACAGTTCTAAGCACGGGAAACATGCACCACTTCACATGCATATCATACACACCCCCCAGGTACGAAATTTAAAGGAATATTTCACTTTTATTGTTTCACTTTAAGCATTATTAAAATCACTGCTCCCCAAAAAACCGCCGTTTTTAAAACTTTTTTTTGCATTGATACATGTCCCCTGGGGCAGGACCCGGGTCCCCAAACACTTTTTATGACAATAACTTGCATATAAGCCTTTATAATTAGCACTTTAGATTTCTCCCATAGACTTTTCGAATTTGCCGCGAACACCCCAAATTGTTCGCTGTTCGGCGAACGGGCGAACAGGCAATGTTCGAGTCGAACATGAGTTTGACTCGAACTCGAAGCTCATCCCTACCTACCGGTAGCACAGTCCCCTCTTCACACCAGAGCCCTACCTTTTGGCTCCAGCAGCAAAGAATAGGGCGAGAGGTGGAGGAAATCTGGATACTTCTTCTCCTGAATGCTAGGGGTGACCCAGCATGCCACCTGCCCTAGATCAGAATCTTACAAGCAAGCCGTCTGTGATCACCATAGCAATGAATGATGCCATACTTCCTAGCCCGAGAGCATCATCGATTGGTATGGTCCGCCTGCACCATGGCACTGATCCAAGGCAAACTGGGTCCTAGGAAACCCAGGACTAGGGATGAGCCGAACACCCCCCCAGTTCGGTTCGCACCAGAACTTGCGAACAGGCAATAAATTTGTTCGAACATCCGAACACCGTTAAAGTCTATGGGACTCGAACATGAAAAATCTAAAGTGCTAATTTTAAAGGCTAATATGCAAGATATTGTCGTAAAAAGTTTTTTTGGACCCGGGTCCTGCCCCAGGGGACATGTATCAATGCAAAAAAAAGTTTTAAAAACGGCCGTTTTTTTGGGAGCAGTGATTTAAATAATGCCTAAAGTGAAACAATAAAAGTGAAATATTCCTTTAAATTTCGTACCTGGGGGGTGTCTAGAGTATGCCTGTAAAGCAGCACTTGTTTCCCATGCTTAGGTCTGGTGTGGATATTAAGGGGAACCCTGCGTCAAATTTAAAAAAAAATTACGTGGGGTTCCCCCCAAAAATCCATACCAGACCCTTTATCCGAGCACGCAACCTGGCAGGCCGCAGGAAAAGAGGGGGGGACGAGAGAGCGCCCCTCCTGAACCGTACCAGGCCACATGCCCTTAACATGGGGAGGATGCTTTGGGGGTCTGTGTTCCCTCAAAGCACCATGTTGATGGGGACAAGGGCCTCATCCCCACAACCCTTGCCCGGTGGTTGTGGGGGTCTGCGGGCGAGGGGCTTATCGGAATCTAGAAGACCCCTTTGACAAAGGGGACCGCAGATCCCGCCCCCCTATGTGAATTGGTCCTACCATTTCACAAAGAAAGTGTAAAAAAATGTAAAAAAAACACACAGACACCGTTGGGAAAAGTCCTTTATTTAAAGAACAAAAAAAACAAAAAAAAGATTCCAGCGGCGGTAATCCACTCTCGGTATCCTGCGATGCCCGGGTTTCCCCTTGCGTCAGAGGGGGACGGGGTCACGTGACGGGTGAAGAGTGCTGTTCCTTGCTGCGCTGGAAATCATCGTTGAAGCCTGGACCCCGGAGAGGAGAGATCATCCATCGCTGGACCCCGGAGAGGAGATCACCCATCGCAGGATACCAAGAGTGCATTACCGCCGCTGGAATCTTTTTTTTATTTTATTTTTATTTTTAATAAAGGACTTTTCCCAACGGTGTCTGTGTGTTTTTTTTTACATTTTTTTTACACTTTCTTTGTGAAATGGTAGGGGTACAATGTACCCCTTACCAATTCACATAGGGGTGGGGGGCCAGGATCTGGGGTCCCCTTTGTTAAAGGGGTCTTCCAGATTCCAATAAGCCCCCCGCCCACAGACCCCTACAACCACCGGGCAAGGGTTGTGGGGATGAGGCCCTTGTCCCCATCAACATGGGGACATGGTGCTTTGAGGGGTCACAGACCCCAAAGCAAAGTGCTCTTTCGTCCCCCCTCTTTTCCTGCGGCCGGCCAGGTTGCGTGCTCGGATAAAGGGTCTGGTATGGATTTTTGGGGGGAACTCCACGCCATTTTTTTTAAATTTGGCGTGGACTTCCCCTTAAAATCCATACCAGACCTGAAGGGTCTGGTAATTGAATTTAGGGGGACCCCCACGCATTTTTTAATTTTTTTTTCATCAATGACTTTTCTCTGTATTGCCGGGAGCCGACAATTCATTATTAGCCGCGAGTGAGTTTTAAATGACTTTTTTTCCTTCAGAAATGATATTTTGTGCAGGAACAGTTCTAAGCACGGGAAACATGCGCCACTTTACAGGCATACTATACACACCCCCCAGGTACGAAATAAAATTAAAAAAAAATCACTTTTATTGTTTCACTTTAAGCATTATTAAAATCACTGCTCCCGAAAGAACTGCCATTTTTAAAACTTTTTTTTGCATTGATACATGTCCCCTGGGGCAGGACCCGGGTCCCCAAACACTTTTTATGACAATAACTTGCATATAAGCCTTTATAATTAGCACTTTAGATTTCTCCCATAGACTTTTACAGGGTGTTCCGCGGCTTTTCGAATTTGCCGCGAACACCCCAAATTGTTCGCTGTTCGGCGAACGGGCGAACAGGCAATGTTCGACTCGAACTCGAAGCTCATCCCTACCCAGAACCAGACATGCACCATGAAGATCTACCTCCATTGAATGTTTGGTGAATGTCATATGCACAGCTTTATATAAATATGTCCAGTGTTCTCTAAAATTTTATATTTTCCTTTGTTTTTTGTACTTTTTTTTCCTTTAAATAAAAAAGGACAGTAAAATAATGAAGCTAATGTGAAGTCATTTTTGGCCCAAAAACAGCCGCAAAATAGTTAAAGTGATATTAAAATCAAGTTTTTTTTTTTTTTTGTTTAAAAAATAACAAAACAAACATGTTATACTTTCCTGCTCTATGTAATGGTTTTTCACAGAGCAGCCCCGATCCTCCTCTTCTTGGGTCCACTGTCGGCGCTCCTGGCCCCTCCCTCCTGCCAAGTGCCCCCACAGCAAACAGCTTGCTCTGTGTGTCCATTCAGACATGGAGCGGCGGCATGGTCCCACCCCTGTCTCTTCTAATTGGCTCACTGGCTGTTGTTGACAGCAGCGGCAGCCAATGGGGGGGGGGGGGGGGGGGTGAAGGGAAAACTAAAAACACGGGTACACCCAGATTATTCCCAAAAATTTGGAAGTAACAATATATGAAGAGCTTCAGATGTCCCACAATAACTCATAAACCCAAAACTATTTTTTTCTTCCCATGATTGTCCCCGAAACCCTAACCCACATTTAAAATATTATTAACCACACCCCTTGGGAGGAACTGATGAGTAGAACAGCAAACTCACCAATAACAAAAAAAAATCATGATAAAAAAGGACTGCTTCAATCAAAGTATTGTGCTTTTTGGATTAGTCTTTGGTTTTAACCGTTTCTCACTTACAGTGCCTTGAAAAAAGTATTCACACCCCTTGACATTTCCCACATTTTGTCATGTTACAACCAAAAACATAAATGTATTTTATTGGGATTTTATGTGATAGACCAACACAAAGTGGCACATAATTGTGAAGAGGAAGTAAAATGATAAATGATACAAATAAATGTGAAAAGTGTGTGTGTGTGTGTGTGGGGGGGGGGGGCAATTATATTCAGCCCTCTTTACTCTGATACCCCTAGCTAAAATCTAGTGGATCCAATTTCCTTCAGAAGTCACCTAAATAGTAAATAGAGTCCACCTGTGTGTGATTTAATCTCAGTATAAATACAGCTGTTCCGTGAAGCCCTCAGAGGTTTGTTAGAGAACCTTAGTGAACAAACAGCATCATGAAGGCCAAGGAACTCACCAGACAGGTCAGGGATAAAGTTGTGGAGAAGTATAAAGCAGGCTTAGGTTATAAAAAAATCTCCCAGGCTTTGAACATCTCACGGAGTTCTGTTCAATCCATCATCGGAAAATGGAAAGAGTATGGCACAACTGCAAACCTACCAAGACATGGCCGTCCACCTAAACTGACCGGGCCGGGCAAGGAGAGCATTCCTCAGAGAAGCAGCGAAGAGGCCCATGGTAACTCTGGAGGAGCTGCAGAGATCCACAGCTCAGGGGGGAGAATCTGTCCACAGGACAACTATTAGTCGTGCTTCTCCACAAATCTGCCCTTTATGGAAGAGTGACAAGAAGAAAGACATTGGTGAAAGAAAGTCATAAGAAGTCCTGTTTGCAGTTTGTGAGAAGCCATGTGGGGGACACAGCAAACATGTGGGGGACACAGCAATCATGTGGGGGACACAGCAATCATGTGGAAGGAGGTGCTTTGTGTGGTGGAAAACTAACACTGCACATCACCCTGAACACACCATCCCCACCGTGAAACATGGTGGTGGCAGCATCATGTGGTGGGGATGCTTTTCTTCAGCAGGGACAGGGAAGCTGGTCAGAGTTGATGGGAAGATGGATGGAGACAAATACAGGACAATCTTAGAAGAAAACCTGTTAGATTCTGCAAAAGACTTGAGACTGGGGGGAGGTTCACCTTCCAGCAGGACAACGACCCGAAACATACAGCCAGAGCTACAATGGAATGGTTTAGATCAAAGCCTATTCATGTGTCAGGCCACGTACACACGACCGGTTTTCTCTGCAAAAAACGACAAGAGAACTGCCGGGAGAGTTTTCTTGCTGAGAAAACTGGCTGTGTGTACGTGGGTTTCAGTTTTCTCGTCGAGAAAACTGCCCAGATTCCCCGACGAGACCTGCGGTCTTTTTTCTCGTCGAGAATCTCGTCGGCCTGTTTCTCGACGAGAAACCCGAGCGTGTGTACACTTACCTGTCGCCGTGGAAGCCTGCGCATGCTCGAAATGACTTTGACGCATGCGCGGTAGCTTCCTAGGCATAGGGTGTAGCAAGATGGTTTTGGTTGTAACATGACAAAATGTGGGAAATTTCAAGGGGTATGAATACTTTTTCAAGTCACTGTAATTCAAAACTAAAAAGGATCATTTTTTGGCTGGAGTCTGACTTTTAATTCAAATAAAGGTCCAAAGTTTTGCTAATGTAGAGCAATTAAAAGCAAAAAAAAAAAAGAAGCCTGGCCTCCTCTCAGACACCGGGTCAAGTTCTGGACTTGAAATAGGCAGCCGGGGTTTTCATTATCCTGGAAATTACGACTCTTGAGGTAAGAGGTCTGGAAATGATGAAGAGTCTGCTGACTTTTCACAAGTGCTCGCCTATCACCCACAATTGTATTTTATGCCGCTAAGAAGCGTGATATTTCTAAATAGTCTCCTCTGAAAATAAATTAAGCGTCTCCCTCGAAAAGTGGCGGTAACAACCTTTCAAGTTATTGGTTGCGCAGGAGATAACCAGACTCTGTGCCGGCGCGTTTTACGGGCCGGGTCACGGCGCGTTCCGCCGCCTGTAATGTGAATGATCTCATTAACCTTTCCGTTGATGTTATTTCTGCGACGGGGAAGGTGACAGAGAGACGTTTTCATGGCTTTCTCCAACAAAGGGGAAAAATATGACTCCTTTTTGCTGAGATTAAGCCGGAGGTGTTAAAGTTATAAACATAAATTGGCCCTTTTTTTGCGTTTTACATTTACAGGCAAGTATCAGTGGAAGAGCCGCTTGTGGCATTTACTGTAATGTACCCCGGGGGATGGGAACAGCAAAAATAAAACTTATACACATCAGATCTCACCAACATTTTACTAATGCTAAACGTTTACTAGGAACAGACTTACTGAAGTTTTATAATTTACCACCCCTTCATCTGCCCCACTACAAGACCCCCTCCCCCCTTTTCACAATTTCTAGTTTTCTGCTCATTTTTGCATCTTACTGCAAAACTGTTTACTGCGATATTTCCTTTAGAATCACTTCAACTCAAAATATTTCCTTTGCATTATCCTTCACATTGAAGATCCATGAACTCCCCCCCCTCCATAATAGAATAGAAAACTAGAGTTGATACCATAGCCCAAATAGAAGAGACCACGGGTCTGTCCATTAGGGGTGCTGCCGCCCCTAATCCATGCGCCTGGCCCCTAATCTGCATGCAGGGCGCCGTACGCATGGATTTCAATAGGGCCTTTTTTTAAACTTGAGGCTCTAATTGGCTTTACAAAGGGTGGGATCGAGACATGAAGATTCGACGAAGCAGCTAAAAACATACGATCGCCACGAGCAGACATTTAAGGTCAAATGCTCCGCCCATAGGCTATAAAAGAATTCTAATGTTGGCTGACTAGTAATAATAATTAATAAATATAATTATTACTAGTCATACAACATTAGGATTCTTCTATAGGGGGGCGTGACCGGAAGCCGACCTGGACGGACGCTCAGCTTGAGAGCTCTCCTCCAGCCCGCAGCTATTAGGCCAAAATTTGGGGGAATACTCAGCCATCCATGAGCAACACCCGCACCACTCGATCCTCCTCAGCCAGAGGATCATCCCTGCCGCCACCGGGTACTTCCACGTTCTTCAGGGACTATTTTACACTTCCCGACATGCCGACGGGCGGACATAGCAAGATGGCGCCAGACACCGCGGCCTCCCACCACCGAGCATTCACACCGCCATCCAAGCACGGCCGCCATCCAAAACAGGATCTGCCTGCATCCCCGACAGCGACCCCGAGCTCCGCTGGGTCCCAACGAGGGGTGAGTGACCACCAGCACCCTCTCCACGTCCCGCCCGCTCCACGCGGCGAGAAGGGTCGAGACTCAGCCTCCATCGCAGTACACACAGTGTATAGAGGCCTTCCCCAGGCTGCTGAGAACGGCATCGGATCCAGGCTTACAGGACGCTGGCTCTCTTTTTCCCTCCCCCCAGATGCCATGAGTGACTTTCCGGCCCTCCCGAGCCCCATGCACCCATGTGCAGCCCCGGAACCTGAGAAGGGCAGTGGGCCTTATCCCACCACCGGGCAGGCCCCATCCCCACCGAAGGCCCAGAGGTCCTCTCGCTCCAGGGAGCATAGCCACTCCGGGGGACAGGCAGCAGTCCCCCCTCCTATGCCCAGGTGGCACAGGCCCGGCCATCACCTCCAAGGAATGACTCCCTGGCACCCACCTCGCAGTCCCCTCACGTCCAAGCCCTGGGACCCACCACCATCCTCACGGCCTCCACCCCGTGCCCACGGTGCCCCTGCGGTGGACTACTACCCACATTCTCCATCCCTCACCAGCCTCTGGATCAGGACGGGGGGATAGCCCACCTGGCAGTCCTACCTACAAGCCATCCCCACCAAGGAGGATTTTAAGCAGCTGATAGCAGACGTAAGGGCCACCTGCCGAGCTGAGATTCAGACCCTCCAGGCAGGCCTTAAACACCTAGCAGACAGGGTGGAAATGGCGGAGGAGGAGATACAGGAGACCAAGTTGGCGGTGCACCGAACCCAAATACAGGGCTCAGACCATCGCCTCCTGCTACGCGAATGCAACGCCACGACGAAGACCTGGATAACAGGGGGCGCCTGAATAATATCCGCGTGCGTGGCCTACCCGAATCAAAGGAAGCCAAGGATTTGCAGACTACAGTACAGGTGATGTTCAATAATCTCCTGGGGGAAGCCGCAGACAAACATATTGAAAGGGACAGAGCCCACAGAGCCCTTCGTCCAAAAGGCCCCGCTTCTAAGCCTAGAGACATCATTTGCCGACTACAATCCTACCCGCTGAAGGAGGACATTATGCGCAAAGCGCGTACTATCCGCAATTTGGTCTTTGACAACTCTAAGCTCTAACCCTTGCCCATGGAAGACTACACACTTCATTGACATGACATTCCCCCCGAAGGCCCTTGCTTTATTTTTGTATCTCGGGCTGCTCTGGACCGGGCCCCCAAGTAGGTTGACTTTAAGGTTACAGACCCCCCGTGGTTTACCACCTGATAGTTCCTTCCTTGACTTCGATCCATTCGTATCTCCACGACCCGAACTTTCCTGATCCCCCAGTTGGGGAGTCCAATTGGAACTGTATAGGCCCCTTGACCCCTAGGTCTATTTGTGCCTACTTGATAATGTTTGATGTTCTCACCCTGCTTTCTTTTCTTCTTTTTAGATTTTTCTACTCTTTTCTCCGGCAGTCTGACTCCCGGCCCCGCTGGCTCCCGGCCCTCCTCGTGTGGATGCTGCACTCCCTGACCTGGTTACATCGTCAGCCAAACCAGTTAAGTATATTTGTAGTCCACCCCCCATGGTACAATGGCTAAGATATTTTCACTAAACGTCCACGGCCTCAACTCTAACAAGAAAAGACATTTGGCACTCTGAGAGTTTAGGCAGTCGGGGGCGGACATTATTATGGTGCAGGAAACACACTTTAACAAAGGGAACTCCTTTACATTTTGCCTCCAGACACTTCCCCCCAAGTCTATCAGGCCTTCGGCCCCGGCAAGAGGGCAGGCGTCGCCATACTTTTTAAGAAGGGTACCCCCTTTACTTGCTCCACCACTTACCTTGATCCGCAGGGCCACTTTCTCGTCCTTCGGGGTCTCTGGCAGACACAGGCCAACACCGTTTCCTAACCAGGGTTCATGCCCACCTATCCCGGGAGTCCCATGATTTCCTAGTGATTGGGGGAGATTTCAACTTAGCCCACTCCACAACCTGTGACCGCCTTGTGGCGAGTCCCCAGGCATCACAGTCCCGAGCCCTTAGAGACTCTAAGCTGATTTGTCAGCTCACTAGGAGACATGGTCTATTTGATGCCTGGCGGGCTCTCCACCCAGGTGACCGCCAATACACATTCTATTCGGCCCCGCACCACACTCACTCGCGCATAGATTATTTCTTCATAAATAACAACACGCTGTGTATTACGGAATCTACTCGCATACTTCCCATCTCCTGGTCCGACCATGCCCCCATCACGCTCTCATTAAACCTAGACACCCCCCTCCACCGACCTTTCAACTGGAGGCTGAACAATTTCCTCCTGCAACAAGTTCCTTTAAAAGTAGAATTAGAGTCCACCCTACAACATTACTTTATCGAAAATGAAACCCCGTACATTTCCCCCTCCACACTGTGGGCTGCCCACAAGGCAGTCCTTAGAGGGCGTTGTCTTTCACTCTCTTCAGCCATGAAGAAAGATGCCAGGGCTGCCAAACTGTTAGCGGAAAAGCAACTGTGGGCCCTCAAAACCAAGCACCGTCCACTTCGCTCCTTAAACGAAGCATTCGAGTACGCATGACACTCCGGGACCTCGCGTTAGGCCAGGTGGAAAAAGCACTGATCTGACTGAAACAGCTTTATTATGACAAAGGCAATAAGGCGCAATCACTCCTGGCCAGGAAGCTGGCAGACCGGACCCTCGCCTCTACCCCATACCAGATAAAGAAAAGAGGGGTTGACCTGCTAACCCACCCCCAGGACATAGCAAAAACCTTTGCTGACTTTTATACAGACCTATACAACAATGCAGAGATCCCGCACAACCCCCAGGTGGACCCCAGCTGCCTATTGGGATCAATGGCCCTGCTTCGCAGGCTCTGGCGCAAGCTGTCCCGTGAAAGCGAACTCAAGTCAGAATGCTCATTGATGAACTCCTTCCTCTGCAATCCTAAAATACAAGATAGCCTGACCCACCAGATGTCCTGGCCCTGGGCCTCGCGGAACCTATTCCATTTCGGTCATTTAGTTGACCCAAGATCCCGTAGGCTACTGACATTCTCGGAGCTCCAGACAAAACATAAATTGCCACGACAGGTGTTCTACAGTTACTTACAGATCAGACATTTTGCCCAAACCATAGCCCCACGTCTTCAATTCTCACGCCCTCCCCATTTGAACGTATTGTTTTGCAGGGACGCTATCGTAGGGGACTGATCACTGACATATACCAGATCCTAAACGCATACAACATGCCGCTACGAGGGAAACATGCATACATGCTACGGTGGGAGAGAGAGCTGGGAGAGGTGCTGCCGGTGGAAGCCTTGCAGGCTGTCTGAAGGCAGGCTGCCAAAAGCTCCCTGTGTACTCTATATAAAGAAAATACATGCAAGATTCTTTTTTTTTGGTATCAGACCCCAGATGTACTCCACAAAATGTATCCCTCCACCTCTGACCGATGCTGGCCCTGCCAACGAGACAGAGGTTCTCTCTTCCCCATTTACTGGTCCTGTCCCCTCATAGTCCCGTTCTGGAAATCTATACAACAACTACTAACCCGTCTCTTCGAGGTACCAATTCCCCTGACACCTAAATTGTTTTTGCTAGGCCTCTCTCAGCCAAAAATTGCCAAATCATACAAAAAACTACTCAGACATATTCTAACGGCAGCTAGATGCCCGATTGCCCTCAACTGGAAGAAATCCACACTCCCATCCCAAGAGGCCCTGTATTCCAGGGCAGTGTTTCTCAACTCCAGTCCTCAAGGCGCCCCAACAGGTCATGTTTTCAGGCTTTCCATTATTTTGCACAGGTGATTTGATCAGTTTTACTGCCTTAGTAATTACCACAGCCGTTTCATCTGAGGGAAATCCTGAAAACATGACCTGTTGGGGCGCCTTGAGGACTGGACTTGAGAAACACTGTTCCAGGGTCAAGGATGTAGAGTTAATGGAGAGGATGACGGCCAGAATACATAGGCTGTACGACCACAATGGGTTCTGCAGGGAGTGGCATCGGCAGGAGGAGTCGCCTGGAGCGGGCGTGGGAGCAGACGCGGTAATCTGAAACTCTTTTCTGTTTTCTCCCCTCTTCTTTCTTTTCTCTCTCCCTTCTTTTCTTCTTCTCTATGTAGCGGGTATACACTTTTCTGTGTGTTTAAAACTGGCAGAGACACCAGTGATGTGCAGTTCCCTGCAGCCCCACGGGTGGCGCTGTCGCCTTGGGCTGGGGTTGAACCATTGCTGTGTGCTGTGCTCCCTTTTTGTCCTCCCTCGGCAGCGGTATGGTGGGGCGGGGAACCCGCCGTGCTTGCTGGGAGAGGGTATAAAGGGGCCGGCCATCTTTGTCACGGGGTTGAGTCCCGGGCACCTTCAGCCTGTGGGCGGTGGTTCGTGTCGGTCCTCGAGGCGGCTTAGGCCTAGAGGACGTTCGGAGGACGTGTTCCATCCCAGGCACCTTTATCCTGGGGTGAGGTACTCGGATGGAGGTCTGGAGCTCAGTGCCCACCACTGATTTCCGCGAGGGAAGGAGGTCCTAGGGAACCCCGGGAGTGGGTACCCGAATCCGGAAGGCGTAATGGACCTGTGGGAGATACTTGCTTGAAGACCTGGTGCAGCATATTGCCAGTGACAGGTGGGCCTCTCATCGGAGACCGCCTGGAAGGAAATCCCCCCTCGCTCGGAGACCGCAACCCACTTTAAGGAAGGAAAGTGGAGAGTTCATTGTGTCTGGGCCTACTCGCATCCACACCTCCTTGTCTGTTCTGTTCTCTAAGGAGTCCAACTGATTGTGTTCACTTTTGCATTGAGAAGAATAAAGGAGTGTTGGACTTTAATGGTGTGGGGCTCGTTTTCTGGCAGACATTGTTCAAGGTAACTCTCTTTGGAGGCTCCAGGTGCAGAACACTGACCCAAAGGTAACATAAGAACTTTGCTCACACCACACAAACATCTGCGGTGAAGGCTTGGCGTGGTGACCCTGCACCCTCTCCTCTAAGATACCCCTAGACAAGAGACAGACGAGCTGTTAAAGAGAGGAGAGAGAGGAGGCCGCTACACGTGGTGGCTCGGGTCCGGGATTGGTGTTCGTGCTACTACGGAGTTGAACGTGTCTGCCGGGAGGAGTTCCGAGTAGGTGGGCCACGTTACTGGCCAAAGTGCATCCCTGCTCGAAGTCGTGGACATGACCCACTGAAGGGAAAGGCCCGCGCAGAAGAGCGAGAGAAGGGGGGAGCCCAGCCGTGTGAAGTAGTACACGTGGGGGTTTCTATTTGCACTGCGCCACCAGGCACACCCCCACCGCTTAGTTCGTGGGCGTGACTCAGAAAGGAAAAAGAAAAGCCTGCGAACTGGAGCAAAGGGGAGGAGTCCAATACGTGTGAAGGACTACACGTGGGACGTTGGCGCAAAACTTTGCAGTGCGCGATGGACCAACAGCAAGTCACCATGTTCGGACAAACAACGTGGGTTCCACTTCATCCTTCTACAACGTCTTTGACTGCTGCTGCTCCGGTGACCGATACAGGGATTCGGCTAAAGCCAAGGGGACGATTTGCCCTGTATTCATGCATGGACGTTGAGGCCCTGGGTGTGATTTGTCCCGGCTGTTCGGGACTGGTGTGCCAACTTAAGCCATTCGGGCGATGCAAGGCCTGTGGGGAGTTTCTATTTGAAGTAGATCCAGCGGTTGAGAAGCCCAGGACCCTTTACCCCAGCCGTGTTGCAGGCAGCACCACTCAGAGAGGAGGAATCACCGCTTTGACAGCCATCCCTGTGCGCACTGCAGCGACCGCGGAGGAGGTCGCGACTATTCAACAGGAGAAATCCGAGGATGCTGACTCGGTCACCACTGTCTCACAGCGTCCACCACCGAAGAGAAAGACCGGCATGGTAGCCCCGACCAGCGGTTGTGGTGGACCATCCCGCCCACCTACGCCCGGCCCAGAGGGATCCGTCCGCAGGAGTTCCGGACGTCCCGCCTCAAGTAAAGGCCGAGGTAAGCCAGGCGGAGAGATTTGGTGTGTGGGAGGAGGTAGTAATTCAGTCTCCACTACGGGCTACCTGCTTGCGAAGGAGTGTGACACCTCTGACCTGGAGTCGCTGTCCGATTTGGGAGACGATGTCTCTATTGATGAACTGTTTGCTGAAAAGGGCTGGGACAAAGTACCTCTTGCCTCATCCCGCAGAACCAGGGACCCACCCATGTCTACGGGGGATAGTACACCCCGGGTGGAGGCACCAGCGCCTGAAGAGGGGTCCCGTCTTCAACCTGCCCTTACATTCCCGGTACCCCCTACACCTGGGACCGGGGAAAAGAGACTGTTGTTGCGAGCACCTATGCCCAGATCAGATGTGATCAAGGTCCCTCGCCACCCTGACTCAATAGTTTTGCCTGGCGAAGGGGACAGAGCCACTATGCCTCCTCTGGCGAGACTACTGCGCCTATTTGGCCAGAAGGTTGCTGCTGAGTGCAGATGGGAGTATCCATACTTGTCCAAGGAGTTGCTGTATGAGGTGGAAGTGTGCCGGGAGTGCTGGTACAATGACTTTGTGTGGACCCACCTTCAGGTTCCACACGCCCGCAGGTACCTGGCATGCTCCCCCAAGGCCTCTCAGCGTTTTAAAGATTGCAGGGCAGAATGGATGTTGGGACGGCACATCCACGGGGACAAGGTGCTGATCCGGCGCAAAGAAGGGGATGATGTTGAGTACCATCTGGAGACCATGGATCAGCACTTGAAACCACTTGTTTTGCCGCATCCCCGCTTCTATCTGTAGGAGGAAAGAAACTACGTTCTTGTTTCTTATGCTGCTGAACTTTCTGGGGTTTGTTGTCCCTGTTACCCAGAGGAATGAAGGACTGTTCCTGTTTTGTTCTTCAATTTCCCAACAAGAGATCATGGACTCTGGGGTAGATAGGGCTCAAGAGAAGAAGAGAAGTTCCCCGAGTGCAGTTACCGCGACGCTGTCACCAGGTGGCAGTGTTGCGCATCGTTAACACTTTTCACACACTCACTCTTTGGAGAAAAGGGATTTCTTTACGAAGAAGTTTCTTTCCTCTTACACGAATACATGCGTCAGGGTTTATGTGTGTTAAATTTATTTTTTTCCTCTGCAGGAGAGCATCCCATCAAGACCACTGAGTATGGGGTGGGTCTTAGTCAGGATGGGTGGGAAAAAGTGTAAAGAAAAGCCCGGAGCAAAAAGACAGAATGCCATAGGCGCAGGGCTGGGCATGACTGAGTGAACAGAGTATGTAATAAGAGGGTATTAACTATTGGCTAATGGAAATATAGAGGGGAGGGGAGAAGGCTAGATAAAAGGAAGACCCCGCCCCTCTGAGTTAACACAGTGCAGGGGAAAGTTTCAGCTAACAGCAGCATGTCTGTGACAAAAAAAAACTTCTGGCCCAGCTGCGGGCAGAGGCCGCTACACGTGGCGAGGATTGGCTCCGGGAGACCCTGGGGCTGATGCTGTCGGGTCCGTCTGGATCAGCAGGTACCGTGGGGAGAGAGGATGGCGAGCTCGCAGGGTCGGGACCACAGCGTGGGTTATCGGGGGCTGCGGTGTCCGGGCATCCCCCCCCTCGGCCAGACATCATGGGCTGGTGCAGGCGGGTTCAGGAATGAGGGAGCCAGAGAGAGATGATGGCGGTGCTGGGGAACAGCGTGGTGGCAAGTCGGCTAAACGATCGGTGTGCGGGTCTGGTGCGCGGAGGATGGATCGATCGGGTGCAGGACCCTCGGCTTCCAGGGACAAGTCGCCTGGTGAGCTTTCTTCTGGGGGTGAGGAGCAGTCTGGTGTGCCGTCGGAGGGGGAAGTGTGCAGCTCGGAGGAGGATCGGAGACCCGGACAGTCGGTGGCAGCGGTGGAGTCGAGTCGATCGGCTGGTGGGATTTCTTCCAGGCAGCCCGGTAAGTAATTTTTACTTACTCATTCTGGGGGCCATACTGGGGGTGGTGGCCAGGTGGTCGGTTCCAGGTTCTATGGTATGCTAGGCCTGCTGGGGGTGAGGGTTTAGCGGTGCAGGTGCTGGATCCAGGTAGTGGGCAGGCTGGGGAGGTTACGGTCCCTGATGGGGGAGGTGCACGGCTGGATGGGCTGCAGGGGTTTTTTCTTGAGGGTAACAAGTCCTTGGTCAGCCAATTTGAGAGGGGGGATGGTGGGCAGGTTGGCCCGGCAGTGGCGTGGGTTCTGCCGGCGGGGTCCATGACTGCGGTGGTAGCGCCGGTTTCCACCTGCGTCGACTACTGCGGTGGGGGGTATCGGTAGGGGTGGCTACCGTGGCTTTGGGGGCCACACAGATGGGTAGCGCGGTGGCACAGGCGGCACGGCAGGATATGTTTAGGTTGGCTGATGCTGCAAAATGTGAGGTGTATGTGTGTTATGAGGCACCGCTGGGAGCACACCTGAAACCTGAAGTGAGGGAGAAGATATGGAAAGGTGAGTATGTGGAGATGTTCTCACTGTTACCATTGAAAAGTTTCACCTGGACAGGGTTAAGCCAGATGATTCTAGACAGGAGGATGAGGAGAAGAGGAGATACAGGCTTATCCCACGGACGTTTGCAAATTGGCGGCAGGCGTTCGCCATCATGGCCAGTGTTATAGGATAGAAGAATCTGGAGCACTGTTCAGCACTATTTGGCTAGCAGGACTCCATTGGAGAGGCCTACAGGGTGTACGGGGGGCACGGAGTGGCTCCGATATGACGAACAGTTCAGACAGAGGATAGCAGTGCGGCCAGATCTACTGGGGATAATAAGGACATCAGCTTATGGATGCGGTGGATGACCTCGCCGAGGGCTCCTAGTCAGTTTTTTCAGGAGGGTCGTGCCGGAGATGCTGGGCACAAAAAGAGAGGACTCCGGTGATGGTGGAAAGGAGGCGGCTGTTTCTCGGTCAGTATCCGGACAGGGGGGCGGCCGGATTGTTGGATCGGGGTTTTTTTCAGAGGGGTTTCACATTACATGTTCCTTGCAGGTTATCCCCCCGATCGCGAGCAATTTGCGGTCGGCCATGCAGCAGCCTGCTACGGTCGCAGAGAAACTGCTGAAGGAGGTTACTTTAGGCCGCATGGGCGGTCCTTTCCCTTTCCCCCTTTGGAGAATTTGGTGGTCTCCCCGCTCGCGGTTGTCCCCAAGAGGGAGCCCAACAAGTTCCGCCTCATTCACCACCTGTCTTTTCCGAAGGGCGGGTCGGTCAATGACGCGATTGATCCGGAAGCATGTACAGTCAGTTACACTTGCTTTGATGCTGCAGTGGGCTGGGTTCGCCGGTACGGGCAGGGGGCGTTGATGGCAAAAGCCGACATAGAGGCGGCGTTTAGATTGTTGCCGGTTCACCCTGATAGCTTTCACCTCCTGGGGATGTCATTGGGACAATGCGTTCTATGTGGATAAGGGTGTACCTATGGGATGCTCCATATCGTGCGCATTGTTCGAACAGTTCGGCTCATTTGTGGAATGGGTTGGCAGGGATGTGTCGGGGTGAGTTCAATTATTCACTACTTGGGACGATTTTCTGTGTGAGGGTCCGGCCTCATCCAGGATCTGCGCGGTGCTCCTGGCCACCTTGGAGCACATTGCAGAGCAGTTTGGGATCCCTTTGGCGCCTGGGAAAACTGAGGGACCTCGCACGGCTATCACATTTTTGGGCGTTGTCCTGGATTCGGAGGCCATGGAGTGCCGCCTACCATTGGACAAGTTGGAGGCTCTCAAGGGGGAGCTGAGAGTTATGGTGGGGCTGAGTAAGGTGCAGCTTAGGGTGTTGCAGTCACTGCTGGGAAAACTCAATTTCGCGTGCCTCATCCTGCCAATGGGCAGGGTGTTCTGCCGACGACTGTCGGCTGGCATGGCTGGGGTACGGTCTCCCACACATTTGTGAGTTTGGGCAGGGAGCACAAGGCTGACTTGCAAGTTTGGCATTCATTTCTGGAGTCCTTCAATGGGAGGGTGGTAGGGAGGTCCGGCCCAATTAGCAATTTTGTTTCGAACTGTACACGGATGCAGCAGGGGGGTCAGGTTTTGGGGCTTTCTTTCAGGGAAAGTGGAGTGCGGGCCCCTGGTCTCAGGCATGGATTGATGCTGGTTTTACCAAGAACTTGGTCCTGCTGGAACGGTTCCCGGTGGTACTGGTGGTGGAACTGTGGGGGGTTTGTTTCAGAGACTTAGAGGTGCGGTTTCTCTGGGACAACCTGGGGGTGGTGCAGGTCATTAACAAGGTGTTGGCATCCCCCCCCCCCTGTGGTGCGGCTGCTGCGCCATCTGGTGTTGAGATGATTGCAGCTCAATGTGTTTGTGTATGCGGTACACCTGCCGGGGGGGGGGGGGGGGGACAATGTCATAGCTTATGTGCTGTCTCGCTGTCAGTGGGACAGGTTACGAGAGTTGGCACCAGGGTGTTTTGGTCTTTGGGGGAGAATGAAGTTCCTCAAAAAAGCAAGTGGTCAGGACCTATTGGTGGTATGGGTTCTGAGAGGGTATTCCAGCTAACAGGAGTTTAGCTGGAAGAGTTTGATAATGGGGGCACTGCAGTCAGTGGTCGTCTCTGAGCAGCTGGTCGGCTTGAGGCCTATGACCATTTAAGGTACCACAAGGTTACGAATGGAGTTCCTCAAAAAGCAAATGGTCAGGACCTATCGGTGGTCTGGGTTCTGAGAGGGTATTCCAGCTAACAGGAGTTTAGCTGGAAGAGTTTTGATAATGGGGGCACTGCGGTCAGTGGTCGTCTCTGAGCAGCTGGTCGGCTTGAGGCCTATGACCATTTAAGGTACCGCAAGGTTACGAATGGAGTTCCTCAAAAAGCAAGTGGTCAGGACCTATCGGTGGTATGGGTTCTGAGAGGGTATTCCAGCTAACAGGAGTTTAGCTGGAAGAGTTTGATAATAGGGGCACTGCAGTCAGTGGTCGTCTCTGAGCAGCTGGTCGGCTTTAGGCCTATGACCATTTAAGGTACCGCAGTGTCACGTGGGTTGCTATAGGAAATAGTATATTGATACGATTAATATTATTATTGGTGCTGTCCTTCTCATTGGCGTTCTTTGGAGCATTCTGGATAGGGGGGTTGGTCAGCCCGTCCAAAGCGGTGCACGGGGGGTTGCTGGCTTGCGATGTGGTTTGGACGGAGGCCGGGGTGTCACTGGCGCTTAGAAAGTCTATGACGGACCAGGTGAACAGAGGTAAGTTGGTACAGGTTTTCCGGTTCCAGGTTCTATGGTATGCCCTGTAAGGGCTGTTAAGGGGTATTGGGAGGTTCGCCCGCCCAGTGTGGTTTCTTTTTGATGCACAAGGACGGGACCCCCCCTTTCAAGATATCAGTTTATTACGGTATTCCGAAAGTGCCTTCGGGCGTTGGGAATCCGTGATAAGGAGTTTTTTCCTCTCACTCCTTCAGGATAGGGGCAGCTACAGAGGCGGCCAGATGTGGGATAGACGAGAAAGCTGTTAATGAGGTTAGGCCGGTGGGAAGACAGGAGGTTCCGGCTGTACGGTCGCCCCCAGCTAATAGTGGGGCGTGAGTAATTTTGGGGGCATGCCCGGGGTGTTATATTCGGGCTGCTGAGTTGTACAGGTTGGGTTTTTTTGGAATTTTCTCATGGGGGTTATTGTTCTTCGTCTACTTTCAGGTGAGACACAAGCTTTGGTCTGGATACTGGGCCATTTGTTTGTGTTCTGGGGGGCTAAGAGGGCTGGCGTCGATATGAGGGTCGGCTGTTGGGATTCCCAAGACCGGAGGCGTGTGTCCGCTGGCTGGGAGTTCCAGGAATGTGGTGGAGTAGGATGGTTCCGGAGGTGCACCGTTTTGCTCGTTTGGACAGGCCACCTGACGTTTTGGTACTGCATGTAGGTGGCAATGACCTGGGCTTTAGGTCCATGTTAGAAGTTTAAGAGATATGAAATTTGATTTCATTCGGCTCAGGATGTCATTGACGGACATGATCATTGTCTGGTCAGACATGGTGGCACAGTCAGAGTGGAGGGGGGCGAGGTCCGTGGATGGCATCAATAGGGCTCGGAGAAAAAATTAACCGGGACATGGGCAGGTTTGTGGTACGGAACGGGGGGTTGGTGGTTCGACATTTCGAGCTGGAGGTGGATACATGGCGGTATCTACGGAGGGATGGGGTCCACCTGAACGATGTGGGGACTGACTTATGGACTTTGGGTTTGCAGGATGGGATCCAATGAGCCCTTAGGGTTTGGAGGGGCACCAAAGGGTAAAGGTGTTTTCCCTTGGGTACTGTGGCGGGTGTTTGGTCTTTGCGGGAGAAGGAAGTACCTAAAAAAGGAAGTGGTCAGGACCTATCGGTGGTATGGGTCCTGTGGGTGGATTCCAGCTAACAGGAGTTTAGCTGGATGAGTTGGATAATGGGGGCACTGCGGTCAGTGGTCGTCTCTGAGTAGCTGATCGGCTTGAGGCCTATGACCATTTTTAAGGTACCGCAGTGTCACGTGGTAATACGATATTAGTATGATGAGTAATATCGGGTTAATATGATTATGACAATTTTGAGGTTCCTGCAAAGACCAACACTAGGAGGCAATATTTCGGATATGTTCTGGGTTTATGTGTTTTGATGGTTAAAGTTTTTAATAACTGATGGAACAGTTAAAAAAATAAAGGAGGCTGCTACGGCCATGTTTTACACCAAACATCAATGTGTGGTCTCTTGATTAAGTATAAGTAAGGTATGGGGGTAGAATGTGGTGGGCAGACCTGTAATACATCGGTTATACAATAGTCATGCGAATGTGATTCTAAAGTTATGGTTAAAATGTTGTTGTTTCCCTTCCCTTTCATGTAAGGCTCAGACACAATTGCTTCAGTTGACCAAATTTTCAAAAGTTTATTTTGTACAATTTGTAGTTGGTTTCTGGACTGGGCTATGCCAGCTGTTGAGGGCATAGTTTACTCCAGACACTGGGGACCAGTGTCAAATTACCAGGGGGAGAGTGTAGCGGGTGTACACTTTTCTGTGTGTTTAAAACTGGCAGAGACACCAGTGATGTGCAGTTCCCTGCAGCCCCACGGGTGGCGCTGTCGCCTTGGGCTGGGGTTGAACCATTGCTGTGTGCTGTGCTCCCTTTTTGTCCTCCCTCGGCAGCGGTATGGTGGGGCGGGGAACCCGCCGTGCTTGCTGGGAGAGGGTATAAAGGGGCCGGCCATCTTTGTCACGAGGTCGAGTCCCGGGCACCTTTAGCCTGTGGGCGGTGGTTCGTGTCGGTCCTCGAGGCGGCTTAGGCCTAGAGGACGTTCGGAGGACGTGTTCCATCCCAGTCACCTTTAGCCTGGGGTGAGGTACTCGGATGGAGGTCTGGAGCTCAGTGCCCACCACTGAGTTCCGCGAGGGAAGGAGATCCTAGGGAACCCACTTTCAGGAAGGAAAGTGGAGAGTTCATTGTGTCTGGGCCTACTCGCATCCACACCTCCTTTTCTGTTCTGTTCTCAAAGAAGTCCAACTGATGGTGTTCACTTTTGCATTGAGAAGAATAAAGGAGTGTTGGACTTTAATGGTGTGGGGCTCGTTTTCTGGCAGACATTGTTCAAGGTAACTCTCTTTGGAGGTTCCAGGTGCAGAACACCGACCCGAAGGTAAAACAAGAACTTTGCTTCCACCACACAAACATCTGTGGTGAGGGCTTGGCGTGGTGACCCCGCTCTCTCTCCTCTAAGGTACCCCTAGACAAGAGACAGACGAGCTGTTAAAGAGAGGAGAGAGAGGAGGCCGCTACATCTAGTTTTGAAGACTACTTATGCAGAAATGTTTGTGACACTAATTTTAGGATACTATCTACTGTGTTCTGTTTACTGCCACTGGAGGAGTTGGTTTATATTTTTTGCACTGTTTTGGCCAATGGCCCATTCCCTCCCATAAATACTGCGTGTGTAATACGAGCTGTTATCTTTTTGCAGATGTCCATTTTGACTTTCTTTTTTTTTTTTGTATCTGTGAACTGCTATATACAAATAAAAACCGTTATTAAAAAAAAAAGAATTCTACTATAGCTTGTGAGCGGAGCATTTTACCGGAAATGTAGGATCGCGGCGTCAAATCTTTTAGCTGCTTCGTCGAATCTTCTTAGAACCTTCGACAGACACCATAAGCCTTCAATGACAGATTCGACCTTAATTAATTCCGATTTTCAGATGAATGCATTTTATAACGAAACAAAATAAATAAAAACGAATTTCGGAAATAAGTAAATAATTATATTTTTCGGGCGAAAATGAAATTCCGAAATGAAATATTTCAGTGTGCACATGTCTATTAAAATCAGGGGTGATCAAACGGTTAAATGTGTGCCTAGGCAGTGATTTTGAGTACTGTGGGGGAGGTGCTATTATTAGGGGAAGGCATGGATCATTGTCCCTGCTTTGCAGAGACACAGTATCCATGCCTTCCCTCCTGTCAGAACGGCAATCTTCCTTGTTTACATAGACAGATCGCCTCTCTCCCTCAGTACCGTAGGAACAGCGGGTGCCGGTGGACATCGAGTCTGCGGTACCCACTGATCAGCTCCTGCTGTGTATAATCACTGTGCAGTTTGCAAAGTGCAGTTGCTCCAGAGCTTAGTAAATGAGCAGAAGCTCATTATCCAGTCATGTGCAGGCAAAAATGCTGTTTTTTTTTTTCTTTTTTTCTTGCATTGAGTATTTTTTGTAAATTGAAGGTTTACTAAGCTCTGGGGCAACTGCTCTTGCGGAGTGCAACTGTACTTTGCAAAGTGCACAGTCTATTTTCCTTTAGTAAATCAACCCCTTATGCCTTGTACACACGAGCGGAATTTCCGTCGGAATAAACCCCGACGGGTTTTTCCGACGGAATTGAATTCCGCTCAAGCTGTCTTGCATACACACGGTCAGACTAAAATCCGACCGTCAAGAACGCGGTGACGTAAAAAAATTACGACGAGCCGAGAAAATTAAGTTCTATGCTTCCGAGCATGCGTCAAATTGTTTCCGAGCATGCGTGGTTTTTATTCCGTCGGAAATTGCATCCAGGCGAACGGAAAAATGTTCTCTATCTAATTCCGTCGGAATTTCCGACGGAAAAAGTCCGATGGGGCATACACACGGTCGGAATATCCGATGAAAAAATTCCGTCTGACTTTTTCCATCCGAAATTCCGAGCGTGTGTACGCGGCATAAGAGTTACCAAGCATCAGTGAGTGGGGAAAACACAGGAGGGGAGCACAGCAATGTGGATCCTGCACTGAGAATGGAGTTTCTGCACAATTGCACTTTGAACTGCACTCATCACTTATAAATGTGTTTTTAATTTGTGGATTTTGTATAAGTAATAATATGAGCACAGGAAGTTTATGTACATGTAGCAAGGTCCCGGGTCTTCTTTAGTCTAATGAGAACCTCCAGAGCAGGGATGAGCCGAACACCCCCCTGTTCGGTTCGCACCAGAACCTGCGAACAGACAAAATGTTTGTGTGAACTTTAGAACCCTATTAAATACAATGAACTCGAACGTTCGAAATCTGAAGTGTTAATTATAAAGGCTGATATGCAAGTTATTGTCCTAAAAAGTGTTTGGGGACCCGGGTCCTGCCCCAGGGGACATGTATCAATGCAAAAAAAAGTTTTAAAAAACGGCCGTTTTTTCGGGAGCAGTGATTTTAATAATGCTTAAAATGAAAAAATAAAAGTGAAATATTCCTTTAAATTTCGTACCTGGGGGGGGGGGGTGTGTGTGTATGATATGCATGTGAAGTGGCGCATGTTTCCCGTGCTTAGAACTGTCCCTGCAAAAAATGTCATTTTTGAAAGAAAAAAATGCATTTAAAACTGACTTGCGGCTATTAATGAATTGTCGGCTCCCGGCAATACATACAAAAGTCATTGATAAAAAAAAAAAAAAAAGCACGGGGGTTCCCCAGAATTCAATTACCAGGCCCTTCAGATCTGGAATGGATATTAAGGGGAACCCCACCGCAAATTAAAAAAAAAAATGGCGTGGAGTCCCCCTAAAAATCCATACCAGACCCCTTATCCGAGCACGCAACCTGGCCGGCCGCAGGGGAAAAGGGGGGGACGAGAGAGCGGCCCCCCCTCCCTCCTGAACCGTACCAGGCCACATGCCCTCAACATGGGGAGGATGTCCCCATGTTGATGGGGACAAGGGCCTCATCCCCACAACCCTTGCCCGGTGGTTGTGGGGGTCTGCGGGTGGGGGGCTTATCGGAATCTGGAAGACCCCTTTAACAAAGGGGACCCCCAGATCCCGGCCCCCCCCCTATGTGAATTGGTAAGGGGTACATTGTACCCCTACCATTTCACGAAGAAAGCGTAATTTTTTTTTTTAAAAAAACACACAAACACCTTGAAAAAGTCCTTTATTTAAAAAAATAAAATAAAAAAACATTCCAGCGGTGAAATCCAGTGTCCCGCGGCAATCCCGATGTCCAGCGCTGTCCTTCATTGGTTGTGCCTGAGCGGACCTGATGGGGAACTTCCTCCGCTGTGTTTTAAATGTATAGACCCGCCCCTTCTAAAGTTCCCCATCAGGTCCGCTCAGCGGACCAGATGCGGAACATGAGAAGGGGCGGGTCTATACATATATTACCAAAGTGAGAGCAGTTCCCCATCAGGTCCGCCCCCTCGGTATGTCGGACCCGCCTACGTCATTGGCTTGAGCGGGGAACTTCCTTCACTGTGTAATTTAAATTTACATAGTGAAGGAAGTTCCCCGCTCAAGCCAATGACGTAGGCGGGTCCGACATACCGAGGGGGCGGACCTGATGGGGGACTGCTCTCACTTTGGTAATACATGTATAGACCCGCCCCTTCTCATGTTCTGCATCTCGTCCGCTGAGCGGACCTGATGGGGAACTTTAGAAGGGGCGGGTCTATACATTTAAAATACTGAGAGGGAGTTCCCCATCAGGTCCGCTCAGGCACAACCAATGAAGGACAGCGCTGGACATCGGGATCGCCGCGGGACACTGGATTTCACCGCTGGAATGTTTTTTTTTGTTTTTTTTAATAAAGGACTTTTTCAAGGTGTTTGTGTGTTTTTTAAACATTTTTTTACGCTTTCTTCGTGAAATGGTAGGAGTACAATGTACCCCTTACCAATTCACATAGGGGGGGGGGGCCGGGATCTGGGGGTCCCCTTTGTTAAAGGGGTCTTCCAGATTCCGATAAGCCCCCCGCCCGCAGACCCCCACAACCACCGGGCAAGGGTTGTGGGGATTGAGGCCCTTGCCACATCCTCCCCATGTTGAGGGCATGTGGCTTGGTACGGTTCAGGAGGGAGGGGGGGCCGCTCTCTCGTCCCCCCCTTTGCCCCTGCGGCCGGCCAGGTTGCGTGCTCGGATAAGGGGTCTGGTATGGATTTTTAGGGGGACTCCACGCCATTTTTTTTAAAATTTGGGGTGGAGTTCCCCTTAAAATCCATGCCAGATCTGAAGGGCCTGGAATGGATATTTGGGGGAACCCCACGTCAATTTTTTTTTAATTTGCGGCGGGGTTCCCCTTAATATCCATTCCAGACCTGAAGGGCCTGGTAATTGAATTCTGGGGAACCCCCACGCTTTTTTTTTTTTTATCAATGACTTTTGTATGTATTGCCGGGAGCCGACAATTCATTAATAGCCGCGAGTGAGTTTTAAATGACTTTTTTTCCTTCAGAAATGACATTTTGTGCAGGGACAGTTCTAAGCACGGGAAACATGCGCTACTTTACATGCATATCATACACACCCCCCAGGTACGAAATTTAAAGGAATATTTCACTTTTATTGTTTCATTTTAAGCATTATTAAAATCACTGCTCCCGAAAAAACGGCCGTTTTTAAAACTTCTTTTTGCATTGATACATGTCCCCTGGGGCAGGACCCCGGTCCCCAAACACTTTTTAGGACAATAACTTGCATATAAGCCTTTATAATTAGCACTTTAGATTTCTCCCATAGATTTTTCGAATTTGCCGCGAACACCCCAATTTGTTCGCTGTTCGGCGAACGGGCGAACAGGCAATGTTCGAGTCGAACATGAGTTCGACTCGAACTGGAAGCTCATCCCTACTCCAGAGCCAAGAACAGCTGACATCCTTCTGTATAGAATGGGTTGCAAGGCATAGTGGGTGTGATGTAAAGTAGATTCATGGGCGCCAGACACTTCTTGAATGCAAAGAGATTTATTTTCTCTTGAACAGAACAGTGGGAGAGAGGGTTTAGGGCCAGGACACCCTTAGGTAGTTGCAATGTTAATTAGCAGACTCAGAGACTTGTACAGGAGGACAGCCATGCAGGGAAAGGCATCCAACAAGATACGACATCTGCTTGTGTAGGAATGCTGTCTCCTATGGCAACAGTCTTAGAATAAGGTGACCAGATTTCTTTCTCGTACATCACGGGACACAGAGCGGCATAGTCATTACTATGTGGGTTATATAGATACCTTCAGGTGCTGGCACTGGCAACTTCCAAAACCGGAAGTACCCTCCCCTATATAAGCCCCTCCCATCCGGGAGCACCTCAGTTTTTTGCCAGTGTCTAAGGTGTTGGCCAAGAAGAAACATGTGTTTTTCACTGAGCTTGCGTACAGGTTCTTTTGGGCCTCAGTAAGCTATTCCGGATCCGACCAAAAAAGCTTCATAGCTAAACGGTCGGTACCCGGGCCTTGCAGAGAAGAGCAAGGTTTTGCCTGTAATGCCTCACTTAGGAGGGCTGGACCCTGGGATCCAGCGCTCTGGTCATACCCACGACCAAGATGTTTTCTGTGCAGGGTGCTATACAGGTCCAGGGGAGTGGAATCCTTGGGAACCCGGTCCCTGAAGGTTTAATTACAATGCCTGCCGTGAGAGGTGAAGTTTGGGCTTCTGTGGACCAAACAGAGTCCTGCGGCGGGGAAAAGGTAAGTGGGGGCCCCTCAGGAACTTGGTTCTATTGAGGGGACCCCCAAGCCTAATATGTCTTTCTGCCTGTTACCTAACGGTATTCCCGCTAAATATCTGTGCATGCCTGTAACTACTAAAAAATGTAATAATTTTAAGAGTGGTCAAGAAAAAAAAAAAAAAAAAAAAAAAAAATGATTAAACCGCGGTACCTGTGTTAAACCACTAGAGGCCGCTGTGGAACGTTGTTTTCTTGTCATGTGGATTTTTTCTTTCCAAGTCAAAATCCAGGCAGATGAAGAGTTCTCTGGATGGGAAACTGTTTCCTCTGCCATGTTGCAATGCTCGTCCATCCCCTGGCCCTGTGGCAAACAGGGCCCTGGCTTCTGTCCCTAGTTCCTTTCAAAAAAGAGCGCCGAAGGCGCGCGTGCGCGTGCACGCGCCTCTATTTATAGAGGTGAGCTGGAAAAAGGGGCGGAGCTTGGTGGATGACGCTCTGTGCGCGCCGCAGCGCTTCTGCGCATGTGCGGGCGTCCCAGCATGATAAAAAGCACAATTAGGTGTTGTCAGCTGGTTATGGAAGGCAGAAACAGAGCTGGCAACATTTAGAAAGGCATACAGCAGGCGGTTGATGCAGGCATCCCCATAGAAAGGCACATTAGTAGACACCAACTGTTTTTATAGCAGCATTTGTGCTAGACTATTGTCAGTAAGTGGTGTATTTCGGCTGGAATACCTCAGCTTTGGGCTTAGGAATATGCCGTCTAAAGTCTCCGGGACTAAGAATCCCAGGAAGCAAAGGGGGTCTCCATCGGGCTCTGAGGATCTTGGGCATGCTTCGGCTGCACCAATCTCCCCTGAAAAATCAGAGGTTAGTGACCGTAGAGCACCCTCAGGAGTACCTGGTACTGTGGCTGTCCTCAGTTCACCTGCTCCTGTGTATGTAACAGAGGAGGTTTTTTCCTCAGCTCTGGGAGGGCTGGAAGAGAGATTGTCAGCATTGATCGCGGCTTCCCTGTCACAGGAGAAAAGCGCCCGATCTCCGTCTCCTCCCTCAGAGTGCCTGTTGGCAGAGCAACAGTCCCATACAGGGATCGACCTACCTGAAGGGGATCAGGATGAGGTTGATTCTGTTGTAGAGGAATCAACTGTGGAAGAGCCATTCTCAGCATCACATGCTGAAAGATTATGGGTTCAGTCCCTGACTAATATGGTCCGATCAGCATTTAAAATGCCCCTTGCGGAGCCATCATCCACTTCTGTCTCCTCGTTGGGGTCGCTAAAAGCTCCCCAGAATGTTTGTTCCTTTCCAATCCATCCTTTACTAGAAGGACTCATTTACCAGGATTGGGAACATCCTGATAAAATATTTACTCCCCCCAAGAGATTTCAGGTGGTCTATCCCATGGAGGATAAGTTCATCAAAAAATGGAGGGTCCCTACAGTGGACGCAGCCATCTCTTGTGTGAATAAATCACTGACATGTCCAGTAGATAATGTCCAAATGTTCAAGGACCCAATAGATAAAAAATTGGAGTCCTTATTAAAATCTGCTTTCTCTACAGCAGGCTTGGTGACACAACCAGCAGTGGCAGCTATTGGGGTCTGCCAAGCAGTGAAGGATCAGTTGAAACAGGTCTTAAGGGACTTGCCAGATCAGCAGGCTCTTGCCCTAGCTGATCTACCTAGAGCCTTATGCTTTGCGGTTGACGCCATAAAGGATTCAATCCATCAGGCCTCCCGCCTTACGCTGTCTGTAGTACATATGCGCAGGCTTCTATGGCTCAAAAACTGGTCTGCTGAAGCTCCCTGTAAAAAATTGCTGGTCAGCTTCCCATTTCATGGTGAACGCTTATTCGGGGAAGACCTGGACAAATATATCCAGAAAATTTCCAGCGGTAAAAGTACACTCTTGCCGGTTAAAAACAGAGTTAGAGGTCCCTCTTTTAAGAGGCCTGCTTCTCCAGTCCCTAGGACATCGGCTGTGAAACAGTTCCGACGGCCTCCTCGGTCAAATCCCGGGGGTAAAAATCAGGGACAATCGCAGGGTAACAAGAAACCCTGGGTCAGGAGAGGTACAAAACCTCCCCCAAAGTCAAATGCATGAAGGGTTGCCCCCACTCAATCGGGTGGGGGGAAGACTTCAGTTGTTCGCAGAGACCTGGTGGGACACGATCAGAGACAGATGGGTGCTCTCCGCAGTAAGTCTGGGATACAAATTGGAGTTAAAAGACTCCCCTCCTTCCCATTTTATAAGGTCAAACGTGCCAAGGGATCCCCGGAAGAGAGGATCCCTCCTGTTGGCACTAGAACAACTATTGCTCCAAGGAGTAATTATGGAGGTTCCCCTGGAAGAATGGGGGTTCGGGTTTTACTCAAACCTCTTTACAGTCCCGAAGCCAAACGGGGACGTGAGGCCCATATTAAATCTAAAAGGGCTAAACAAATTCCTACATATCAGGACTTTCCGGATGGAGTCGATCCGATCGGTGGCCACTGCCCTACAAGGGGAGGAATGGTTAGCCTCGATCGACATCAAAGATGCTTATTTGCACATTCCCATCTTTCCAGTCCACCAAAAATTTCTACGCTTTGCAGTAGAGGGGCGCCATTTTCAGTTCAGAGCCTTACCCTTCGGTCTGGCCACAGCACCAAGAGTGTTCACAAAAATTCTGGCCCCATTATTGGCCAATCTAAGAACACAAGGTGTAACGATAATGGCATATCTAGACGACTTGTTGCTGATAGACCACTCAGTGGAAAAACTAGAAGTGGTCGTTCACAAGACAATCAAGTATCTGTAATCTCACGGTTGGATTATCAACCGAGACAAGTCAGCCCTAAAACCAGTCAAAAGTCTGGAATACTTGAGGCTAAGGCTGGATTCAGACCAGAGAAAAATTTTCTTGCCTCAAGAAAAGGTGTCGTCTTTGAGAGATTTGATCCACCTAGTGGGTACAAAAAGACAGCCGTCCATACGCCTGTGCATGAGGCTGCTGGGAAAAATGGTGGCATCATTCGAAGCAGTACCCTACGGTCAATTCCATTCAAGGAATTTGCAAAGGGCCATACTGTCAGCCTGGAACAAAAAAGTTCAGGCCCTAGACTTACCAATGTCCTTGTCCCCTTCCGTTCGCAAGAGCCTCCGTTGGTGGTTGGTTCCCCAGAATCTGGAAAAAGGGAAATCCTTCAGTCCGATTTCTTGGAAGGTGGTCACTACAGATGCCAGCCTTATAGGCTGGGGAGCAGTACTGGAGCAATGGTCTCTCCAGGGCAGATGGTCGGATGCAGAAAAGGCCCTGCCCATCAATCTCTTAGAGATACGAGCAGCCCGGTATGCCCTAGTAGCATGGACATCCAAACTCCAAGGGTCCCCTGTCAGAATTCAATCAGCATCAGGGTGGTACCAGGAGTCGTGCAGCCCAGAGGGAAGTAAATTGCATCCTGAAATGGGCAGAAAGATATGTCCCAGCCATATCCGCGGTATTCATTCCAGGAGTAGAGAATTGGAAGGCGGACTTTCTAAGTCGCCAACAATTATGCCCAGGGGAATGGTCCCTTCATCCCGAGGTTTTCCGGACAATATGTCAGCGGTGGGGAACACCGGATATAGATCTGCTAGCATCCAGATTCAACGCAAAGGTGGACAGGTTTGTGTCTCTTGGACAAGGGATCCCCTAGCTTGCGGCTCGGATGCCCTAGTGTTCCCTTGGGATCAGTTCAAGCTGATATATGCATTTCCACCGCCACAATTGTTACCTCGATTACTCCGCAGAATCAGGGTAGAAAAGGTACCAGTGATTCTGGTGGCTCCAGCGTGGCCCCGAAGAGCATGGTACGCGGAGATTGTAAAAATGTCTGTGGGGAGTCCTTGGACCCTCCCACATCGTCCGGACCTGCTTTCGCAAGGACCGATATACAACCCTTCCTTACCAGCCCTAGGTTTGACGGCCTGGCTATTGAAGCCCACATTCTAAAAAAGAGAGGTCTCTCTAATCCTGTGGTATCTACCATGATCAATGCCAGGAAGCCGGTATCCAGGCAGATCTACTATAGAATCTGGAAGGCGTACATCGCCTGGTGTGAGGCCAAGAAATGGCATCCACGTAAGTACATAATAGGTAGGATTCTGGACTTCCTACAGTGGGCTGTAGATAGGAAGCTTGCCTGCCCTTGAGTACTATCAAGGGTCAGATTTTGGCCTTGTCAATATTTTTTCAAAGGCCCTTGGCTTCGCATTCACTAGTCAAAGCCTTTATACAAGGAGTGATGCGTATTAGCCCTCCGGTTAATATTCCCATATGTCCATGGGACTTAAACCTGGTTCTGTCGGTTCTACAGAAGCAACCATTTGAACCATTACAGCACATTTCCTTAGTTCTTCTCACCAGGAAATTGATTTTTCTAGTAGCCATTTGTTCGGCTAAAAGAGTGTCGGAATTAGCCGCTATGTCCTGTAAAGAGCCATATCTGGTTATCCATAAGGACAGAGTAGTGTTACGTCCTCATCCAGCCTTTCTTCCTAAGGTGGTATCGAGGTTTCATGTGAACCAAGATGTGGTTCTTCCTTCCTTTTTTCCCCAAACCTAGTTCGGTAGAGGAAAAGTTATTACATTCTTTGGATGTAGTAAGAGCAGTTAAAGCTTATCTAAAAGCCACTGCTCAGATTCGCAGAACGGATACTTTGTTTATTCTGCCGGAAGGCCCCAGAAAGGGTCAGGCAGCGTCAAAATCTACTTTAGCCAAGTGGATTTGACAGGTCATTATGCAAGCCTATGGCTTGAGAAGGAGACCGCCTCCGTTCAAAGTTAGGGCGCACTCCACGAGAGCAGTTGGAACTTCATGGGCAGTGCATCACCAGGCCTCCCTGGCTCAAATCTGTAAGGCCGCAACATGGTCTTCAGTACACACATTTACTAGGTTCTACCAGGTGGACGTTAGAAGTCAGGAGGAGGTCGCCTTTGGGCGCAGTGTGTTGCAGGCCGCAAAAGATCCTCATGTCTGATAGCGCTCAGCTTATATATGGTGTATCCCCCCCCTCATTTGGCATTGCTTTAGGACATCCCATTAGTAATGACTATGCCGCTCTGTGTCCCGTGATGTACGAGAAAGAAAATAGGATTTTTATAACAGCTTACCTGTAAAATCCTTTTCTTGGAGTACATCACGGGACACAGAGCTCCCACCCCTCTTTTGGGGACACTTATTGCTTTGCTACAAAACTGAGGTGCTCCCGGATGGGAGGGGCTTATATAGGGGAGGGTACTTCCGGTTTGGAAGTTGCCAGTGCCAGCACCTGAAGGTAAACTATATAACCCACATAGTAATGACTAAGTCGCTCTGTGTCCCGTGATGTACTCCAAGAAAAGGATTTTACAGGTAAGCTGTTATAAAAATCCTATTTTTTAAAATTAAGTCCAGGGACATTTTTTTTTACTTGGAATTATTATTATTATTATTATACAGGATTTATATAGCGCCAACAGTTTGCGCAGCGCTTTACAACATCAGGGAAGACAGTACAGTCACAATACAATACAGGAGGGATCAGAGGGTCCGGCTCGTTAGAGATTACAGTCTAGAAGGGAGGGTCAAGTGAAACAAAGGGTAGTAGCTGTGGGGGATGATCAGGTGGACAGAATGGAAATATAGTTGTTAAGTGTGGGTAGGAAAGGCTTCTCTGAAGGGTTTTTAGGGATCCTCTAAAAGCTAATAGAGAAGGAGATAGACGGACAGATTGGGGTAAGGAGTTCCATAGGCTTGGAGAGGCTCTGGAAAAGTCCTGGAGACGAGCATGGGAGGAGGTGATGAGAGAGCTAGAGAGCAGGAGGTCTTGAGAAGAACGAAGAGAACGATTAGGTTGGTATTTAGAGTAAGGTGACCAGATTTTTAAAATTAAATCCGGGGACATATATTTTTTTACTAGTAATGGCGGCAATCAGCGACTCTCTGCCCGTCGCCGCTGCTCACCTCACAGATGGTCAAGTCTTACTCTCCAGGCCCCGGCTACTACTGGGTGGGGAGCGGAGGAAGATCACTTTGTCAGGGAAGACAAGGAGATAAGCAGGCAGGCAGCTGGCCGGGACTTGAGCCAAGGCAGAAGAACATGAGAGCGGAGCTGGATGGGCACCCGAAACTGAAGAAATATTCCCTCCGCTCCGACCAGCACATGATCATCAGAAAGGGGCACAGATAATGGAAAAAAATACACCCCCCTAAGCTAGTAGGAGCGGCGGAGCGGGGGAGTGTAATTCATATGTTTTTTTTTAAATTCTGCACTGACTGTCTTTGAAATTGCCCCAGCCCCTGTTCAAATCCAATCCGGGGACAAAACCGGGGACAGACTTGGTCCGGAGACAGTGTCCTCAATCCGGGGACTGTCCCCTGAAACCGGGGATGTCTGGTCACCCTAATTTAGAGACTAGGTCAGTGATGTAGCTGGGGGGGGGGGGCAGAGTTGTGGACGGCTTTGTAGGTAGTTGTTCGTATTTTGAATTTAATTTGTTGGATGAGCGGAAGCCAGTGGAGGGATGGACAGAGAGGAGTAGCAGAGCTCGACATCATGCGATTGAGTCGAAAAGCCAGGAGGTCCATGACCAACGTCCACCTCCGGCAATCAGCACCGTCGCCGCCGCCCGCCTCACAGCCTGTCAAGTCTTAAGCCCTGTACACACGATCGGATAACCTATGGATTTTCGTCCGATGGATTTGACCATCGGAAATCCGATGAAACTGTTTTTCATCAGTCTTGGCCACACACCATCAGTCAAAAAACCGACGGCAAGAAAACGACGGCACGTTCAAAACGTACGACGCGCTATAAAAGGGCCGAACAAATCTAATGGCGCCACCCCTTGGGCTGCTTTTGCTGATTTTGTGTTACCGCGTGTTAGTAAAAGTTTGGTGAGAGCCGATTCGCGCTTTTCAGTCTTCGTGCTTTGTAGATCGTTTCCTGGTGTTCAGTTTGTGCTTGTGGGTTTGTATTTGTGATTCAGTGCGTGCAGTCAGGTCGTTACTGCCTTGCAGTGCCTTCTTGGCCGTTCGTTTACTGTTTTTCAGGTCGTTCTTCTCAGGCCTTGCTGTTCCACGGTGCGGTCTGTTTGAGTTCATTCTGACCAGCCGAACGGTTTAAGACCATGTTTGAAGTGCGTTCTCGTTCTCGAGCTCGTGCTGGCTTTGGGCTTGGTGTTGCAGTTAACACTGTAACCCGAGTTCAGTCCGTGAACAGGGTGAGGAGGAGTTCATGGACTAAGAATTGGTTGCTCCAGCGGGACCAATTCTCTCATATGCCTCTGCTTCGGGAAATCCATGAGAATAACCCTGATGATTTCAGGAATTATCTCAGGATGACGGACCCCGTATTTCACCGTCTGTTGGATTTGCTGTCCCCCTATATCACGAGGCAGGACACTGTGATGCGCCAGGCCATCACTGCCGAGCAGAGGCTTATTGCCACGTTGAGATACCTGGCGACTGGGAGAAGCTTGCAGGACCTCAAGTTCTCAACAGGCATCTCCCCCCAGGCTCTCGGGATCATTATCCCTGAGACGTGTTCGGCCATCATTCAGGTCCTGCAGAAGGACTATATGAAGGTAAGTTTGCTCCTTTAACATCACATTATATGTTTGGATTGTTTGCTAATGCTTTTTATTTATTTCCTCCTTCCCAAATTTGCCTGTTTGTAATCTCCTGGTAATGTCCCCATTTTCCCCATGCCTTTTTTTACCTGTAAAGCCCTTTTTGGGCCCTACATGCCTATATCCCTTCACTAACCTCTCCAGCATGCTATCGTGGGCGCAAACCCAGCTAGCCTTCTATTTTCCTTTTCATTTTTGGGGGGTCATAGCCCTCGTAGTTTGACAACCCTCCCCCCCCCCCTAAAGATGTTAAACAATTTTTAGTTCTCAATCAAGCTCAGCAGAGTGGTAGAGCGTTTTTTTTGATCCCCCCACAATCACCTTAGCCCCCCCTCTTAGATTATCTTAGATTATTTTAGAATGTCCACTCAGCGGTGGTGAGGCATCTGCTAAGTGGGCCTTTGTTTATTGGTCGTAAAAACTCCCTTAAATAATAATGTTAGAATGATGTTGGTCAACAATGTTTTTGTGTGTAATCTGCTTGCACTGTAACCATAAACCGTACTAATGTCTTCTTTTTGTTTGACTCCACAGTTCCCTAGCACACCACAGGAATGGCTGACTGTGGCCTCCCAATTTATTTGCCCAGCAGTGGGACTTCCCCAACTGCGGAGGGGCAATTGATGGGCAGCACGTCCACATAGTGCCGCCACCCCGTTCGGGGTCATACTATTTCAACTATAAAGGTTTTAATAGCATAGTGTTAATGGCGGTGGTGTCGGCACGGTACGAGTTCCTGTATGTGGACGTGGGGAAGAACGGCCGGATGTCCGATGGCGGATCATTCGCGGAGACGGAGTTCGCTCACCGTCTGCAGGCTGGGGGTCTTGCACTGCCTCCAGATGCAGAGAACGTTGAAGGGCTCCCGTTCGTTTTCATTGCGGATGAGGCTTTTGGACTAGGACCACACCTGATGCGGCCGTTTCCCCAACGCACCCTCACCCCGGAGAGGAGGGTTTTTAATTACCGGCTGGCCAGAGCCCGGAGAGTTGTGGAGAATGCCATTGGGATAATGGCCAGCCGGTTCCGCCTGTTCCAGACAGCGATACATTTGGCGGATTATAAACTGAACCACATCGTCTACTGCTGCTGCTTGTTGCACAATTTTCTACGCAAATTTGCGACAAATTATGTCTCATCGTTTGGGCCTGAGGCCGGTCCATCAGAACTGATTAATCTGACCGGCCTCAGCACTGCCTGTACTGGCTTGGCCCCCCAAAGTGCCCGTGAAGTACGCCAGAAATACGTAGAGTACTTCACGGGTAGGGGGGCCATCGCAATGCCAGACCACATCTGACCGAGGATTTTACCTTTTTAAAATAAAGCAAAAAATTTGAATTCCTACAAACTTGTGTTGTCATTCTTGTATTTTGGGTTTATGTGTCTTCCAGGTTCTAGTAGTGCCAAGTGTATTTGTCCTTAGTAAATAGCCTCAAAACTCAGAGGGAAAAACACTGTTTTGGCATCTTCAGAACTGCTCTTGAGCATAGAAAGAACAAGGCACACCTTTTTTACACTTCCCAAATCTTTTTATTGATTGCACCACATTTTTTTATTCTTTTCGAAATAATAGCCTTTTTTTTTGTGGTGCGGCTTTATTTGCAGAAACATGCATGGGTCGAAAGCCATTTTTTTTTGCAAAAAAAGTAATAAAATAACACAGTGAAAAATACAAACAGGAGATGGGGTGATGTTACCCCTGTTCCATCCCAAATGTGAAGAACCACACTTTATTTTTGGGGCTCAAATGGGTATCTTCAACATGATCCCATGGCTAAGGTAAACATGTGCTATCTGCCATCATGGGGGATCAATGGACGTGCTTTGGGGGTGAAAACCCTTCCTCTCACCTACTTGAGGAGGGAGGAAGAGGTTGCACCCCCAAAACAGGGACATAGATATCCTGTGACGGCAGATAGCACATGTTGAGTCTTCAGTGTCTGCATCTTCACATTTGGGATGTTGGAAATCCCAGAGATAATTTCAGACGCAGAACAAAACACACAAAAAGGGGGGGGGGTTCACACTATTCTCCCCAAAATATCTATCATGTTTTTATATTTTTGCTCAATCACAATCATTCTCTTTCTCATAATGTCCATTTCGCTACTGCATTCCATGATTTCCTGAATGATTATTTTGGCGCTGGCACTCGAGAATGGCGGATTTGGACTTCCTGACACACCCCCACGTTCAGTCCCTAAAAAGAAACCAAATTTTTTTAACTATGCAGGCCTACATCTGTATTTACCTTGAAGTTGTGGTGACAGACACTGACCTGTTGTGCTGATAAGCTCCACCTCTCCTTCCTCCACCTCTCCTTCCTCCACCTCCGCTTCCTCCACCTCCGCTTCCTGAACCTGCTGATCTTGGTCTGCTTTGGGATCTTCGGGGAGTTTCTGTGGTGTTGGGTTCCTCGTCTCATGAGCATGGTGTCCTCCCAGTCTCCTCTCCCCTATGGGAATTTACAACAAAATGTATACTTTAGCACACAGACTTTTTAAAGGCCTGCAAAGGGATTCTCAATGTTTGGAAGTGGGGTACAATTGATATTTGGCCCTGAGTTCCAACATGAACATATGTGATCTTGCAAACTCAACAAAGCAACCTGTTATTTTTGAGGACATTCACAAATACACTTGGATAACCACCAAGGTATCCACTGGACCACCTGTGTGTGACACCATTAAGAAATTGGGTCATGTGGCCCAGAGTATAGTATCTTGATGAAGAACAAAAAAGAGTACACAACTGCTGGAGTGTCATCTCCTTTACCCAGAATACAGTTTATTCTTTCAGTCACATTCTAAATTTCCTGTAAACACATCATCTAGCCAACAATGTGTAGATAAACATTGTTGAAGTAAAATGAGGCATGCCCACATGTAGTTTACGTGGATATGTGCCAAACATGTTTGGGGGAAGAGCAGCAAGTTATTGGTCAAAACATTGGGCAAATAAGTGGACTCTCCACTTAACCTAAAAGATGAGATTTAAAAATGTGAACCCAGTCAAGCCAAGCACATGGTGCAAAACATGGAAGAATACATATTACAATGTGAAAGAACACAGTAAAAATAAACTTACTTTTTTCTATGCTTTTTATAAGCTTCCTATACTGCTCCGGCTCCCTGAGCTTCAGGTCTGACCACCTTTTACGGAGTTGTTCCTTGGATCTCCTGACCCCATATTTTTTATAGAGAGTCTTCGCAACTTTGTCCATAATTTGTGACTTCTGGAGATTAGGGGTGTCGTATGGGCCATGCTTGCCGTCGTAATCCTTCCTCCGCAGAATGTCCACCATCTCCGCCATCTTAGAAAAATACATATTAGTCGCCTTGTATCTTTTTTTACAGGATCGGGACGTTTCCGCCTCCGGGCTTTCCTCGACGGTAATTTCTACTAAAGAAGCCACCTGTGTCTGCGACATGTCGCCGTCTCACACTGTGCGCCGATCGTTAAGGGGCAGGGAAATGCGGAAAAAGTCCGTCATGGGCGGGCGACGGGGGCGGAGTTACACGCATGCGCAGGGTATAAAAAGGGGTAAGAAGTTATTAGGGATGCGTGGAGTAAGGACGACCGGAAGTGAACCAACGAAGTGAACTAAGGTAAGAAGGGAACTCGGGCCTGCAGTGGCATATTAATGGGTCATGATTGTAAAGGGCAATATTGTGATAAGTTGATGAGAAACAATTCTGATCCTTTTATTTTTTTTTTACTTTTTTGTACTTGCTGATCCAAATAGATGCATAAACTAAGAGAGCCGGAGGTGATGCTGATTTTTATCGAAAAGTATAAGGAACAGCGCAACCTGTGGGAGCTCAAACAACCTGCGTATCACAAAAGTGATGTACGAGGGGCAACTATTACCAAATTAGCAGAGGATATGAATCCATGGATCCCAGATGCAGACTACACAATGATCAATAATAAAATCAACAACCTGCGCAATTCTTATAAAAAAAAATACAAGGAAGTGCGCCAGTCCAAGAGATCAGGAGCAGCAGCCGACGATGTAGTAAAGCCCAAGCTGTGGTACTACAAACATCTCCAATTTCTGGATGACCAGATCGAGGCCAGGGAATCTATTTCCAGCCTTCCCTCAACCCTTCCTTCCACCCTTCCCTCCAGCGTTCCTTCCACCCTTCCCTCCACCCCTGCAGAGGCGGAGGAGGAGCCTCCCGAGCTAGAAGAGCCAGATCTTCACATCTTCAGCCCGGTATAGTATCTTTGATCATAATTATTGTCCACTAAGTAATATTAAGTTGAACTGTTTTGATTAGCCATAAAGGATCCCACCCCCCCCCCCCTCAAAAAAAAACCAGTACTGAGTTCAAAATTGTGTGTGATCGATTCCTCAAATAATAGAATTTTTCATTTTATTTTATAAACAGGATGAGGCAAGCCAGGAGGAAGAGGGTCAGGAGTGTGGCAGGCAGGAGGAGGCAGGGCCCAGTGGTACTCAGCAGGTCCCCAGGCCTAGTGGCAGCACCGTCTCCCAAGTGGCTCCCCTCCACGTCAGACCGCCAAAACAACGGCGGATGACACAAGTGGAGGAGGAGTCACTAAAGATGATTCAGGAGGCTGCTGCCATTATGAGGGCCCCCCTCAACCCTACGGAGGGGTTTAGCACCTATCTGGCGGATAAGCTGCTTAGAATGGAGGCGGGACAACGGGCCCTCTGTGAGCATCTCATCTATATGGCCGTACACATGGGGGCGAGGGGACAGCTGACTGAGGCCACCCATATCTCACATCAGCCCAATCCCTCTCCTCCTTCTCCTCCTCCTCCTGCCACATCACCACCCACAGTGGCCCAGCCTGCAAGGGTGCGTGGACGGGGCCGTGGAGAGAACGCTGCAGAGAGGCGTGGAAGGAAGGCTACAAGGAAGAGCAGGAGGTGATTCCCTGGCCTCGAGCTGCTCTTCCAGAAATTGAAGGTTGATGGAGTACCACAGCTTGGGATGATGTATGTCTTTGGCTGCTGCTCCTGATTTCATGCTGTTGTTGATTTTATTATTGATCATAGTCAGGTCTGCATTTGGGATCTAATGACTTTATATTCTCTGCTAATTTGGGAATAGTTGCCCTTCGGTTTTTGTTTTGTTTATTTCCGAAATAAAGGGAAATTTGATTTCAGCAAACCTACATGCCTGATGTGTTTTTTTGGGGAAGTAGCAATAAGATTTCATAAATACAATGTGTAATTAATAACAAGGGACACCAACCTCCATGATTTGTGAAAAATAAAATATTATGTTGTTCTGAGAAATTGACACACCCAAAAATGCACAACAAAATTAAAGACCAAAAAAAAAAAAGGGGGAATTTGTGAGGTCGGCCTTGAAGAATTTTAATAATTATTCCTCAAATCACAAGATAAAAGAAAGACATACGTTTGTCAGAACTCATGAGAAAGTTCTGCTGCCAAAATGACATTTAAAAGACCGTTCGAAAGCAAAAAAACACGCGCTGCATTAAACGAAGCAATAACTTGCAGAATGACGAATGTGCTCTCTCCATTAGGAACGCTAGTTTTACAAGAACGAGCGCTCCCGTCTCCTAATTCAGTCTGAGCATGCGTGGGTTTTTGAACCGATGGACTTGCCCATAGACGATCGGAAATTCCCATCGGTTTTTTATCCATCGGAAAATTTTAAAACAAGTTCTATTTTTTCCAACCAATGGAAAAAAGACCGATGGGTACCATACACGATCGGTTTGTCTGATGAAAACCATTCATCGGACGGTTTTCATCAGTTAAACCGATCGTGTGTACAGGGCTTTACTCTCCGGGCCCCGGCTACTACTGGGTGGGGATTGGAGGAAGATCACTCCACCAGGGAAGGCAAGGAGATAAGCAGGCAGGCGGCTGGCCGGGACTTGAGCCAAGGCAGAGGAACATGCGAGCGGAGCTGAATGGGCACCCAAAACTGAAGAAATGTTCCCTCCGCTCCGACCAGCACATGATCATCAGAAAGGGGCACCGATAATGGAAAAAAATACACCCCCCTAAGCTAGTAAGAGCAGCGGAGTGGGGGTGTGTAATTCTGATATTTTTTTTTTTAATTCTGCACTGACTGTCTTTGAAATTGCCCCAGCCCCTGTTCAAATCCAAACCAGGGGACAAACCCTGGGACAGACTTGGTCGGGGACAGTGTCCTCAATCCGGGGACTGTCCCCTGAAACCGGGGATGTCTGGTCACCCTATCTTAGAATAGTTTCTAACATAACTTGTAACAAACTTCTGTACTTCCTCTACAATCACTTCTTGTAGAACTTCACTCCACTGAGCTCCCAGTCTCTCTCACTAGACTTGCAGATCCACTGCCACTGCATTCCCTGAGCTCTTCCAACCTTCTCACTGAGTATCTTCCTCAAGCGTCACCTCGCTGGCCTGCTTGGTCCCTGGCTTGACACACAAGGCTGCTCTGCAAGCGTCACCTCTGCTGGCTGGGTCCCTGGCTTGACACCTGCTGAAGTTTCCCGATTCTTCACCGTCCCCGGTTGGTGAGAATACTGCTCCGGTACTTGCTTCAGTTACTCACAGTGGTCCCCGGTAACAAGGTGGTTGGTCCCTTAGTGGAGACAGGTTCCCCTCTACCTCCGACCACGACAGGCCAGCAGAACCGTCACTTCTGGTTGGACTGCAAGCCGCAATCCCAACCCTGCGCTGCTCTCTTGCTTCTGGATAGGCCCTCAGACAGCCCGGCACTAGGGTGACCATGTGTCCCGGATTGCCCGGGACAGTCCCGCATTTTGCAGGTCTGTCCCGGGCACCTTCATTCCAGGACAATACAGTGTCCCGGAATTAAACTGACACAGCCACCCCCACCCCCCCCCCCAGGCCAATCTGATGCCCCCAAAAAAGAGCGCCACATCACCGCTTTACTCACTGACAGTACTTGTCCTGGCTGGGAATGCCTGGAGGAGCACAATCCCCACCCCCTGCTTGTGATTGGAGAAATCATAAATCCCGCCTCTTGTGTCCAATCACTGTGCTGTGATTCGTTACAGCACAAGCTGATTTTTGGGAAGGGGGGGTGTCCCTGAATGGTAGTTTGGAAATGTGGTCACCCTACCCGGCACCCAGATGTCCACGGGATAGGCCCCATTTCCGGCCTAGCAGCCCGAGCAGCATAACACACGTCCACCCAGACAGCCGTCCAGGTGGCACAGAACCCCGATCACCTGACTCCACCCAAATATATAGGCTCTCCCAGCAGGCCAAGGGACCCAATAAAATCCCTGTCCATTGGCTGAGACACTCCATCTATTCCTAATCTGTCCTTGTAATGCCCTTGTCTTATCCACTACCACCAGATACCCGGCCATCTAGCGACAGAAGAGAGAAGTGCAGCAATTCCAGACTTAGGGTGAACTCAATTGATCCCTAACAATTTGCCAAGGCCAATACACCTGGCAGGTAAATTTAGGAGCAAACAACAACAAAGGCCTGGGGAATGCCCAGGAAAGAACCAAGCCTACTTACCGACCAGCTCGCAGACAACCAAATAACCTGTCTAACAGTATGCGTTAAAAACAGGGGTTTGTCCGCACGCATTTGCAATTGCATGCGTGAGCCACAGAGCCACGCCAAGGCCCCCTGGAATCTGTGGTCCTACACTAACTATGAGTGTCCCCACAATGGAGGCACATGCATTCTGATGGTTAGATGAGGACAGGTGGACTGAAGGGGAGCCACCCCTCCTTAACCACTTAACGACCGCCCACTGTAAATATACGTCAGCAGAATGGCACCGACAGGCAGAATCACGTATATGTACGTGATTGCCTTTGTATAGTTGGGGGGTCCGATCGGACCCCCCTTCTTTACAGTGAGCGGTCGTTTTACCTTCGGGAGCGATTCGACATGAGGGGACGGCCGTTCGATTCCGGCCACCCCCTCTCGATCGCTCCCGGCGAATGAGAGAGCTTCCCCTGCCTGCCAGGAAGGAGGAAGTGATGTCATCTCTCCTGGGGTGCTCACATATACCGAGCGCCGTACAGGAGAAGATGCCAGGTTAGTACACAAAACAGCACACTGACACCAGGACACATAGGCACATAAATCGCCCCCCCAGGCCCCCCCAGACACCCCCAGATCACCCCCAGCCCCCCCCAGCCCCCAGTCACAGTGTCAGTGATTGCAGTGACCATTTATTTAGTGATCACTGCAATCAGTGACATTTGTGACTGTAAAAGTGTCACTACATTTAGTTTTAGGTCCAGTGTAGCCCCCTAACCCCCCCCCTAATAAAGGTTTAACCCCCTGATCACCCCCCAGATAACCCTTTCACCCCCTATCACCACTGTCACTAAGCAATCATTTTTCTGATCGATGTCTTAGCGTCGGTGATGCTGATCGGTAGCCAGTAATTTTTTTTAGGTTCGCCGCAGGTTTTTATAGCGTCGGGTATCCCCATATATTACCTAATGAAGGTTTAACCCCCTTGATCGCCCCCCAGGTAACCCTTTCACCCCCTATCACCACTGTCACTAAGTTATAATTTTTCTGATCGATGTCTTAGCGTCGGCGATGCTGATCGGTAGCCAGTAATTTTTTTTAGGTTCGCCGCAGGTTTTTATAGCGTCGGGTACCCCCATATATTACCTAATAAAGGTGTAACCCCCTTGATCACCCCCCAGGTAACCCTTTCACCCCCTAGCACCGCCGTCACTATGCGATCATTTTTCTGATCGATGTCTTAGCGTCGGTGATGCTGATCGGTAGCCAGTAATTTTTTTTAGGTTCGCCGCAGGTTTTTATAGCGTCAGGTACCCCCATATATTATCTAATAAAGGTTTAACCCCCTGATCGCCCCCCAGGTAACCCTTTCACCCCCTATCACCACTGTCGCTAAGCAATCGTTTTTATGATCGATGTCTTAGTGTCGGTGATGCCGATAGGTAGCCAGTAATTTTTTTTTAGGTTCGCCGTCAGGTTTTTATATAGCGTCAGGTACCCCCATATATTACCTAATAAAGGTTTTAACCCCCTAATTGCCCCTAGTTAACCCTTTCACCAGTGATCATCATATAAGTGTTACGGGTGACGCTGGTTAGTTAGTTTGCTTTTTATAGTGTCAGGGCACCCGCCGTATATAACCCAATAAAGGTTTAACCCCCTGATCGCCCGGCGGGTGATATCAATTAGGTTTTAGCGTCAGAGAGGGTCTGCGTCACACCCCAGGCAGCGTCAGGTTAGTGCCAGTAACGCTAACACCCACACGTGAAGCATACACCCCCCTTAGTGGTATAGTATCTGATCAGCTCAATATCTGATCTGATCAGATCTATACTAGCGTCCCCAGCAGTTTAGGGTTCCCAAAAATGCAGTGTTAGCGGGATCAGCCCAGATACCTGCTAGCACCTGCGTTTTGCCCCTCCGTCCAGCCCAGGCCACCCAAGTGCAGTATCGATCGATCACTGTCACTTACAAAACAAAAACACACATAACTGCAGCGTTCGCAGAGACAGGCCTGATCCCTGCGACTCCAGTGCTGTAGAAGGTAATTTCACCACCACAGTTAAAAAAAAAAAGCATATATGCCGAAGCATTGGGGCAGCAGGAGCGGAGGAGCGATTTTGCTCCTAATGCCGCGTATATACGGTCGAAATTCCGACGGAGGCTTGCCCGTGGAAAAGTCCGACCATGTGTGTGCGGCATAACTTTTTTGCGGGAGGATGTTCCCATGCTTCGGCATATATAAATGGTGCATGTATGCCCATCATTAGAAGTGGGTGGATGAAGGGCGGTATTCTAATGGTGGGCATACCCACCGATCAATCTCTTTTTTTCGTTCAGCCAACAGGCTGCATGAAAAAAAAGATTACAATACATGTCCAACAAGGACCAGCAACGTACTGGTATGTTGCTGGACTTTGAAGGTTTATACCAGAATGATGCCTGCGGGTTTAGGTATCATCTTGGTATCATTCTTTTCAGCCAGCGGCCGGCTTTCATGTAAAAGCAATCCTAGTGGCTAATTAGCCTCTGGACTGCTTTTACAAGCAGTGGGAGGGAATGTCCCCCCCCCGGATATAAAAAGCGCCATTGGGAAATTGGGAAAGCATTTTATCACACCGATCTTGGTGTGGTCAGATGCTTTGAGGGCAGAGGAAAGATCTAGGGTCCAATAGACCCCAGTTTTTTCAAAAAAGAGTACCTGTCTTTACCTATTGCTATCATAGGGGATATTTACATTCCCTGAGATAACAATAAAAGTGATAAAAATAAATAAATATGGAAGCAACAGTTTAAAAATAAAATAAAAAAGCAAAATTAATAATAAAAAAAAAAAAAAAAAAAAAAGCACCCCTGTCCTGCCCTGCTCTGGCCCAATGGCGAACGCAAGCGTCGGTCTGGCGTCATATGTAAACAGCAATTGCACCATGCATGTGAGGTATCACCGCGAAGGTCAGATCGAGGGCAGTAATTTTAGCAGTAGACCTCCTCTGTAAATCTAACGGGGTAACCTGTAAATGCTTTTAAAGGCTTTTAAAAATGTATGTAGTTTGTCGCCAATGCGCGTTTGTGCGAAATTTTAAAGCATGTCGTGTTTGGTATCTATGTACTCAGCCTAAGATCATCTTTTTTATTTCATCAAACATTTGGGCAATATAGTGTGTTTTAGTGCATTAAAATTAAAAAAAGTGTATTTTTTCCCAAAAAAATGCGTTTGAAAAATCGCTGCGCAAATACTGTGTAGAAAAAAAAAATGCAACACGCACCATTTTATTCTGTAGGGCCTTTGCTTTAAAAATATATATAATGTTTGGGGGTTCAACATAATTTTCTTGCAAAAAAAAATATGTTTTCATGTAAACAAAAAGTGTCAAAAAGGGCTTTGTCTTCAAGTGGTTAGAAGAGTGGATGTAAGCTTCCTAATGTTGTGTATAAAATGCCAGAACAGTTCTAAACCCCCCCAAATGACCCCATTTTGGAAAGTAGACACCCCAAGCTATATACTGAGAGGCATGTCGAGTCCATGGAATATTTTATATGTTGACACAAGTTGCGGAAAAAATAATTTTTTTTTTTTTTTGCACAAAGTTGTCACTAAATGATATATTGCTCAAACATGCCATGGGCATATGTGGAATTACACCCCAAAATACATTCTGTTGCTTCTCCTGAGTACAGGGATACCACATGTGTGAGACTTTTTGGGAGCCTAGCCGCGTACGGGACCCCGAAAACCAAGCACCGCCTTCAGGCTTTCTAAGGGTGTCAATTTTTGATTTCACTTCTCACTGCCTATCACAGTTTCGGAGGCCATGGAATGCCCAGATGGCACAAAACCCCCCCAAATGACCCCATTTTGGAAAGTAGACACCCCAAGCTATTTGCTGAGAGGTATTGTGAGTATTTTGCAGATCTCGCTTTTTGTCACAAAGTTTTGAAAATTGAAAAAAAAAAGAAAAAAAAAAAAAATGTTCTTTCTTCATTTTCAAAAACAAATGAGAGCTGTAAAATACTCACCATGCCTCTCAGCAAACAGCTTGGGGTGTCTACTTTCCAAAATGGGGTCATTTGGGGGGGGGTTTTGTGCTATTTTGGCATTTTATGGCCTTCAAAACTGTGATAGGTAGTGAGGAGTGAAATCAAAAATGTATGCCCTTAGAAATCCTGAAGGCGGTGCTTGGTTTCCGGGGTCCCGTACGCGGCTAGGCTCCCAAAAAGTCCCACACATGTGGTATCCCCGTACTCAGGAGAAGCAGCAGAATGTATTTTGGGGTGCAATTCCACATATGACCATGGCATGTGTGAGCATTATCATTTAGTGACAACTTTTTGTAATTTTCTTTTTTTTTGTCATTATTCAATCACTTGGGACAAAAAAAAAAAATATTCAATGGGCTCAACATGCCTCTCAGCAATTTCCTTGGGGTGTCTACTTTCTAAAATGGGGTCATTTGGGGGGTTTTGTACTGCCCTGTCATTTTAGCACCTCAAGAAATGAGATAGGCAGTCATAAATTAAAAGCTGTGTAAATTCCAGAAAATGTACCCTAGTTTGTAAACGCTATAACTTTTGCGCAAACCGATAAATATACGCTTATTGACATTTTTTTTTACTAAAAACATGTGGCTGAATACATTTTGGCCTAAATGTATGACTAAAATTGAGTTTATTCGATTTTTCTTATAACAAAAAGTAGAAAATATCATTTTTTTTCAAAATTTTCGGTCTTTTTCCGTTTATATCGCAAAAAATAAAAATCGCAGAGGCAATCAAATACCATTAAAAGAAAGCTCTATTTGTGGGAAGAAAAGGACGCAAATTTCGTTTGGGTACAACATTGCATGTCCGCACAATTTACAGTTAAAGCAGCGCAGTGCAAAATTCTGAATTCACCTCTGGTCCTTTAGCTACCAAATGGTCCGGGGCTTAAGTGGTTAAAGGTACAGGAGCACACCAAACACCCAGCAGGTAGCACAATGGCAGCAAAGGTGTTGGTGCGCTGCTGGACCAATACAAGCACCAATGTGATATGAAAAACAAACTTGTCCACTGCCCTCATCTATAGCTGGCCATAACAGTAAGCAGCATTGGAAGGCTAAAGCAGATAACAACAAAAGCCTGGGGAATGCCCAGGAAAGAACCAAGCATACTTACCGACCAGCTAGCAGACAAACATCAGGTTGCTACATACAGATAAGGAAATGTAGGGAGCAGCGCTGTGATTTTCTGTAGTTGAATCTTGCCTTGTTTCTGGTGAACCTTGAAATCCTTGCGCTTTCCATTAAAGTGATTCTAAAGTCAGAAGGTTTTTCATCTTCATGCATTCTATGCCTTCTGTGCGCAGCAGCCCCCTTAACACTTACCTGAGCCCCATCTACATCCAGCGATGTTACACGAGAGACTTGGCTGCCCAGGACTCTCACTCCTGATTGGCTGAGACACACAGCGGGGTCCATTGGCTCCCGCTGCTGTCAATCAAAAGTCAGTAAGTCATTTAGAGGAGAGAGGGGGACGGGGCCGAGCCGTAGCTCCATGTCTGAATGCACACACAGAGCAGCAACTGCTTGCTGTGGGGGCACTTGGCAGGAGGGAGAGGCCAGGAGCTGCGAGGGACCCAAGAAGAGGAGGATTGGGGCTGCTCTGTGCAAAACCAACTGTATAGAGGAGGTAAGTATAACATGTTTGTTATTGTACTTTAGTATCACTTAAACATGTTTCTGCACTTCCTGTTTGCCAGATAATTGTGCTTTCTCCAGCTGATATCTCGCTCTTGTCTCTTCTGCTGCTGTCCATATCTTCACTACTACTCTTTACTGACCTTGTCTTGTTTCTCGACTACGCTTCTACTTGATCCCAACCTGCAATTACTTGTTACCGACCTTTGGCTTGTTTACTGACTACACAATGCAACAATCTTGCCTTGTCTCTTGTTTCGGGTGAACCTTGAAATCTTTACTCCTCCAAAAGGAACTTCCTGATCTAATCCACATCTTTGCACTTCATGTTTGCCAGATTATTGTGCTCTCTTCAGGCAATATCTTTCTCCTTTGCATATCTGCAGCTGCCCTTATATCCACTACCACTTGTTACAAACCTTTGGCTTGTTCCTCGACTACGCTTCTGCTTGATCCCAATCTGCACCCACCTGTTACTGACCTTTGGTTTGTTTACTGAATACGCTTCTGCTTGATCTCAATCTGCACCCACCTGTTACTGACCTTTGGCTTGTTTACTGACTACGCTTCTGCTTGATCCCAACCTGCAACTACTTGTTACTGACCCTTGGCTTGTTCCTCGACTATGCTTCTGCTTGATCCCAATCTGCACCCATCTGTTACTGACCTTTGGTTTGTTTAATGACTACACTTCTGCTTGATCCAAACCTGCAACTACTTGTTACTGACCTTTGGCTTGTTTACTGACTATGCTTCTGCTTGATCCCTACCTGCTATATCAGATCCTCCTTGTGGGGCGATCCTGAGGACCGTGACCTGGTACCAACATGCATCAAAACTAGGGATGAGCTTCGTGTTCGAGTCGAACATACGTTCGACTCGAACATCGGCTGTTCGATCGTTCGACGAAGATCGAACGATTTGGGCCGTTCGCGCCAAATTCGAGTGACGCGAACGGCCCACAATGCACTACGCCATCGCAGTGTCATCCAGGCGCTGTGATTGGCCAAGCATGCACTGTGACCCCGCATGCTTGGCCAATCACAGCGCCGGCAGCGAGGAGAGCAATGATTGGCCACAGGCAGGATGCTGATGGGGTTTAGTACACGCCCCACACTATAAAAGGCCGCCAGTGCGGCGACCTTGTGTAGTGTGTTCCGGAGCAGGGAAAGAGAAGCATAGGCAGGGACAATGTCATTTTTTTTTCCTTTACTAATCCTGGATTCCTTGTGTTTAGGGACAAATAAGGATAGGTAGGGAGAGTGTCAGTGACAGTGTGCTATTCTGTGCTAATCCTTGTTTGTAGGGACAGAGAGCTACAGTGAGGGAAAGTGTCAGTGTGCTATTCTGTTCTAAAACTATTTTGCTGAACCATATTTTCAATCCTTGAGTTGAGGGACAGAGAGCTACAGTGAGGGAAAGTGTCAGTGTGCTATTGTGTTCTAAAACTATTTTGCTGAACCATATTTTCAATCCTTGAGTTGAGGGACAGAGAGCTACAGTGAGGGAAAGTGTCAGTGTGCTATTCTGTTCTAAAACTATTTTGCTGTTCCATATTTTCAATCCTTGAGTTGAGGGACAGAGAGCTACAGTGAGGGAAAGTGTCAGTGTGCTATTGTGTTCTAAAACTATTTTGCTGAACCATATTTTCAATCCTTGAGTTGAGGGACAGAGAGCTACAGTGAGGGAAAGTGTCAGTGTGCTATTGTGTTCTAAAACTATTTTGCTGAACCATATTTTCAATCCTTGAGTTGAGGGACAGAGAGGTACAGTGAGGGAAAGTGTCAGTGTGCTATTGTGTTCTAAAACTATTTTGCTGAACCATATTTTCAATCCTTGAGTTGAGGGACAGAGAGGTACAGTGAGTGAAACTGACAGTGTGCTATTCTGTTCTAAAACTATTTTGCTGTTCCATATTTTCAATCCTTGAGTTGAGGGACAGAGAGGTACAGTGAGTGAAACTGACAGTGTGCTATTCTGTTCTAAATCAATTTTGCTGTTCCATATTTTCAATCCTTGAGTTGAGGGACAGAGAGGTACAGTGAGGGAAACTGACAGTGTGCTATTCTGTTCTAAAACTATTTTGCTGTTCCATATTTTCAATCCCTGAGTTGAGGGACAGAGAAGGACACTCGTAGAAATTATCAGTGTGCTATTCTGTGCTAAATCTTGTTTGTAGGGAGGGACAGAGTAGGACAGTGAGGGAAAGTGTCAGTGTGCTATTCTGTTCTAAAACTATTTTGCTGAACCATATTTTCAATCCTTGAGTTTAGGGACAGAGAAGGATAGGCAGGGGACAGTGTCAGTGTCATTGTTGCTAAGCCTCCTGCACAGTATACACCTGAAGGTAGCCCTTATTGCTGTTTTTCCCATCTCCCTGCAGGCCATCCATTAAAATGTCTGGAAGGCAACCAAGGAGAGGCAGACAGTCAGGAGGCAAAAAAAGAGGGCAAGCAGGCTCTGTGTCTGGGGGCAACAGTGCTGGTCGTGTACGCGGTGCATTGTCATCAGCACATGGCCATGGGACACGCTTGTCCTTGTTTTCGGCAGCTGGACATGTTGAGCCACATCATGCCGAAGACTTGGTAGAGTGGATGACCAAGCCCACCTCATCCTCCTCATCCTCTCTCACCCAGGCTCAGGGTAGTGGCAAAGCAGCTGCCAAAGCGTCCTCTTCTCTGGTATCATTATCTTCATTAGTCAATCCTTCCCTAGACCCACCATGCCCTCCTCCTGAGGAGTCCCCCGAACTGTTTGAGCACAGTGTTGGGTACATGCTCCAGGAGGATGCCCAGCGTTTGGAAGGATCTGATGATGATACCCAGCTAGAGGAAGGCAGCAGCGTGAGAGCAGAGAGAGGGGATGCTCAAGAAGGACACCAATCTGGCTGTCATGTTCCAGCAGCTGCAGCATACTGCCAGATTGGCTCCAGTGATGAGGAGGGAGGGAATGATGAGGTCACTGACTCCACGTGGGTGCCTAATAGGAGAGAGGAGGAGGAGGAGGATGAGGAGGAGGCACATCTCCAACGAGGCAGGATGCCCTTGAGTGGCCAGCGTATGGGCAGCACACCGACGGAATCACACCGCAGAGCTCCGCCTGTGCAGGGCGCTGCCTCTGCCCGTCATTCAAAAAGTTCTTTGGTGTGGGCCTTTTTTGAGGCAAGTGCATCAGATCGCACAGCTGCTGTTTGCAACATATGTCTCAAGCGTATATCGCGTGGCCAAAACATCAGCCGCTTGGGCACCACATGCTTGATCAGACATATGTTGACCTGCCATGCAGCTCGTTGGCAAGCCTACCTTAAAGACCCACACCACAGAACAAAGCTGACCTCTTCTTGCACCGCATCAGCTGGGATCTCCAACCCCACTATACCTTCACTCCTCTCTGAAACCTGCTCTGAGAGGAATGAAGGTGTAGAATTAGGTGTGTCACAGGCAAGTACTTGCGGGCACTCTGCTAGCAGTACACCAACGTCCGATTCTAGCAGGCAAATTTCCCTGCCCCAGCTGCTGGACCGTCGAAAGAAGTTCACTCCCAGCCATCCACATGCCCAGCGGTTGAATGCTAGCTTGGCTAAATTGCTAGCGCTTCAACTGCTGCCTTTTCAGTTGGTAGACTCGGCCCCCTTCCGTGAGTTTGTGCAATGTGCGGTTCCTCAGTGGCAGGTTCCCAAACGACACTTTTTCGCACGGAAGGCTATTCCGGCTCTCTACAGGCATGTGGAAGGCAATGTCTTGGCCTCGCTGGACAGGGCGGTCAGCGGTAAGGTGCATATTACCGCTGACTCATGGTCCAGCAGGCATGGACAGGGACGTTACCTTTCTTTCACGGCCCATTGGGTCACTCTTTTGGCAGCTGGGAAGGATGCAGGACAAGGTGCAGTAGTGTTGGAGGTTGTTCCACCCCCACGCCTCCAAAATGCTACTACTGGTTGTGACACACCTCTCTCCTCCACCCCCTCCTCTTCTTCTTCCTCCATGGCCTCTTCCTGTGGTTTGTCCTCGGAACCAGCGGTGCTCCATAGGCGTTCAAGGGGCTACGCAAGTACGCAGGCAAAAAGATGCCATGCCGTGCTTGCGCTGGTGTGTTTGGGGGACAGGAGCCACACTGGGGCAGAGGTCCTGTCTGCTCTGCAGGGGCAGGCCGAGAGGTGGTTGACGCCACACCAGCTTAAGCCAGGAATGGTGGTTTGCGACAATGGCACCAACCTCCTCTCCGCCCTCCGACAGGGACAACTGACCCATGTGCCCTGTATGGCTCACGTCCTTAACCTGGTGGTGCAGCGGTTCTTGGCCAGGTACCCGGGCTTACAGGATGTCCTGAGGCAGGCCAGGAAAGTCTGTGTGCATTTCCGCAGATCTTATAATGCCAGTGCTCGCCTGGCTGAGCTTCAAAAGGAGTTGAACCTGCCCAAGAACCGCCTTATATGTGACATGCCCACCAGGTGGAACTCAACGTTGGCCATGCTGCAGTGGCTGCACACGCAGCAGAGGGCCATCAATGAGTACCTGTGCGACTACGGCACCAGGACAGGGTCAGGGGAGCTCGGGGTTTTTTTCACCACGCCAGTGGGGCATGATCAGGGATGCATGCACTGTCCTGGCACCATTTGAGGAGGCCACGAGGATGGTGAGCAGTGACAGTGCATGCATCAGTGACACTGTACCTCTTGTCCACCTGTTGGAGCACACGCTGCGTGGAATAATGGACAGGGCACTTGAGGCAGAACAGAGGCAGGAAGAGGAGGACTTCCTTGCCTCTCAAGGCCCCCTTTACCCAGACAGTGTTCCTTCTGTCCCACCCATCGCACAGGAAGAGGAGGAAGAGGAGGAGGAGGAGGAGGAGGATTGTGTCAGCATGGAGGTGGAGGCTGGCACTCAGCATCATCAGCAGCAGTCTTTTAGGGATGATTTACAGTCCCAAGAAACCAGTGGACTTGTACGTGGCTGGGAGGAGGTGGCTGCGGATCATGTCGTCCTTAGTGACCCAGAGGACTCCGGACTGAATGCCTCAGCTAACCTACGCTGCATGGCCTCCCTGATCCTGCAAAGTCTGCGGAAGGATCCTCGTATTCTTCGGATCAAGGAGAGGGACCATTACTGGCTGGCCACTCTCCTTGATCCACGGTACAAGGGTAAGGTTGCGGACCTTATCGTACCGTCGCAGAGGGAGCAGAGGATGAGACAACTCCGGGAGGCCTTGCAGAAAGGTCTGTGCAACGCGTTCCCAGAGACTGGGAGGTTACAAACTCCTGGTCCTGGACAACGAGTTGCTGAGGCTTCGGGCAGTCAAAGAAGGAGCGGTGGGGAAGGTGGCCGTCTGACCGATGCGTTCAGACAATTCTTTAGTCCGCAGCCCCAAAGTATGATCGGTTCCAGCAACCATCGCCAGCGTCTGATATACATGGTGCAGGAATACCTAGGGGCAAGGTCAGACTTGGACACCTTCCCCACCGAAAATCCTCTGGCTTACTGGGTCTTGAGGATGGATCACTGGCCAGAGCTTGCACAGTATGCAATTAAGCTACTGGCCTGTCCTGCATCCAGCGTTCTTTCAGAACGCACATTCAGTGCTGCTGGAGGATTTGTCACGGATCACAGGGTGCGCCTGTCCACCGACTCGGTTGATCGACTGACTTTCATCAAGATGAACCAGTCTTGGATCACCACCAGCTACCACACACCAGATGCTGATATAACAGACTAATTGATTTTAAAATGTCACATCCCTTCAAGACTGATGCTGATGCTGAGTGCCTGTGCTGTTATGTTGTCTGGCTATCCTCCTCCTCCTCCTCAATGATACGATTAACGATGATAGCTTGGAAGATCATTTTGGTTTATGGGTGACGCCACCAGTGGCTAAGGCCCAATTTTCCAGCCCCTGTTTAACAGGGGCATGTAATTAAAATTTTTGATGCAATACTTTGCAACAGGCCTCATTGCTGTGCTCCAAGTACAGTATCTGTGAGGGGTTGCAGTGTTGTGCCACCAGTGCCTAAGGCCCAATTTTTCAGCCCCTGTTCAACAGGGGCATGCAATTATAATTATTGATCTAATAATTCACAGCAGGGCCCATTGCTGCGCCCACCAAGAGTAACCGTCAGGCCTTACAGTGTTGTGGCACCAGCAACACCATCACCACCACCACCACCACCACCAAAGGCCCAATTTTTCAGCCCCTGTTCAACAGGGGCATGCAATTATAATTATTGATCTAATAATTCACAGCAGGGCCCATTGCTGCACCCACCAAGAGTAACTGTCAGGCCTTACAGTGTTGTGGCACCAGCACCACCATCACCACCACCATCAAAGGCCCAATTTTTACTACCACTGATCAACAATTATATGTTATTACAATTCCTGATATTATACTTGACAGCAGGGCGTTCCAGCACCCACCAAGAATAACTGTGAGTGCTTACAGTGTTGTGCCAACACCAACAACTAAGGGGCCTATTTCTGCAGAGTATATACGGCAGGTCCCTACTTTCAAACATCCAACTTACAAACTACTACTACTTGCAAACGGAAGAAGACAACAGGAAGTGAGAGGAAATCTACCCCTAGGAAGGAAAATTCTCTCCTGTAAGAATTAATATGGGAGAAAGGTGTCTCCTCTGTACTGATGCTTTATCAGCAATCCTTGTTTCAATACAAACACCACATTTCAAAAACAGTTGTCATTGGGACGCAAAGTGAGGTGAAATGTTCTGAACAGGGGCACAGACAGCAAAAAAAATGTGACAGGGGTGATAACCCTTACCTATGTTTTCCAAAAAGCTAAAAAAAAGGAATTTGGCATGGAGCTACACTTCAACAATGCAGCTGTTCAAAATTACAAACAGATTCTACATAAGAACAAACCTACGGTCCCTGTCTTGTATGCACCACCTGTATACGGCTGTTCAGAGTATATAGGGGCTTTTTTATTTTATGTGCGGGGTTCCCCTTAATATCCATACAAGACCCAAAGGGGCTGGTAATGGGCTGGGGTAGGGGGGGGGGGGGGGTCATGGGGTAGCTATGCCATTTTTCTTAAAGATTTTCATCCATATTACCGGGACCAGACATGACATTAAAGCCGCAAGCAGTTTTAAATGGCTTTTTTTTCCTTTAGAAGTGTCATTTTGTGCAGGGACAGTTCTAAACACGGGAAACACGTGGCACTTCACAGGCATACTTTAGACACCCCCCAGGTACGATATTTAAAGGAATATTTGACTTTTTTTTTTCACTTTATGCATCGTTAAAATGACTGCTCCCTTAAAACGCCCGTTTTTAAAACTTCTTTTTGCATTGATACATGTCCCCTGGTGCAGAACCCGGGTTCCCAAACTCTGTTTAGGACAATAACATGCATAATAGTTGTTATAATTAGCACTTTAGAATCCGAACGTTCGCATCCATTGTATTTAATAGGGTTCTAATGTTCGTGCGAACTTTCGGTCCGTTCGCGGGTTCTGGTGCGAACCGAACCCGGGGGTGTTCGGCTCATCACTAATCAAAACCCATCTCCACCATCAGGAGCTCTGATGAACTTAGTTAGTGCTCAGACCCCACACATCCGATGAGCCCACGTCACCAGCCAGGGTGATCAGCTTGTAGATCTATCCTGCTGGTCAGTGGCGAGCCTCTCTACTGCTATAGCTTCTGGTCTCTAAATCTGACCTCTAACCCCTGACTGCGACACGCAGTATTCTAAGTGAGGTCTTAAGCTGGCCAAACACTACTGGAATTTTGTCTGACTCCTCCTGGGTTGGACAAACCTGAGCATTGTATGACCCTGCTTTGTGATAATAAATCACCTCTAATGTTCGGTGTCCTGTGTGTGTGAATGTTGCCACATTATATAAAACTATTGAATTTTTTTACATTTTAGAAAGGGGTGTCTCTGGATTGTGAATAATTTTAAAGGTTACCTTGACTAAAAAAAACGGTTGAGTAACACGAGGGAAGCTGTACAGATTGTGGAATCTACAGAGGCAATCCGTTAGTCATAGAACGAGGTGCGCCCACCAGGGAAAGGGGGTGTTATCCCACCTGCTGGTATGTATGTGTGCTGGATGGCAGCCAGAGCTAAATGGCAGATCAGTGCAGATTCTCCCCGCTGGAACTCTACATACAGAATGTATATGAGGGGATATGAAGAACCCAACAATGCAACATTATTGTGAAAAACAGACACATAACATTATCCATATACCCCAATCCGACCCTTTTCACCTAGAATTTAATCTTTTTATTTAAAAAAAAAACACAAAAGAATCGGAATTCCATTCCAAGATCTTTTCATTTCTTTTATATAAATTAAAGTATATTTAGAGGAGGAGAGGGTTAGAACCTTTTTGTTGGATTTTATTGCTATCTGTATCCCAGGGGAGAGTAGGGATGAGCAGAGTGACTACAGTGAAAATGATTTTGTTGACTCATTTAGTGCTCTTTGTTTTTGTTTTATGTGTTTTGTCCTTTTTATGTGATCATTCTGTGTATTGTTGCATTGATTACTCTACTTTGCTTTAACCACTTCAGATACAGAAGGTTCTACCCCCTTTATGACCAGGAAATGTTTTGCTATTCAGTCCTAGACATATGCAATTCGTTTTGTTTCCAATTCATTTTTCATGAATTTAGAGAAATTCGTTAATTCCGAAATCTCTGAATTTCCGAATTCTTCAATTTCCGAATTTTCGGATTTCCGAAATTTCGAATTTCCGAATTTTTAAATTTACGAATTTTCGGATTTCCGAATTTTTCAATTTATGAATTTTCGGATTTTCGGATTTCCAAAATTTAGAATTTACGAATTTCGGAAATTCGGAATTTTGAAATTGCGAATTTCGAAAATTCTGAATTTCTGACATTCGGATTTTCGAATTTCCGAATTCCGAATTTCGAAAATTCCGAATTTTCAAATTTCCGAATTTCAGAAATTCGGAATTTCAGAATTTCAGAAATTCGGAATTTCGAAAATTCGAAAATTTGAGATGCGAAAATTCAAAATTGCAAAATTTGAAAATCTAAAATTCGAAAATGGGAAATTTGGAAAGTTGAATTTCCGAATTCCGAATTTTTAGAATTTCGTTTTTTTGCTTCTTTTTTTTCGTTTTCGTTTTATTTGTTTTTTCGGAATTCCGAATTTCCGAAAAAAGAAAAAAAACGAAAAAACCGAAAACGAAAAAAACAAATTTTTTGAATTTCCGAAAAAAGCAAAAAAACAATTTTTCGGCAGTGCACATGTCTATTCAGTCCTGCGCTACTTTAACTGGCAATTGTGCGGTCAGGGCTGGCCCAAGACATTGTGCTGCCTGGGTCCAAGAATGAAATGCTGCCCCCCCAAAAAATAAATCACGCCCACCAAAAGGGCTGCATTGGTGGGGAGGGGGGGGGGGGGGTAAAGGGGCTGCTTTATGGGGTATAGGGACAAAAAAACGAACAAAAAAAAACAGTAATAACTTTATTAATGTAGCAAAGTCCCGGGCCTCTCTAGGCCTAATGGTGACCTCCAGAGTTAGGGACAGCCGACATCCTCCTGTGTAGAGTGGGTTACGAGGCATGGTCGGTGTAATGCAAGGTGGATTGATGGGCGCCAGACACTTCTTGAATGCAAAGAGATTTATTGTCTCTTAAACAGAACTGTGAGAGGGAGGGTTAGGGCCAGGACACCCTTTAGTAGATGGAATGTTAATTGGCAGATCCCAAAACTTCTATAGGCAGACTGCCATGCAGGGAATGGTATCTAGCTAGACACCCTATCTGCATGTGTAGGATCGCTGTCTCCTATGGCAACAGTCTTGTAACAGTTTCTAACAAAGGTTGCAATGAACTCTTTCACTTCTTCTACAATCTCCTATTGTAGAACTTCACTCCACTGAGCTCCCAGTCTTTCACTCGACTCCCTGATCCACTGCCGCTGGATCCCCTGAGATCTTCCAGTCTTCTCACTCAGTATCTTCCTCAAGTGTCACCCCCAATTCCTCACTGGGTCCCTGGCTTGGCACTCACAGATACTCCTCAAGCTTCACCCTTGCTGACACGTTAGGTCCCGGGCTTAGCACTCCACAAGCGTCACCTCTGCTGTCCCGCTGGATCCCTGGCTTGACACTTGCTGAAGCTTTCCAACTTCTTCACCGTCTCCGGTTGGCGAGAAGTCTGCTCTGGTACTGGCCCCAGCTTACTCATAATGGTCTCCGGTAACAAGGTGGATGGTCCCTTAGTGGCGACAGCTTCCCCTCCACCTCCGACCACAACTGGCTGCCCGGTTTGCAGAACCGTTACTTCTGGATGGACTACAAGACCGCAGTCCCAACCCTGCACTACTTCTGGATAGGCCCTCAGACAGCCTAGCAGCCAGTCCCCAGGATAGTCCTTAGGTTTCTGGTCTAGCATCCCGGGGGAAAATGACAAATGTCCACCCAGACAGCTGTCCAGAACCCCGATCACCTGACTCCACCCAAATAAATAGGCACTCCCAGCAGGCCAAGGGACCCTAATCTGTCCTTGCAATGCCTTTGTCTTATCTAATGTCACCAGATACCCGGCCATCTAGTGACAGAAGAGAGAAGTGCAGCAATTCCAGAAAAAGGGTGAAATCAATTCACCTCCTAACAATTGGCCTAGGCAACTATCACTTGGCAAATTAATTTAATGGATACCGTGCCTAAACATCAGGGTGCTACATCAAATATAAAATATAGAAAATATTATATATACTGTTATTTTCTTCTATAACTCACCACCGGCCCGGACCACACCCACTGCCTGTCCTCAGTCTTCCTGTCACTCCTTTGTCTGCCTCTGCCACCGCCCTAGATGATCCAGCCTGCCCTGCGTGATATGTAGTGCGCTGATGTCTGACATCATTGCGCACACCACGATGACGCGAAGGACGTTCCCCGGAGGAGACGCTCCGCCTCGGCATACTCATCAGTTTGCACTACCGGCGGCAGTATGAGATGGGGAAATGCCACCCGTAATGTGCCGCAAACTGATGACACACAAAACTGCTGGAAAAAAAAACCTTTGCCGCCCCTTTGAAAGTGCTGCCTGGGTCCACTGGACCCCGAGGGACCCATGGCAGAGTCGGCCCTGTGTGCGGTCATGCAACCAGGGCCGTCGCAACAGGACAGGCAACACAAGCAATTGCTTGGGGCCCCGAGCTGGCCTGGGGCCCCAGCCTAGGGTGCCTTCCTGCTGCCTGTCACTGTCCTGGGATTTCCGCCCTGGGTCCAGGGCTCGAGTCCTGCGGCAACGCATGGGAACGGTGTCCCTGCACTTTTTTCACAGCAAGAACGCCGTTCCCTTTGCAGGACTCGAGCAGCCGAGCTGCCCGAGCCGATCCGCGGATTGTGGCCATAGGAAAGGCTGCGACTTCGGCCTAGCTCCGAAGCGGCAGCCATCTTGGTACACCCGGCGGCAGCGGCTGAGGTGAGATGTGGGGAGATTTGTACAGGAGGGAGATGTGGACATTACAGGGGGAGATGTGGACAGTACAGGGGGGAGATTTGGACAGTACAGGGGGAGATGTGGACAGTACAGGGGGGAGATGTGGACAGTACAGGGGGGAGATGCGGATATTACAGTGGGGGAGATGATGTGGATTACAGTGGGGGAGATGATGTGGATATCACACGGTCCCCCTGTCCATCCCACAGTCCCCCTGTCCATCCCACGGTCCCCCTGTCCATCCCACGGTCCCCCTGTCCAACCCACGGTCCCCCTGTCCATCCCACGCTCCCCCTGTCCATCCCACGCTCCCCCTGTCCAACCCACGGTCCCCCTGTTCATCCCACGCTCCCCCTGTCCATTTCACTGTCCATAAACAGTCCTAAACAGCATCTTAATGTTAATGTGAGTGTGTATGTGTTTTAAGTATGTTGGATTATATGCAACAGCAGTATTTGCACTGTAAACCTTTTTTATTTATATAAAGTGTGGGTGAGCTTAAACTGTATCGCTATGCTGTGGTTCCTGAAGGCTTTGCGTGAGTGCGGGGGGGGGAGGTTATTGGGGGGGCCTCCATGTCCATTTTGCTTGGGCCCCCCAAATTCCTTCAAACGGCCCTGCATGCAACGCTGTACCAAAATTACATTTATATAATTTTTTTCCCCCACAGATAAAGCTTTTTTTTGGTGGTATTTGATCACCATTGGGATTTTTATTTTTTTATAATAAAAAAAGACTGAAAATTTTGGGGAAAAAACACCAATATTTTTTGATATAAAACATATCCAAAAAAAAAAATCGAATTTCTTCATAAATTAAGGCCAAAATGTATTTTTCTACATGTCTTCGGGACCCACTACATTACAGGGCTGTACATGGCCCTTTAGCCAACAACCAGCTCATAGCCAATGCAAGCCACTCTGCTCTGTGTACCGGTGGTGGGATGAAAACTCTACTCTACATCGTTTCTCTGGTCCAACGTAGATACCAGCTATAAGTGAATGGCAGAACTCATGTCACAAGGCCCTGCGTTTCTCTGTAGTTCCAGATCAGGGGCTCTAACAGTCCAGCCGGACATCTAGGGCCCATACAACATGGGGGCCTGGATCACCAGGTATGTATTCCTTAGAGGGGTCTGCTCCCCACTGCCAAGTGTTCTTCCTCTGCCGCCGGTCCCGCCGATGACCCTGCGTCCCGCTGATCTGTCCGCGCCGATGTCAAGCATTTCTTAAATAACGATGGGGGCGTGGCAATCGGATTACGTCATCCGGCTGCCACGCCCCCTTGTGACGTCACTGACCGGGGCATGATGGGTCAGTGACGCCACAAGGGGGCGTGGTCGCCAGATGATGTAATCCGATTTCCACGCCCCCATTGTTATTTAAGAAATGCTTGACATCGGCGCAGACAGATCAGCGGGACGCAGTATCGAAGTAGGGTCGTCGGCAGGAGTGGCGACAGAGGTGAGCGCATTCTCAGCACCCAGCCTTGGATCCCAGTGGATGCATATGTGCAGTAGCTGGGTGTTAAAGAGGATGGGTTTTACTTCCTCTTTATTCCCCATCAAAAAAAGCATAATGGGCTAGTGAGCACCGCATACTAGCCCATTCTGTGGCACTTACCTGCAAACGAAGCCGGCGATGACCCCGTTGGAGGCCGCATCCATCTTCGCCCCTCTTCCTTCCGGGGCCGCAGACTCCGGCTCTGTGACTGGCCGAGGCCGTGTGACGTCACTCCTGCGCATGCGCACGGGAGCCGCCAGTTCCAGCACACGCTGGGGAAGAAACGGCGCGGAGGGCCGCTCCTTTCTCTGCGCATGCGCCGATGAACTCGATAAATATTTAGGCAATCCTTATTCTAGGCTTACCAAAATGTCTCAGGGGGGGGGGGTATAACCACTTTAAGGCCCGCTCGCCTTGTCGCCACACATGTGCATTACACAGCCAGAGGTTAAAGTTATATTTTGCTCACCTTACCATGGAGTCCTTTGCACCGTCCTCTACATTTTGCCGTTTATCTTGGTGCTCCCACTTCTCTTCTCCAGACCGGTTCTGTTCCCATGGTTTTAGCTGATCGCTGTTTATATACAGGACTATTTCTGCCTTTTTATTATATTATATATATATATTATTAGCTGTGTGTATTTTTTATATATCCGTCAGTAAAAAAAATTTGGAATACAAGCGTGATCGCTATATTATCCTCCATTTACTGTTATCACTTCTCCTTCTCCTGAGCACCAGAGAATAGCTTGTCTTTTACGATGTCATAACAATGAATGTTCATATCCCTGTACATGGCACCATCTCTGTATACACTCCGTACGCCCCCCCCCCCCCCCTGCGCTGCACTTCTCCGGGTTATATCACACCCCGGGGCTACATGGCACCGCCTCTGTATACACTCCGTACAACCCCCCCCCCCCCGCTGCAAACCTCCGGGTTATATCACACCCCGGGGCTACATGGCACCATCTCTGTATACACTCCGTACGCCCCCCCCCCCTGCGCTGCACTTCTCCGGGTTATATCACACCCCGGGGCTACATGGCACCATCTCTGTATACACTCCGTACGCCCCCCCCCCCCTGCGCTGCACTTCTCCGGGTTATATCACACCCCGGGGCTACATGGCACCGCCTCTGTATACACTCCGTACAACCCCCCCCCCCCCGCTGCAAACCTCCGGGTTATATCACACCCCGGGGCTACATGGCACCGCCTCTGTATACACTCCGTACACCCCCCCCCCCTGCGCTGCACTTCTCCGGGTTATATCACACCCCGGGGCTACATGGCACCGCCTCTGTATACACTCCGTACAACCCCCCCCCCCCCCCCCGCTGCAAACCTCCGGGTTATATCACACCCCGGGGCTACATGGCACCGCCTCTGTATACACTCCGTACAACCCCCCCCCCCCCGCTGCAAACCTCCGGGTTATATCACACCCCGGGGCTACATGGCACCGCCTCTGTATACACTCCGTACACCCCCCCCCCCCTGCGCTGCACTTCTCCGGGTTAAATCACACCCCGGGGCTACATGGCACCATCTCTGTATACACTCCGTACGCCCCCCCCCCCCCCCCCCTGCGCTGCACTTCTCCGGGTTATATCACACCCCGGGGCTCAACCACAGGTAACCATCTACCCCTGGAAATCTCACTTTATACAGTTGTGCTCATAAGTTTACATACCCTGGCAGAATTGATGATTTCTTGGCCATTTTTTGAGAGAATATAAATGATAAACACAAAAACAATTCTTTCACTCAGGGTTAGTGTTTGGCTGAAGCCATTTATTATCAATCACCTGTGTTTACTCTTTTTATATCATAATGACAACAGAAACTACCCAAATGACTCTGATCAAAAGTTTACATACTCTGGTGATTTTGGCCTGATAACACAAGTTGACGCAAAGGGGTTTGAATGGCTATTAAAGGTCACCATCCTCACCTGTGATCTGTCTGCTTGTAATTAGCGTGTGAGTATATAAAAGGTCAACGAGTTTCTGGACTCCTGGCAGACCCTTGCATCTTTCCTCCAGTGCTGCACTGACGTTTCTGGATTCTGAGTCATGGGGAAAGCAAAAGAAATGTCAAAGGATCTGCGGGGAAAAGGTAGTTGAATTGTATAAAACAGGAAAGGGATATAAAAAGATATCCAAGGAATTGAGAATGTCAATCAGCAGTGTTCAAACTCTAATCAAGAAGTGGAAAATGAGGGGTTCTGGTGACACCAAACCACGGTCAGGTAGACCAACTAAAATTTCAGCCACAACTGCCATGACTAGTGTAGTCCAGATAACCCAACCTTTACCTACTAACCTTTTACACATACCTTATTCCCCTTAAACCTTTATCAATGACGAGACACACAGGTTTTGGAGTATAAATGGCCATAACAGCCTATTTATTAAATAATTCCAATAATTAATTTATTAAATAATAATTTCCAATACTTTTTAAATAACATTTTAACCAAAACAACTTCTTTAACACCAGCCTGTTGGTCTTTGACGGCATCCCTGCTTAAACTTTAACCACCACTACATTGCGGAACCTTTTTACCGTACCAGGCCTCCAGCCGTATTAACCAGCTCGGAGATAACCCCTGTTTCCCGCACTGCAACCATAACCGTATTCCAGCAGACACCATTCCACTGGAATAACCCCAGAGGGGCCCATACCACAGATGAGCCCCCCACCACTTCCATCACATCTGTTATTTTCCACCATCAAAGACCAAGGACACCGCCACACACTGTTACAGTGGGGGTCGAAAGTTTGGGCACCCCAGGTAAAAATGTGTATTAATGTGCATAACGAAGCCAAGGAAAGATGAAAAAATCTCCAAATGGCATCAAATTACAGATTAGACATTCTTATAATATGTCAAAAAAAGTTAGATTTTATTTCCATCATTTACACTTTCAAAATTACAGAAAACCAAAAAATGGCGTCTGCAAAAGTTTGGCCACCCTGCAGAGTTAATATCTTGTACTGCCCCCTTTGGCAAGTATCACAGCTTGTAAACGCTTTTTGTAGCCAGCCAAGAGTCTTTCAATTCTTGTTTGAGGTATCTTTGTCCATTCTTCCTTACAAAAGTCTTCCAGTTCTTTGAGATTTCTGGGCTGTCAGTCACGCACTGCTCTTTTAAGGTCTATCCATAGGTTTTCAATAATGTTGAGGTCAGGAGATTGTGAAGGCCATGGCAAAACCTTCAGTTTACACCTCTTGATGTAATCCCCCGTGGATTTTGAGGTGTGTTTAGGATCATTATCCATTTGTAGAAGCCATTCTCTCTTTAACTTCAGCTTTTTCACAGATGGCATCAAGTTACCATCCAAAATTTGCTGAAATTTTATTTTTCCTTCTACTCGTGAAATGTTCCCTGTGCCACTGGCTGCAATACAACCCCAAAGCATGATTGATCCACCCCCATGCTTCACAGTTGGACAGAGGTTCTTTTCATTAAATTATGTGCCCTTTCTTCTCCAAACGTACCTTTGCTCATTCCGGCCAAAAAGTTCTATTTTAACCTCATCGGTCCACAGAACTTGTTTCCAAAATGCCTCAGGCTTGTCTATATGTTCATTTGCAAAGTTCAAACGCTGATTTTTGTGGTAAGAACGTAGAAGAGGTTTTCTTCTGATGACTCTTCCATGAAGACCATATTTGTACAAGTATCTCTTTAAAGTGGAATAGTGTACCACAACTCCAGTGTCTGACAGATCTTTCTGGAGGGATTGTGCAGTCAAACGTGGGTTTTGAATTGCTTTTCTCACAATCCTGCGAGCTGTTCTGTCTGATATTTTTCTTGGTCTTCCAGATCTTGCTTTAACTTCCACTGTTCCTGATGACTGCCATTTCTCAATTACATTCCGAACAGAGGATATTGACATCTGAAAACGCTTTGCTATCTTCTTATAGCCTTCTCCAGCTTTGTGAGCGTCAACTATTTTCCAGTTTCAGTTTTCTAGACAACTGCTTAGAAGAACCCAAGGTGCTGATTGTTGGGGGAAGGTCAGATGAGTCTGGCCATTTAAAACCTTTGAGATTGACATCACCTGGTCTTCCCAGACGATGATTGAGAACAATCCATGACACTGGCAGGTCTCAGCTTTGCAAAGGGGGCAGTGCATGCTAGAAATTCTGCAGGGTGCCCAAACTTTTGCAGACGCCATTTTTTTGTTTTCTGTAATTTTGAAAGTGTAAATGATGGAAATAAAATCTAACTTTTTTTGACATATTATAAGAATGTCTAATCTGTAATTTGATGCCATTTGGAGATTTTTCCATCTTTCCTTGGCTTCGTTATGCACATTAATACACATTTTTACCTAGGGTGCCCAAACTTTCGATCCCCACTGTATGACGACCACCATCCATGGAACCTGAAAGAAAAAAAAGCAGACACACAACACCAACACGTAACACACAGGGAGGGTGGGTGGGAAAAACTGCCTTCTCCTGTTCTATCCTGCTGACTGACTCCCGGGAGACCCCGCCCCTTAATTTATATTGCTCCTCCCTTCCACACCATTTACCATCCTGTCCCTCCCCTTCACCATTCCATTTTCTTTTTAACCCCCTGTTGGCTTCCTTTACACATCAGTCATGCCCGGCCCTACGTTATTTTGTCACTTTGTTTTGTCCAATCCGGGCCTCACTGGAAAATTGTTGGGGATGCAAAGAAAACCCCACAAATATCTTCAGGTGAAATACAGGACTCTCTGAGAACATGGGGTGTGGCTGTTACAAGATGCACAATAAGGGGACACTTGAAGAAAGATGGGCTGCATGGGCGAGTCTCCAGAAGAAAGTCATTACTACACAAATGTCACAAAGTATCCACCTTACAATAGGCCAAACAGCACAGAGACAAGCCTCAAACCTTCTGCCACAAAGTCATTTGGAGTCATGAGACCAAAATTGAGCTTTTTGGCCACAACCATAAACCCTACTGTAGCAAGGTATTACCATTGCAAGCATCGTTAAGGACGGCAATCTGTGCTGTGAATATGAACTCGGTTCTTTCATTGGTTATTTCATACCAATTGGTTACAACTAGTGACCAGAACCCGCGAACGGACCGAAAGTTCGCACGAACATTAGAACCCTATTAAATACAATGGATGCGAACGTTCGAATTCTAAAGTGCTAATTATAACAACTATTATCCATGTTATTGTCCGAAACAGAGTTTGGGAACCCGGCTTCTGCACCAGGGGACATGTATCAATGCAAAAAGAAGTTTTAAAAACGGACGTTTTCCGGGAGCAGTGATTTTAATGATGCATAAAGTGAAAAAAAAAAAGTCAAATATTCCTTTAAATATGGTACCTGGGGGGTGTCTAAAGTATGCCTGTGAAGTGCCACGTGTTTCCCGTGTTTAGAACTGTCCCTGCACAAAATAACATTTCTAAAGGGAAAAAAGTCATTTAAAACTGCTTGCGGCTTTAATGTAATGTCTGGTCCCGGTAATATGGATGAAAATCTTTAGGAAAAATGGCATAGCTACCCCATGACCCCCCCCCCTACCCCAGCCCATTACCAGCCCCTTTGGGTCTTGTATGGATATTAAGGGGAACCCCGCACATAAAATAAAAAAGGCCCTATATACTCTGAACAGCCGTATACAGGCGGTGCATACAAGACAGGGACTGTAGGTTTGTTCTTATGTAGAATCTGTTTGTAATTTTGAACAGCTGCATTGTTTAAGTGTAGCTCCATGGCAAATTCCATTTTTTTTTGTTTTTTGTAAAACATAGGGAACGGTTATCACCCCTGTAACATTTGTTTTGCTGTCTGTGCACCTGTTCAGAACATTTCACCTCACTTTGCGTCCCAATGACAACTGTTTTTGAAATGTGGTGTTTTTCTTGAAACAAGGATTGGTGATAAAGCATCAGTACAGAGGAGACACCTTTCTCCCATATTAATTCTTACAGGAGAGAATTTTCCTTCCAAGGGGTAGATTTCCTCTCACTTCCTGTTGTCTTCTTCCGTTTGCAAGTAGTAGTCGTTTGTAAGTTGGATGTTTGAAAGTAGGGGCCTGCCGTATATACTCTGCAGAAATTGGCCCCTTAGGTGTTGGTGTTGGCACAACACTGTAAGCACTCACAGTTACTCTTGGTTGGTGCTGGAACGCCCTGCTGTCAACTATTATATCAGGAATTGTAATAACATATAATTGTTGAACAGTGGTAGTAAAAATTGGGCCTTTGATGGTGGTGCTGGTGCCACAACACTGTAAGGCCTGACAGTTACTCTTGGTGGGCGCAGCAATGGGCCCTGCTGTGAATTATTAGATCAATAATTATAATTGCATGCCCCTGTTGAACAGGGGCTGAAAAATTGGGCCTTAGGCACTGGTGGCACAACACTGCAACCCCTCACAGATACTGTACTTGGAGCACAGCAATGAGCCCTGTTGCAAAGTATTGCATCAAAAATTGTAATTACACGCCCCTGTTAAACAGGGGCTGAAAAATTGGGCCTTAGGCACTGGTGGCACAACACTGCAACCCCTCACAGATACTGTACTTGGAGCACAGCAATGAGCCCTGTTGCAAAGTATTGCATCAAAAATTGTAATTACACGCCCCTGTTAAACAGGGGCTGAAAAATTGGGCCTTAGCCACTGGTGGCGGCACCCATAAATCAAAATGATCTTCCAAGCTATCATCATTAATCGGATCATTGAGGAGGAGGAGGATAGCCAGTCAACATAACAGCACAGGCACTCAGCATCAGCATCAGTCTTGAAGGGATGTGACATTTTAAAATCAATTAGTCTGTTATATCAGCATCAGGTGTGTGGTAGCTGGTGGTGATCCAAGACTGGTTCATCTTGATGAAAGTCAGTCGATCAACCGAGTCGGTGGACAGGCGCACCCTGTGATCCGTGACAAATCCTCCAGCAGCACTGAATGTGCGTTCTGAAAGAACGCTGGATGCAGGACAGGCCAGTAGCTCAATTGCATACTGTGCAAGCTCTGGCCAGTGATCCATCCTCAAGACCCAGTAAGCCAGAGGATTTTCGGTGGGGAAGGTGTCCAAGTCTGACCTTGCCCCTAGATATTCCTGCACCATGTTTATCAGACGCTGGCGATGGTTGCTGGAACCGATCATACTTTGGGGCTGCGGACTAAAGAATTGTCTGAACGCATCGGTCAGACGGCCACCTTCCCCACCGCTCCTTCTTTGACTGACCGAAGCCTCAGCAACTCGTTGTCCAGGACCAGGAGTTTGTAACCTCCCAGTCTCTGGGAACGCGTTGCACAGACCTTTCTGCAAGGCCTCCCGGAGTTGTCTCATCCTCTGCTCCCTCTGCGACGGTAACATAAGGTCCGCAACCTTACCCTTGTACCGTGGATCAAGGAGAGTGGCCAGCCAGTAATGGTCCCTCTCCTTGATCTGAAGAATACGAGGATCCTTCCGCAGACTTTGCAGGATCAGGGAGGCCATGCAGCGTAGGTTTGCTGAGGCATTCAGTCCGGAGTCCTCTGGGTCACTAAGGACGACATGATCCGCAGCCACCTCCTCCCAGCCACGTACAAGTCCACTGGTTTCTTGGGACTGTAAATCATCCCTAAAAGACTGCTGCTGATGATGCTGAGTGCCAGCCTCCACCTCCATGCTGACACAATCCTCCTCCTCCTCCTCCTCCTCCTCCTCTTCCTGTGCGATGGGTGGGACAGAAGGAACACTGTCTGGGTAAAGGGGGCCTTGAGAGGCAAGGAAGTCCTCCTCTTCCTGCCTCTGTTCTGCCTCAAGTGCCCTGTCCATTATTCCACGCAGCGTGTGCTCCAACAGGTGGACAAGAGGTACAGTGTCACTGATGCATGCACTGTCACTGCTCACCATCCTCGTGGCCTCCTCAAATGGTGCCAGGACAGTGCATGCATCCCTGATCATGCCCCACTGGCGTGATGAAAAAAACCCGAGCTCCCCTGATCCTGTCCTGGTGCCGTAGTCGCACAGGTACTCATTGATGGCCCTCTGCTGCGTGTGCAGCCGCTGCAGCATGGCCAACGTTGAGTTCCACCTGGTGGGCATGTCACATATAAGGCGGTTCTTGGGCAGGTTCAACTCCTTTTGAAGCTCAGCCAGGCGAGCACTGGCATTATAAGATCTGCGGAAATGCACACAGACTTTCCTGGCCTGCCTCAGGACATCCTGTAAGCCCGGGTACCTGCTAGACTTGTGCACAACGGAAAAATTCGTTCCGTTTCGGTTCGTTTCTTTCCGGTCCTGTTGATTCGTAATCATTCGTAATTTTGCTAGACGGGATTTTTCGTGTTCGGACTCATTCGTATTTTTGCAAGCGACATTTTTCGTTGAATTTTTTGTTGCTTTATAATTCGTACTTTCGGTAGAGTACGTTGTTTTTCGTTGATTCTGGACACAACTCCTACTTTCGTAACTTTTTTTGGGTTCGTTGATTCGTAATTTTCCGTGTCTCTCTCACAACGACGCTGCCTATTATGCCTAATGTGCTTCGAATGGATTTGTACTTTTCTAAATACATAGCGGTTATTTGTAACGATTCGAAATCTCGTATTTTACTTTCGTTTTTTACATGCGGCTATAGGCTCCGCCCCTGTACACCATTTTGAGAGGGTTCAGCACGGTGAGGGAGAAGCAGAGAGCAGAGCAGAGTGTTATTGTGCTTCGAATGGATTCGAAATCTCGTATTTTACTTTCGTTTTTTACATGCGGCTATAACCTCCGCCCCTGTACACCATTTTGAGAGGGAGTTCAGCACGGTGTGGGAGAAGCAGAGAGCAGAGCAGAGTGAGTGTTATTGTGCTTCGTATGGATTCGTACATTCGTAACTTTTTCATAACGAATTATGCCGAAGACATTCGGGCATTCGCCATTTGCGGTATAATTTATTTCGGATTCGGTCTTATTCGTAATTGCTTTGTTCGGAAATTCGAATGCTTCCGAATGTCCGAAAGTTGCTAAATTCGGACGAATTTCAATTCGTTACGAAACGAATTGCACAAGCCTAGTACCTGCCCAAGAACCGCTGCACCACCAGGTTAAGGACGTGAGCCATACAGGGCACATGGGTCAGTTGTCCCTGTCGGAGGGCGGAGAGGAGGTTGGTGCCATTGTCGCAAACCACCATTCCTGGCTTAAGCTGGCGTGACGTCAACCACCTCTCGGCCTGCCCCTGCAGAGCAGACAGGACCTCTGCCCCAGTGTAGCTCCTGTCCCCCAAACACACCAGCGCAAGCACGGCATGGCATCTTTTTGCCTGCGTACTTGCGTAGCCCCTTGAACGCCTACGGAGCACCGCTGGTTCCGAGGACAAACCACAGAAAGAGGCCATGGAGGAAGAAGAAGAGGAGGGGGTGGAGGAGAGAGGTGTGTCACAACCAGTAGTAGCATTTTGGAGGCGTGGCGGTGGAACAACCTCCAACACTACTGCACCTTGTCCTGCATCCTTCCCAGCTGCCAAAAGAGTGACCCAATGGGCCGTGAAAGAAAGGTAACGTCCCTGTCCATGCCTGCTGGACCATGAGTCAGCGGTAATATGCACCTTACCGCTGACCGCCCTGTCCAGCGAGGCCAAGACATTGCCTTCCACATGCCGGTAGAGAGCCGGAATAGCCTTCCGTGAGAAAAAGTGGCGTTTGGGAACCTGCCACTGAGGAACCGCACATTGCACAAACTCACGGAAGGGGGCCGAGTCTACCAACTGAAAAGGCAGCAGTTGAAGCGCTAGCAATTTAGCCAAGCTAGCATTCAACCGCTGGGCATGTGGATGGCTGGGAGTGAACTTCTTTCGACGGTCCAGCAGCTGGGGCAGGGAAATTTGCCTGCTAGAATCGGACGTCGGTGTACTGCTAGCAGAGTGGCCGCAAGTACTTGGCTGTGACACACCTAATTCTACACCTTCATTCCTCTCAGTGCATGTTTCAGAGAGGACTGAAGTTATAGTGGGGTTGGAGATCCCAGCTGATGCGGTGCAAGAAGAGGTCAGCTTTGTTCTTTGGTGTGGGTCTTTGAGGTAGGCTTGCCAACGAGCTGCATGGCAGGTCAACATATGTCTGATCAAGCATGTGGTGCCCAAGCGGCTGATGTTTTGGCCACGCGATATACGCTTGAGACATATGTTGCAAACAGCAGCTGTGCGATCTGATGCACTCGCCTCAAAAAAGGCCCACACCAAAGAACTTTTTGCATGACGGGCAGAGGCAGCGCCCTGCACAGGCGGAGCTCTGCGGTGTGATTCCGTCGGTGTGCTGCCCATACGCTGGCCACTCAAGGGCATCCTGCCTCGTTGGAGATGTGCCTCCTCCTCATCCTCCTCCTCCTCCTCTCTCCTATTAGGCACCCACGTGGAGTCAGTGACCTCATCATCACCTCCCTCCTCATCACTGGAGCCAATCTGGCAGTATGCTGCAGCTGCTGGAGCATGACTGCCAGATTGGTGTCCTTCTTGAGCATCCCCTCTCTCTGCTCTCACGCTGCTGCCTTCCTCTAGCTGGGTATCATCATCAGATCCTTCCAAACGCTGGGCATCCTCCTGGAGCATGTACCCAACACTGTGCTCAAACAGTTCGGGGGACTCCTCAGGAGGAGGGCATGGTGGGTCTAGGGAAGGATTGACTAATGAAGATAATGATACCAGAGAAGAGGACGCTTTGGCAGCTGCTTTGCCAGTACCCTGAGCCTGGGTGAGAGAGGATGAGGAGGATGAGGTGGGCTTGGTCATCCACTCTACCAAGTCTTCGGCATGATGTGGCTCAACATGTCCAGCTGCCGAAAACAAGGACAAGCGTGTCCCATGGCCATGTGCTGATGACAATGCACCGCGTACACGACCAGCACTGTTGCCCCCAGACACAGAGCCTGCTTGCCCTCTTTTATTGCCTCCTGACTGTCTGCCTCTCCTTGTTTGCCTTCCAGACATTCTAATAGATGGCCTGCAGGGAGATGGGAAAAACAGCAATAAGGGCTACCTTCAGGTGTATACTGTGCAGGAGGCTTAGCAACAATGACACTGACACTGTCCCCTGCCTATCCTTCTCTGTCCCTAAACACAAGGATTGAAAATATGGTTCAGCAAAATAGTTTTAGAACAGAATAGCACACTGACACTTTCCCTCACTGTCCTACTCTGTCCCTCCCTACAAACAAGATTTAGCACAGAATAGCACACTGATAATTTCTACGAGTGTCCTTCTCTGTCCCTAAACTCAAGGATTGAAATAATGGAACAGCAAAATTGGTGTAGAACAGAATAGCACACTGTCAGTTTCACTCACTGTACCTCTCTGTCCCTCAACTCAAGGATTGAAAATATGGAACAGCAAATTTGGTTTAGAACAGAATAGCACACTGTCAGTTTCACTCACTGTACCTCTCTGTCCCTCAACTCAAGGATTGAAAATATGGAACAGCAAAATTGGTTTAGAAAAGAATAGCACACTGTCAGTTTCACTCACTGTACCTCTCTGTCCCTCAACTCAAGGATTGAAAATATGGAACAGCAAATTTGATTTAGAACAGAATAGCACACTGATAATTTCTACGAGTGTCCTTCTCTGTCCCTAAACTCAAGGATTGAAATAATGGAACAGCAAAATTGGTGTAGAACAGAATAGCACACTGTCAGTTTCACTCACTGTACCTCTCTGTCCCTCAACTCAAGGATTGAAAATATGGAACAGCAAATTTGGTTTAGAACAGAATAGCACACTGTCAGTTTCACTCACTGTTCCTCTCTGTCCCTCAACTCAAGGATTGAAAATATGGAACAGCAAAATTGGTTTAGAACAGAATAGCACACTGACACTTTCCCTCACTGTACCTCTCTGTCCCTACAAACAAGATTTAGCACAAAATAGCACACTGACACTTTCCCTCACTGTACCTCTCTGTCCCTACAAACAAGATTTAGCACAAAATAGCACACTGTCACTTTCCCTCACTGTACCTCTCTGTCCCTAAACTCAAGGATTGAAAATATGGTTCAGCAAAATAGTTTTAGAACAGAATAGCACACTGACACTTTCCCTCACTGTCCTACTCTGTCCCTCCCTACAAACAAGATTTAGCACAGAATAGCACACTGATAATTTCTACGAGTGTCCTTCTCTGTCCCTAAACTCAAGGATTGAAAATATGGAACAGCAAAATTGGTTTAGAACAGAATAGCACGCTGTCAGTTTCACTCACTGTACCTCTCTGTCCCTCAACTCAAGGATTGAAAATATGGTTCAGCAAAATAGTTTTAGAACAGAATAGCACACTGACACTTTCCCTCACTGTACCTCTCTGTCCCTACAAACAAGATTTAGCACAGAATAGCACACTGTCACTGACACTCTCCCTACCTATCCTTATCTGTCCCTAAACACAAGGAATCCAGGATTATGTAAAGGAAAAATAATGACACTGTCCCTGCCTATGCTTGTCTTTCCCTGCTCCGGAACACACTACACTAGGCCGCCGTGCTGGCGGCCTTTTATAGTGTGGGGCGTGTACTAAACCCCCTCAGCAATAATTGGCCACAGGCATCCTGCCTGTGGCCAATCATTGCTCTCCTCGCTGCCGGCGCTGTGATTGGCCAAGCATGCGGGGTCACAGTGCATGCTTGGCCAATCACAGCGCCTGGATGACACTGCGATGGCGTAGTGCATTGTGGGCCGTTCGCGTCACTCGAATTTGGCGCGAACGGCCCAAATCGTTCGATCTTCGTCGAACGATCGAACAGCCGATGTTCGAGTCGAACGTATGTTCGACTCGAACACAAAGCTCATCCCTAGTTACAACTTGTTTGATTCAGTTATTAGGAGACAAAGACTCAGTTGCAGTAAGTAGCACAGAGACTACATTCCCCACAAGGCCACTGTGCTACCAGAGGGGAGTGCGCCACGCAGAGCCTGATGGGAGGACCTTTATTAAGGCAAACGCGCCGTATAGCTCGCTCTCTCTGGACGCCATCTTCAAGCCGGCAGGAGGCCTGTGTTGAGGCCTGCTGTGAAGATACCTAGGCCCGAGAAGCCTGGGCCTACGGAAACTGAGAGTGGATCGCCTAGCCAAAGGAGGATCCCTGCGTAACAGTCTCGCTGACCAACCGGAGGAAGATCGGTCTGCAGCTTGCAGCATCCAGAGCCTTGTGTCCACCGCCATTCAGAGGATGGTCGGGTGAAGGACCAGGAGCCTCGTGACACGGAGGGTTCAGGACAGAGAGGAAAAGCAGCAAGACAAGGCCTCATCTGGTGAGCGGGCACTTGCCCATCAATTTAGTTAACTGACTGTCAGGAGTGTGACTGTAGCAAGCTTCACTTGTGTTCGCTGTCTTTGCACATAGGAACTCAACGCCTTGGGGTAACTATTACCCCTTGTACTGTCAGTCCGTGTTATTCAATGAACAGTTCTTTCTGCACCTTACCTTTGGATTACAAATCTTTATGTGCACCAACGTGGCTAGCTGAAGACACCTGACTCTTAAAGGGATAGTCATCTAATTCCCTACCCTTGCAAGTGGTTGTTATAGGATACACACTAATTGAGCTATCCACTAGGTGGAGCCATAGAATTGTGATTTTGTATAATAATAATAGCTGTTTGTATCACTTTGTGTTCCAGCTGCTTCTGTGAGACTTGGTGGAGAGGTGCCCCAGTGTTACCACACTGGGAGATTCCTCCACCACCCTGGGAGATTCCTCCACCACACTGAGAGATTCCTCCACCACCCTGGGAGATTCCTCCACCACACTGGGAGATTCCTCCACCACCCTGGGAGATTCCTCCACCACACTGAGAGATTCCTCCACCACCCTGGGAGATTCCTCCACCACACTGGGAGATTCCTCCACCACACTGGGAGATTCCTCCACCACACAGGGGAGATTCCTCCACCACACTGGGAGATTCCTCCACCACACTGGGAGATTCCTCCACCACCCTGGGAGATTCCTCCACCACCCTGAGAGATTCCTCCACCACCCTGGGAGATTCCTCCACCACCCTGGGAGATTCCTCCACCACCCTGAGAGATTCCTCCACCACCCTGGGAGATTCCTCCACCACCCTGGGAGATTCCTCCACCACACTGGGAGATTCCTCCACCACCCTGGGAGATTCCTCCACCACCCTGAGAGATTCCTCCACCACCCTGGGAGATTCCTCCACCACCCTGGGAGATTCCTCCACCACCCTGAGAGATTCCTCCACCACCCTGGGAGATTCCTCCACCACACTGGGAGATTCCTCCACCACACTGGGAGATTCCTCCATCACACAGGGAGATTCCTCCACCACACTGGGAGATTCCTCCACCACACTGAGAGATTCCTCCACCACACTGGGAGATTCCTCCACCACACTGGGAGATTCCTCCACCACACTGGGAGATTCCTCCATCACACTGGGAGATTCCTCCACCATACCCTCGCTCAGATCTGGCCCTCAGGCTATGTTAGCAGGGTCGGATCTTAGAGGTATTTTGAACCAATGGTATTATCTTCATTGATTTAGACAGGGAGCTGTACGTATTGAATGCCTGTTGTGTAATTATTATCTCATTTCTTTACCAAGTAAAAATATCACCCTTGGTTAAGCTACAATTTGTGTGGAACTCGGTCTTTGCAGCTGAGTGGCAGGTGAACGACACTAAGGTAACATTTACTTTTATTGCCTATATTGTTGTGTATATATCATTGAGGTCCCTGACAGCCAATTGGGGCCCTCAATCATATTGCTGCCCATTTGTGCCAGAGGGGATTGAGCCAATTAAAGGGGGTTGACAGGCAGAGTGCAGGCCCAAAACTAAAGCAGCAGCTCCTACGGGGGTAGTGCTACACTACATTTGGAGAGGAGACAACAGGGCCCATGATGAAAGGTCCACCATCCCTACTGTGAAACACGGAGGCGGGTCGCTGATGTTTTGGGGATGTGTGAGCTACAAAGGCACAGGAAATTTGGTCACAATTGATGAGAAGATGAATGCAGAATGTTATCAAATAATACTGGAGGAACATTTCATTCATCAGTCAGGAAGCTGCGCATGACACGGACATTCCAACATGACAATGATCCAAAACACAAGGCCAAGTCCTCCCGTCATTGGCTACAGCAGAATAAAGTGAAGGTTCCTGATTGGCCATCTCAGTCTCCTGACCTCAATATCATTGGACCCTCTGGGGAGATCTCAGACGTGCCGTTCATGCGAGTCAGCCCAAGAATTTACAGGAACTGGAGGAGGAATGGGGAGCTTTACCATCTGAGAAGATAAAGAGCCTCATCCACAAAACACCACAAAAGACTTCAAGCCGCCATTGATGTTATAGGGTGCAATACACGGGATTAAGATCTGGGGTATGTAAACTTTTGATTGATAAATACACTGAGTAAAAAAACAACTATAAGACTATTAGACATGTGCAATTCGTTTTGTTCCGAATTTGTTTTTTTAAATTAATTTAGACAAATTCGTTATTAATTCAAAAATCCAAAAATAAGAAAGAACGAAAATCCGAAAATCTGAAATAATAACTTAACTATTACTAACTATTATAGTATAGATATTGGAATTTCCTTTCAAATGTGGCTGTTAGTGAACGTAAGAAATACGAATTTATCAGAAGTTACGAATTATCCGAAATATAAATATCTAAACAAATGAAACGGAACTAATAATAAATAATAATATTATATTAATAATAAAAAGTTTTTATTATTATAATTATAATTTAATATTATTAATTTGTTATGTTCCATTGGTTTAGATGCGGCATTCGTTATTTCGGATAATTTGTAACTTTGGATAAATTCGTATTCGTTACGTTCTCTAACAGACAAATTTGAAAGGAAATTCCAATACCTATAATTTAATAGTTAGTTATTATTTAGAATTTTTGGATTTTCCTTTCTATGTGATATTATGTCTTTGTGACAGGTTCCCTTCACGTGAGGGCAGGGCAAGCAAAAAATGGTTTGGGGGTGGGGAGGGGGTTTCTTGGCTGTACTTAAATTTTTTCACACTTTTTTTGTCACTTAAACTGGTTCGGGAGCGAGCCTGTACCAGTCCCCCCATAGCAAGCGGCTATAGACACACACAGCTCGGCTCAGGAGCAGGCCTGTACCAGTCCCCCCATAGCAAGCGGCTATAGACACACACAGCTCGGCTCAGGAGCGAGCCTATACCAGTGCCCCCATAGCAAGCAGCTATGGAAGCACACAGCTCAGCTCGGGAGCCGGCCTGTACCAGTCCCCCCATAGCAAGCGGCTATAGACACACACAGCTCGGCTCAGGAGCGAGCCTATACCAGTGCCCCCATAGCAAGCAGCTATGGAAGCACACAGCTCAGCTCGGGAGCCGGCCTGTACCAGTCCCCCCATAGCAAGCGGCTATAGACACACACAGCTCGGCTCAGGAGCGAGCCTATACCAGTGCCCCCATAGCAAGCAGCTATGGAAGCACACAGCTCAGCTCGGGAGCCGGCCTGTACCAGTCCCCCCATAGCAAGCTGCTATAGACACACACAGCTTGGCTCAGGAGCGGGCCTGTACCAGTGCCCCCATAGCAAGCTGCTATAGACACACACAGCTTGGCTCAGGAGCGGGCCTGTACCAGTGCCCCCATAGCAAGCAGCTATGGACACACACAGTGTGGCTCAGGAGCGGGCCTGTACCAGTGCCCCTATAGCAAGCAGGCTGCTATGGACACACACATCTCAGCTCGGGAGCGGGCCTGTACCAGTGCCCCCATAGCAAGTGACTTTGGACACAAAGTGCGGCTCAGGAGCAGGCTTGTACCAGTGCCCCATAGCAAGTGGCTATGGACACACACAGCGTGGCTCAGGAGCGGGCCTGTACCAGTGTCCCCATAGCAAGCGGCTATGGACACACACAGCTCGGCTCGGGAGCGGGCCTGTATCAGTGCCCCCATAGTAAGGCTATAGACACACACAGCTTGGTTTAGGAGCGGGCCTGTACCAGTTCCCACATAGCAAGCGACTATAGACACACACAGCTTGGCTCAGGAGTGGGCCTGTACCGGTGCCCCCATAGCAAGTGGCTATGGACACACACAGCTTGGCTCAGGAGCAGTCCTGTACCGGTGCCCCCATAGCAAGGCTATAGACACACACAGCTCGGCTCAGGAGTGGGCCTGTACCAGTGCCCCCATAGCAAGGCTATAGACACACACAGCTCGGCTCAGGAGTGGGCCTGTACCAGTTCCCCCATAGCAAGCGACTATAGACACACACAGCTCGGCTCAGGAGCGGGCCTGTACCAGTTCCCCCATAGCAAGCGACTATAGACACACACAGCTCGGCTCAGGAGCGAGCCTATACCAGTGCCCCCATAGCAAGCAGCTATGGAAGCACACAGCTCAGCTCGGGAGCCGGCCTGTACCAGTCCCCCCATAGCAAGCTGCTATAGACACACACAGCTTGGCTCAGGAGCGAGCCTGTACCAGTGCCCCTATAGCAAGCAGGCTGCTATGGACACACACAACTCAGCTCGGGAGCGGGCCTGTACCAGTCCCCCCATAGCAAGCTGCTATAGACACACACAGCTTGGCTCAGGAGCGAGCCTATACCAGTGCCCCCATAGCAAGCAGCTATGGACACACACAACGTGGCTCAGGAGCGAGCCTGTACCAGTGCCCCTATAGCAAGCAGGCTGCTATGGACACACACAGCTCAGCTCGGGAGCGGGCCTGTACCGGTGCCCCCATAGCAAGCGGCTATAGACACACACAGCTTGGCTCAGGAGCGGGCCTGTACCAGTGCCCCCATAGCAAGCAGCTATGGACACACACAGTGTGGCTCAGGAGCGGGCCTGTACCAGTGCCCCTATAGCAAGCAGGCTGCTATGGACACACACAACTCAGCTCGGGAGCGGGCCTGTACCAGTGCCCACATAGCAAGTGACTTTGGACACAAAGTGCGGCTCAGGAGCAGGCTTGTACCAGTGCCCCATAGCAAGTGGCTATGGACACACACAGCGTGGCTCAGGAGCGGGCCTGTACCAGTGTCCCCATAGCAAGCGGCTATGGACACACACAGCTCGGCTCGGGAGCGGGCCTGTATCAGTGCCCCCATAGTAAGGCTATAGACACACACAGCTCGGCTCAGGAGTGGGCCTGTACCAGTGCCCCCATAGCAAGGCTATAGACACACACAGCTTGGCTCAGGAGCGGGCCTGTACCAGTTCCCACATAGCAAGCGACTATAGACACACACAGCTTGGCTCAGGAGTGGGCCTGTACCGGTGCCCCCATAGCAAGTGGCTATGGACACACACAGCTTGGCTCAGGAGCAGTCCTGTACCGGTGCCCCCATAGCAAGGCTATAGACACACACAGCTCGGCTCAGGAGTGGGCCTGTACCAGTGCCCCCATAGCAAGGCTATAGACACACACAGCTCGGCTCAGGAGTGGGCCTGTACCAGTTCCCCCATAGCAAGCGACTATAGACACACACAGCTTGGCTCAGGAGCAGGCCTGTACCGGTGCCCCCATAGCAAGCGGCTATGGACACACACAGCTTGGCTCAGGAGTGGGCCTGTACCGGTGCCCCCATAGCAAGCGACTATAGACACACACAGCTTGGCTCAGGAGCAGGCCTGTACCGGTGCCCCCATAGCAAGCGGCTATGGACACACACAGCTTGGCTCAGGAGTGGGCCTGTACCAGTGTCCCCATAGCAAGCGGCTATAGACACACACAGCTTGGCTCAGGAGCAGGCCTGTACCAGTGCCCCCATAGCAAGGCTATAGACACACACAGCTCGGCTCAGGAGTGGGCCTGTACCAGTTCCCCCATAGCAAGTGGCTATAGACACACACAGCTTGGCTCAGGAGCAGGCCTCTACCGGTGCCCCCATAGCAAGCGGCTATGGACACACATAGCTTGGCTCAGGAGCAGGCCTGTACCAGTGCCCCCATAGCAAGGCTATAGACACACACAGCTCGGCTCAGGAGTGGGCCTGTACCAGTTCCCCCATAGCAAGTGGCTATAGACACACACAGCTTGGCTCAGGAGCAGGCCTCTACCGGTGCCCCCATAGCAAGGCTATAGACACACACAGCTTGGCTCAGGAGCAGGCCTGTACCAGTGCCCCCATAGCAAGGCTATAGACACACACAGCTTGGCTCAGGAGTGGGCCTATGTAGTCCCATGTGTAATAACATTTTGTTTAGACAAGTTCTCTTTAATGAGATATCTGGTGGCGCAGGAAGCTGGATTCTGTGTGGATGTGGAAGATGCCACCTTATGGCCACTAGATGGAGCTTAGAAGCCTACTTTATTTCCTATGATACTTAGTACCATCTAGTGGCCATGGTGCAGTATTGTCCCTACTCACACATTTTTTTTTCAATAAATAACATTCGATCTGCAGAGAATATAACCTGAGAACATTCAGTTTTGCCCCCATATGCACAGAACCAATTTACATGCAGTTTTAAAGGACAAACTTCTATGTACATTTGTAATAAATTCACCCCTTACTGTGTCCATTATAAAGGTCTCTTTACCTGATAAATCCATAAAGTACATATAAGAAAATCTGCCTCAACTTTAGCTGTGCATCTCGGCGTCTTTTTATTTTTATTTAATTTTTTTATGGCAAACAATAAAAGGTTAAAATAAAATGCTAATTGGCTGTATTTAGCGATTGGATCGTCTCCACGGTTAGAAAACACAACGCCCCGAACCTTCATTAGAGGAAAGTTCCTTTTCTAACACATCAAGTCCATCAATTAGACTTTAATGTGAAGTTCTCCAGATAGACTCGCTGGGGTCCTAAAAACTCTGCGCTGTGATGTAGAGGTAATAGCGGGAGAATGTCACTCTCTAATTAGCAGAGAGATTTGGGAGTCATTATTCCAGGTGACTTAAAGGTAAGCGGAGGATGGGAAGAAGAAGAAGAAGGGGGGGGGGGGATAGTTCTAGCTAATGATGTGGGAGAAGGAGAGAGAAGAGGGGGGCGGCGGAGGAGAAGAGGTCACCCCGAGCTCAGATCTGCCAGAGGAGGAGGAGGAGGAGGAGGAGGAGGAGGAGTGACTCATTTACTGAATGCCAGCAGATGTGTCCCTCTTATACATGAAATCTGCATTGTGTGCCTTCTGCCCACATTTATGTCTGCCTGTTTATTTATTGATTATGTTACTACAGAGTGTATAATATAAAAAAAAAAAAAAAAAGAGTGCGGGAAAAATAATAAAAAAAATGATATATATAGAGCAGGGGTGCCCTCTGATGTGGCCCGGGGAGCCCTCTGATGTGGCCCGGGGAGCCCTCTGATGTGGCCCGGGGAGCCCTCTGATGTGACCCGGGGAGCCCTCTGATGTGGCCCGGGGAGCCCTCTGATGTGGCCCGGGGAGCCCTCTGATGTGGCCCGGGGAGCCCTCTGATGTGGCCCGGGGAGCCCTCTGATGTGGCCCGGGGAGCCCTCTGATGTGGCCCGGGGAGCCCTCTGATGTGACCCGGGGAGCCCTCTGATGTGGCCCGGGGAGCCCTCTGATGTGGCCCGGGGTGCCCTCTGATGTGGCCCGGGGAGCCCTCTGATGTGGCCCGGGGAGCCCTCTGATGTGGCCCGGGGAGCCCTCTGATGTGGCCCGCGACCTCCTGCTCTGGGATGAAATAGAATAGAATACTGTTATTAAAGGGAAGTTTATTACTAAAATCACAGTGTATATTTGGGCATATCTGTTCTGCAGTGGTTACATAGTTACATAGTTAGTTACATAGTTAGTTACATAGTTAGTTACATAGTTAGTTACATAGTTAGTTACATAGTTAGTTACATAGTTACATAGTTAGTTACATAGTTAGTTACATAGTTACATAGTTACATAGTTACATAGTTAGTTACATAGTTAGTTACATAGTTAGTTACATAGTTACATAGTTACATAGTTAGTTACATAGTTAGTTACATAATTACATAGTTACATAGTTAGTTACATAGTTACATAGTTACATAGTTAGTTACATAGTTAGTTACATAGTTAGTTACATAGTTAGTTACATAGTTACATAGTTAGTTACATAGTTAGTTACATAGTTACATAGTTACATAGTTAGTTACATAGTTAGTTACATAGTTACATAGTTACATAGTTAGTTACATAGTTAGTTACATAGTTAGTTACATAGTTACATAGTTACATAGTTAGTTACATAGTTAGTTACATAGTTACATAGTTACATAGTTACATAGTTAGTTACATAGTTAGTTACATAGTTAGTTACATAGTTACATAGTTAGTTACATAGTTAGTTACATAGTTACATAGTTACATAGTTAGTTACATAGTTAGTTACATAGTTACATAGTTACATAGTTAGTTACATAGTTACATAGTTACATAGTTAGTTACATAGTTAGTTACATAGTTAGTTACATAGTTACATAGTTACATAGTTAGTTACATAGTTAGTTACATAGTTACATAGTTAGTTACATAGTTAGTTACATAGTTACATAGTTACATAGTTAGTTACATAGTTAGTTACATAGTTACATAGTTACATAGTTAGTTACATAGTTAGTTACATAGTTAGTTACATAGTTACATAGTTAGTTACATAGTTAGTTACATAGTTACATAGTTACATAGTTAGTTACATAGTTAGTTACATAGTTACATAGTTACATAGTTAGTTACATAGTTACATAGTTACATAGTTAGTTACATAGTTAGTTACATAGTTAGTTACATAGTTACATAGTTAGTTACATAGTTAGTTACATAGTTACATAGTTACATAGTTAGTTACATAGTTAGTTACATAGTTACATAGTTACATAGTTAGTTACATAGTTAGTTACATAGTTACATAGTTACATAGTTAGTTACATAGTTAGTTACATAGTTAGTTACATAGTTACATAGTTAGTTACATAGTTAGTTACATAGTTACATAGTTACATAGTTAGTTACATAGTTAGTTACATAGTTAGTTACATAGTTACATAGTTAGTTACATAGTTAGTTACATAGTTACATAGTTACATAGTTAGTTACATAGTTAGTTACATAGTTACATAGTTACATAGTTAGTTACATAGTTAGTTACATAGTTAGTTACATAGTTACATAGTTAGTTACATAGTTAGTTACATAGTTACATAGTTACATAGTTAGTTACATAGTTAGTTACATAGTTACATAGTTAGTTACATAGTTAGTTACATAGTTACATAGTTACATAGTTAGTTACATAGTTAGTTACATAGTTACATAGTTACATAGTTAGTTACATAGTTAGTTACATAGTTACATAGTTACATAGTTAGTTACATAGTTAGTTACATAGTCAGTTACATAGTTAGTCAGGTTGAAAAAAGACACAAGTCCATCCAGTTCAACCATAAAAAAAAGAAAGAAAAAAAAAAAAGAAATATCGTACAATCCCATATACCCAATTCTATACCCATAGTTGATCCAGAGGAAGGCAAAAAACCCCAGCAGAGCATGATCCAATTTGCTACAGCACAGGGGTGGATCCAGGGGGGGGGGGCAACAGGGCAATTGCCCCCCCCCCCCCCCCGAGACCATCTGTCACACTCACTTGCTTGCTCTGTTTTTTGTTTTTTTGCGCCTGATCTCCCAAACTTTGGGGACCCCGTACTGGCCGGCCATAGGTCCACTGGGCCCCAAACGTGGCACACATGTAGCCCCATGTCTCCTCTACAAGTGTGCAAAGTTTGGTGTCTGGGAGACCTACGGCCGGGGAGAACCGATTTTTCAAACCCGGGCACTCCTTCCATAGACTCCCATGTTAAACATCAGTCTAGTCATGGGCACAGTGAAGCATGGGGACAGTAAGGCAAAGTGAGGCATGCAGATGGACACCCTAGGCTTATACTCGAGTCAATATGTTTTCCCAGTTTTTTGGGGTAAAATTAGGTGCCTCGGCTTATATTCGGGTCGGCTTATACTCGAGTATATACAGTACTTGTTCTGCGGCTGCCGCTGCCTCTCTGAGTCGCTCTCTCAGTTTCTCACATCAACCGTTCAGCGGCGCTGAGAGAGAGACTCGTCTAATGTAGTTACGTGGCGCACTGACACGATACCAGGAGCGGAGGAGGAGGTGGGTGGAGCCTCTTCCCTGCACTCGTTGCTAACGCCTGGGCTGCTTGGCGTCTAGCAACGAGTGACGTCAGTGAGTCACGTCGGGCCGCTCTGCGGGCAGGTGCAATAGCGTGCGGCTCCACAGACGGGTAAGAAAGCGGGCGGTTTGTGAGCGGGCGGCGCGGTTCGTGGGCAGACCGTGCTGCTCAGTGTGTTGGCAGTGCAGGTGAGAGTGAGAGAGCAGGCTCAGTGTGGCAGCTGTCCAATCAGCTAGCCGGGAGAGGGGGAGCAGAGAGATGAGATCATCTCTCACCGCCCGTGCCTGCCCTGCATTCCTGCAGTGACCTCTGCCCTCACTGTGCAGGCAGCAGAGAGATTACATTATCTCTGGGAGTCTGGGACACAGCAAGAGACAACCAAAACTACACCTTAGCAGGCAAGTTAGTGACAATCCGCAAGGTGTGGCAGGTGACGTGGCAAATGACAATCTGCATTTGGTGGCAGGCAAGTGACAATCCGCAAGGTGTGACAGGTGATGTGGCAAGTGACAATCCACAAGATGTGGCAGGTAGGGTGCCCAGGTGTCCCGGATTGCCCGGGACATTCCCGCAATTAGCAGGTCTGTCCCGGTCCCGGGCACCTTCATTCCGGGACAATAGAGTGTCCTGGAATAGCCCCCTGGCCCTGGACTGTTCTGGTGCCCCCTAAAATATCCCTCACATCGCTGCTGTCACTCACTGACAGCCTGTGGTGGACCCCTGGCTGGTGAGACCCTTTTTTCATTAGCCGCTGGCTCAGTGCCCAAATGGTTGCTAGCTCTGCCGCCCGCTTGGCGTGTAGCAACCACTGACGTCATTAGGAGAGAGGTAGAGCCCCAGCATGCACAGCGCGTGAGCAGGAAGATTTTACTTCCTCCTCCGCGCCAACTCATTAGCTCCACCCACCTCCTCCCTGCATCTTCCAACCAAAAGCATGCAAACGCTCAAGAAGGAGAGATGAAGGAAAGGCAAGTACACAATCCAATGCACTCACACTCACCATGACAGATGGGGTTAAAATCCTCTGTCAGCTCTCCCCCCAGCAGCCAGTGTTCTGTGATGAACTGTCAGCACTTCACAGGAGCTCCGAGTGTGTGTCAGCCTGGAACTAGCACTGATAAGAGGATGGAAGGCAGATAAGGGGTCAGCAGAAGAAGAGAGGACACTGACAGATGAGATTACACCCTCAGAGGGATGGAAGGAGGACAGATCCTTAGATATCAGGGCAAGGTTCATGCTGGGATGTGACCCCCCCCCCCCCGAAAAAAAAGTGAAAGACTACAGGTCCTAGCATGAACTCCCCCCAGAACTGAAGATGCCCCCCCCTTAATCAGTGAAGAACTACAGGTCCCAGCATTAGCTTATGAAATCTATGGGCTCACACCCTTAATTCTCAGGGGTCCATGTTGGGACCTGTAGTCCTTCAATTTGGGAGGATCACATCCTTAGATATCAGGGGTCCATGCTGGGACTTGTAGTCCTTCACTTTTGGGGAATGTGACCCAGGTCCCAGCATGGACCCCTCATTGCTGAAGATGTGACAACCCTGACCCCCGCATTAGAGGAGTCACATCAGCAGCCAGCGGCGGGAGGGGTGTTCATGTGACGGACTGGGGTTTATATGGTCACAAAACAGACACCCCAAAGCAAAGTACATACTCATTTTTTTTTATTTTATTTCTAGCAAAGAAATACCTTCCTGCTATTCTACCAAGAACCAGTAGATGGCAGAGAAGGTACACAAACAGAGTTTATATAAGGCCACCCACCATGTGACTGGAGTCAAATGATTTCCAGCCATAAAACCCAGTGGTCCTGTCTTATGCTGTTGTGTGATTCTTTGCAGGTATGTACTCTAAATCGTTCCTAATCTGCATTATACTATAATAGAAAGATTCTTAGACATCTGTAGCAGATGCAGGGAAAGTTACAGCAGACTGTATGTTATAGTTTTACTGCTATTAGAAGTTAGAACAGCATGTGTGAGAAACAAGTGAAAAGGGCATAAAAACATGAAAATACTGCATTAGTCAGAATAAATGTCTATTAGAAGCACTAAACCGTTCTAAATAAGTATATTGAAACTTGGTTTATACAAGTTCCATAAAGTTAGAAGAGCACATGTTGAAAACTGATATTCTTAAGAAAAACCTATATGTAAAGCTATGCATTGCCTCATGTGCACCATCTAGTGGTTAAAAAAGAGAACTACCGAAATAATGTTTGTATTAAAGCATGGCATTGGCAATATGATTATTGCACAGTTAAAGTATACCATAAAGATCATTATCTATAACACGGAATAACAGGAATATATATGTTATTAAAATATAACAATGTTTTTTGTGTAACTACGGTTTAAAATACTTCAGTTAAAATCTGTATTATATATTGTTAATAGTTATAAACATGTGATTATAAAAATGTAAAAGATGTATTGTTATGTAAGAGTCAAATGATTTCCAGCCATAAAACCCAGTGGTCCTGTCTTATGCTGTTGTGTGATTCTTTGCAGTCCACGCCAAGCTGATCACCTTATCTCATCACGTCTACAATTATCGGCTCTCTTAATTCACATTTTGAGGCCGGTAACATTTTGGGGGCTCGTCCGGGATAAAGCAATAGTCAGATTCCACAGCTGAGCTACTGATTCTTCGGGTCTTGGCATTCTTCACCAGGGTGTCATTCAAGAACCAATTCACAACAATGGATTCAGGGTAAAACCCAGTAACACTGCACACCAACATCTGCTCCACATTCAAAAGAAATGCTTGGGAAATAATGTGAATGGATGGGATAGCTCCATACACCAGCTGGAAGTCCTCCTGGAGAGGTTCAGTAAGAGACTCGTGTTGGACTCTACAGGAGAAGATCTGGTCTCTGTCCTCCTTAGTGGGTGTTATTGTTACTGAGCTACTAACACTGTACGTCCCATCCGGGTCTCTCTGAGCTTTCTCCATGATAACTTTATCCATTATCTTTCCATCCCGGAGCCATTTAATGTCGATGTCCACCGGATAGAACCCAGAAATGACACTATGGAGGACATTCTCTCTGTTTTTAACAACTAATTTTTTGTAATGGAGATCTGTGGAGGAGCTTGTATGTCCAGCCTTATCTCCTTCTCCTCCCTCTTTGGGGTGTACAGTATAAAGCACCTATAGATTAGGGATGAGCTTCGTGTTCGAGTCGAACATACGTTCGACTCGAACATCGGCTGTTCGATCGTTCGACGAAGATCGAACGATTTGGGCCGTTCGCGCCAAATTCGAGTGACGCGAACGGCCCACAATGCACTACGCCATCGCAGTGTCATCCAGGCGCTGTGATTGGCCAAGCATGCACTGTGACCCCACATGCTTGGCCAATCACAGCGCCGGCAGCGAGGAGAGCAATGATTGGCCACAGGCAGGATGCCTGTGGCCAATTATTGCTGAGGGTGTTTAGTACACGCCCCACACTATAAAAGGCCGCCAGCACGGCGGCCTAGTGTAGTGTGTTCCGGAGCAGGGAAAGAGCAGCATAGGCAGGGACAGTGACTTTTATTTCTTTCTTGCTTAACCTGGATTCCTTTAGTTTAGGGAAAGAGAAGGATAGGTAGGGAGAGTGTCAGTGTGTTTTGTGCTTGTGCTATAGTGTGCTTAAAAAAAACATTTTTTCTAGGGACAGAAAACTGTAGGTAGGGAGAGTGTCAGTTTCTTTCACTGTGCAAGTCCTTGTTTCTAGGGACTGGGAAGGACAGTGAGTGAATTCTCCTTGTGCTATAGTGTGCTTAAAAAAACCATTTTTTCTAGGGACAGAAAACTGTAGGTAGGGAGAGTGTCAGTTTCTTTCACTGTGCAAGTCCTTGTTTCTAGGGACTGGGAAGGACAGTGAGTGAATTCTCCTTGTGCTATAGTGTGCTTAAAAAAAACATTTTTTCTAGGGACAGAAAACTGTAGGTAGGGAGAGTGTCAGTTTCTTTCACTGTGCAAGTCCTTGTTTCTAGGGACTGGGAAGGACAGTGAGTGAATTCTCCTTGTGCTATAGTGTGCTTAAAAAAAACATTTTTTCTAGGGACAGAAAACTGTAGGTAGGGAGAGTGTCAGTTTCTTTCACTGTGCAAGTCCTTGTTTCTAGGGACTGGGAAGGACAGTGAGTGAATTCTCCTTGTGCTATAGTGTGCTTAAAAAAAACATTTTTTCTAGGGACAGAAAATTCTAGGTAGGGAGAGTGTCAGTTTCTTTCACTGTGCAAGTCCTTGTTTCTAGGGACTGGGAAGGACAGTGAGTGAATTCTCCTTGTGCTATAGTGTGCTTAAAAAAACATTTTTTCTAGGGACAGAAAACTGTAGGTAGGGAGAGTGTCAGTTTCTTTCACTGTGCAAGTCCTTGTTTCTAGGGACTGGGAAGGACAGTGAGTGAATTCTCCTTGTGCTATAGTGTGCTTAAAAAAAAAAAAAATTTCTAGGGACAGAAAACTGTAGGTAGGGAGAGTGTCAGTTTCTTTCACTGTGCAAGTCCTTGTTTCTAGGGACTGGGAAGGACAGTGAGTGAATTCTCCTTGTGCTATAGTGTGCTTAAAAAAAACAATTTTTCTAGGGACAGAAAACTCTAGGTAGGGAGAGTGTCAGTTTCTTTCACTGTGCAAGTCCTTGTTTCTAGGGACTGGGAAGGACAGTGAGTGAATTCTCCTTGTGCTATAGTGTGCTTAAAAAAAACATTTTTTCTAGGGACAGAAAACTGTAGGTAGGGAGAGTGTCAGTTTCTTTCACTGTGCAAGTCCTTGTTTCTAGGGACTGGGAAGGACAGTGAGTGAATTCTCCTTGTGCTATAGTGTGCTTAAAAAAAACATTTTTTCTAGGGACAGAAAACTCTAGGTAGGGAGAGTGTCAGTTTCTTTCACTGTGCAAGTCCTTGTTTCTAGGGACTGGGAAGGACAGTGAGTGAATTCTCCTTGTGCTATAGTGTGCTTAAAAAAAACATTTTTTCTAGGGACAGAAAACTCTAGGTAGGGAGAGTGTCAGTTTCTTTCACTGTGCAAGTCCTTGTTTCTAGGGACTGGGAAGGACAGTGAGTGAATTCTCCTTGTGCTATAGTGTGCTTAAAAAAAAACATTTTTTCTAGGGACAGAAAACTCTAGGTAGGGAGAGTGTCAGTTTCTTTCACTGTGCAAGTCCTTGTTTCTAGGGACTGGGAAGGACAGTGAGTGAATTCTCCTTGTGCTATAGTGTGCTTAAAAAAAACATTTTTTCTAGGGACAGAAAACTGTAGGTAGGGAGAGTGTCAGTTTCTTTCACTGTGCAAGTCCTTGTTTCTAGGGACTGGGAAGGACAGTGAGTGAATTCTCCTTGTGCTATAGTGTGCTTAAAAAAAACATTTTTTCTAGGGACAGAAAACTCTAGGTAGGGAGAGTGTCAGTTTCTTTCACTGTGCAAGTCCTTGTTTCTAGGGACTGGGAAGGACAGTGAGTGAATTCTCCTTGTGCTATAGTGTGCTTAAAAAAAAACATTTTTTCTAGGGACAGAAAACTCTAGGTAGGGAGAGTGTCAGTTTCTTTCACTGTGCAAGTCCTTGTTTCTAGGGACTGGGAAGGACAGTGAGTGAATTCTCCTTGTGCTATAGTGTGCTTAAAAAAAACATTTTTTCTAGGGACAGAAAACTGTAGGTAGGGAGAGTGTCAGTTTCTTTCACTGTGCAAGTCCTTGTTTCTAGGGACTGGGAAGGACAGTGAGTGAATTCTCCTTGTGCTATAGTGTGCTAAAGCATTCCTCATCAACCATCTTTGAAATCCTTGATTTTTGGACAGTCAGGGAAATTGTCGTTGTGCTATTCTGTGCAAAAGCAATAATCCTCAACCATATTTAGAAATCCTTAAGTAAAGGGACAGAGAAGGACACCTGAAGGTAGCCCTTATTGCTTTTTTCCCATCTCCCTGCAGGCCATCTATTAGAATGTCTGGAAGGCAAACAAGGAGAGGCAGACAGTCAGGAGGCAATAAAAGAGGGCAAGCAGGCTCTGTGTCTGGGGGCAACAGTGCTGGTCGTGGACGCAGTGCATTGTCATCAGCACATGGCCATGGGACACGCTTGTCCTTCTTTTCGGCAGCTGGACATGTTGAGCCACATCATGCCGAAGACTTGGTAGAGTGGATGACCAAGCCCTCCTCCTCCTCCTCATCCTCTCTCACCCAGGCTCAGGGTACTGGAAAAGCAGCTGCCAAAGCGTCCTCTTCCCTGGTATCAATGTCAGACTCATCATCAGTCACTCCTTCCCTAGACCCACCATGTCCTCCTCCTGAGGAGTCCCCCGAACTGTTTGAGCACAGTGTTGGGTACATGCTCCAGGAGGATGCCCAGCGTTTCGAAGGGTCTGATGATGAAACCCAGCTACAGGAAGGCAGTAGGGTGAGAGCAGACAGAGGGGATGCTCAAGAAGGACACCAATCTGGCAGTCATGTTCCAGCAGCTGCAGCATACTGCCAGATTGGCTCCAGTGATGAGGAGGGAGGGGATGATGAGGTCACTGACTCCACATGGGTGCCTAATAGGAGAGAGGAGGAGGAGGAGGATGAGGAGGAGGCACATCTCCAACGAGGCAGGATGCCCTTTGGTGGCCAGCGTAAGGGCAGTACACCGACGGAATCACACCGCAGAGCTCCGCCTGTGCAGGGCGCTGCCTCTGCCCGTCATTCAAAAAGTTCCTTGGTGTGGGCCTTTTTTGAGGCTAGTGCATCAGATCGCACAGCTGCTGTTTGCAACATATGTCTCAAGCGTATATCGCGTGGCCAAAACATCAGCCGCTTGGGTACCACATGCCTGACCAGACATATGTTGACCTGCCATGCAGCTCGTTGGCAAGCCTACCTCAAAGACCCACACCAAAGAACAAAGCGGACCTCTCCTTGCACCGCATCAGCTGGGATCTCCAACCCCACTATAACTTCAGTCCTCTCTGAAACCTGCACTGAGAGGAATGAAGGTGTAGAATTAGGTGTGTCACAGCCAAGTACTTGCGGCCACTCTGCTAGCAGTACACCGACGTCCAATTCTAGCAGGCAAATTTCCCTGCCCCAGCTGCTGGACCGTCGAAAGAAGTTCACTCCCAGCCATCCACATGCCCAGCGGTTGAATGCTAGCTTGGCTAAATTGCTAGCGCTTCAACTGCTGCCTTTTCAGTTGGTAGACTCGGCCCCCTTCCGTGAGTTTGTGCAAAGTGCGGTTCCTCAGTGGCAGGTTCCCAAACGCCACTTTTTCTCACGGAAGGCTATTCCGGCTCTCTACCGGCATGTGGAAGGCAATGTCTTGGCCTCGCTGGACAGGGCGGTCAGCGGTAAGGTGCATATTACCGCTGACTCATGGTCCAGCAGGCATGGACAGGGACGTTACCTTTCTTTCACGGCCCATTGGGTCACTCTTTTGGCAGCTGGGAAGGATGCAGGACAAGGTGCAGTAGTGTTGGAGGTTGTTCCACCACCACGCCTCCAAAATGTTACTACTGGTTGTGACACACCTCTCTCCTCCACCCCCTCCTCTTCTTCTTCCTCCATGGCCTCTTCCTGTGGTTTGTCCTATGAACCAGCGGTGCTCCGTAGCCGTTCACGGGGCTACGCAAGTACGCAGGCAAAAAGATGCCATGCCGTGCTTGCGCTGGTGTGTTTGGGGGACAGGAGCCACACTGGGGCAGAGGTCCTGTCTGCTCTGCAGGGCCAGGCCGAGAGGTGGTTGACGCCACGCCAGCTTAAGCCAGGAATGGTGGTTTGCGACAATGGCACCAACCTCCTCTCCGCCCTTCGACAGGGACAACTGACCCATGTGCCCTGTGTGGCTCACGTCCTTAACCTGGTGGTGCAGCGTTTCTTGGGCAGGTACCCGGGCTTACAGGATGTCCTGAGGCAGGCCAGGAAAGTCTGTGTGCATTTGCGCAGATCTTATAATGCCAGTGCTCGCCTGGCTGAGCTGCAAAAGGAGTTGAACCTGCCCAAGAACCGCCTTATATGTGACATGCCCACCAGGTGGAACTCAACGTTGGCCATGCTGCAGCGGCTGCACACGCAGCAGAGGGCCATCAATGAGTACCTGTGCGACTACGGCACCAGGACAGGGTCAGGGGAGCTTGGTTTTTTTTCTCCACGCCAGTGGGGCATGATCAGGGATGCATGCACTGTCCTGGCACCATTTGAGGAGGCCACGAGGATGGTGAGCAGTGACAGTGCATGCATCAGTGACACTGTACCTCTTGTCCACCTGTTGGAGCACACGCTGCGTGGAATAATGGACAGGGCACTTGAGGCAGAACAGAGGCAGGAAGAGGAGGACTTCCTTGCCTCTCAAGGCCCCCTTTACCCAGACAGTGTTCCTTCTGTCCCACCCATCGCACAGGAAGAGGAGGAGGAGGAGGAGGAGGAGGAGGATTGTGTCAGCATGGAGGTGGAGGCTGGCACTCAGCATCATCAGCAGCAGTCTTTTAGGGATGATTTACAGTCCCAAGAAACCAGTGGACTTGTACGTGGCTGGGAGGAGGTGACTGCGGATCATGTCGTCCTTAGTGACCCAGAGGACTCCGGAGCGAATGCCTCAGCAAACCTACGCTGCATGGCCTCCCTGATCCTGCAAAGTCTGCGGAAGGATCCTCGTATTCTTCGGATCAAGGAGAGGGACCATTACTGGCTGGCCACTCTCCTTGATCCACGGTACAAGGGTAAGGTTGCGGACCTTATGTTACCGTCGCAGAGGGAGCAGAGGATGAGACAACTCCGGGAGGCCTTGCAGAAAGGTCTGTGCAACGCGTTCCCAGAGACTGGGAGGTTACAAACTCCTGGTCCTGGACAACGAGTTGCTGAGGCTTCGGCCAGTCAAAGAAGGAGCGGTGGGGAAGGTGGCCGTCTGACCGATGCGTTCAGACAATTCTTTAGTCCGCAGCCCCAAAGTATGATCGGTTCCAGCAACCATCGCCAGCGTCTGATAAACATGGTGCAGGAATATCTAGGGGCAAGGTCAGACTTGGACACCTTCCCCACCGAAAATCCTCTGGCTTACTGGGTCTTGAGGATGGATCACTGGCCAGAGCTTGCACAGTATGCAATTGAGCTACTGGCCTGTCCTGCATCCAGCGTTCTTTCGGAACGCACATTCAGTGCTGCTGGAGGATTTGTCACGGATCACAGGGTGCGCCTGTCCACCGACTCGGTTGATCGACTGACTTTCATCAAGATGAACCAGTCTTGGATCACCACCAGCTACCACACACCTGATGCTGATATAACAGACTAATTGATTTTAACATGTCACATCCCTTCAAGACTGATGCTGATGCTGAGTGCCTGTGCTGTTATGTTGACTGGCTATCCTCCTCCTCCGAGTCCTCAATGATACGATTGATGATGATAGCTTGGAAGATCATTTTTGTTTATGGGTGCCGCCACCAGTGGCTAAGGCCCAATTTTTCAGCCCCTGTTTAACAGGGGCGTGTAATTACAATTTTTGAAGCAATACTTTGCAACAGGGCTCATTGCTGTGCTCCAAGTACAGTATGTGTGAGGGGTTGGAGTGTTGTGCCACCAGTGCCTAAGGCCCAATTTTTCAGCCCCTGTTTAACAGGGGCGTGTCATTACAATTTTTGAAGCAATACTTTGCAACAGGGCTCATTGCTGTGCTCCAAGTACAGTATCTGTGAGGGGTTGCAGTGTTGTGCCACCAGTGCCTAAGGCCCAATTTTTCAGCCCCTGTTCAACAGGGGCATGTAATTACAATTATTGATCTAATAATTCACAGCAGGGCCCATTCCTGCACCCACCAAGCAAGAGTAACTCTGAGGGCTTACAGTGTTGTGGCAACACCACCACCACCACCACCACCACGAAAGGCCCAATTTTTCAGCCCCTGTTCAACAGGGGCATGCAATTACAATTCTTGATCTAATAATTCACAGCAGGGCCCATTGCTGCACCTACCAAGAGTAACTGTCAGGGCTTACAGTGTTGTGGCACCAGCACCACCATCAAAGGCCCAATTTTTACTACCACTGTTCAACAATTATATGTAATTACAATTCCTGATATAATAGTTGACAGCAGGGCGTTCCAGCACCCACCAAGAGTAACTGTGAGTGCTTACAGTGTTGTGCCAACACCAACTAAGGGGCCTATTTCTGCAGATTATATACGGCAGGTCCCTACTTTCAAACATCCAACTTACAAACGACTCCTACTTGCAAACGCAAGAAGACAACAGGAAGTGAGAGGAAATCTACCCCTAGGAAGGATAATTCTCTCCTGTAAGAATTAATATGGGAGAAAGGTGTCTCCTCTGTACTGATGCTTTATCAGCAATCCTTGTTTCAAGAAAAACACCACATTTCAAAAACAGTTGTCATTGGGACGGAAAGTGAGGTGAAATGTTCTGAACAGGGGCACAGACAGCAAAACAAATGTTACAGGGGTGATAACCCTTACCTATGTTTTCCAAAAAGTTTAAAAATAGATTTTTGGGCTGGAGCTACACTTCAACAATGTACCTGTTCAAAATTACAAACAGATTCTACATAAGAACAAACCTACAGTCCCTGTCTTGTATGCACCGCCTGTATACGGCTGTTCAGAGTATATAGGGCCTTTTTTATTTTGTGTGCGGGGTTCCCCTTAATATCCATACAAGACCCAAAGGGGCTGGTAATGGGCTGGGGTGGGGGGGGGGGGGGGGGTCATGGGGTAGCTATGCCATTTTTCTTAAAGATTTTCATCCATATTACCGGGACCAGACATTACATTAAAGCCGCAAGCAGTTTTAAATGGCTTTTTTTTCCTTTAGAAGTGTCATTTTGTGCAGGGACAGTTCTAAACACGGGAAACACGTGGCACTTCACAGGCATACTTTAGACACCCCCCAGGTACGATATTTAAAGGAATATTTGACTTTTTTTTTTTCACTTTATGCATCATTAACCACTTAACAACCACCTGCCGACAAATAACGGCGGCAGGGTGGTTGCTTAACTCTGGGAGGACGTTATATAACGTCCTCCCAGAATCGCGCTCCCGCGCGCCCCCTGGGGCGCGCACACGGGAAACTCCGTGACCGCCGGGTCCAGAGGACCCGGCGGATCACGAATCGCGGTAAATCGCCGCTGATAGCGGCCGTTTACCACGTGATCGCTCCGTCAAATGACGGAGCAATCACTTGTAAACAGACCGGCGTCATTTGATGACGCCGGTTCCTCCCTCCCCTCTCTGTACCGATCGGTACAGTGTGAGAGGGGAGGGGGAGGGAGCGGATGGCAGCAGCAGCACTGTGGGCTGGATCTGTGACAATTGCAGTCACAGATCCATCCATCCATCCATCCCTGCTCAGCCATCCCTGTGCTATACCCTGCCAATACTCTGCAATACACCCTGCCAATACTCTGCAAAATACCCTGGTGCAATACTCTGCAATACCCTGGTGCAATACTCTGCAATACCCTGGTGCAATACTCTGCAATACCCTGGTGCAATACTCTGCAATACCCTGGTGCAATACTCTGCAATACCCTGCACAATACTCTGCAATACCCTGCACAATACTCTGCAATACCCTGCAAAATACTCTGCAATACCCTGCAAAATACTCTGCAATACCCTGCGCAATACTCTGCAAAATACTCTGCAATACCCTGCGCAATACTCTGCACAATACTCTGCAATACCCTGCGCAATACTCTGCAATACCCTGCGCAATACTCTGCACAATACTCTGCAATACCCTGCACAATACTCTGCAATACCCTGCACAATACTCTGCAATACCCTCCACAATACTCTGCAATACCCTCCACAATACCCTGTGCAATACCCTCCACAATACCCTGTGCAATACCCGTGCAATACCCTGCCATACACCGCAATACCCTGCCATACACCGCAATACTCCGCAATGCCCGGCAATACTCCGCAATGCCCGGCAATACTCCGCAATGCCCGGCAATACTCCGCAATGCCCGGCAATACTCTGCAATAACCACTTCCCGCCCTCCGGCCGTCATATGATGTCCTTGACTTTGTGCGGGGATATCTGAATGATGGGAGCAGCTACAGGCATCATTCAGATATCGGCTTTTTCAGCCGGCGATTCCCTACACCATAAGAACAATCATAGCGGCTGTTCCGCCGCTTGATCATTCTTACGGGAGGCAAGAGGGGATGTCCCCCCCCCCCCGCCGCCCTCCGGTGCTTCTACCGACTCACCGCTACGATCAAAGCCAGGATTGTTGTTTTTTTTTTTTGTTTTTTTTTCAGGCTTCCCAGCCTAGAGGTGAGATGTGGGGTCTTATTGACACCCCCCCCCCCCCCCTCATATCTCACTGTAAAGAGGACCTGTCATGCCATATTCCTATTACAAGGGATGTTTACGTTCCTTGTAATAGGTATAAAAGTGATCAAAAAAATTTTTAGGGCGGAAAAACATGTCAAACTAAAATAAATAAAGTAAAATGAAGAATAAAATTTTTTATTTTTTTTTTAAAGCGCCCCTGTCCCCGTGAGCTTGCATACAGAAGCGAACGCATACGTAAGTCCCGCCCACATATGAAAACGGTTTTCAAACCACACATGTGAGGTATCTCTGCGAACGTTAGAGCGAGAGCAATCATTTTGGCCCTAGACCTCCTCTGTAACTCAAAACATGTAACCAGTAAAAATATTTAAAGCGTCGCCTATGGGGATTTTTTAAGTAGCGAAGTTTGGCGCCATTCCACGAGTGTGTGCAATTTTTAAGGGCGACATGTTAGGTATCTATTTACTCGGCGTAACTTCATCTTTCACATTATGCAAAAACATTGGGCTAACTTTACTGTTTTTTTTTTTTTTTAAGCACAAAACATTTTTTTTCCGTAAAAAACGCGTTAAAAAATTGCTGCGCAAATATCGTGCGAGATAAAAAGTTGCAACAACCACCATTATATTCTCTAAGGTCTTTGCTAAAAAAACATATATAATGTTTTGGGGTTCTATGTAATTTTCTAGCAAATAAATGATGATTTTTACATGTAGGAGAGAAATGTCAGAATTGGCCTGGGTGCTCCAGAACGCCTGAAGGTGCTCCCTGCATGTTGGGCCTCTGTATGTGGCCACGCTGTGTAAAAGTCTCACACATGTGGTATCGCCATACTCGGGAGTAATAGCAGAATGTGTTTTGGGGTGTAATTTGTGGAATGCATATGCTGTGTGTGAGAAATAACCTGCTAATATGACAATTTTGTGAAAAAAAAAAAAGAGAAAAAAAAAATCTTGATTTTGCAAAGAATTGTGGGAAAAAATGACAACTTCAAAAAACTCACAATGCCTCTTTCTGAATACCTTGGAATGTCTTCTTTCCAAAAAGGGGTCATTTGGGGGGTATTTGTACTTTTCTGGCATGTTAGGGTCTCAAGAATTGAGATAGGCCGTCAGTACTTCAGGTGTGATCAATTTTCAGATATTGGCACCATAGCTTGTGGACTCTATAACTTTCACAAAGACCAAATAATATACACCAATTTGTACTTATTTTTACCAAAGATATGTAGCAGTATAAATTTTGGCCAAAATTTATGAAGAAAAAATAGTAATTTGCAAAATTTTATAACAGAAACGAAAAAAAAATCATTTTTTTACAAAATTTTCAGTCTTTTTTCTCTTATAGCGCAAAAAATAAAAAACCCAACAGTGATTAAATACCACCAAAAGAAAGCTCTATTTGTGTGAAAAAAAGGACAAAAATTTCATATGGGTACAGTGTTGTATGACTGAGTAATTGTCATTCAAAATGTGAGAGCACCGAAAGCTGAAAATTGGTCTGGTTATTAAGGGGGTTTAAGTGCCCAGTGGTCAAGTGGTTAAAATGACTGCTCCCGAAAAACGGCCGTTTTTAAAACTTCTTTTTGCATTGATACGGGTCCCCTGGTGCAGAACCCGGGTTCCCAAACCCTTTTTAGGACAATAACATGCATAATAGTTGTTATAATTAGCACTTTAGAATTCGAACGTTCGCATCCATTGTATTTAATAGGGTTCTAATGTTCGTACGAACTTTCGGTCCGTTCGCGGGTTCTGGTGCGAACCGAACCCGGGGGTGTTCGGCTCATCACTACTATAGATCCCTCCATCCATTATAGTGGTGTTTGATATAGACAGATCAGTGATCCCATCCTCTGCCCGGCCTGTATACGACACGCGAGGATCTCTTGCTATCACTTTCCCATTCTGAACACTTAATATTTCTTTACCTTGAAAGTCCCAGGTTATGGCAAGAAATGTCGGATTGATAGGAGGGTTACTGATTGTGAATGAGCAGGGATTTCTCATTCAAGAACTACTCCGTACCATCCACAGAGTAACCCAGTGGAGAGACTGAACCGTACTTTGTTACAGATGCTTCGCACCTTAGAGGAAGAGAAAAAGTCAGATTGGAAAGAATATCTTCCACATATGGTTCATGCATACAATTGCACCAGGCATGAAGCCACAGGATACTCGCCATTCTTTCTATTGTATGGAAGATCTCCTCGTTTGCCTATTGACCTAATGCTCAACCTAAATTTGGAAAAGGAATCAGAAAGTCAACCAACATTTACTCAAAAATGGGCATCCAGAATGCAAGAAGCTTACAAAATCGCATCCGAGAATAGCCAAAAATCATCTGCTAAAGGGAAGAAGTACTATGACAAGAAGATAAAAGGAGCACCTCTTCAACCGGGTGATAGGGTCTTAGTACGAAATCTCTCTGAAAGAGGAGGACCTGGTAAACTTCGTTCATACTGGGAAGAATCAGTACACAAAGTGGTAGAAAGAATCAAAGATGGGCCTGTGTACAAAATTCAGCCTGAAAGTGGTAAAAAGACTATTCGAGTGCTGCACAGAAATCTTTTACTACCAGTAAATGACCTACCAATTGAAGGACACATTCCAAGAGTACCAATGAAACAAAGACAATCAAGTAACAGAAAGGAGACCAGAATGGATGTGGACCAAGAGGAGGAATGTTCAGATGAAGAAAGATGGTATTATCCTTATATACCAGAGACTACAGAAAGTCATGATCGTGTTGTGTCTCAACAAAACTCTCAAAACGTACAGAAAATCCCTTTAAGAGTTTCTGCTGAAGAGTTCTATCCTACAACTACCACACCCAATCTTGAACAAGAACAAAATGATGGAACATTAGTTGGCGACCAAATCTGGGCTACAGACATGGTGAGACTAGACACTGCAGAATTACCCTCATTAAGTCAAGACTTACCTGTGAGCCAAGATATGCAAATGGAGAATGATGTTGATGGAGATGACTCAACTCCTGTCAGAAGATCTACCAGACAAGCTAAGCCTAAAGAGATCTTTACATATGACACACTAGGTCAACCAAGATACATACCAAGTCAGATTCACACCGTACAAACTCCTACAATGCTAGCTACTCCCATGACATGCCAGGTAGTTAACATAGC